>CM023539.1:32989107-34189107 GCA_013350335.1 Chimonanthus salicifolius
AAAACCAATTTATTAAATGAAAAAAGACCAAGTATGTTTATTAAATCAGTCAATGTGTTTATTAATATTGTATTTTAAATTAAATTGATGAATTTATTCATAATTTATAATACAGATGAAGTTGCTAGAAAAGCTCCAAATGAGCTGTAGAAAAACTTTCCAAATAGTCAAACATGTGGATATGGAAAGTTTCCCATTGTGTATTTGGAACATCCAATTCTTGGAAAGCCCTTGGATTCATATCTGTTTATATTGTTTGGGACATCTTTTTCCCACAAATGAAAGAGATATATCATTTTTTTATATTTAGCTCTGCTGAAAAACAAATCTATCCATGCCATCTTCAAAACTTCTTACATTCTTCTCTGTTTCCACTCAATTTCATTGTAGTTTTTCTTTTTATATTTTTTTTTCTACAAATTAGGCCGCTGAAATGTTTGAATTGGCCAGTCCAAGATGAGTGTATGCTGGTGTGGGTGGTTTAGATTGTATTTTGTGTGATGTAGACATCAATAAGGAACAACTAAAGAAATTGAAGATAGAATTTTAAATATAATTTGTAAATTTTAAGAAAAATTTAAAGCGGAGAAAGAGGTCCTTTAGGCTGGGGTTGGACTCAACCTTTACTTAAAGTCTGTTGAAGGCCGTCGGACTCGAACTTTTACTTAAAGTCTGTTGAAGGCCGTCGAATTCATACTTAATTGTGCTTGAACTTAAAAGCCTGAGTTTGACCCATCGAATAATTTTTTTTGTCCAAGTCTATTTTTTAAGTTGGGCTTGGACAAATGAATACTCCTTATTATTATTTAATATTTAAAAAAAATAAAAAAATTGTAAAATGAAAAAAAAAATCATCAACAAGACTTGAACCCATACATGAGAAACAAATATCTTTATCACTCGAAATAACTTCTATATCTTATTTAGACTATAAAATTATATATAAAAGAAAAAAATGACAAGCGCTGTATATAAGTTTTACCTTTTACTATTGATGCATATAAGCACGGATAAAACCAACGCAAAAGGTATGGACCGAAAAAATGAGTGTTGAAGGTCTATCACAGTTGTTCTCCATGCAGATGAGAGCAATTTGGTCCAAAAAAGATCAGAGCATAAGAGGCACCCTGATCCAAAATTTTTTTGACGGTACGATGATGCAAAATCTCAATTTTTGAAGTATTTCCCTTAAAAAATCCTTTTAAAAAAACACATGGGAAGATGATACATGATCATTCCTCCTTCCCTCCCGTCCCAAGAATGGCCAGTCCATTCACCACTTAATAAACAACATCCAGTGAATGACGAGCAGAAGAGCACTTAACACTGCTCATCATTGCTGATTGAAACAATCACATAGTTGCATATTTGGATTCTGATGTTAAAAAAAAAAAAATCTGAAAGTAAGAGAGAAATGAAAATTCCTAATTAAATTATTAAATTAAAAATAAAACATTTTCATCAATGAAGTGAACATTTCGAATAAGCTATATACTGATTCTGCAACTACAACCCCCCAAACCAATAAGCAAAGGTTTCTCTCCATTCGACCAGCGAAGAACATACCAATTTTGAACTTGCAAACGAATTAAGCCCCACCACCACTCACAACAATGGGACTCCTCACGAAGTGCACGCCATCAGACCATTTCAACCTGCCGAAGACATAATCTTTATGTAAGTGCCCCTTCTCAGGTGCCAAAGTAATCCTATATGCCTTTACCTCTCCCTTCTCCTTGAAACTTAGGCTTTTTGGCTCAACTGACATTTTAACACCTTCAGGGGCAAGGAATTCTACTCTGTATGTGCCTGGACTACCGACGTTTTTAAGTCTTCGAGTTATGGTCGTCTGTCCAGTTAAATTGGGGACAGTGATTGACGGATAATTGAAGTCTAGAAGGCTTAATTTCTTCGACGGGCACGGGTATTTGCCATAGAACACTGTTATAATGGATGAGTTGTAGCCGATAGTGCACAGGAAATCCAAGTAATCTTCTGTTGTTAAGTCATAGACAAGGCCTGGGTCCATTGCACGGTTAGGCCACACATGGCCTGCTCCATAGCTGAAAGGTGTGGCCTCGGTGAATGAGGCATCATTCATTGGCTCTACCTTATTGTCCCTTGTTCTAGCTGTAAAAAGAGGATGGCAATAGTAAGAAACGGTACATAACATTGCACTAAAATGCATTCAAATTTTAAGTAATCTAAGTATCAAACGAGGGGAATAAGTCTCACAGGAAGTCATGATAGCTGATCGAATTGCTGCAGGACTCCAGTCGGGGTGGAGCGTTTTGAGAAGGCCAACAATGCCAGACACATGTGGGCATGACATTGATGTCCCAGAAATTATGTTGAACTGAACACGCCGGGTATCAAATGGAAGATCCGTGGGGCTTACTGCTTGGGAATAGGCAGCAAGAATACTTACTCCTGGTGCAGTGATGTCAGGCTGTGCAAAAATCCATTAAGTAAATTAATAAAATGCAAATACAACAGTTAGATTTTCCAAATCCAATGGGTGGGATTAGACCCAAACCTTCAGGATCTCTGGAGTGACAAGGTTAGGACCTTGAGATGAGAAAGCAGCCATGAATGGTGCAGGTTTTGTGTTGAGACTAGTCGTTGGACGTGAGATGTATGCTGTTGGTGTTCTGAACCAGAATCCAAAATCATATTAATTGTCTTAATGTCACCTTGTTTAATTTCTTATGTATATGACATCTTTCAATTTACTAATTTTATGCAGCATGGATGATCAGATTGGATGGAAGTCAAATTATCAAGCTTATGTTTCATCTGTCCTACACGTGTAGTCTAATTTCCATATAATCAAGTTTTGCTATTAAAAGCAACGTTAATTGTGTAATGATCAGAACATCTGAGTAATAAAAACATCAAAAAGAGACTTAAAATAAACCATATTAGAGCTTACTTAGTTGATGTGATGTAAGAGATAACAGCATCAGCATCAGATGCAGTGATGTGGGTGGCCGGAAGGACATGGGCATCAGCAATTACTTCATTTCCAGAGACTGGGTCGTTGCCGTGGATCATCCCAGCACCACCAGCTTGCAGAACTGTCTCACCCTTCTCCACTCTTGCATTGCTACCACGAAGGCAGAATACAATCTTACCCTTCACTTTCTCAGGATCAAGGGATCCAATGAGGCAAAGCTGGCTGAAGCATTGGACAAAATTAGTCTTGAGAATCAAGGTAGTAAATTATAACAAAATATCATTATTGACAGTGTATTATAGTTTATTATTGAAGTACAATTGTGGTGATTGGTGGGTTCAAAATAACATGCAATAAAGTGAAAGGAAATGTAGTTGGATGGAAAAAGGCACAAGGAAAGAATCTCAATGACAGAGATAGATATGGATTTAAAGCAGCAAGCTGCAAGCAGAAACTGGAGTACTAACTGCCCATCTTGAGCGGTTGAAGGAAAGGGGCTTTGTATGGATTAAAAAATGGGGAAAAGCATTTGAATTGGAGGATTTAGATAATCATTCCATTACAGGATTCCAAAATTAAAGGTCGATTTAATGGTTATCACAAATAAATTTAAAATTTGTCACATGAACTTCAAATAAGAGTATTTTCAGTCAATCGCAAGGAATATGATCATTTCAAATGTTGGTTTGGGCACTAAAAGCATTAAAGTAAAGTGTGTTCAATTTCAGTGCTGCTTCTTTGACACGGCAGAAGGATGCATTTGTTTGAAATTCAAACAAAATGGAAAAACCGTGAAATTTAGATCTCTTACGCTTCGTTAGAAGTGACATTCACAGCCTTGGCATCAGCAGCATTGATCAATGGATAAAGCTTATTTGCAAGAAACTTCTCAGAAAGGCTTTGCCCCTGTATAGTTGATCATTAGACACAGATCTTACAACAATGAAATTCACATGAATTGAGAGCTAACATTCACATGGATGAGATAAATAAACACTTGTCACAATGGCAATGGTGACAAAAATGACAAGAATATGTAATGATGTCCTTTGAAAACAGAGAAATGAATGCATGTGGAATCTCTCTAACAAGAGAAGTGGTCCACTGAGATCATTATACTAAGAAAATGTAATGTCAAATGAAATAGGCATCTAAACTGTTGTAGCTGAGGTCCACTCAAACTAGGTCACTCAGGCCAAATTTCTGAAGTTACATGCACCCAATACTGAAATTCTGCCATGGTTGATCACCATCAGTCATCATTGTGAGAAAGGTGGACCATAACTCTTTCATGATGATCCAATCAATGAGAAATTAACCACAGATTGATTCAGATAGGGTCCTCTGATTAAAATCCCATCAAGGCTTCTACCTCCTGGATGGAACATATGGAAAAATGATAAGCGACGTGGAGATGGTGATGACGATGGAAAAGTTAGTATAATGATGATTGCTTCAGTACCTTGTAAATCTTTCCGTTTCCAAGTATGACATCAGATTCAAAATTCCTATCCATGGTACTCGCCCCAACTGTAAAGATCCATGGTGCAACATTACTGATTGATCCTGGTTTAGGGCCATCATTCCCAGCAGAGCAGACGACAGTGATACCGTTGGCAACAGCATGGAATGCCCCAATTGCAACCCCGTCGTAGAAATAATCCCCGGCACCCCCACCGAGTGATACCGATATGACATCAACACCATCACTGATTGCCATATCAAAAGCGGCCAGGATATCAGAATCAGCACACTCGTTGCCATTGATCGGCTTCCAGCAAACCTTGTAGGTGGCCACACGGGCATTGGGGGACCCACCCTTTGCTGTTCCATTGGCGTAGCCATAAATGCTGGCGGGCACAAAGCGTCCTCCAGCTGTGGATAGGGTGTGTGTCCCATGGCCTTCTTGGTCTCGCGGGGAGCACAATGATGCCTCAACTGGGCCAGCATAATGCTCATAACCACTCTTGAAGAATCTGGCTCCAATCAACTTCCTGAACACAATTAAATTCTGATCTTATAGAAAATAGAGGTGTCTCAATTATACCAAGTAGCACAACAAAAGCTAAATTATCTGTCTTTAACTGGTGAACATCTTTTTTGTTAATATAAATGCTGGTCTTATGATTAATCCACTGAGTTCTTGGAAAGGAACTCATCTGTGGAAAAAGGATAGAGATCATACCTATTGCAACTAATTCTATCTGTGGTTTCATTCTGACATATTCCTTTCCACTTTGATGGAACCGGTCCCATCCCTACATCATTAAAGCTCTCGGATTCTGGCCATACACCTGAGATCCCACCAGTAAAAGTAAAACATGATAGTCATTCAGCATTCACATGATAAGATAACCATACAATTCAATGCAAGCAGTCAGTAAAACCTGTTCCTCACATTTGATGCCTACAGCCAATGATACATACAAGCCCACAATCTTTGGAAGAAAAACCCATTCTTCCTCTCTACTGTTAGAACTAGTTCCATATTGTCTAGGATTCATGTTTGGTTGGTGACTTCTTTACATATTTTCTGTGATGTAATGTGAATTGTCAGCTTCATTCAAGAGCATTCAAGAAGTAAACTTCTGGATTAAACACATCTCATCTGAACAAGCTTTTCATCAACTTTATTGCTCAAGTGGCTTTCAAGCAACAAGGTCAAACCAGGTAGCCCACTGGATGGAGCAATTCAAAACGTGAATCAATAAAATGACAGCTTGAGTGAAGCGAAATCAAGCATTTTAAACAGTGCCTTAAAGATGGCAATGTTAGCCAGTACAGAGTCATTATATTTCATTGTCAAAAGTTTCAAATCATAATTTAGATAAAAAAGATATTAGCATGATATTTGTTGGAGTAAATTGAAAACCAAAAGAGAGCATATTGAACTCAATTGACAACGGGACATACATTGCTAGAAGAAAATGGAGACAATGGTAGATATTGAGGGAAAAAGTCAAATTACCAGTGTCGAGATTTGCTATGATTGTGTCTTCACCGAATCTTGCTTGTTCCCATAGTGATTCTTTATGAACTACACCATTTTTCTCTAGTCCAAGAAAATTCCAAGATCTGGTTGTGTGTAGTTTCTTCCCCTTGTCCAAGAAAACTGATATAACTTCGGGATGTTCTACAATAGTAAAAGATAAATGAGAAACTCATCAACAATAAGAAAGCAGATAAATAGGATATACAGGTCGAAAGATTCTTCCTCACTTGATATCTCATTTGCTTCTTCCTCTTCAAGAACTGCTGTAAAGCCATTGATGTATCTTGTATAGGAGTAGAGCACTGCATCTTTTGCCTTCTCTTTGCTGCAGTGCAGTTGAAAGACGTTAAAACTAAGATATGTTCTTTAATAGAATTTAAAAGAGAGAGAGAGAGAGAGAAGTCAATTGGAGACCCTCACCTTCCCAAGAAAGAGCCCAAGAATTCGTAATGAGAATCTGTCACCCTCTCAAAATCCAGAAAATTAGCAGAGGGACCATGGGAATGAGCTCCTAGGTACACCACATGGGACTGCACAAAAACAGAGCTAATCAGTGCCATTGAAAAGATAATGATAACAATGATAAAAGCAAGATGACCCAGAAAATATGATTCAATCAGAAGCAGAAAAGAAGAAAAAAAGTACTAGAAGTGATTAAAAGAAGAAAAGAAAATGAATTAAACATCACTAAAAATGTTGAAAGAGATAGCAACCATCTTGCTCGTCCATTTTCCATCTTGGACTTTTACTAGATGTTAATACAATTAAAAGGTTCTTCTTGCATGACAACATCTTCTCTCATCATAGATACATTTGTTTTAGTCGTATTTATTTACTTTTGTATATATTTATACAAACAGAAAGGAAGCACGATGAATGCAAGGCTTGCCTTTTTAACAGCAAAGGCTGGACTCTGCAGCAGAGAGAAGAGGAGAGAGGAAAATACAAGACAAGTAGAAAGCCTGAAAATCCCCATTTACTTCCTAGTTTAAGTCTAGAAACCTCACCCACCTTTAAAATGGTGGAAAGCACTATTTCGTCTATATATATTTAAAGACAGAAAAACTCGATTTGAGTCTGCTGATAAATAGGATAGAAGAAGAGACGTAAAGATTTAAAAAAGGGAGAACCGAAGCAGGATAAGATTGCATACATTTTAGAAATTTGAAATCATTTCAAACTCTAAAGATTCAAGAACTCTATTCTCATCTCACCGCCGAAATGATAGGGCGTTGTTGGAGTCGAAGATTAGAGAAAAGCAATGTTATTAGAACCAGACTGAACCGGCTGTTCAGCCTCGACCGCGTGGCCTGCAGTTTTATGTGGTTTTTACACAAAAACCGGGAACCGTGAACCACGGTTCATATATTTGAAATTTTTTTATTTTTTTATTTTTTTTAATTTTTCCCTTAAAAAATGTGTATATTTGAAATATAAAAGCTTATTACTATTTCTATCCCATATATTTCACCATTTTTGTATATTACTCAGAGTTGAGTGTTATTTTTAATACTTATATTAATATTATTAGTAAAATATGTCTAACTTAATATTATATATAATATTTATATTATTTTAATATTTGATCGGCTTTGACCGCAGTCGAACCCGATTGAACCCTAACCTCCTTGAAGACGGTTCAGTACACAATCCGGTTCTGATAACATTGGAGAAAAGTGTTGAGAAATCAGAACATAGAAAGGACGGTCACCCATCTTTTGTAAGGACTCATGGATGGATCATAGATAGCTCCCCATTAATCTTCATGGTCTAAAATGCTAAGATCGGAGTAGCCAACGACGAAATAATTGGAAGCGCACACGTCTTTTAGCCAGCCTACTCTGAAGATGAATGCTACGGTTTTGGGGGCTTACAATAAGGAGTTACACCATGGATAACAGCACAACAGTTTTACCACTTTTAAATTTCTTTGGATTTTTTTTTTTTGAAAATTACAATTTTTGGTGGCATTGCCCCTAGAAATTTTATTTGGGTCAGTGTCTCGTACCTAGTTAGACCATTTTTAACGAAAAAATCTTCCGTAGACTACGCAAGCTCATAAATACCGTATTTAATTACATGCGCTAACGACCAGGTATATACACTAGCGCATATAGCACATGAACAAGCGTTACCGCATAAGTCTTTATGCTAGCGCATATAGCAGATGAACCGTCGCTATAAGTATGTGCAGTAGTGCATTTTTGTTTTTTTTTTTTTATTGTATAATTCTATTGTTTAATTAAAATATAAGTCATTGTAATTCAATGGTATTAATACTTACTTTTCATGTAGATGACTTGGGTTCAATTCTTATTAATGGTGATTTTTATTCTATCTTATCTTATGATGGGTAACTTTTAAACTAAGGAATAACATTAGAGTGCTCATTTTTTCGAGTCCGACCTAAATAACAACACTTGGACAAAGCCCAACTTAGTCTGTTGGACTCAAGCTTAAAGATAAACGGGCTTTACGTAAAAGCCGAGGCTCAGTCAATAAGACAAAAATACTTGTCCAAGTCCATTTAATTAGGTCAGGACTGAACTTTGGCTTTTACTTAAAGCTCGTCGAAGTCTGTCAGGCTTGTACTTAACTATATTTTGTTTTGGTTCGACTCGTAGTTACATGAAATAGCTGATAGGATCAATTTAGAAACACTTTTCCCCCAGGATCCCTTGCAGGAAAGGGTGATGTGCAACTACGAGTTTTTGTTCAATTTCATTTATTTAGGTTAGGGCTGAGCTTGAGATTTTACGTAAAAGACTGTTGAGGTCCGTCAGACTCGAACTTAACTGTTTTTGGCTTAAAAACTAAACGGGCTTAAAAGTTTAAGTCTGACCTGTCAAACAAAAATCATTGTCCAAACCAGTTTATTTAAGTTGGGATCAAACAAATGAAACAAGTATTTTTACCACTAGACTACAATAATTTCTATATCTTATATATATATATATATATATATATATATATATATATATATATAGAGAGAGAGAGAGAGAGAGAGAGAGAGAGAGAAGAAATAAACATGAGCTAGCACATAGACTAGTTTATGCTTTAGCCAATGGATATATGCACACTTATTCATTCTTTATTGCATGGTGCATGCAATCGAATTTAGTACTTATGAACCTGTGTAGTGCATATGACATTTTCGTCTAGAAAAGGGTCCCAAATATTGGGAGCACTACCATCCAAAATCATAGTTTTCAAGATAATTTTGTCAAAAAATCTCTTATTCAATAAGTCACTAGAGTGACTTTTATTGATTTATCCTCTAACAACTCCGTCACCCTCAAGTTTGCTCATTTGCCCTTAAGACTAGACCCGACTCAACCATTAGGCAAGTTAGGCGACGACCTTAGGCCCCCCATAAAAAAGGCTCCAATTTTTCTTAACTAGCCGCAAAGATGGAAGAAAGGAGACGGAGAAGAAGAGAAGAGAGAGAGACGAAAGTGGGAATAAAAGAGAGGGAGAGGCGGCGGCTTGGAGGGGAGTTAGGAGAGCTATGGTTTGGGTTCCATGAGAAGTAGAAAAGAAGAAGAGAGGAAGAGATGAGTAAAGAGGGATTAGGGTCCGGAATGGCCGTGGGAAGTTACAATTTTTAGAGTTTCTAACTAACGCACGTGAGCTTCTTAAAAGAAACTCATGTGAGCACCTTTTCTAAGGGATTTTGACTACTTTTTTGAGTTTTTAAAATCTTATTTTTTTATAATAGTATTTATTAGATTATAAATATAAATAAATAAAATATGTAGGAGGTAGAAAATTCGACCCAAGAAACGTGGTTATTTAGATTAGTTAAATGAAAAATTGAACTCATTTTTAAGGGGCTAGTAAAGTATTATTTCAAAGCATTATTTATACTTAGTAACATAAAGTATTATTTATAAATTAGTTAAAAGGGGCTAGTAAAGTATTATTTCTCACATATGTTTAAGAAAGACGGCACATGACAAAGAAAATAATTGTTGGATCACATGAATGGACGCCACTTTTATGAGAACGTTGAGTTATACATTATCATTTTTCTTCCTTTATTCTCCACATGAAATACAAAATTTTAACTTAAAATCAATAGGACTTCTTATAGGACGGAACGTGGCTTGGGATCAGGTCAAATCAAAGAAGGATTGAAGACTGTAAAACTAAATATTTTGAACAAAAAGTTAGAGGTCTTCAAAATGTAAGACGGGATATTTCTTCCTCTATTTTTTTTTCAGTACTTTTCAAAATATTCATCTTTCTTTTGTTTTTTTTTCCTTTCACATCCTTTTTGTGATGTCAGGATGTTCCTTTCCTTTTGTGCTATTTTTTTTTTTGCCCTTGTTTTTTAGTACCATCCCATATTGTCATCTTTAATATTTTCTATGAATAGGTCACAGATATATTTTTAATGAGGCTTAGACTCCAAAACCGGAGTTGGGTTTGGTAAACATGACTGATCAAGAAAACAGGCTAACATAAAGGCTCAACCGGGAACTATCATGATAAATTAACCAAAGATAGGTAAGCATAAAGGCTCAAACGATCCAAAAATGACCTATATCATATCCTAAGTTTTATACAGTGATTTCCTTGTTTTAAATAAATTCCAAAATATTCAACTATTCTAACTCAAATTTAATGGCGTTTTCAGTAATTATGACCAAAATTTGAAAATGATGAAATCCACAATGACTTGAAGCGCTAAAGAAATAAAAATGGATTGACTTAATTCCCTTAGAAAAATAGACCGGCACTAAAGCTCACTAGGTTAAGTCTCCACTAGTATTCCTTTGTTGACTACTAGACTCGTGAAATTTTTTCTTTTCTAACTCAATTTAACATGGCTGTGTAAATTTATTCCGAATATAAATTCTATAAAAAATTATTGAAAAAGTGTGATATAAATTTTTTTATTCACCTCTTAATGCAAAAAAATTACATAGACTAAATCTTTTTTGTTTTTCTTTCAAGGAGTAGTCTCAGTCTTCACTTACTCTTCCCTTGATTGGTTTTTTTTTTATTATTATATTTTTTATTTTTTTTAGACTAAAAAATATTGACTCAAAATATTGATACAAAACTTTCTTTTTTTTGGGTCAAGGGTAGTCTCAGTTTGTGTTTGTAAACTTACTCTTCCCTTAACTTTTTTCAATAGAGGAGAAGTTTTCAAAAAACCGGATTTTCAACCCAGGAACTCAAGTGAAGGTAACCACTTTGTTCATCTTCAAATTTTAAGTGGTTTAGAATAAAAAAAAACCGATTTTGGCCAAGTTTTGAATGAGTAAAATGGTTTTGAAGTTTAAGGAAAAATGTGGGATTTCTTGTACCAATGTGGTTTTCATATTAAAATCCAATGGCCTATTAAGTTTTAAAGTCTT
Source organism: Chimonanthus salicifolius (assembly GCA_013350335.1). Lineage (NCBI taxonomy): Eukaryota > Viridiplantae > Streptophyta > Magnoliopsida > Laurales > Calycanthaceae > Chimonanthus > Chimonanthus salicifolius. The sequence goes on from CM023539.1 coordinate 33,000,422, forward strand.
AAACCACTCCCTATTGAAAGATGACTCACTGAGGAGTCCATCTGACCGGTTGGATGTGAAAACCGAATCTAGGAAACCCACTGTTTCTGGATTCGTATTTCATGTGTCTCTGCCTGTTACTGTCTGCTGTTGCAGACAATGGAGGAAGACGACTCTCGGACGGTCAGAGAGTTGTGCTTCGGACGGTCCAAGGGTCAACCCTTCAGACGGTCTAAGAGAAACCCTCGGACGTTCCGAGCTTCATATCGAAGTCCCAAAGCATCCGAGGCTAGCCAGTCTCGCCCGGATGTTCCGAGCCCTGTTCGGAAGGACCGAACCCCTCTCGGACGATCCGAGCCTCACTCGGCATGTTCCGAGACACACAGACCCAACGAGACCAGTTTTTCAGATTTTTCTGTTAGGAAGGACCTTCGGATGATTCGAGACCTGATCTTCAGATGATCCGAAGACAGACCCAAGGTCCGAAGTCAGTGACTAGCTTAGGCAGTGGTTCGGATGATCCGAAGCCACAATACCTGGTTCCGAGGCTTGTTCCGAGGGACCCAGTTTTTTAGTGAAAAATCTCGTTTGATTATTGACGCATGTGATGCTTATGTCTTTAATAAATTAAAATTGTACTAACCCTCTTCTCTTATTACTATAATGTATACTCTATTGTATTCACTTCCAGGCCGACTCTATTTGTCGGACATTGAATGACTTCACTTCCAGGCCGAGCTATATTTGTCGGGCACTGAGTGACCTCGAGGCCTTGGTCAACATGTCAAATCTGGTCCTATCCAGAAGACAACCGAGAAGTGACCTGAGTATCTAGACCTAACTCAATAAATCAATCTGGTCATGCCCATAAGACAATATGAGTTTTGGACTGAGCACCTTATTATTTCTATATTTTGGATTATTGTAATTTAAAATGGTTAGAAACCAAGTAGGAGACTCAGTTCCATTTACCTTGGAGATTTTTGAAAAAAAACAAGTATGGTTTTGAAATTCTACTTGTATGTATACATTGAATGTTATGTATGTTGACCTGTTAATGATTATGCACTTGTTTGCTTGTTGAACAGAGACCGCGATACCACACATTTTCGGTGAGGGAACTTAACTTTGCAGTAGGTGTAAACAGGTTTATTAAAATGGATCTTGAGCAATGAGTGGTTTCATGTTGATGAACCCACCCATGTGCCTAGACATGATGCACTATTGTAAGAAGTGCTTATGGTAATTGTGAATGCTTATGATGTTAATCATATGAGATATGTAATACTGCTTCCACGTGCCCTTGACTATTGAACCAATATCGGCCATGTGTGTGAGATTGTTTACGTCTACTAGACCATGGGTGTCGACAGTAGCTGACTTAAGAAATGTCAGTATCGGCCATATGAGGGCTGGAGATATACTTGGAAGTATGTATTTTGACCGTGTCGGGACTTAATACGATGGTCTCAGCGTAGTATGTATGGGTTATGTTGGATGACAATAGTAAAGGAAAAGATGCTGAGAATATATATGATGATGAGATTATACTTGATATTGTGAATTTATTATCATGCATGAGATATTATATTGCAAATGTTGATTATTTACTAACCTAATGTTTCATTAAACTGCACTGTTATATTTCCTTCAATAGGCTAGTTAGCTCACCCCACTCATCGTTCAGGAGATGAACCCGAGGAGGAGAACCCTCTGTTTGAAGCTTAGGATGGATAAGCTGCAGCGTTGCTTTGGGATTCCCACTGAGGGGAATTTTCTTATCTTTGCCTTTTGATTCTTTGAACCGTTTGCTTATGTAAAGTACCATTCGTGGTACTTAGTTTGCTTAAATGTGATGTATTAAACTACCATGTATCCGTAGTTACTCTGATGATGTTTCAATGATAATTCGATATTTGGAATTATGTGTGTTTGTGTTTGTGTTTATGTTGGGTAGACTTATGGTATATGTTTGAGTCCACATGTTGAGATCATGTGTGACCTTTGGGCCTAACTGTTGATCCGGCCCAGTTAGAATGCTTGAGTTAGTTTAGTTTTAAAAAAAAAATAGTCGCGTTCCGGGCCCACCCTTCGGGTCGTGGCGTGACATCATGTACTTTGATTGTTTCCCCAGTAACGACGCCAAAAACTTGCTGATGTTTTAAATTTGTAAATCTCGCATGCGCACGAGCCATGTATAGTATAGCGATTAAGTGCGAGGTTGAACTCAAAGGAAACATTTAAAATATATGAAATTCAAAATACACATGCTTCAATTTTTATGTTTCTTAGAAAACAAATATTCAAAATTAGATCTAGGATAGAAATCAATTTTAATCTTAATAGTATATTTTCAACTAATCAAATCTTCATTAAAGCCAATAGATCAACAATTTTAGAGCGTTGATTAAAAGTAATTAAAATAATGTTTTAATAAAGAGTATATAAACAATCTCATCACACATTTTAATTCATAAAATCTAGATCTAATTAAGTTTAATCTTAACTAGTTAATCAAATTGTTAGGGAGGTTTTAAATACATGGAATAGATACTCTTTAAAAGAATTAAAGATTTAAAAATAAAAACTAAAATACAACTTTCAAATAAAATAAAATAAACATGAAAAATAAATTGGCAAGAAAAACAAATGGCAGAAATAAAAATGTAGTAACGTAAAGGTTGGTTGTTTGGAAAAGACCGTTCATCGCCAAAAACATTTAAATAAACAAATGACTTAGGTTTGAAATTCAGGTAAAAATCTAAGTTCCAGTTCAAGTTTATCATCAATGTTAAAAATCATCAACTTTAAATTATAAAATCAAACCTTAATAACTTAGATCTGACAATTATAACCTAAGTCCTAACTGTTTCATGTTCGATTCAATAATTAAAGCATACAATCTTAAAATTAAATCAAAGACAATCATAAAAAGAAATCAGAAATTGAATGTTTCAAGATTATAAACGGGTGTCCTTTAATTATTTATTGGAAAAATTAAATACAGGATTGATTGAATACAAGATAATGGGAAATTGAAATTGCAAAAGAAAGTCATTGTAAAATTCGAATGCACTGTGTATCCTTGAGTCTTCTATTGGTCTTCTCTTCAATCCTTTGGTCGTCTTTGGCTCTAGAATCAAATTCGAGTTTGGCCTATGGGGTGCTAGGCGATTTATAGGACTTGGGATTGGATGGATGGCTAGGATTAAATCTAGGTTTGATTTGATGGATGAAAGGTTGGGATTAGATATAACTTAAATTGAGTGGTTGGGATTAAAGACTAGAAAACGAGGGCTTCCCTATAGGTGTACACGAATTTATTGTGCATTGGTTGGCTTGGAGTGTAGTGCAAGCAAGGAAGGAGAGAAAATTGGGATTAGGATTTTGCCTTGTGATTTTCGAATTTGGCATTGTGTTCTAGGGTTTTGGGTTGTACAATGATATGAAAGGCTAAGATTAAATGGATAGATGAATGAATGGATGAGATGACATGGAGGCTATCTAGATGAGATATGCGCATGAATGACTTAAAATCAATGCAAAATTCGAATGATACATGTGTAATAAGGTGATGAGGTGTATGCAATGAACCTAGATGGATTACTAGTTAGATGCATGGAGAAAATAATTTTTCTAAAATCGTGCGTGGCTAAACTTGGATTGAATTGGGAGAAAAGTTAGGATCTAAGTGAGGTGGCAAGCTGGGAGAGAAAACCCAGGAGTTGTCATGCGTTGGAGGCTTCCTAAGATTGTGTATCTTGTGATGCAATGCACTATGCGCATGAACACCTAGAATTTAGGATTTAAGAAGATGTCTAGGGTTTAAAGCGATGGAAATATGAAATGGAGGGCTGGTATTATTTCGCCTAGATCTAATGGCTATGATGGATGATGGGTAATCTAAATGGATGAATAGTTAGGTAATGCATGGATGATCCTATTCCTAAGGTTTATTTATATGATGAATAGTTTGGATGTCCTAGATCTAAACATGATGCATGAACGGGTTGGATTAACTACTTGGATCTAGGGTTTGATGGTATGAAATGCATGAGATAAATGAGATGCATGAAATGAATGGTTTGGATTGGTTGATTGGGTCAATGGATAGTGCGGATGGGTGATTGAAGAATGGATGGTTAAGATTAGATGGGTAGGATGGATCATGGACATGGGCTTTTGGGTTTGGACCTAAAATGGATTTGGGTTTAAGGTTGGTGTACTGGGATTTGAACCTAGAGCATTGGATCTTTAAATTGGATTTTGACTTGAATTAAAGACTTGGACTTAAGCTTACTGGGCTTGAATTCACTCTGGCCTGGCCCACATTGGGAAATGCGCCTGAAGTGCTTGGCCTGACCCAGTGTCTGGCATTTGGAGCAATGTTTGGCCCAATTGCATTGGATCTCTGGCCCATTGATCTTGATTTCAACTCTTGGCCTTTTAATTGTAGACTTTGATTTTAAAATTAAATAATTAATCAATACCACTATAATTCTAAATATTGAATAAATCTAGACTATCATAAATGGATCGAGATTATCCAATTTACATTAAAAACTCTAAAGTGGCATGAATTAATTATGAAATTCTAAAATTTCCATTTTAAGCTCTCTTCCGGCAATTATCAACTGTTTTATGCTTGTTTTCTGTTTTTCTTTCTTTTTATCTATAGAAGTAGAAAAAAACATTAAACGTATCTTTTATATACAAAATTAAGACTAATTTAATCATAATTAAAGGGTAAAAATGTAAGATTTTTAGACTCAATAGTAGTGCATGGTAAAGCCGAATTGCTTGGGCCTCTAGAAAGAGAGAGCCATAACGGAGAGGAATATAATGAAGCCAATAGACATGGGGAGAATGTCTATGCTTGCTTAGAGTTTGGGAAATCCGACTCAAAAAGATTGGGGGAGAAAATCTTCTCAACATTGGGTAGTGTTGTTGGCTAGGAAATCTCGTTTAGTCCTTTGATTTATGTTTTGGACTAACTCCTCTAATGATTTCTCTAGTGTTGCTTGCTTATGTGCTTAAACAGGAAATTATGATTTGAAGCAAGCAAAACAAGAATAAGTAAAGATCATAATCTTGTTGTCCATTTGAATATGTACATGCGATGTAATATTTTGTATTGAAATGTGTTGTAATAAGGGTGGGCTTATAATTGAATTAGCTTCTAAGTTTTGTCATGAAATTGACAAAGAGGGAGATTGTTAGTGCCCCGGCTTTGGTGAGTCCCTGTTTGTCAATTCCATGACTCGAGAAGAAGCACTTGCTAAGAAGCTTGAAGACTCAAGATGATCAAGAATGAAGATCGTGCTCCACCAGGTTTAAAGCTCATCTTCATGTCAATCACAAAAACAGGTATTTGGCCATAGATGACTTTAGGTGGTACCCACATCTTAGATAAGACCATTCCTAGGCTTATTTGAACAAATGGTAAAACCATAAAGAAGCCTAGAGAGGAAGTGGAACAATAAAATAGAATCGATCTTGGAAATATGAATTAAGTTCATGGTCAACTCGACTAGTCGTTCTCACAGACCCCTCGGAAGAGACATGATCGACCCATCGTGGTCAAGGACTGGTCGAACAGTTTGATAGAGGTTCTGGATAAAAGAACTGTCATTCTGGGTATGCCTCTGACCGAGAGTCTCGTATGCACCGACCCTTTGGTGATGAACTTAAACGACCCCTCATGATCGACGACTTGTTGGTAAAAGACTTGAGAGTTCTGGACTCTAAACTTAAATGGGCTCTGGAGAAAACAGACATATCGGTTGTTCAAGACCGATTGAGAGTACTAGGACCGACCCTCGGTAAAAGGCAACAATTCGTTCAGGGTAATACAAGTTTCTGACTTGAAACTACTATCAGCATGGTTTGCCCCAGATCGAGACACTCATATGGAACAATGCTTCACAAGAAATTCACTGGTCACACTTGGTCTTTTGGACTTGGATCCTATACTTGGGCTTTTATTTGGTCCGGAATACTGTGGACTTTGGCTCATAGGCTTATAATTGCAGACTTTGGCTTCAGGCTTCTGACTCGAAAATGGGTCCATTTGTGTGTTTATAAATTTCTACCACCTTTACCATTTAGTACAGTCTAAAAATTATTATTATAATTCGATCTCTCATATCTGGATATGAATTATAATAATTTACATTAATTCCAAAATCAAATTAAGTGTTAAAAATTACAAACTTTCCAAAAATAGAACTATGGCCAACTTTTCTGCATTTTTCTTTATTTTAATTCCTTTTTCTTGTATTCTCACAAATATACTGTAAAACTCAAAAACCCCATTAAACACATCTAATATACACAAATCAAAGGCTAACTAATCAAAAATTAAAAGGTAAAATAGTCATTTTCAATGCTGAACACCTACTCATCCAGAATCTTGAAAATATTGATCGACATGTCTGTCCATCGATGGGTCAGTCCTGGTACTCTCGATGGGTCGATGACCTCGATGTGTCTATCTGAGAGTACCCCAGAATGCTAAGTCTAGAGCTCGACTCGACCCAAGTCGACATGTCGTGTTCCCCGACAGGTCGAACCTGATTACCAGAGAGTAGACCGAATTTACAGTCTGTTCTTTCCAAAGACTGCCCAAATCCAGTCCACATATCGATGACCATGATGGGTCGGTCCTGTGTCACCGATGGGTCCGTGCACATGATATGCTCGAGCCTTGAGTAATAGTCATTCCAGTCCAGAACCCCTGTCAATCCGGTTGACATATTGATGACCTCGATGTGTCTATCCTGTCTTCACCGATGGGTCGGTGGACTCGATGGGTTGACCTGACAGATTACCAGATTTTCAATGTTGATCCGAGCTGATTCTGTGACTGTCCAAGCACCACTTAGACTCAGATTAATTTTTACCAATATGATCTCTAATTCTAGACAGGGTCAACTAAGGGTGTGGGTTCCACCTAAAGTCATCTATGATCAATTTACCTTTTTGATTCTCCAACTTGATATTTAGTTTTCACCACCACTTGAGCCTTTTATTATTTCTTCAATCTTCCAAGGCAATGCTTCACCCAAGTCATGGAATTGACAAATAGGTGACTCAGCAAGCCGGGGCACTAACAGGATTTAACTCTATGATGCTTTTACCCAACTCGATCTGAATTTATTTTTGATTGGATTGGGTCAAGTCAATTTAATTTTTTTTTCAAGATATGCATGACACATACTCAAGTTTTCGTGGTTGGGTTGGATCAAGTTTGTAGGTTGGATAAAAAATCACCATCCTAAATGAAAAGAGAGTGTCAACATCTCAACTTCATAGAGACTAAATAGAATTTTTGGCATGCGCAAGTGACCGTCATTATGGAGAACCAACTATTCTCCAATGACTATCAAATTTATAAAATTTTAAAAAACTATAAACTCAAAGACTAGTTTAATAGTATGAAATTCATGAATGCTATAAAATCTGAATGTTTACTGATAGAATTCCAATTATAAACTCCCATATTAAAGTATTATCTTGAATTCCCAATGTCTTGAACTATATATATTACAACTTTTTAGTATTATGGTACCCGTTTAAAATTAACACTCATTTTTCAATTTGATTTTCAATTAATTTAGTAGATAAAAATAGAAATTTCCATTCTTAACCAAAATTGAAATGGCTGCTAGTAAATCTCTTTTTATTAATTAAGTTTTATTTATTAACTGACTAAAACCACTTTACCGAAACACTGGCTACTCGGAAGTTCGAGCACACTTTTCATAAACGCTACACCAAATCAATGTTTTAAAAACTAATTGGTGGACTAAACCTTCTTCTAAGAAGGTTGGGTTTGATAGGTTCAACCGGGGTTAGAAGTTATTGAGAATCAATCGTACCAATCCTTTTGAATCATGGGTCATTAAGGGTTTTTGAGAGTTTAAACTTTGAAAAGGTTTTCAAGATAACCAAACCGCAATTAATAAAAATCAAGATTGAATCGAATTCAATTTCTTCAAATAAATTAATGAGTATTGCTTATCATTGCTAATTGAAATAATCACATAGTTCATATACAAGTTTGGATCTTTTATTTACCCATCGCTTTATTTGTTTGAGGGTATTCTCATCTTATGTGAGAGGTCTTGCTCTCAAACTCTTTACTCTTGGAGCGCCTAACCTGATCTATGGTGCTTGTAGGTGGTGTCATGAAACTTGAGTTTTACCTATGACCACTACAAAGTGGGGTCGGCAGATTTCCATGTATTAAAAAAAAAAATGGCATAGTTCATACACAAGTTAGATCACAAACAACAAAATATGAAAATATGAAAACAAATGAAATTCCTAATTTTTATTAATAAATTTAAAACTAAACATTTTCATGAATGAAGTGAAGATTCTGAACTAACTCTCTAAAATGATTCTGCAACTACTAACCCCCAATTTCTATACTATTTGACCCAACTAAGACCATGACAATTTTAACTTGTAAAAGAATCAAAAGCCCACCTCTCACAACAATTGGACTCCTCACATAATGCACTCCATCAGACCATTTCAGCCTCCCAAACACATAATCTTCATGTAATCCCCCCTTCTTAGGTGCCAAAGTAACCTGGTATGTCTTCACCTCTCCCTTCTCCTTAAAACACATACTATTTAATGGTTTGTGCATTTGTGAGTCAAAAACTTGTTGTGTAAATTTTAAATTTATAACTCACAGCGCACGAACCATTAAATAGTATAACGTTAAGAGCGTAAGGTCGATCCCACAAGGAAACAATAAAATATATGTAAAAACAAAATATAAGAAATTGAAGCATTGTGAGTAAAAAAATCTAGATCTTTAGAAATAACCTAAATATGAAAATCAAATTCTAATTTTTGCAAATATGACTTTAAATTAGTTGCATTCCAGTTTTAAGAATCAAATCTAAAATTAGAGTATCATCATTTGAATCTAAAATCTAACCAATTAATCAAATTTAATTGAAGTAATGGCATGGATCTAAATTTTATAAATAATTTCAAACCAGTTTAAGAGAACAAAATGCAAACAGATCAATCTCAACCTAGTTCAAAATAATTTAAGAGAATAAGAAAAGAATAAAGAATTTAATGAAACTAATGAAATATTCACATAATGTACAATGGAATTGAGACAAGTAATTAGGGTGTCATATTATCACATTTAAAGATAAAACCATGGCCTATACTATTAAATCTTCTAGAATTATTAAATATAAATTCATGTTCTCAATTTATTAAAATTCTAATTAAGAAAATCATGATTTCCATTAAGTCAAAAATTTTCAATTTAAGCCTTAGGCTTGGGTAGAATTTCTACTTTCCTTTCTAAGTCTAAAAATAAGCTATTCGAAAAGAGCATTAGATCTGAAAAGGTTAAGTTCCACCGATCCTAAAAGGAGTTCTACTTTCCTTGAAAACTCTTAAATTAATTTATTCCATAACATCTTAAAAAGAATTAAAATAGCATAAAACAATCACCATAAAATATTTAACAATTGGGAACACCATAAATCAAAAGAAGTTACCATGAATTTCATTCAATTAAATTGGAAATTAAAATTACAATGTTTTGGAGTTTTTACATCAACGACATCTATTAGTGCCCCGGCTTTGCCGAGTCCCTATTTGTCAATTCCATGACTCGGGAAGAAGCACTTGCTAATAAGTTTTAAGACCCAAGATGATCAAGAATGAAGATCGTGCTCCACCAGGTTCAAAGCTCATTGCCATGGCAATCACAAAAATATGTATTTAGCGATAGATGACTTTAGGTGGTACCTACAACTTAGAGAGGATCATTCTTAGGCTTAGTTGAACAAATGGTAAAACCATATAGAAGTCTTGAGAGGAAGCTGAACAGTAAAATAGAAACGAACTTGGAAATATGAATTAAATTTACTGTCAGCTTGACTAATCATTCTCACCGATCCCTCGGTAGAGGCAGGATCGACCCATCGTAGTCAAGGACTGATCAACTAGTTTGATAGAGGTTCTGGATCAAAGAACTGTCATTCTGGATATGCCTCTGACCGAGAGCCTCGTATGCACCGGCCCCTCGGTGATGAACTTAAACGACTCCTCATGGTTGACGACTCGTCGGTAAAAGACTTGAGAGTTGTGGACTGTGAACTTAAATGGGCTCTCTAGAAAACAGACATATTGGTAGTTCAAGACCGATCGAGAGTACCAGGACCGACCCCTCAGTAAAGGGCGACAGGTCGTTCTAGGTAAGACAAGTTTCTAACTTGAAATTACGGTTAGCATTGTAATGACCCGACCCGAAAACAGGGCTTAGGGTTTGACTCAGTGTGATATTGTCCGCTCTGGGCCTCGCACACAAGCTAGCCCGCACGGATTTGCTCTTAGGCCCGAGCCCACATGGCCCGGCCCAAAACGCGTCACACAAGAGTTGCAGTGGGTGGCCTCAAATAAACCCACTCTACTTTTCCTTCACTACCGATGTGGGACTCCCCACATCGGTTATTGGTGTGCTCACAGGGGCAGGGTATCACAATCAACCTCCCTAAAGCCTCGAGCTGCCCCCGGCTAGACTCGGCCCTGCTCAACAACACTAGGGAAGGAGGAAAGCCCACACAGTCTGAGTGTAGAACCTCGGCTCTGATACCAAATTTGTAACGATCCGACCCGAAAATAGGACTTAGGGTTTGACTCAGTGTGATATTGTCCGCTCTCGGCCTCGCACACAAGCGAGCCGGCACGGATTTGCTCTTGGGCCCGGGCCCACATGGCCCGGCCTAAAACGCGTCACAACAGAGTTGAAGTGGGTGGCCTCAAATAAACTCACTCTACTTTTCCTTCACTACCGATGTGGGCCTCCCCACCCCACATCGGTTACTGGTCTACTCACAGGGGCAGGGTATCACAAGCATGGTTTGTCCCAGATCGAGACACTTGTATGTACCGACCTCTCGGTGTCATAACTGTTGAAAAAACATAAAATATAGAAATATAGTATTCACATTTTCATAAAAAATGCCTTATTTACACTTATTATAATTATAGATAAAAGAATAATCTAACAATCCAACATAATATGTTCAAAACCTTTTAGAAGTTATTGATAATCAACTGTAACAATCCTTTTGAATCATGGGTCATTAAGGGTTTTTGAGAGTTTAAACTTTGAAAAGGTTTTCAAGATAACCAAACCACAATTAATAAAAATCAAGATTGAACCGAATTCAATTTCTTCAAATAAATTAATGAGTGGAGGCCTCTAAATCTTTCCAAAGTATTGCTTATCATTGCTAATTGAAATAATCACAGAGTTCATATACAAGTTGGATCTTTTATTTATCCATCGTTTTATTTGTTGTGTGGGAGGTCTTGCCCTCAAACTCTTTACTCTTGGGGCGTCTAACCTGATCCATTGTGCTTGTAGGTGGTATCATGAATCTGGAGTTTTACCTATGATTACTATAAAGTGGGGTCGTTGGATTTCCCTGTATTAAAAAAAAATAAAATAATGGCATAGTTCATACACAAGTTAGATCATAAACAACAAAATATGAAAATATGAAAACAAATGAAATTCCTAATTTTTATTAATAAATTAAAAAACTAAACATTTTCATGAATGAAGTGAACATTCTGAACAAACTCTCTATACTGATTCTGCAACTACTGACCCCGACTTTCTATACTATTTGACCTAACTAAGACAATAATAATTTTGACTTGCAAAAGAATCAAACCCCACCTCTCACAACAATTGGACTCCTCACATAGTGCACTCCATCAGACCATTTCAGCCTCCCAAACACATAATCTTCATGTAATCCCCCCTTCTTAGGTGCCAAAGTAACCTGGTATGTCTTCACCTCTCCCTTCTCCTTAAAACTTAGGCTCTCTGGCTCAACTGACATTACGACACCTGCAGGCGCACGGAATTGTACTTGGTATGTGCCTGGACCACCGACGTTTTGAACTCTTCGAGTTATGGTCGTCCTGCCAGTTAAATTTGGGACAGTGATTGACGGGTAATTGAAGTCTAGAAGGCTTAATTTCTTCGACGGGCACGGGTATTTGCCATAGAACACTGTTATAATGGATGAGTTGTAGCCGATAGTGCACAGGAAATCCAAGTAATCTTCTGTTGTTATGTCATAGACAAGGCCAGGATCCATTGCGCGGTTAGGCCGTAAATGGCCTGCTCCATAGTTGAATGGTGTGGCCTTGGTGAAGGAGGCGTTGTTCATGGGCTCTACCTTATTGTCTCTTGTCCTAGCTGTAGAAAAAGAATGTGAATAGTAAGAATCAGTAAGTAAGATTGCATCAAAATGTATTTCAAACTTGTTGGTAGTCAAGGATCAAATGAGGTGACAAGTCTCACAGGAAGTCATGATAGCTGATCGAATTGCCGCAGGGCTCCAGTCGGGGTGGAGCGTTTTGAGAAGGCCGACGACTCCAGCAACATGAGGAGTTGCCATTGATGTTCCAGAATCTAAGTTGAAGGGAACATACCGGCTATCAAATAGAAGACCGGTGGGGCTTACTGCTTGGGAATAAGCAGCAAGAATATTCACTCCTGGTGCAGTGATGTCAGGCTGTGCAAAGTAATCATTTGGTAATGAATAAAACGCAAATACAACAGCTATATTTGCCAAATTCAATAGGCGGGATTAGACTCAAACCTTCAGGATCTCTGGATTAATGAGGTTTGGCCCTTGAGATGAGAAAGAAGCCATGAATGGTGCAGGTTTTATGTTGACAATGGTCGTTGGACGTGTGATGTATGCTGTTGGTGTTCTGAACCAGAATCCAAAATCATATTAATTGTCTTAAAGTCATCTTGTTTAATTGATTATGTATATCACTCGTACACGATTTACTAATTTTATGGGCAGATTGGATGGAAGTCAAGTTCATATTAATTGTCGTTAAATTTCCATATAATCTTGTAACCAGTTTTTCCCTAATATAACTCTCAATTTTGTAACGATCAGAACATTTGAGTAGTAAAAATATCAACAAAAACTGTTCAAAGAATCATATCTGAGCTTACACAATTGATTTGATGTAAGAGAGAACAGCAAGCGCATCAGATGCAGTGATTTGAGTTGCCGGAAGGACGTGGGGATCAGCAAGTATTTCATTTCCAGTGCTCGGGTCATTGCCATGGATCATTCCTGCACCACCAGCTTTGCGAACTTCCAAACCCTTCTCTATTCTTCCATTGATACCACGAAGGCAGAACACGATCTTCCCCTTCACCTTCTCAGGATCAAGGGATCCCATAAGGCAAAGCTGGCTGCAAAATTGGGCAATTAATCTTAGAATCAAGGTAGTAAATTATAAAGAAAATATCATTCGTGATAGTACAATATAGGATACTAAAGTTTATTTATGGTGATTGGAAGGTTTAAAATAGCACGCAGTAGAGTGATGAGAAATACAGTCGGACGAAAGGGGATTTGCATGGATAGAACAATGGGGAAATGACACTTGAATTCTAGGATTTACATAAGTCATTCCATCACAGGCTCCCAACTTCAAATAAGAGTATTTTCAGTCCATGAGAAGGGATATGATCATTTCAAATGTGGACAAGGATCAAGTAACATGTTTTAATTCTTTAGGAAAAACATTCTTGACACAATGGACCACTCCCTATGAAGTTACTCCTCATGGACTTAACCATGTGTGTAGATTGAAAGATTTATATATGTTCGTACGATTAGTCTCACCTCCAATATGCCATTTTTTTTAAAAAAAAAATGCATTCAGGACATAATAGAAGGAAGGCATTTGTATAAAATTCAAAAAAATGGAAAAAAATACGAAATTAGATATCTTACGCATCTTTACTACTGGCATTGGCAGCCTTGGCATCAGCAGCATTGATCAGTGGATAAAACTTCTTTTCAAGAGAGCTCTCAGCAAGGCTTGCCCCCTGCATAGTTGATCATTAGAAACAGTTCTTATAACAATGAAATTCACAAGAATAATGACTATGACAATGATGCTTTCATGCCTTGAAAGTCATGTTGTTTCCAAGAAAAACATCAGATTCAAAACTCCTATCAATAGTACTGGCCCCAACCGTAATTATCCATGGGGCAACATTAGTGACTGTCCCTGGAGTAGGGCCGTCATTTCCTCCCGCGCAGACAACAGTGACCCCATTGGCAACAGCATGGAATGCCCCAATCGCAAGCCCATCGGAGAAATAATCGGTCGGGGATGCACCGAGTGAAGCCGATATGACATCAACACCTTCACTGATCGCCAAATCGATGGCGGCCAGGATATCAGAGTCGAAGCACTGACCGTTACTAGTCGGCTTCCAGCAAACCTTGTACATGGCAACACGTGCATTGGGAGACCCACCCTTTGCCGTTCCGTTTGCACAGCTGTAGATGCTGGCAGGCACCATTCGTCCTCCAGCTGTGGATAGGGTATGCGTCCCATGGCCATCGTAGTCGCGTGGACTCAACAAAGATGGCTCAATTACACCACCATTATACTCGTAGCCGGCCTTGAAGAACCTTGCTCCAATCAACTTCCTAAACACAAATTTATTTTTTTAAATTAAATAAATAAAAAAATTCAAAAAAAATTATAGTTATATAATATTAACAAATATTTAATATATTTTAATGAGATTATTTTTCTAACAAATTAATAAATTGTTAAAAGTAGGTTGTTGTCAATCAATCATCTGTGATTAGAGTCGTTTAAATTTTTTTTCTTAAATTTAATAAATAAAAATTTTCAAATAATTTCTTTATATAATATTAACAATATTTAATCCATTTTAATGAAATTATTTTCTCTAATAAATTAATAAAATGTTAAGTGTAGGCTATCGTCACTCAATTATTTATGATTAGAGTTTATTTTGAACTAGTAATTAACATCTAATTGCAAACTCAACACACAAGATGTCCAATGGTTTAAATATCTGTAATAATTTTAAATTTATCATATTTTTATCTACAAAAAGTTATTACTGCATTAAAACAAGTATTTATCGTTGTTGTAGTTCTAATGATAAATTTTCAATAAAATTACATCAAAAACATAATAAATGATTATATCTCGATAATATCTTAATAAATTCTTTGATAATCATTTTTTTGCGAAGTTTTTTTTTCAATTGATTGTTAGTTATTCACTATTAGTATTAAATTTTATATCTTATTGATAATTTCATTTATTATATTTCCATTGTTTTAAAAATATTATTTTTCATAACTTTTTTTTTATTAATTTCTTGATACAAATCTATTCCAATATTAAGTGCTTTTTGTTTTATACCTGTTGCATTTAATTCCAGCCGTGGTCTCTGCGGTTTCATTCTGACATATTCCTTTCCACTTTAATGGAATTGGTCCCATTTGGTGATCATTGAAGCTCTCAGACTCTGGCCACACACCTACACCCACCACCTCAAAGTCAATAGCTATTCAGCGTTAGCAAAAAATTTATAATAAAGAAGACTTGTATATTTTTCTTTACTTAAATATTAAAAAGTAGAAAAAGATAAATTTGGTGTTGTATATTATAAAAATCACCCGTCGTTATCAATTTTACAAATGAGTACATTCAATGACACATATATTAATAATATTGAGATAAAAGAAAAACTAAGAAGATACCTAGAATGGGAGTTTCTTTACACATTTATTAATGACATCGAGATAAAAGAACAACTAAGAAAATGTGGATTCTGAGGTTATTGACAATGCGGTCAATTTTCTCTAATCCGCTCTTTATAGGGTTACTTATTGACTTACTAGTGTGTGTGGGTTGTGAGGTTTAGACATACTTATAAGATTAGTCTCATCTCAAATATGGAGTGGAGATATCTATATTACAAAAATAAAAAAAGATATATCTTCTATTCATTGTCATCAATCCTACTATTTAAACATATTATTACATCTACTTAATTTTGAAAAAGTACATTTAAAAATTTCTTATTTATCTGATATAACACATGAAAAGATAGAGACTTGTAGAAGATTTTAAAATCTGTATATAATACAGGGATCTAATTTTTTAGCCTTAATGTGATAAAAAACAAATGAATAGATAGAGACTTGTAGAAGATTTTAAAATCTGTATATAATACAGGGATCTAGTTTTTTAGCCTTAATGTGATAAGATTTACTTTTTTATATAATTTTATAATTAAATTTACATGATAGATCATTGACGAATATGAAGAAATTTATGTCATTTATATAAGCTTTCTTCGCAACTCTATTGCTCAGATGATCATTAATAGATCAGTGAATGACACCCTGACAACTCGACTAAAGTAGTGAAATGAAATCAAGCATTTTATTTATAAGATGCAACGCTGTCCAGAAAAATCATTATGCTTCTCTGTTATAAAAAAGTCTAACTTCAAAAATTTAAGTTTTAAAAGGTATATATATATATATATATATATATATATATGTATATATATATATATATCAAATAAGTTTAAGAACCGTCTAACTCAAGAACTCTAATGTAATCTTAAATATCTTAAATCAATTATTCGATATTAAGAAAAATTAAATTACCAGTGTCGAGATTTGCTATGATTACATCTTCACCGAATCTTGCTTTCATCCATAGTGATTCTTCCGAAATTACACCATTATTCTCCAATCCAAGAAATGACCAAGATCTGGTTGTTTGTAATTTTTTCCCCTTGTCCAAGAAAACTGATATAACTTTGGGATGTTCTACAATAAATGGAAAAATTAGAGAGAGAGATTGAGTGAGAATCATTAACATTTAACAATAAAAAGCAAATAAAAAAGATATATAGATTGAAAAATTCTTCCTCACTTGATATCTCATTTGCTGCTTCCTCCTCAAGAACTGCTGCAAAGCCGTTAATGTGTCTTGTATAGGAGTAGAGCATTGCATCTTTTGCCTTCTCCTTACTGCAGTGCACTTGAAAGTCGTCAAAACTAAGATATGTTCTTTAATAGAATTAAAAGAACAAACAGAAGTTAATTATTCACTTATCATTTATCGGAGGAAAAATTTACATTATAGACGGAACGTTTTGATTTAAGGCTTGTTTACACTTGATGTATGTACTCATTAATTGCATTCTTATCTTTAGTAAAAGAAAGGAAGACCCCGCTGTAAGATGCTCCTCATCTTGAACTTTTGTTAAATGGTTTCTTTGGCGATTTGCATCGATAAAGGTTCCGTGTGAGGGTTAGTTTGATGGTCAAGCTCTGAACTGATGGGTGAGATTATAGATTCAAATTACCCTCAATTCAAAAAAGGATCACTTTCTATAATTTTACTCGGTGAATATGAATAAAGAAGTTTGTATACATTGGTTTAAAAGAAACAAAGGTTCTAAGTGAAGTTGGTTGATTTGTTTATCTATGGTTTTATTTTGTTGCTGGTAGGATTGTTGCTGGAAGTATATATATATATATATATATATATATATATATATATATATTCTATAATTTGTGCTTTCAACGTTTTCCTATCTTGAAACCTTTTCGAAGATGAAAATAACAATAATAATAACATTAAAAGAACAATTATTGTGGTTTTTGGGGTTTTGGCAATAAAAGTATTAACTTCTTTGTGAGTACAACAAGAAAGCACTTGTTTTCATGTGTCAAGAAGTAAAAATAAAAGCACTTATTTGCATAAATTTGCTGAATACTGACAACGATCATCACCACAAGAACAACAGCTACTACAATTTTCTAGATCAAACAACATCTGTGAGAAGCAATCCTGACTCCTATTAAGTTCTTAAGTTGAAACCATTTTTGTTATTGGAAATTGTATGAACTGTATGCCTTAATTTTGTGATATATATACACTAATAATGCAAATTGTATGAACACTATCAAGTGTATGGTGATCGTTAAATGTAGATGACAATTGGAAAAAGGATATTGACCTATCCTTTGGTCTTTCGTATAACTATTGATTTCAATTAATGTCATAAATATCAACGATATTTTCAAATTTATCGTATTTTTATTAGCAAAATACCAATTTCACGTTAATAATGTATATTTATTGACAGAATGGTAAATTCTTGATAAAATCACATTAAAAATATAATAAATGGTAATATCGCGATAATATCTCAATAAATTACTAGTAAATTTCTTATTAAAATTTTTATTTTATTATTTTTGAAATATTATATGTTTCACAAGAATTTCTCGTAAATTTTTTGTAAAAATCTGAGAACTTTAAAATATTCTCATACTACTAATCACTCTTAATATTTCAAAATCAGTATTTGTGACAATGGTAAAAATCACCACCGTAGACTTTTGAATAATATATTTTGGAGATTTATATATACTCTAAATATTAGTCAAGTGTTTAAAAGTGTTCGATACTTTGATTTTTAAAAAAAAATCCTCGTGAGAGAGGTTGTATAATTTACTTTGCTATGATTTCTACTTTGTTCCTTGTAGGACTCTCTCTTGCTAGAAGAATATATAAGATATTATTCTATAGTTTGTCTTTTCTGTTTCTTCCTTGTTTTGAAAACTTTTCAAAGATAGAAAATAACAATAATAATAATAACACTAAAAGAATTATTGTAGTTACTGGGTTTTTGGAAATGAAAACAGGAACAACTACTACAGTTCTCTAGATCAAAGGTAAAAAAAAACTGATAAGGTGCGTATCAGGATTTTTAAACACTGATATGTATTGATGCATATTGGGACCACCGGATCGTGCAGCAATGGGCCATGCGTGACGTGGGTATCAAGTATGCAATAGGATTTCCATTCACAAGGTTTTAGCACTTTTTGGTCTCGACGAAGGTATTCAAGTGTCTCATCATTTTTGAAGTATATGTAAATCTCTCAATTTTGAACTCTTTTGTGTTGAAAGGGGATTGATCACAAAACCTCCCACTAACTTTCTTTTATACTTTTCCCAAATTCATTTCTTTGTATTTTACCTCTAAAAAAACACGATTTTAAACTCTTTTTCGACGATTTGTACTATTGAAGTTTAAGTTCCTCACTAGACCTACTAACATGTAATTAACAACTACTTGACGAAAAAAATACAAATCTATAAAGTCCAATTTTTTTTTTCTATAATGTTTTTCAATTTTTTTTTAAAATAAACAGGAAAAGAGAGAAAAATATCTGATTGATTAGTTTGGTTGGTGGAAACTTCTAGTGGAAAAGTGGGTGAAACTGACGCTTTTGCTTAAATGTCCACTTTACAGTCAGTCGAATTAACATATATTCCAAATAGCACAAGAATACAATGTGTAGATGTGCCACATATTACATCTAGCTTTTCATGTCTCATCTTATTAATTGTACTAAATAGAAGAATTCTGTAGATCTAATTTTGAAAAGAAATTTCTATTTATCTTCTATTAGATTGGTGTTCTAATACAACTCCTAAGCCGCAAAAATTGGTGTTCTTATAAGTGATTAATAATGTACTTGATTGTCTAACACAGAGAAGACACAAACAGAGCATACACATGCATGAATAAATGATCTCACCTTCTCAAGAAAGAGCCCAAGAATTCGTAATGAGAATCTGTCACCCGCTCATAATCCACTAAATTAGCAGTGGGACCATGGGAATGAGCTCCTAGGTACACCACATAGGACTGCACAAAAACAGAGCTAATGAGTGCCATTGAAAAGATAATGATAACAATGAATAAAAGCAAGATGACCCAGAAAATGTGATTCAATCAGAAGCAGAAAGAAGAAAATTGAGGAAAGAAAAAGTACTAGAAGTGATTAAAATAAGAAAAGAAAATGAACTAAACATCACTAAAAATGTTGAAAGAGAAAGCAACCATCTTGCTCGTCCATTTTCCATCTTGGGCTTTTACAAAGTACTTGTGGATGAGAGTTCATCCACACAAATACACTCGATACAATTATTTACATGTTTATACAAAGAGAGAGGAAGAACGTTGAATGCTAGGCTTGCCTTTTTAACAGCAAAGGCTAGACTCTGCAGCAGAGAGAAGAGGAGAAAGGAAAATACATGACAAGTAGAAGGCCTGAAAATCGCCATTTACTTGTTGTCAAGCAGCAGCCCAAAGAGTGTCTCTGGGCTCTGTCTTCAGTCTAGAAAACCTCACCAACCCTTAAAATGGCAGAAAATACTATTTCATATATATATATATATATATATATATATATATATATATATATAGAAAAACTCGATTTGAGTCTGGAGATAGATAGGAAAGGAGAGACGTAAATATTTCAAAAATGGAATTCAAAACGAAGCAGGATAAGATTGTTTGTTACATCTATGGAATTTAAAATCATTTCGAACTCCAAAGATTAAGGAATCAGAGTTCTACTCTCATACACACCTGTAATTTCTTAAATCCGCCGCAATGGTAGGGCCGTGGAAGAGTCGAAGACTTCCGTCTCCGCCGCCAAGGAATGAAGATCAGAGAAGGCTGTTCAAAACAGAGTAAGGACTGATGGATGACTCCGTTGAAAATGGTAACATCAGATAAGCAAACGACGAATTAATCAAAACATTTACTTAACAGTTTATCAATCTGACAAATATCCATCAAAATGAATTTAAGTTTTCATCAATCTGACAAATATCGATCAAAATGAAATTTTTATCAGAAATTTGATGTAAGCAGAAGAATATGATAAATGAAGAGAGAAAAAATGGTTGCCGAGACATTGTAGGGCATTATGGTTTTTCCGCCAGAATATCCGCCGGTGAGAAGTGGGGGCAAGATAGGAAATACGACTAACATTGGGTGCAAAGATAATCATTTACACTGTGCAAAACGGGATTTGAAAATTTTATATAATATTTCCATTATACCTTTCACCCTTTTGTATCCCATAAAAAATAAAGTTCTAGCGGTGCATTCATGGGGTGAACCAAATGGTGCACTTGGGCAGTTCACCTCATAGCTGGGCACTCCTTACTGACTTTTCTTTTTAACTAATTTCGCAGCTCATCACTTGTTCGGTAAAGAGTGCCCAACTATGCAATAAACTGCACAGGTGCACCGTTCAGCTCACCACATAGATGTACCATTCGAACTTTTTTTTTAAGAGGATACGAAAAGGTAAAGGATAAAATAAACTTCTCACAAAATTTTAAATTCCCGTCTCTTTAAAAAAGTCTCTAGGATGGCCGGCATTTATTTTTATATTAAAAATTAAATACTAACATGATGTCAATCTATCAATTTATATAATTTTTGTGATCATTATATAGTATGACTTGTCAAAACACACCAGACCAACCCTAAGATAAAAGCAATTAATCTTACAAAATAAAAAATTCTTATTGATATAAGAATTTACAAGAAGTTAGTCTCATGAAACATATGAACTATCAACTTTATATTAAGAAACAGATAATCAAAAGGGAGCAAGCTATTAATTTTAAATTTATTATCTTGACTCAAACAGAAAAAAATACATAAATTTGATTTCCATAATCATAATATTGAATATCGTTAATTTATTTATTCAAATTATTTTGAATAATAAATTAATATATTATTAAAATTAAACTGACTTTTTCATTGTGTTAAAATAGAGTTTTCATTTCTGAAGTTCTTGCCAAATCAGTCTTGTTGCGGTCATGGAAAACATTGTTTTTAATTATAGTGGAAATGTTAACCCGTGAGGGTCGGTGGCAGTAAAAAACCCATTTTAAATACGGGAGGTCTTGGGTTTAAGTCACTTTCAACATAAAATGGCTACTCTCTATAGTGTTACTAGGTGATCTAAGAGGCCTGAACACCTTGGTCTTAAAAAAAACTATAGTGGATGTGTGAATTACAAAAAAAAATTCAAGAGAAATCACATCTACTAAATTAAATGATATATTTCAATAAAACTATAAATTATAAATTTTATACTTTAGGTTATAATAATATAAAATTTGAAAATATTATATCAAAATATGGGTTAATTTAAATTTATCCTATAATCCTTGATTGTATTTTTTAGCTTCTTAATTTTCGTGGCTTTTAAAATATTCTTTAACCTTGAGACTATTATAATTTAATTAGAGTCCACTTTAGTCCAATGTAGTAAATATGTTGGAAAACCCACCACTCGATAGCTCAACTGGTGGCTTCTACTCTGGAGAAGGGAGAGATCACGGGTTCGAGTCCCAGTGGCCTTTATCTGAGTGTGAGATCTATGGCACTTTCCAGGAGTTTTAGGAGAGCTATGACCAAAGTGTAAGTTGGGGTGGGTCTGAGATTTCTTCTGGGTCTTAAAAAAAAAAAGTAAATGTGTTAGAAAAGTCTAAGAATGAATATAAGACTAAAAAAATAACTAATTTTTTTCAATAAAATTATGTTTTTAAGCTCTTAAATTTTTGAGAACTAGAAATTGAGGTCGTTAAAAAAGTCAAATGTGATTGGTGTATCTGAAAGGCCAAAATACAAACATGACATCGTTAAAAAGTCAAAATAACTAGTTCATGAAGTCATCCTTTTATATATTCAATTTTTCATTATTTTAATTTTTTAATTATTAAACCTTTTCACCCTAAGTGAGCCCTTTTTGGTCCAACATGATGGATTTAGATACGATTTACAATTTTGCTATAAAAAAATTCAAAAAACTAAAATGCATTTGAAATAAAATACATAAGTGACTCTCTACAGACACCCTAATTATGTCTAAATCTGATTTTCACCCAACTTGACCCTTAAGGGCATGTTCGTTTAGATAATAAATCCATTAATTTTAATCTTCAATGATTTCACTTCTAATTACTAATTTAAAAATTAGATATTATCAAATTTGAGAAATGTTATGTCGGGTGGGATAACATTTTTCTGCCATTCTTAATAATAGATATAAGGTATTTTGTTTTGTGGGATACTTTTATTTTCAACTTAATTTTAAAGATGGTTGATCCTATTCAATTGTCTTAATGGTAACGATGACATTTACTGGTGCAATCAGGTCATGTGGGGTCAACTTCTTAAAAAATTTAACCCTTCATTTTATATATATATATATATATATATATATATTAGAAACAATTTAACTTGTTAAGAATGGACAAAGTGATTTCCTGTGTTCTCTCTTGAATTGTGGAGAGACCCAAATGATTATCATATAAATAGAGAAGAATACAAAAAAAGGAAATGAAAATAAGTTATAATAAAAGAACAAATGGAACGAGAAGTAATTACAAAATGAATTCCTAAATAAAATTCGATGCTAATTGATGTAAGTCAACTCTAATACTATCTCAAAGTGGAGTCTGTATGGAAATAGTGTCGAGCTTGCCAATCAAACCATGAAATAAATCCTTGCCCAATGGTTTAGTGAAGAAGTCCATATGTTGAGCAATAGAAGGAATGTGCTGAGGGGCAATGAGCTCGGACTGGATCTTTTCACAAACAAAGTGGTAATCAAGCTCTCGTGTTTGGTGCATTCATGGAAAACGGGATTGTTTGAAATATGTAATGCAGCTTGATTGTCACAGAACAATGAGAGCTGAAGGATGAGAGATCCCAGGATCACCAAGCAAGTGTTTCAACCACTTTAGTTCGCATGTCAGCGAATCCATAGCTGTAACGACCCGACCCAAACTAGTGGGTCATGCTCGAGTTAGAGTTAAGTTGGGTAGTTCCTAATCGGGTAATTGCTTATTTTAATAAAAATTGTTTGATATTGCTTGAAATTGTTTGATTGTATGTCAGACAATAGAATTTTGAACTCTACCCCCAATATGTGTTTTTCGTAGTCTAAATTGAAGTTTGAAGATGAAAACAAAATTTTGAAACGAGGGCTCCAAAACTAGCAGTGTCTATTTTTGGAAACTTTTCAAATTTAGAAAAATCTCAACATTAGTGTGATATCGGGAACCACAATGGTTAAGAAATTTATTTGAATTTTGTTATCCAAATTTTAATTTTGGATTCACTTTTGGAAAACTACTAAATTTAGAATTTTAATTATTTTGAACACTTATATTGATAAAATTATTAAATTGTCGAAACTTGTATTTTTATTTTTTTGTGTGATCTCTGAAATATTAGTGATTGAATCCTCCAATTATTTTATAAAATACAACTTAGAAGAGAAATTGCAAAATATAAAGGAAACCATGTTTGAAATATTCGAATCTTGTGGTTTAAGAAATTAACCACTTCAAAATAAATATCTAAAAAAAAAAAAGAAATTTAGCTTTGGTGGGACCCAAGTGAATTTATTTTTCGGAAGGGATTGATTAGAGAACTTATTTTGAGAAAGTAAGATTTCAAATTGAAACAAAATTTTAATTTGGCAAAGGTCCAATTGATCTTGGAATTTTTTTTAGTTGGAGAGTAAGTGGGCCATGTTCTCACATGATTTTTTTTAGATTACAAGAGAATTAATTGCCATGAGCGTGTGGGCCAAAGGGCCCCACACATTGGATGCACGCCCAAGAGAGGGAATAGCAAGGGATTTTCGAAAATCCCATAAGAATACAAGTAGAATCGGCTACTTCCTTGCTATTTAAAAATAAAAGGTCTCCGTTACCCTTAAGATTTGTTATTTTTATTAAGGAGGTGGGGGTATTAAGATAATAATTCAAAGAGAGGCCTATAAATAATCCACAAGAGGATACACGAGTTACACAATTTGTGCAAGCCTTAGAGGATGAGTCGGAGCTCTCTCTCCTAGTTTTCCCCAAATAGTAAATTCGGGGACCTAAAGCTTGTTGGAATCTAAACTTGATAAACTGCAAAGTTTAGGTGAGGGAACTTAACGTTGTTTATTGAACTATTTTGATTATGCTTTATCATTCGGAAATCTAATTTGAATGTTTGGATCATTTATTGAATGATAGTATCAGCATCTTGTGAATGCCTTGGTTGGATATCATGTGTATATTGAAATTGTCAACACAAGTTATATTTATTATTCGTCGTGTTTTTATTGAAATTATTAACACATGTGGTCATGTGTTTATTGGATTTGTCAACGCATGTTATATTGTTAATCGTTTATTATGATCATGTTAATGGCATACATGACATGGCATTCATGTATGAGATATTTGTTGACTCGTCATGCATGAGCATCCATGTTTGGGTGGGTGATTTGTATTGTTGATTCGAGTCATTAACCCTGCACTCCTTTGGGGACATTCGTCGTGCACATTCGTTGGGCTCTTGCTTCGATTGCCTTACACTCCCTTGTGGACATTCGTCGTGCACATTTGTTGGGTTATGACTATTTGTGCAGATGTGCTATGCTTAGCTAAGTTGAGCTTGGCATGATTCGTTGATTGGTTTCGTTCGTTGAGATGCATGGGTAGGGGACGCATGCATCATAATTGCATCATAACATGACCATGCATTTTTGTAAGATAATGTTTAAATTTATTCGGATTTATTGTTGTATGCTTACTTGATATTGTTATATGCCTAATTCTTGTATGGTTATTTCCTTCATTGGGCATAGAGCTCATCCCCAACGTTTTCTTGAAATCCATTAGAAGGAGAAGCCTGTCAGACAAATCCATAGGATGGACTTTGCTGGGAGCGTTGGCTTAAGTAGTAGTTTTTACATTGTTAGGAATTTTCTAGATTTTATTTGAGGATTGAGACACAACAAGTATTATTTGATTTATTTGTAGTTGGGGTTTGAGTTTTGCTTCTGTTTCCAACTTGTTGTTGGGGAAGCTTTGATTTGATTTAATGTAGGACTTATCGTATGATTTAAGATTAGACCTCTTTATTGATAGAAAATTTTAGTTGTTGGACTATTGTTTGATTCCATGCTAGATGAGGATTGATCCTATATGGGAATGATGATTAATGGACATGGTTAATTCATTTGAAATATTCTGCACTCTGGTTACTTGCAATATTGTTAGTTGTGAGAAAAAAAAAATATGGAACCATGAATATGTTATTCCCGTTATTGGATTGTGTTCGATTCGTGTAAGGCTCCGTTCGTTTCGTTAGAATGGATGGGTCCTTACAGTATGGTTATCAGAGCTTTGGTTCAACTCTTAGGCTGTGTTGGGCCAAGATTATAGAAGTTGAATCTAGTTTTTCTCTTTAGGCTAAGTGCTGTAGAAATCCTTTTTAGAGCGGAAGGTTAGTTTTTGGTGTCGGTGGTGTAGGTTAGTTAGCCCTGTAGATGATTGCTATTTGAATTCTTGCATGTTTGTGAGACTGGTGCAATCTAATTCTGCAGATATGGCAGGAAAAGGCAATCGTAGAGGCAAAGTAGTAGCTACTCTTAAAATGGGAGATCGTGAAAGTACTCAGAATCTTAGAGAAGATGTGGTGGAATTTTTGAACCTTCGTCAAGGCAGTGATACAGTGGCTCAATGTAAGGCCAAATTTATTGAGTTGGCCAGTTATTCTCCTGAATTGGTCAAAAATGAGATGTTAATGGCAAGAAAATTCGAGCAGGATTTAAACGAGGTGATACAATTAACAGTGATTCCGATGAGGTTGGCCACTTTTTCTGAAGTTGTCCAAAGAGCCAAGTTGACAGAAGGCATCGCTGCCAGATTGCATGATGTAACAAAACAGGAGTCTGGAAAAATGAGTTCTTATCAGCCCCAGAATGAGAAAATAAAGACTGGCCATTTTCCTCAAAAGAATTCTTCATTTGGAAATGCAACTAATTATGGTCAGTGTAACGCCCCGCCCTTTTTCACTCACTTTTTCCCGTAATTCAGTGTATAATTTTTTTTTTTTTGTAACAGAGTAAAGTGATAGAGCACGGGACGTCACGACGCGAGCTAAGTCCGAACTTCCAAAGTCCGACCCTTAACTGGCCAACCCTATGTGTGTAGGGACCTAGTCCAATAAAATGGTTCACACATAGCAATACCGACTTGCGGAATAAAATCATATAACTGCGGAATCATAATCATCAAAATGGAGAATCATATTAGAACCAAGTTCTAATCCATTCAGATAGCACAGTACGTCATAATCATCAAACCAAATCATTCAACCATCTAAATTATTACATTCCGAAATCCAAATCCTCAAATACAAGTTCATGAGTCATTTTATTCAAAACATATAAACTAGATCTTCCAAGCTCCTATGCCTGGTCCATCTTACGCTCATCGTTCCCCTGATTACTAGTATCATCAACTAGGGTAGAAGTAGGGCGTTAGAACAACGCGCCCAGTAGGTATTCCAGTTACGGCTAACACATGGCTAGTACAAATGCATATTATAACATAATAGATAAAAACAGGTAAAATCCATGCCATGCAATGATGACAGATATGCAATGAGTCCCACCCATCACATGTACATAAAGTACTTACCACATAGGTCTTCCGGACGCCCCGGCGGAGTGTGGACCCTCCGAAATCTTCTTGATGGAAATCACATCAAGGTATTGCACATAGGTTCTTCGGACGCCCCGACGGAATGTGACCCCTCCGGTTATAAATTCGTCACCCCATGCCATGCATGAGATGCCAATGAAACACATGCTATTTTATAACATAAACATAGCATTTAAAAATCATATTTTAAATCACATGCTCTTTCCTCATATAATCAAAGCATATAAATCAACCTTTGAAATATAACAATACATGCTATTTACAACATGAACATAGCATTTAAAGTCCATAATAAAGCATATCCTTTGATACACATTTTCATCAAAATATAAGATAAGAACAAAGTACATAATCCATGGTTTCAAAGAGGTGGAATCCTACCAAAGACCGTTCACAAGTCCTTGCGTTCCCGTCCAAGATTCGTTCACCGATCGCGTACCGCTTGCGAGATCCCGTTACCTTATAATATAATGATCAATCAACACCAAGTCTCACCTAATTACAAAGTTCTAAGTCTATAAACAAAACCCCATGGGGTTCGGCCATACACCATGGCCGAAACCCATGGTCTACCATTTTTGTCCATAATTACGATAATGCCATTGAGCCTAACCATAGACTTCTTTATTGCTTAGATCCCAAATAATCATCCATACTTCCAAGGCACATAATACCATAAAATAATTCATGGGGTTCGGCCATACACCATGGCCGAACCCAATGTCCAATATTCTCTCATATTTACAAAAATGCCATTGGTTTCCTTTTTCTTTTAAATCTTCCATAATTAGACCCTATAATTTTCCTGAACCAATCAAATCCATCAAACTCAACTCATGGGGTTCGGCCATACATCATGGCCGAACCCATGGTTCTCCACTTTGGTGTGTAATTACATTTTTTTGCCATTCTTTTCATTAATGATTCATAACATATGTGTGTATCTTTTTCTTTATTTTAAAACTACACATAACATAACTCATAACATAGGTTCATAATCTGATTCATAAATCAGCCCTTAACCATGAATTAAAACACCATTTAATTCCTTAATTTGGGCCATGGGGTTCGGCCATACACCTTGGCCGAACCCTATGGTGTATAGTTTCCAAATTAACTCCTCCTTTCCAAAATTATATGCTTTCCAACTTTAGGTTCCATACTTAGATATCATTTTCCATAACTAAAAAGGTTTTTCAAAATAAAACCCTAGTGGGGTTCGGCCATACCTATGGCCGAACCTCACTCATGATAAGCAATCCATTTATTTGATTAATCTCCACCTTCCATTCTTGGATAGTTTCCATAATAAATCTTCATGGTCTTAATTAGATATTTTCTAATTTTAGTATCCAATTCCAAGAATAGAAACTTTCCTAATAAGCAACCTCATTTCCATAAATGGATTGTTTTCTTAATTAACCAACCCTTTCCATAATTGGAAACACCTTCCAAAAATAGATTGTTTCCTTAATTAACCAACCCTTTCCATAATTAGATTGTTCTCCAAATTTAGCAATCATTTCCATCTACCATTTCAAACTTAACCCATGGGGTTCTGCAAGCTCCATGGCCGAACCCTATGGTTCATGGTCTTGGCCATTAGCTTAGATTCAATAAACATTTACTCATAACATTAACCGATTATCATCCATAAAATGTTTGGTGGGGTTCGGCCATACACCATGGCCGAACCTCACCCCCTTCTTTTTTATTATTTTAGATCCAATATCTTAACCATAAAAACATCATGATTTGGCCATGCCATGGCCGACCCATATCCCTATCCAAATCTCCCTTTAAAATTATAAAATTCTTCCATGGATTTTCATCATTGAAATTTGTAATTCTATACCATAAATCCCCATGGTTTCATCATGAAATCACCATGTCTTCCATGTTCCAAAATTTAAGAACATGACCCTAATGAAATAAATCCAATCTCTCCATGGCTTTCAATCTTAAAACCCAAGAATTAAATCAACTCTTTGCATGGGGTTCGGCCATAGTGATTCTTTCTCCCCATTTAAACCATTAAATCATCTCCAATTTTCCTCCATGGGGTTCGGCCATGCACTGTGGCTGAACCCTATGGTTCTTTTTGTTTCAAAACATAAAATTATTAAATCAAGATACTAACCTTTTCCCCTTTGGTTTCTTGCTCTTCCAATTTTCTTTCCCTTTCCCTTTGCTTTTCTCCAAACAAGAACTCCTTCTTGTTGCTGCCCTTTTCCTTGTGTATTGCCGTGTATGAGCCTTGAGAGATTGAGAGAGAGATGGAGTTGTAAAAACCGTGCACCCCCTTGGGTCTCTCCTTTTATTAAACTCTCCTTAGTCCATACCTAGATGGTGTTTAAGATAGGCAACCTCCTCCTTTAGCCGTGTACCCCCTTGCCATAGATGGAATGCCGACCTCCCTTGCTTTACTTAGCCATGGCTGACTTCTCCTTCTTAATTTAAAACATTCCCTTTATTCCAATTAGCAAGTACTATGCGCATAACCTTATTCATAATCTAGGTAATCTTTTAATTTGATTTAAGACAATGTACCTTCCCTTTTAAAATATCCCATGCGCATAATATGAATATCATTATCTAAAATTCGGCCAAGTATAATCTTTATTTGAATTTTTTGAATATTTTCTTAAGATATACAAATCCAATTTAATTAAGAAAGTCCCTCTTTAAATATTCTAGCATATCATTTGTGGATTGAGTTCCACCTATCTCTCATGCGCATAATCTTATAGATTTCATATCAAAAATTCGGCTATGCACTATCCTATTTAATTTTCAATAAAACTAATGTCACAATTTAATTGGGTCTTAATTGGGTCATAACCCAATTCCTTATCCATGTAAGAACCAATTCTAAAATCCACCATTTAAAAGAGTAAGTGTCATATAAAATAATAATCTAAAAATCCGAGGTGTTACAGTCAGGAGAGATTGCAATGTTGCAAAATGTGGGGCCATACAGCCAATAAGTGCAACCAACCGAGGAAACCACGATGTTATAATTGTGGTAAACACTGTCACATATCTAAGGATTGCTTTGAACCAAATAGTCGAATGCTGGGAATCCACCTTCGTTGAATGACAATCAGCAAAACAAAGGACGTGGGTGACAACCCCAAACCAATCAGGGCCGTGTGTATGTTGTTACTCCACATGTTGGTGATATTATCGAACTGGTTGTTATGCAAGGTATGCTCCTTATTTTTGGCACTTGGGCTAAAGTTTTGTTTGAGTTTGGTGCATCGTATCCTTTTATATCATCTATGTTAGTTGATAAGTTGGATTTAGACATGGATGAACCGGAAGAGCTTGTGCATATTACGACACCATTGGGTAGATACACTACAATAAGAAAAAATTGTCGTTCTTGTGTTATAGCAGTTGGTGGAGTTAATTTAGAAAGTGATATGCTAGTTTTGGGTATTTTGGTTTTGAAGCCATTTTGGGATGGATTGGTTGATAACTTTCAATGTAATTTTAGACTTTTTCAAGAGGAAAGTATCTGGTAGAACATCTACAGGTATAACCTTTAGTGAAAGATTAAGTCTCACCCCTGAACCTTATTTGCCTTGTAAAAGAGTCTTTGACAAGGTAGGTAGCTTAGGCTGGGAAAATTCAGAATCTTCAGACATGCAGTTACCCAGAGTGGTGAATTCCCAGATGTATTTTCGAAAAAAAACTGATTGGTTTACTTCCTCATTGGGATGTTGAATTTTCTATAGATTTGATTCCTGGTACCTCACCTATATCTATGCATGCATATCGTATTGCGCCAGTAGAACATGAGGAGTTGATAAATCAGTTGAGTGATTTTTCCAAAGTTGCATTTATTCGACCTAGTACTTCACATTGGGTAGCCCCATCCTTATTTGTTAAAAAAGAAAGATGGTTCGATGAGGCATTGTATTGATTACAGACGACTGAATAAAGTCACTATAAAAAAATACCCCTTCCAAGAATTGATGACTTGTTCGATAAATTGAGAGGATCCAAGTGTTTCTCTAAATTGATCTTTGATTTGGTTACCACCAACTCAGAGTCAGAGAATGTGGTATTGCCAAGATAGCCTTTCATACAAGATTCGGTCTTTATGAATTCTTTGTGATGCCATTTGGAGTGACCAATGCTTCTGCAACGTTTATGGACTTAATGAATAGGATCTTCCAACCTTATCTGGATAAGTTTGTTGAGATCTTTATTGATGACATCCTGATTTATTCACCAATGGAAAAAGACCATGAACGGCATTTGAGAATCATTTTACAATTGTTGAGCGACCATCAACTTCATGCCAAATTTAGTAAATGTGATTTTTGGTTGGTTGAAATACAATTTTTAGGCCATGTAGTCTTGGCTGAAGGAGTGGCAGTGGATCCTGCCAAGGTAGAGGCTGTACTTAAATGGGAAAGACCAAGAAGTATCTTCGAGATTCGTAGCTTTTTCAGTTTGGCAGGATATTATAGGAGATTTATCAGAGATTTCTCCAAACTTGCATTACCTATGACTTGGCTGACCAGGAAGGGTGTTAAATTTGTTGGGGAGAAACTTGTGAACAAGCTTTCCAAGAGTTGAAGACAAGATTGACATCCTCACCAGTGTTAGTAATTTTAGAAAAAGGTCATGGTTATATAGTATATTGTGATGCTTCCAAAGATGGTTTGGGTTGTGTATTAATGCAAAGGGATCAGGTTGTAGCTTATGGTTCTAGACAGTTGAAAGTAATGAACAGAATTATGGCACATACGATAAGGAATTAACTGCTACTGTTTTTGCTTTAAAGATCTGGAGGCACTATTTGTTTGGTGAGCATTTTGAAGTGTTCTTTGACCACCGTAGCCTCAAATAAGACTTAAATTTACGACAGCGCAGGTGGGTGGAATACTTTGGGGACATTAACTTTGAGATCTCCTATCACCCAGGGAAAACTAATGTGGTTACTGATGCCTTGAACTGAAAGTTTGAGGGGACTATTCAAATTCTAGAGGACATGCTTCGAGCTTGTGTGCTAGACATGAAAGGTAGTTGGGAAGACCATTTGTCTATGGTAGAGTTTGTTTATAATAATAGCTATCAATATATTATTCAAATGGCACCTTATGAAGCCTAATATGGCAGACACCTCTGTGTTGGACAGAAATCAGTGTTAAGGTTATTTTGGGGCCAGAGATGATTAGAAAAACAACTGAAAAGGTGAAATTAGTCCCGCAGAGGTGAAGCACAACACAAAGTCAACAAAAGTGTTACGCTGATCATAGACGTAGACGTCTGCAATTTGCAGTTGAGGATCATGTGTTCCATAAGATCTTTCATCGTCGTGGTATTCAGAAATTTGGAAGCAAATGAAAATTTCGCCAAGATATAATGGGCCATTTGAAATCATGGGTAGAGTTGGAGAGGTGGCTTACCAACTTGAACTTCCACCTCAACTCGCTCGAGTTCACAACGTCTTCTACTTGTCCATGCTCTGAAAATATCTTTCTGACATTTCACGTGTGTGAATTGGGAAAATGTTGAAGTTATAGAGGACTCGACTTATGAAGAAAAACCAGTTAAGATTTTGGGTTCGAGAGAGAAGATTCTTCGAGGTAAGACCATCCACTTAGTGCATGTACTGCGGCAGCACCATGGAGTGGAGGGATCTACTTGGAACTAGAAGGACGTGATATAGAAGTTGTACCCCTACTTGTTTGATGACCAAGGTATGTACCTTAGTAAATTTTGGGGCAAAATTTCTTTTAGGTGGTAGGTTGTAACGACCCGACTCAAACTAGTGGGTCATGATTGAGTTAGAGTTAAGTCGGGTAGTTCCTAATCGGATAATCACTTATTTTAGCAAAAAATGTTTAATATTGCTTAAAATTGTTTGATTATGTGTCAGACAATATAATTTGGAACTCTAGGCCCCCAATATGTGTTTTTCGTAGTCCAAATTGAAGTTTGGAGATGAAAACAAATTTTTGAAACGGGGCTCCAAAAATAGCAGTGCCTATTTTTGGAAACTTTCCAAATTTAGAAAAATCTCAAAATTGGTGTGACAAAATTGGTGTGATATAGGGACCCGAAATGGTTAAGAAATTTATTTGAATTTTGTTATCCAAATTTTAATTTTGGATTCACATTTGGAAACCTTCTAAATTTAGAATTCAAATCATCTTGAAAACTTATGTTGATAAAATTATTAAATTGTCGAAACTTGTATTTTTATTTTTTTTAGTGTGATCTCTCAAATATTAGTGTTTGAATCATCCAAATATTTTATACAATACAACTTAGAAGAGAAATTGCAAAATATAAAGGAAACCATGTTTGAAATATTCGAATCTTGTGGTTTAAGAAATTAACCACTTGAAAATAAATATCTAAAAGAAAAGAAATTTAGTTTAGGTGGGACCCAAGTGAATTTATTTTTCGGAAGGGATTGATTAGAGAACCTATTTTGAGAAAATAAGATTTTAAATCGAAACAAAAATTTAATTTGGCAAAAGTCCAATTGATCTTGGAAATTTTTTTTAGTTGGAGAGTAAGTGGGCCATGATATCACATGATTTTTTTGAGATTACAAGAGAATTCTTTGCCATGAGCGTGTGGGCCAAGGGGCCCCACACATTGGATACACACCCAAGAGAGAGAATAGCAAGGGATTTTCAAAAATCCCGTAAGAATACAAGTAGAATCGGCTACCTCCGTGCTATTTTTAAAAAAAATGTCTCCGTTACCCTTAAGATTTGTTATTTTTATTAAGGAGGTGGGGGTATTAAGGTAATAATTCAAAGAGAGGCCTATAAATAAGTCACAAAAGGCATACACGAGTTACACAATTCGTGCAAGCCTTGGAGGAGATGTCGGAGCTCTCTTTCTCCTAGTTTTCTCCAAAAAGTAAATTTGGGGACCTGAAGCTTGTTGAAACTTGGACTTTGTGGTGTGTATGAACTTGATAAATTGCAAAGTTTAGGTGAGGGAACTTAACCTTGTTTATTGAACTATTTTGATTATGCTTTATTGTTCAGAAATTTGATTTGAATGTTTGGATCATTTATTGAATGATAGTATCAGCATCTTGTGAATGCCTTGGCTGGATATCATGTGTATATTGAAATTTTCAACACATGTTATGTTTATTATTCATTGTGTGCTCATTGAAATTGTTAGCACATGTTATATTAGTCATGTGTTTATTGGATTTGTTAACATGTGTTATATTGTTAATCGTTTATTATGATCATGTTAATGGCATACATGACATGGCATTCATGCATGAGATATTTGTTGATTCGCCATGCATGAGCATCCACGTTTGGGTGGGTGATTTGTATTGTTGATTCGAGTCATCAACCCTGCACTCCTTTGGGGACATTCTTCGTGCACATTCGTTGGGCTCTTGTTTCGATTGCCTTGAACTCCCACATTCGTCGTGCACATTCGTTGGGTTATGACTATTTGTGCACATGTGCTATGCTTAGCTAAGTTGAGCTTTGCATGATTCGTTGATTCGTTTCGTTAGTTGAGATGCATGGGTAGGGGACATGCATCATAATTGCATCATAACATGACCTGCATTTTTGTAAGATAATATTTAAAATTATTTGGATTTATTGCTCTATGCCTAGTTGATATTCTTATATGCATAATTCTTGTATGGTTTTTTCCTTCACTGGACATAGAGCTCATCCCCTACGTTTTCTGGAAATCCATTGGAAGGAGAAACCCGTCTGAGAGATTCGTAGGAGGGACTTCGCTGGGAGCATTGGCTTAAGTAGTAGTTGTTACTTTGTTATAAATTTTCTAGATATTATTTGAGGATTGAGACACAACAAGTATCATTTGATTTATTTGTAGTTTGGGTTTGAGTTGTGCTTCTGTTTCCAACTTGTAGTTGGGGAAGCTTTGATTTGATGTAGGACTTATCGTATGATTTAAGATTAGACCTCTTTATTGATAGAAAATTTTAGTTGTTGGACTATTGTTTGATTCCATGCTAGATGAGGACTAATCGTATATAGGAATGATGATTAATGGACATGGTTAATTCATTGAAATATTCCGCACTCTGATTACTTGCAATATTGTTAGTTGAGAATTTTTTTGTGGAACCATGAATATGTTATTCCCATTATTGGATCTTGTTCGATTCGTGTAAGGCTCCGTTGGTTGTGTTAGAATGGGCGAGTCCTTACTGTAGCAGGTATTCAGCCTCAGCAGATGAGCGAGAAAGAGTAGCATGTTTTTCGGTCTTCCAAGAAATGAAATTGGAACCAAGAATAGTATAGTATCGAGTGGTTGACTGTTGAGTGACAAGGCAGCCGGCCCAATATGAATCGTAGTAGTCGTGCAGGTGAAGACTGCTAGAAGATGAGAGAAGAATCCCCTTCCTATAAAACCCTTCAAGTATTGAACCACACGATGTGCTGCATCCAGATGAATATTCGAAGAGAGTGCATGAATTGATTTAAAACATGAACTGAATAATTAATACTAGGCCTGTGATGGTAAAGTAGATAAGACTAATCAACGATTTATAGTGGGATTAGACTGCAGAAAATCGGCTTGAACAAAAGTGGTTAAATTTTTTGCTAACTATTGACGCAAAGCCTACTTTAACCCATAGATTGATTTATTCAGTTTCTAAACTCGTTGCTCCCCCTGCTGTGTAAAAACAGGCGGAAGTGACATAAAGACTTCTTCATTGAGATCACCTTGTAGGAAGACATTATTAATATCAAGCTGATGAAGGGACGAACTCTAAACAAATGCAATGGAGAGAAGTACACGGATGGTGACTAGATTAGAAATAGGAGCAAATATATCATGGTAATTCATCCTTCAACTTGAGTGAAGCCCTTAGCGACCAGGTGAGCCTTATAACGCTTAAAAAAACCATCTGATCGGTATTTAATTTTGTACCACCCATTTCCAGCTAATGCGTTCCTTGAAAGCAGGAGTATGAGTGAGGCTCCAAGTGTTATTTTTCTCAAGAGCAACAATTTATTTTTCCATGAGTTCGCTCCAATGTGGAGATTTGACAGCTTGGGAGAAGGTACGAGGCTCATTTGTGGAACAAATCTTGGAAAGAAAGGCTTTGTGTGCAAGAAAAAGGTTAGAAGTAGAAAGGTAATGATGGAGAGGGTAGAGTGTACCTATCGACTTGGAAGCTAATGGAGAGAGTGGACACTCATTAGTATCAATGGAGCAATGGTAATCGACCAGGTAAGGTGGTGGACGCCGAATACGACTAGGGCGGGAAGATGCCATTGTGTCGGCAGGAGAAATGGAAGGGGGAGCAGCAATGGGCTTGTGACGACCTTATCACACCCCGCTTCATGTGGTTCTAGAAAATGTGATAATAACTTGTTGTTTAAATAATCCAAACTCCTTATAAAAGTCCATGGGTTGGATCCTTAACTTTACTGTAAAGCCTAACAGAAAATGTCACACGCGCTCTTCACACATGGATTCCAAGTATGTGCTATAAATCCCATAAACAATCATAATTCACACAAAACAAAACATTTCATTAACTCATCAGAGTAGCATACGAAAGTATATTAGTTTATACATGCTCAGATTTAATATGCACAGGCGACATAATTATCAAAAGTATAGTAATACCCTGGATTTTCGGTCTTATTAAACAATGGGATTACCTCTAAAGGAATGAAATGATGTGGCATGATGTCTTTGATTATGTTCATGTATTATGTGTTAAAATCTAGAATATGCTATGGAAGTATAATAATATGTGAAGTGCGGTGTGACCCCATCTGAATGTAGGGAATAATGTTTGCATGTGGATTGGAGTATCCAAGAAGGAATAGAAGTCGGAAGATGTAGAGAATTGAATGGGAGTTATATAAAATAAAATAAGAAACATAGTGTAAAACATATAATAAGAAAACCAAAGTTTCCAGTGGTACATATCGACCAATTCGATGTGTACCAATGTGTGATATATCTCCCAAAGAACATATAACTAGTGTGTTCAGTATTTCAAATCTGAAACACACAAATTGTCTTCTATTGCTGTCTCATCACCCACCAACCACCGTACGGGAGGGCAAATGAGGACCCTCCACGTGTCGGGTGCGTTGACCGAAGGAGGAAAATACAAAGAGTAAGGTGACCCAGAAGGATATATCGACCAAACTCGATGTGTCGAGTAGCATACATATCGATTTTCGTCGATATGTATGATAGAGCACCTGAAGCTTGCATTTTTAGAAGAGTCATATCGTATTCCGTCGACAAATAGGATTATCCAGAAAATATACATATTTACCAAACTCGATGTATCGAGCAGTCTACATATCGACTTTGTCGATATGCATGAATGGTGACCTAAAGCTCACACTTTTGGATGAGTCATATCGTATTCGGTCAACACATAAAATCTTCCAGAAAATATACATATCGATAGTGTCGATGTGTCGACCGTGGCCAGATCTGTTAAGTCAAATCGCACCACCATCGCGTTGTTGTTGTCTCCTCATGCATTAAATGCATGAGGGAGACGAACACGCCACCTCCACCTACCCAAAGGTTTCCATCTCCAGCCTTGGTTCAACCGAACCCAAAAGAAGTGAAACCAAAGGAGAGAGCGAGAAAGAACCGAAGGAGAAGAAGGAAGAAGAGAAGAGAGGCAATCCTCTCTCTTCACTCTCAAATCCAAACCATCATCCTCCTTCACGTCACTCTCACCTTCACTCCCTTTTTCACTCATCTCGCGTCTAGAAACGAGGAGAAGGAAATCAGAGAAACAAGAGGAAGGGAAACAAGGAAGAGGAGAAACCAAGGATAAGAGGAAGTAACTTGAGATCCAAGATCAAGGATCTTCTCCACACTTGAAATCTCCAAGATCCACCGAGGTATGTGATTAATCCTATTATTTCAAACTACGACAATGGTTAGAACACTTAGAAGATGGCTTAAAGAAGTAGAAATGTGGAAAATGGGCGCATACAACTCGAGAAGAAGAAGTTGCAGGAAATCCAGGTGTACACATCGACCTACTCAGAGGTATGTGTCGACCTGGATATGTATCTCATGACCCAGGTGTATGTATCGACAGAAGTCGATATGTATACCTTGGGATAAATAGTAAATAAAATGATGACAACCTCAGGCTTTCGGACAAAATCCAGGGATATACATCGACAGAAGTCGATGTGTATTCCCGGAGCAGGAAGAGAGACGGAACCCAGCGTACACATCGACAAGAGTAGATGTGTACAGAAATCATCCCACATGATATATCGACCGAAGTCGATATGTATGACAAAATCTTTTATAATTTTGGGACTGAGTTTAAATAATACAATTTATGCCTTGGGGTTAACCTAGGCCCTAACAACCTTCACTAAATAATTATTAGGCATTAATTAAAGACTTAAATGAATGAAATTAAGAGGATTATACACAATCATGATTAGAAATTTGTATTTGAATCCATGAAATTGACAAAGGATTTGGAGAAACACCAACATTGTGCGAGGAAGCTTAAGGATCGATCCCCATCCATAATACGTCGTAATTGAGTAGGTTTTCCTACATTATTGATGTGTCATAGTGATTTATATGATTTGAATTTTATGATTTTATAAACTTGCTTAGAATAATTGATTTTGAGAATGGTTAAATGATGTATTTTAATTATGAAAAGTAAGAGATTACTTGGTTTATCGAATAAGATTGATTACATTCATAGACATGCACTTCATAGGTTTCATGGGAAGGGAATGCATGAAATCGAGGTAAAGGGACGTACTTTGTCCTCGAATGATTATAGATATATGGAATGAAACAACCATTGTATTGGTCATGTCCATGGGTTACAAAATTATGGCATTATCATTGGGATGAAATCTCAAGGGTCAGTAGAAGTCCCGAAACCTGTGTAAAAGTATGGGTGTGTGACACTCCCCCAGATAATTTCAGTTAAATGCTAGTATTGAGTAGTAGCTCCCAGCCGGTGCCCCGGGAAAGTTACGGAC
The DNA here is from genome assembly GCA_013350335.1 of Chimonanthus salicifolius. Lineage (NCBI taxonomy): Eukaryota > Viridiplantae > Streptophyta > Magnoliopsida > Laurales > Calycanthaceae > Chimonanthus > Chimonanthus salicifolius. The sequence goes on from CM023539.1 coordinate 33,039,706, forward strand.
ATAAATGGCCAACGATATAAACCATTGCAAGAGAAGTGTTGAACATTGCATGGGGCATGAAAGGGTTGTTTGTGTAAGTTCTTGGCACCCATGACATAGCATTTCATGTTGAGTTAGAAGTCGATTTAGAAAGTATGATTATTATTGAGAAATGATTATGATGTAAATTTAAATGCCTTGGTTTCTATCATGAGATGTATTTGGATTTGAATATGTGATTTTATATTTGATTTCCATCGGGTTTGAATGAACTATGGTCTATGATATTTTATTGGGGTTATGTTTTAATATGAGCTATGGATATTATGTTTTTATCACATGTTGGTACCCCTTCGATGGGAATTCCTACTGGGCGTGTGACTAAGTCCACAATTTTTCCACTTTTTAGAATCAAATGCAGGAAGCGATAAGGGCGATGAGGCCGGGCCGAATGCTAGCCAAGCATGAATGGATGAAATTTAAAGGAAAAACTTGGAGACTTGGCCACTTTGATATTTTGTTTACCTTTTTAAGAGATGTAATTTGTAGGAGTTATAATTATTGGAATGTAGTAATTCTTGTATAAACTACTAGACTTTGATGTACAAACTTATGGCTTGTAATTTAAATTATGTGGGACCCTTATGCTTTGCTTCAAATATGGATGTTGTTTATTCAAGGTTGACAAATATTTATGCATGATATTGACACAGGTAGTAAAAGTGTGTTGTAAACATTATTATGGACTCTGTCCATACGTGCACACTTTGTGGGCCAATTGAGGGTCGGGTCTTCGGACCTGAAATTGACTTGCGTCGTGGCGGTCGCCTCTCTCTCCACTGATTAAGAATACAATTATACTCTGATGGTGGTGGTTAGAGAGAGGGGTGCTATAGTTGGTATCAGAGCAATGAAAAAGCAAATTAAGGAGTTCCCTCAGGTAAATTCGAATAACTCTTATAAAGTTGTAAATAAAAGTTGTTACTCATGTTATGACATATACACGAGTAGAAAGGACGAAATGGAAGTAGCTGTAAATAAAAGTTGTAAATAAAAGTTGTTACTCATGTCTTCCGAGGTAGAATGTGAAGTAACTGCATGAACAAACTTCCTTGATATAATATGATGGTATTCATTGGAATAAACATATTCATGCATTTATGAGATGAGAAATTTTCTAGCCGCCGTTGTTTGACATAGGAAAATGCTGCCTCGAAGAGGAAGACGTATACAACGACCTACAGAATGTGTCGCTGAGACTAGCCGCAATGTTCCCCTCGTGACATGAGAAATTCAAAACTTCCTTCAGAATCTGGTGCAGACAGTAATGCAGTTAGCTCAGACTGTGACTGGTGCGGGACAAGTCACTACACTGGGAACCAAACCACAGTTAAAGACTTTCAACAGCAACACCCTCCCAAGTTTCATGGCAAAAAAGGGCCGATAGACGCTGAGAATTGAATAGAGAACCTTACACAGATCTTCACGTTATTTACGATCAGAGACGAGGAGGACTGAATTCTCCTAGCCAGCTCCCAACTTGTCAAGGACATTGGAAAATGGTTGAGGAAGATGAGCTACTGACAGATCAAACCTGGAAGGATTTCATTGAATTGTTCCTAGGCCGCTATTTCCCTGAGGAAGAAAGAGAAGATAAGGCACAAGAATTCATACTCCTAGCAGAGTGGAACATGTCAGTTGCAGACTATCAGGTGGAGTTCACTTGATTGTCCATTTATGCTGCTTACATGGTGGATACCGAATCAAAGAAGACCCGCAAGTTTGAAAGGGGTCTTCGACCTGCAATCAGGTCAAGGGTGATATCTCCTACAGCGAAGACTTATACAGAGATAGTGAGGAGGACCACCACAGTAGAGAATGATCTCACAGAATCAGCAAGTTTTATGGAACTCAGAAGGAAGCAAGGTAGTGCAAGTTCATCCCAGTCACATAAGAGATTCCGATTTGGTGCACCACATCCTTCGACTTCTGAATATGTGGTACAATCTACTAGTAGTGTCTTCTCATGCTATGATTGCGGGCAGACGGGCCACACGAAGAGGAACTGTCCACAGTTTAGCAAGACACAAGCTACATAGTCTTCTGGTGGTACTTTTTCATGTTATCAGTGCGGGTAGTCAGATCATATCAGAATGAACTGTCTTCAGCTTCGTCAGGGACCTCCAGCACGGGCATCCTATAGTCCACCGGGCAAGCCATCTCAGTCACATATGTCTCAGTCACACTCAGCCTAGACAGACCCCAGTGCTAGTAGCTTCGGGAGGAGTATACTCCCTTGTCCCCTCTCCAGAGACAATTGATCACTCTGTGATCCGAGGTATGGCTATTATTGGTAGTTCGTGTGCTATTGCATTATTTGACTTTGGGGCATCGCATTCTTTCTTGTCTGCATCCATTGTTTCTGCCACCGGCATACTAGTACAACACTTGTATCTACTCTTACTATTATATCACCCGTTGGCGACACATCTCTTGGTTTGATTTGTACTTCACTAGATACCGAATTTGCTGACTTCAAGTTCAAGTTCGACTACCTGGTAATGGACATGGCAAAATATAATGTCAACTTCGGCATGGATTGGTTGAGTACATATCAGGCATGCATTGATTGTTACTGCAGGAGGGTAACATTCTGGTCACCTATGGAACATAGATTTATTGTAAATGGAGACACATAGAAAATGTCTATGTGCAGAGAGCCTCAAGATGAAATAGGACGGATTTTGCTAAATAACCTCAAATTGGAAAATTCACCCGTCTCCACCCTACTGACAATAGTGAAAGACTATGCTGATGTCTTTCAAACAGAACTCCCAGGTTTACCTCCCAAGAGGGAGATCGATTTTGAGATCAAGTTGTTCCCTAGCAGGACACTTGTGTCACTCCCACATTATAGGATGGCAGCAGTAGAGATGTCAGAACTGAAGAAGCAGATTGATGAGATACTTCAATTGGGTTTCATTCGACACAACATGTCATCATGGGGAGCACTTGTATTGTTTGTCAAGAAGAAAGATGGCTCTTTGAGAATGTGTGTAGATTATCGACTCCTCAATCAAGTCACAATCAAGAACAAATACCCTCTGCCAAGAATTGATGATTTGTTTGATCAGCTGAGAGGGTCTAGAACCAGATATGGGCTATACGAATATGTGGCGATGCCTTTCGGATTGACAAATGCATCAGCAGTCTTCATGGATTTAATGAATCGAATCTTCCGTCCTTATTTGGACAGATTTGTGATTGTGTTCATAGATGATATTCTCATCTACTCTATAAGTGAAGAAGAACATGCCGAGCACGTGCAGATTGTCTTGAATACCTTGAGGGACAACAAATTGTTTGTGAAGGCAAGTAAATGTGAATTTTGGTTGTCTAAGGTCAACTTCTTTGGACACATAGTGATGACAGAAGGGATAGCAGTGGACCCGGTGAAGGTAGCTACAGTGAAAGATTGGAAACCCCAACAAAATGTCACTGAAGTCAGAAGTTTAAGGGTTAGCGGGGTACCATCGCAAATTCATCATGGATTTCTCCAAAATTGCAGCCCCACTTACCTGATTGACTCAGAAAGGAGTCAAGTTTGAATGGACCGTTCAGTGTGACAGAAGGATCGAAGAATTGAAAGAAAGACTGATAACAACTCCCATCTTGATCATTCCCTGAGTGAGGCAAGGGATACACAGTGTATTGTGATGCTTCGAGTGAAGGATTGGCATGTTCTCTCAATCAAGGTGTACATGTAGTGGCCTATGGTTCTAGACAGTTGAAGATCCATGAGCGGAACTATCCCACCCAGGACCTTGAGTTAGCCACAGTAGTGTTCGCACTCAAAAGTTGGCAACATTATCTCTACGGAGAAAAGTTTGAGGTGTACTCCAATCACAAGAGTCTCAAATTCCTATTTGGACAGAAAGAACTCAACATGAGGCAGACGTGGTGGATGGAGTACCTTCAGGACTATGATTTTCATCTCCATTTGTAATACTCTGACCAAAATTACGGCTAATTGTGCTATTTGTAATAATTAATTGTGTTTTGATCCGTTAATCATGCAGATTACGGATTGAGCTTTTTGAAAAGTCCAGGTTCGGCCCAATCAGAGCTCGGTAGCTCACAGATCCAACTCATTTAAGATGGAGGGGCAATTTGGTAAATTGTTACAAATATTATTATTTAAGCAATTTAATTGTTGATTATTATAAAATATGTTGATTAAATTAATTAGGCTTTCAAAGTTATACATTGGTGATGATTTTAAATACTAAACATATAGGACTTTTAATTCATGATTTTGATTTTCAGAAATACTAGTTTTTGTGACCCGAAGAGGTCCCTATTGACAAAATAATTATTTTAAAATATTTATAAAGATCAGAAAACTTCAGAAAAAATAGCCGATGTTAATCAGTGTTCTGATCAATTAGTTTATGTTTCGAAATTCCAAAATGAGATTTGAAAATACTTAAACAAATACTGTATTTTTAACAAAAATCTACCGACGCTTCATTTTCTCTTAGATCGACTAATTTCGAAAGTATTTTTTTTCTCCAGATTTCTATAGTGTTTATGATTCGTAAAACCCAACGATTTGGATCAGTCAGATTACTTTAATTACAACCCTATTTACCTCTATTAACAAAATAAGATTAAGGGGCTTCAAAATAAATAAAATAATTTATTTTATCCCCAAGCACCTGTGTAGATGGTGATGCATGGAAGTGGAAGCACCTACGTACGTATGAATCACCATCGATTCATACAGACTATTGCATAGTAGCCATAGCTATCGTGGCCCTCTTCAAAACTATTTGCAGCCTACCATCCTTGGTTATAAATACAAATGGATGGAATGACAGATTTTACAGCCATTTTTACTATGTCTCTTTCAGTCCATATCTTCCTAAGCTTCTTCTTCTTTTTTTCTTCAAAGCTTTTTCACATGTTTTTCACCTTAGGAAAATTTTTGGAAAGGCTGAAACTCCACCCAACTCTCCAAGTGAAGACATTTGCTATACTCTACATTTTACGGTCAGGAGACATAATAATACCAAACCTGTAAATCAAGTTTTGTAAACCTAAATCTAGTGTAATGATTGGTTTTATGGATTATACATGATATGGAAAAGACCAAATAGGTTAGAATGCGAGACTTGACACTACTTCCATGTGAAGGATGAAAATTGGTTCAAACTGTTAAAACGAAAGCATAACACGATGTCAAGGAGTTAAGGTCTACTAGTCTATAAACGAAGAATGAACCCACTTATATGCCTAGACTTCATATATATTGCTAAGATACATTCATATTATCACTAATGATGTTTATCATGCATGATATTGATATTGATGATGATATTATCCGATGTGAGAACTTGAGCATCATGTTATGATGAGAGATTGAAGTATGAAGTTGATATCGATAATGATATTCTCCGGTGTGAGAACTTGAGCATCATGTTATGATGAAGACTGAAGTATGAAGTTGATACTATTGATAAGATGCTCCGATGTGAGAACTTGAGCATTTATGATATTGATACTGCCTCCACGTACCCTCAACTGCTGAACAATTATCGGCCCAGGTGTGTCGGTTTGCATCTACTGGCCCAGGTGTGTCAGTACCGGCCCAAGTGTGTCGGAGATGGTTTTGAAAGATGCTGCATTTTGACCGTGTCGGGACTTAAAGCATTTATAGTCAGTATAGTGCTTTGGTGTTATGGTGGCATGGCTGTATCATGAATGATTTGAAATATATTGGTATAGTAGACCAGTTATGATTTCAAGTATGATAAATGATATGCGAAACCATTGGACAGTAGTATAGCAGTGATATGGCAGTGATATGACAGAGGTACGTCAGCGACATGACAGTGGTATGATAGTAGAATGGCAGTTAGATGGTAGTGATGGTAACTTGATAAATTGGTATAGTACACCAATTATTAATTCAGATAAGATAAATGGTACATGAGACCATTTATGGTAAATTGGTAATTATGTTAAAATAGACCATTCATGAGTAAATAACTGTGATTTTAAAATGGTAAGAGTAGACCATTATTGTTATTATGATTAGTCTGCATCGTTTAACCTGTACATATTGGTAAATGTGTTATTTTAAGATATCTTCACTGGGCTTGGAGCTCACATCCACTACATTGAAGGGTTGGCACCTGAGTAGGAGGAACCTCCACCGCTGACTTAGGATGAGGGAGCCCTTGCAGTCAATCATATTTCCCGATGGTGAGAAATATGTTTATTATGTTTATTTTCATGCGTCTATGGTGCTATAAATCTAAGCATGTGTAAATCACTATGTTATCGTTCGTAACTCTAATAAGATGAATGGATATTTCTGTTTGTGTAATATGTGTTCATATATGGGGTCATATAGTACATGTTTGAGTCCACGTGAAAAGAGCACGTGTGACATTTTTTATGATGGGCATTTTGGCAAACTTGAAAATCCAGCCCAGATATGACGTTAGTTGATTGGATATTATATAAAAAATAATAATAGCATTTCGGGTCCACCATCGGGTCAGGGTGTTACACCATTATCATCCGGGCAAGGCAAATAAAGCCGTGGATGCAGTCAGTCGTATGAACCATGGAACAGTTGCTAGTTTGATTAGACAAGAGTGGGAAATGATGTCAGCAATTAGAAACCTGAATCTTCGGATCACTAATACAGGATGTGTGTACAATCTCTTAGTACACTCCACTATGACTTCAAAGATAGAACATGCATAGAGGTCAAGCCCAGAAATGACCGAAATATGGGAGAAACTAGCGAGAAGCGAAACAGTTCAAAACTGAAAATTACAGCTGAGGCAAGACCTTATGTACCAAGGCAGGATGTACGTACCTGAGGAGTGTAGATTGGAATTGTTGAAAGAGGCACATCAGTCAAGATTCTCGATACACCCCGGAAGTACAAAAATGTACCGAGATCTAAAGGGGCAATATTGGTGGTTCGGACTTAAGAAAGATGTTGCAGACTTTGTCTCCAAATGTCTCACATGTTAACGAGTCAAGGCAGAACATAGGCTATCACCTGGCTTACTCAACCCTAATTCCATACCAGAATGGAAGTATGAACATATAGCCATGGAATTTGTAATAGGGTTGCCCAGATCTTCCAAAGGCAACGACGCAATTTGGGTCGTGATTGATCGCCTCACGAAGTCCGCACACTTCATACCCATCAAGGTAAATGACTCGTCGAAAAGTTTAGGTAGACGGTATATCAAGGACTTTTTTAGATTGCACAGAATACCCAAGACTATCATATCGGACCGTGATGGCAGATTCATAAGAAGGGTATGGCAGAGTGTGGAAGCGGCTATGGGAACATACTTGTTGTACAACACAGGACAGTCCGAGAGAACCATACAGACCCTAGAGGATATGTTGAGAGCTTGTATGCTCCACTTCAAGGGCAGTTGGGAAGATCACCTTCCATTGGTGCAGTTCTCATATAACAACAGCTATTAGGCAAATTTACAGATGTCACCTTTCTAGGCACTACATGGTAGGCCTTGCAGATCTCCAGTATGTTGGACTGAGGCAGGTGAAGATTAGGATCATCACGCAACGTCTCTTAACTGGACAAAGTAAACAGAAGAGCTATGCTGACAAGAGAAGAAGGCCATTAAAATTTGAGGTGGGAGACCAAGCTTTCTTGAAGGTCTCACCATGGAAGGGCCCAATTAGATTCCGAAAAAAATGGAAAATTGTCGCCAAGGTATATTCGGCCCTTTCCAATTTTTGAAAGGATTGGTGAAGTTGCATATCGACTTGTACTCCCTCCATAGTTGTCCAATGTGCACAATGTCTTTCACGTGTCGATATTGAAGAAATATCACCCAGATCCATCACATATATTGGATGTGCAAGAGTTGGACATGCAAGGTGACGTGTCCTACGTCGAAAGACCAACCAAAATCATTGATGCGGAACAGAGAGTGCTCCTGAATCGATCGTCAAAGTCATTTGGGAAAAACACGTCAATGAAGAGCCGACTTGGGAATTGGAATCTGAAATGAGGATGCATCATCCGGAACTTTTTATGTAAGTCGTTTAAACCTCATCTCTATTCAATTTTCGGAACGAAAATTCCAAAAGCTGTTAGTATTTGTAACACCCCAGATTTTCAGTCTTATTAGACAATGGGATTACCTTTTAAGGAATGAAATGATGTGGTTTGATGTCTTTCATTATGTTAATGTATTATGTGTTAAAATGTAGAATATGCTATGGAAGTATAAATAATTTGTGAAGTGCGGTGTGACCCCATCTGAATGTAGGGAATAATGTTTGTATGTGGATCGGATTATCCAAGAAGGAATAGAAGTCGTATGATGTAGAGAATTGAATAGGAGTTATATAAAATAAAATAACAAACATAGTGTAAAAAAATAAGAAGAAAACCAAAGCTTCTAGTGGTACATATCGACCAAGTCGATGTGTTCCAATGTGCGATATATCGCTCAAAGAACATATATTGAGTGTGTTCAGTATTTCAAATCTGAAACACACAGACTGTCTCCTCTTGCTGTCTCATCACCCACCAACCACCGTATGGGAGGGCCAATAAGGACCCTCCACGTGTCGGGTAAGTTGAGCGAAGGAGGAAAATACAAAGAGGAAGGTGACCTAGAAGGATATATAGACCAAAATCGATGTGTCGAGTAGTATACATATCGACTTCGTCGATATGTATGATAGAGCATCCCGAAGCTTGCATTTTTAGAAGAGTCATATCGTATTTTGTCGACACATAGGTGATAAACACCGTAAAATTACAATTTTACCCTTTAATATTAGATTAATTAGTCATTATTTTATAAATATTAGATATGTTTAAATGTTGTTTTTAGTTATACAGTTTATTTTGAAAAATACAAGAAAAGAAAATAAAAATGATAAAAAATTGGCTAAGTAAAAAATATAGTCGACGTCACCTTCAGAATGGTCAGGTCAAGTTGATTAAACCAGTTGGGTTTCAGAATCTGCAACCTTTTACACTCATGTAATTAATATTTAAATTTTATTCGAGTCAAAACCGAGTCTCATTTACCAACCATTCTTGTTGACTCTCGAGTGGGGTGCCCGGCACCTGAAGGAAAGCCTGAAAGAAACTATTTCCATTTTTTTTTTCTTTTTCCATTTCTTTTCTATTTTTCCTTTCTCTGGTTGCAGGACTCATGGGAGAAAAAGAGAAGACATTAGGAGTTGAAGGAAAGCAGAGACTCAGCCGGCTAAGGCAGTCATGCACTGCGGCAGTCACTAAGCCCAAACAGTGAAAGAGCAGCAGCAGCGGCGACCGATTAAAGTAGCAGGCAGAGTGTAGAAGAGGGCGGCAACAAGCAGATAGAGAAAGTAGAGGCAAAACAGAGAGGGTTTTCAGCAGGCAGTTGGGGAGAAAAACAGCTGCAAACAACTACGGAATCCATGAGCCGCAGCAGCACCGATTGCAGAGAAGAAGGGCAACTAGCTGAAGAGAAGACAGAAAGAGATTGAAAGCATGAAGAGATGACGGAAGAACAGCTGTAGCCAGCAGCGCATGCCCACTGAAAGCAACAGGAATCGGTGGTATTGCAGAGACAAAAGAGAAGAAGGGCAGCCAGCTGAGGGGAAGTTCGGCATAGAGCAGCCAGCTGAGAAAAGATGATGGTGGAGCAGCTGAAGCCAGCGGTGCACACAGCAGCAGCAGCATCAGTCTGCTTCTAATAAAGAGCAGCAAAACCAGCAAATCTCGGCAGTTGCAGAAATTAAAAGGAAGAAGAAAAACCAGCAGCCGAGGGAGAAAAACACAGCAGTCTTCTCATCGGTCTTGGGTTCTGTCTCTCAACAAGGAAGGAAGGCATCCAGCTGAATGTGTAGGAAAGTCCGAAACAAAAGGCCAGAGCCAGCGACGATGGATGAGATGAGGGAAGAAGGGATAAGGTGAAAAGAAGAAGATAAGATTTGGATGAGAAGAGAGTTGCCGTGTAGCAGCTGGGAAGGAAGAAGGTTAACAGAACAGAGGGCTGGAAATTGAAAAAGGAATATCAGAGGATAAAGAAGAATTTGATTTTGAGCCAGGTGGGCAGACCAGAGAAGAAAATGGAAAGCTGCCGTGTAGCAGCTGGCAACTGATAAAGAAGGATAAGATTTGCCGAGAGAGAAATAAGGAAGATCAGTGGAGGAGTCTGAAAGCAACTGAGAAGGAGATACTCATGAACATTGAGAAGAACCAGCTGCCGTGTAGCAACTGGGAATTAGCAGAGGAGGGATAAAGAGAGATAAATCAGCAAAGAAGGGATAAGGAGAGATAAAGAAGAAGAGAAGATGGAAGAGAAAGAGCAGCCGATCCTCATCTGGGAATTTGGAGAGATAAAGATAAAAAAAAAGCTATTTTGATGAGAAGAAGATGAATGAAAAGATAGATACAACTGATGAAGGGATAAGGCAGTGCCTGAATCGATAGCAGAGAAAAGATAAGGAAGGATAATATCTGGCGTGTAGGAAAAGAAGATGGGTTTTTGCTGACTGTGATAAGGGAAACAAAAGGCTTACACGGCTGAATTTGAATTTGAGTTTGAAATGGGTTTTATCCCGACTTAATTTGAAGGGTCTCTTATCTCATTCATTCTCTTCTATAAATTCAAGTGCTTGAGACCATTGAAGGTTGAACCGGGCAAGAAGTCGAAGGGACTGAAGTTGGACGACTAAAGACAGAGAAAAAATATTTAATTTATTGTAAGTTATTTATTTTTTATTTTTATGTAAAGTTCAAGGGATTGTATTTCATTTCCAATTTTTTAAATAAAATTCATGGCAGTTTGTTTAGATTTATGTTATTCCCAATTATTGAATATTTGATAATGATGATTTTTAATTTAATTTTAATTGTTTTTATGAACTTTATGAAACAAATTAATTTTAGAATTTTTCAAGAAAAAGTGGAACCCCTTTTAGGATCAGTGGGACTTGACCAATTTTCCAGTCTAAGGTTCTTTTCAAGAACGGTTTATTTTAGATTTGGAAATGCAAGTTTAAATCTCGCTCAAGCCTAAGGCTTGATTTGAAAAAATCCGATTTAATGGACGACATAATTATTCTAATTAGAATTTTATTAAATAAGGAACTTGAATTATATTTAATAATTCAAGAATATTTCATAGTCTAGGCCATTTATTTATTTTTAAATAGGATAACATGCCGCTTCGATATTTGTCCCGATTCCATTGTAAAATATGTAAACAATTTATTTATTATTATTTTATTTTATTCTTTCTTAAAAATCATCAAAACAATTTAACTAGTTTAGAAACATTTTATTTGTCTCTTAAATTTACATTTTAAATTAAATTTAGGTCATTTAAATTTACTCCATTATTTTAATCAAGTTTATTGTTAACTACTAAAACTAGATAATCGATTAATTAGTGTGCTAAATTAAGATTATAACTATATGTTTTAGAAAATTATTTTAACAGTGCCATTTTTTTATTTCGTACATATATTTTGTGAATTTCCCTTGGGTACGACCTCGCGCTCATACATTACACTATAACTGGTTCGTACGCTTGCGATTTAATTTAAAATCACATCAAGTTTTTGGCGCCGTTGCCGGGGAAATCTCGAAATAAATTGTGTGCCATTTGATTATGTGATTTTTGAAAATAAATCTAATACTGGAGATATGTCTTAATTTAGAATTTCATCTAACTTAGGAAATTTTTTTAAATTAAATTAAAATAAAATAAAATAAAAATAAATAAAAATTAAAAAAAAAAATTGAAACAAAGTTTTGATTTAATGGGGTGGAGTCCAATTTTCTTAACCTTGACTTGATTTAAAAAAAATTTTAGGTTACAAATATTATATTTCTTCCATTAGTTGTAACTTTAGGACAACTGCACTTAGATTAATATCATACATTTATTTTATTTTATTTATTTATTTATTTGAATTAGAATCTTCACCAAAGCTTTTATTGTCTGTTTTGCAGGAATTTTAATTACGTTGATCTTAAATATCAATGGAGATATACACAATATGCTAAGGAACTTTAAATTGCGCGCTTAAAAAAAATAAATTTTTTTTTTTGCTGAAAACACGCATAAAAGGCTAAGGTGAGCTGTTAATTTTTTCTTTTTATTTTATATATCTCATGCATTCATATAGATTTATTTAGGGTGTTCTTTATTATTGCTTGCATTTAATCTGTCTATGCATCTAGGTTGTTAGTATTCATGCATTAGTTTAGATTGTTTTATTAATGTTTGTATATTTATTTGAATGTTGTATGGTAATTTAGAATTGCATTTTCACAATATTTAGAAAAATAAGATTAGTAAAATTGGTCCATGCATTGTCTTAATAAAATAAATTAAGGAACCATTAGGCTAGATTTTAGGGTTTCATGCTCATTAGGAACGTTTTCAATCTAAATTAATTTTTGTAACCGGTGAATAATTTTTCTTCAATCATGTTGTCTGGGATTAGTTCTGTCACCAAGGTGTAAAGAGCCTAAGGATAAGTGGAAACTTAAGTAGATGTCTTGTGCTCCTCCACTTACCTGGCCATGATTGTGGTTAAACTCTCATCGGAGACTTGGATTATTTGGAGAGAAAAGTAGGAGCAAGTCTAGAAATAATCCTTAGGGTCCCATTAGCTAAATAAAAAATTTGATTGCATTAGTGCAATTCAAATTTAGATTTAGGCATTCTTCTTGTATGAATTTGGATGAGCATGAATGACCTTGTTTATGTATGAAATATTGGTGTCGTGACTCACACAATCGTTTAGTTCGAGTCAAATCTTCTGTTGATTCACCGATCATTGTGTCCGGAGCTCAGTTTAGCTCAGTTATAGACAATCCAACTCCATCACCACCACCATCACCTAAAATGGCTGAAGAAAGAGTCGAAGAGAGAACCCTCCAAGACTATTTTTCAGCAGTCATTCCCAATACACCATCAAGCATAGTTGTCCCACGAACTAATGCAGCTTTTGAACTCAAACCAGGCCTATTACAATCTTCTACCCGCATTCCATGGACTTGATCATGAGGACCTTTACCTACACATCAAAGAATTTTTAGAAATCTGCGCCACCATCGAACTCCAAGGCATCTCTGATTAATCCAGCAAACTTCGGTTATTTCCTTTTTCTCTTAAAGAAAAAATGAAATCTTGGCTAAATTCTCTACCTCCAAATTCCATCACAACTTGGGATCTATTAGCCAACAAGTTTTTGAATAAATTTTTCCCTGTATCTAAAACTAACGCCCTCAAGAAAGAAATTTCAAATTTTAATCAGAAAAAGGGTGAACAATTCTATAAATCATGGGAAAGATTCAAAGATACGTTGAATAAATGTCCCCACCACGGTTTTGAAACGGAAATGCTTGTGCAATTCTTTTATGATGGTTTAACCATATCAAACCGCACAATGGTCGAGTCTATGAAGGGTGGGGAATTTTTAATGCTAACTACAACCAATGGATGGAATTTCTTAGAAACCTTGGCAGAAAGTTCTTAGCGATGGGACTTCTCCAAAAGAGATAATTCAGCCCAAACCTCACAGAGAGGAGGTTTATACGAAGTTAGTACCGACTTAGACGTTCAGCTTGCAATTGCAAACTTAACAAAGAAAATCGATGCGTTAGTGATGACTCAGGCGATGAACCCAACATTAGGAATGAATGCAGAGGTTTACGCGATGTGTTCTAACCTAGGACACACTGCCCAAAACTGTCCTTCCTTCGGACCTAACACTGAGTGCTCAACCGAATAGGCCAACACACTCAATAATTTTGGAAGACAGCAGGGAACCCTTTTCTCTGCCACATACAATCCTAATTGGCGGAATCATCCCAATTTTTCGTGACGCCAGAATCAACCTCCTGTAGGTCAAGAACCCCCTCAATATCAAAGTCCACCATATCAAAATCTACCATACCAACCACCTCAGAACCAACCATTCCACCTATCTTAAAATCATCCAGCCCAATCAAATCAGTCTTATCAATCCAATCCAGCCCAGTCAAATCAGTCTTATCAATTCGGTCCATTTCAACAACGTAAGCCCTCTCTCGAGGATACGCTGTAACAATTCATGTAGTCTACCCAGCAGGCTATGCACGAGCTTGAGACACAGCTTGGGCAATTAGCCACCGCAATAGGAGATAGGGAGAAAGGTAGACTTCCCAGTCAGCCTATCCCAAACCCCAAGGGCCAAAATGAAGTTTCATCGTCTAATCCAGAAGATGCTAACTCCATTATTACCTTGAGATCTGGAGACAGGTAGATAATAAAGTGAAATTACCTACACAACCGGAAGGCTAGACCACTGGTCATTCCAAGCATCAGGATGACCCATCAAGTTCATCCCTGGTCCAAAACGAACTGGTTCCATCTGCTAGAAAGCTATACGTACCTAGGGCTCCGTACCCTCAGAGGCTCATCACCAAGCAAGGGGTATCTTATGGTGACATATTAGAGGTTTTCAAACATGTCAATATCAACATTCCTCTACTAGATGCCATCAATCAGATACCCTCATATGCTAAGTTTCTTAAAGACCTTTGTACGGCGAAACGGAGAACTAATATTCCCGTAAAGGTATTTATAGCAGAAAATGCAAGTGTTCTCCTCCAACAACCATTCCCAATTAAACATAAGGACCCTGGGTGCCTAACCATTGCATGCATCATTGGTACATATGAAGTTGATAGGGCCTTATTAGATTTGGGAGCTAGTGTTAGCCTACTACCATACTCGATTTATGAGCAGTTGGGGCTGGGAGAGCTGAAGCCCACTCCTATCACACTAGAGTTAGCTGACTGCTCTGTAAAAATTCTGAGGGATGTGATAGAAGACGTTCTAGTGAAAGTAGACAAATTCTACTTTCCGATCGATTTTGTTGTGTTGAATACACAACCTGTTCAGAATGAAAGTGGGCACATTCCGGTTATTTTAGGACGACTATTTTTGGCCATCGCGAAAGCTGTTATCAATTGCCAAAATGGTATGCTTAAGTTTTCATTTGGAGATCTGACGACAGAACTCAATGTGTTTGGTTTATGTCGACAACCTTTCTGCACAGATGATCCGTGTCAGGTTAACATGATCCAGAGTTCTGTCCAAGAGTCCTTCCTTCACTTCATTTGTGATAACCTATTTGAGAAGACTCTGTCCACTTGTAGCACAGACTTCAATGAAAATGGTAAACAAGAAGTGAACGAAGTATTTGATGCATCTCCATATGTGCGAAGGTTTCCCAAATTCGAACCTCTCCCTGTTTGTCAATCTGTTTCGATCCCTTCTATCGAGAAGCCACCAAAGTTAGAGCTCAAGCCACTTCCAGAACACTTAAATATTCTTATCTTGGACCATCAGAAACTTTACCTGTGATCATAGCTTCCGATTTAACTTTTGAGCAGAGTCTAAACTCCTTGCTATTTTAAGAGATCACCGTGAAGCTATTGGATGGTCTATTGCCGATCTCAAAGGAATTAGCCCCTCTGTGGTCATCCATAAAATTCACTTGGAAGAAAATTCCAAAAAAAAGACATCCAGAGAACCACAGAGACTGTTAAATCCGGTTATACAGGATGTGGTAAGAGCCGAGATTTTAAAACTTCTCAAGATGGGTATTATCTACCCGATCTCTGATAGTAAATGGGTGATTCCGATACAGGTTGTACCTAAGAAATCAGGTGTTACAGTAGTAAAAAATTAGGATAATGAGTTGGTGCCAATCCGCATCCAAACGGGTTGGAGAGTTTGCATTGACTACCGTAAGCTGAATACTGTCACTCGAAATGACCATTTTCCTCTTCCGTTCATCGATATGATGCTTGAACGTTTAGCCGGTCATGTATTTTATTGTTTCCTTGATGGTTATTCCGGCTATAACCAGATCTACGTTGCTCTTGAGGATAAGGAGAAGACCACCTTCACATGTCCATTCAGTACATTCGCATATCGCCGTATGCCGATCGGATTGTGCAATGCACCAGCCACTTTTCAACGGTGCATGATTAGTATTTTTTTCGATATGGTCGAACGTTTCCTAGAAGTCTTCAAGGATGACTTCTCTGTGTTTGGGTCCACTTTTGACCAGTGCCTGCACCATTTGAGCCTTGAACTAATCAGATGCCAAGAAATGAACCTGGTATTGAATTGGGAAATGTGTCACTTTATGGTGAAGAAGGGCATAGTACTAGGGCACATTATCTCTGAAAAGGGTATCGAAGTGGACAAGGCAAAGGTCAACCTGTTCTCTAATTTACCAAGGCCCCAAACCGTTAGAGAGATCAGGTCATTCTTAGGCCATGCTGGTTTTTACATGAGGTCTATAAAAGATTTCAGTAAAGTTTTAAAACCTCTCTGTAAACTCTTGACCAAGGATGCTAATTTCGATTTTGATGATGAGTGCATTTAAGCCTTTGAAAAACTGAAAACCGCTCTGACCTCCGCTCCGATAATACAGCCACTTGTTTGGTTTGTCCCCTTTGAAATAATGTACGATGCCTCCGATTATGCAGTCGGAGCCATTTTAGAACAAAGGTTAAATCGGTTGCCTCACGTTATCTATTATGCTTGCAAAACTCTCAATGACGCTCAGCTCCATTATTCCACTACGGAAAAAGAGTTGTTGGCAGTTGTTTTTGCACTAGACAAATTTCGCTCCTACTTAGTGGGTTTGAAGGTCATTATTTATTCTGATCATGCAGCACTTAAGTATCTCATTTCTAAGAAAGACGCTAAGTCTCGCCTGATCCGATGGATATTGCTGCTACAAGAATTTGATATGGAAATCCGGGACAAGAAAGGTTCCGAGAATGTAGTAACAGATCGCTTGTGTAGATTGATAACTGAGTTCACTGATGAGACCCGTCCTATCACTGAGTCCTTCCCTGATGAACAACTCATGTCAGTATCCCAAGTACCATGGTTTACGGATATTGTTAATTATCTTGTTACTGGTCAAATGCCCCCGCATTGGACTAAGCAAGATAGGTCTAAGTTTCTGGTCCAGGTCAAAAGTTTTATTTGGGATGACCCTTATTTGTTTAAACACTGTGCGAACCAAATCATTCGTCAGTGTGTCCCTGAAGAATAACAATAACATGTCATAAGTTTTTGCCATGACAAGACCTGTGGAGGGCAATTTAGCAGTAGAAAGACAACTGCAAAAATCTTGCAGTGTGGATTTTATTCGCCCTCCATGTTTCGAGACACCCACACTTTCTGTGTCTCGTGTAATAGGTGTCAAAGATTGGGAAGTATCTCCCGTAGAAATATGATGCCTTTAAACCCCATCCTAACCATTGAGCTTTTTGATGTTTGGGCATCGATTTCGTGGGACCATTTCCTAATTCTTTTGGCCATCAGTATATCCTTGTAGGGGTCGATTATGTGTCAAAATGGGTAGAAGCGATGGCATGCAAAACCAATGACCACAAGGTTGTCCTCCTCTTCATTAAAGAAAATGTTTTCTCTAGATTTGGAATTCCATGAACCATCATTAGTGATGGGGGTAAACACTTTTGCAATCGTCCATTTGCTAATTTGTTAAAATCATATGGGGTGACGCATAAAGTGGCTACTCCTTATTACCCACAAACAAGTGGCCAAGTGGAAATTTCGAATAGAGAGATTAAGCGTATTCTCGAGAAGACAATCAATCCAAATCGGAAATATTGGTCTTCCAGACTCATTGACGCACTATGGGCGTACCGTATAGCTTTCAAAACGCCCATAGGAATGTCACCCTACCGTCTGGTTTATGGGAAAGCATGTCATCTTCCGGTCGAGTTAGAGCACAAAGCCTATTGGACAATCAAAAATTTCAATTTTACTCTAGACTCTGCTAGACAACATCGGAAACTTCAGCTTGTTGAGCTGGAGGAATTACGAAATGAAGCCTATGACACGGCTAAAAGGTACAAAGACCGGATGAAAGTGTTTCGTGACAAACACATATTGAGAAAATCTTTTATAGTTGGTCAGAAGGTCTTATTATACGAGTCAAGGATGCATCTTTTTCCTGGAAAGTTAAGGTCCAAATGGATAGGTCCATTCATTGTTTCATCTGTATTTCCACATGGGGCAGTAGAGATCAGGCATCCTACAAGTGGTCGTGCATTCAAAGTTAATGGGCAACGATTAAAGCCATTCTTAGCATTCCCCATTCCTGAAGAAGAGACCGAGGTCGAGTTAGCTGATCCTGCGTACCAAGACGTATTTGAGGACCCATATTCATTCACTCACCTACCCATCTTCATCATCTCCATTACCCAAACCCACAGATCCATCTATCTATGTCTGAGTCTGTCTGAATCTTCAGTGTCTAGTTTAGGTTTTCATTGAGTCAGTCTAAGATTTCCTTATTTGGTCCATTTTGTACCTCATACATTCCTAGGTATGTCCGAACACCGATTGTTCATTTTCTAAAATATTTTTTCTTTTTACACCTGGCTAGTGTCAATTAGGGAACATTGAGGACAATGTTCAATTTAAGTTTGGGGGTACTGAGGTCATTTACCATTTTTAAAAAAAAAAATTTTAAAAAAATTCATCATCTGTTTTGTCTTTGTGACCAGTAGACGTTAAAGAATTGGATAGGAGTCATGCACATAGACAGTCGAGTTTTTGTCTTCGCATTATGTCTGTTTAAAACACAAGTTCCCCCAGACTTGTATAGAAAAATCGTTTCCTTAGCTATGAGGGTGAGGAAGCTGGAAATCCAAGAGGAGCAACCCAGACCTCTTTGTGGTCGAAGCACTCTGGCTGCAAAGAGAAAAGCTAAGAGGCTAGGAATATGTCACAAATGTGGACGTGGGAATTGTAATGGAATAATATCTGAGCAAGGAGTTCGTTGTGTGACAGCAGCAAAACATAGACCTATTAGTAAAAATAGACAGATTTATTTGGATTTAGTCAAAGGTAGAGTAAGTCCGGAAAGACTGAGACTCCTTGGTGTCCAAAGAACTATTGATTTTCGCTTAGGGGACTATAAACGTCTTGACAATCTGACGTTAAACGAGTCATAGTTTTCTTAGGCAGAAAGAGACAAACTTAATCTTTTAAGGGTAGAGTAAGCAAAAGCTAAGACACGTTGGTACTTAACAAGAATATCAATTTAGGTCTAAGAAAATCATGCGTCTTGACGATCTGACGTAAAAAGAGTCATATATATATTTTTTTTAGATTAAGATGTAAATAAAAATCTTTATATCATGCTTTTTTGAAAAGATTTTTTATAGGATCTATGCTCAGAAGTACATGTACACAGTCATATTGATGTTAGTTTGAAAAGGAAAAATTTTCATGAGTCGAGTGATCACCAGAGGAATACTAGTAGAGACTTAAGCCCAGTAAGTTTTAGGGACATTCTATCATTCTGAGGGTTATAAGTAAACTCTTATTTCTTTGATAAGTGCATCGAGTCGTTGAGTGATCTCATTATCATTGATTTGGTCATATTACTAAGAACGCCATCAAATTTGAGTTAGTACACCTGAAAATTTTCTGAATTTATTCAAAGCAAAGAAATCATCTCATGAAGCTTAGGATAGGATATAGGCCATTTTTGGACCATTTGAGCCTTCAAGCCCACCTATTTTGGTCATTCCATCTTGATAGTTCCCCGTTTGATCCTAATAGAGCCTCTTTTATTGACTAGCCATATTTTCCATACCCAACTCCGGATATGCAGTTTGAGCCAAAATGTTATATCCATTACCTATCATCATATGAGAAAAGGTTAGGGAAGAATTTGGGATAAGATTCACTGAAAATTGAAAATAAAAGAGAAAATAAAATGGGAACATCTATACATCAAAGAGGGATGTTGAAAAAAAAAAGAAAAGAAGATTTTTTTAAAAAAAAATGCTGAAAAAAGACATCCATACGTCAAAATGGGATGTTAAAAAAATAAAATTGAAAAATATTAGAGAAAAAAATATCCCGCTCATATTATGAAGACCTCTAACCTTTTCTTATGAAAATGTAAATTTTTTAGAGTCTTTTATCCCTTCTTTGATATGACCTGGTCCTAAGCCTCATTTTGTCCTATTAGAAAGTCCTATTGATCCTAAGTCTAAATAAAGTATTTCATCTAGAGAATAGAAGAGGAAAAATAAAGGTGTTTGATTCAACATTCATAGGAAAGTGGCATCTAATCATGAGATCAATTATTTTCTTCATTTATGCCGTCTTTTTTTAAAACATATGTGAGAATTTTGATTTGAAAACGTAAACTCCGCTCACATATACCTTGAGAGAAAATAAACCCACCTTTGAACGTTAGTCTTTCTGAGAGATATATCTGGTGAGGATTGAAGTCAAAGCATATTTTCCAATGGTGATTATAAAACTTGTGTTAATTTGGAAAAAGAAGACTGTCTTAATATTGGCTAACACACACAACACCCCAGGTATAAGTCTTCTAAAATGAATTTTAGAATTGGATGATATTTAGATTTTTGGCTATGTGTTTTTGCTGAAAATAAAAAAAACAAATTGATGTTTGTGGGTATCATCACTGGAAACCCTCACGAGACTATAACTCGTCCACTAGTGGTGAGCTAGGGGTTTAAAGGCTTATTGCATATGCTAAATACAATCAAGAAAGCTAGCGAAAGTGGTGTCATTTAGGATTTTAATTTTCCGTTTTTAGTTTTTAGTTTTAGTTTTGCTCGAGGACTAGTAAAGTCTAAGTTTGGGGGTATTTGATAAACACTGTAAAATTACAATTTTACCCTTTAATATTATATTAATTAATCCTTATTTTATAAATATTAGATATGTTTAGATGTTGTTTTTAGTTTTACAGTTTATTTTGAAAAATACAAGAAAAGAAAATAAAAATGGTAAAAAAATGGCTAAGTAAAAAATACAGTAGACGTCACCTTCAGAATGGTCAGGTCAAGTTGATTAAACCAGTTGGGTTTCAGAACCTGTAACCTTCTATACTCATATAATTAATATTTAAATGTTATTCGAGTCAAAACCGAGTCTCATTTACCAACCCTTCTCGTTGACTCTTGAGTGGGGTGCCCGGCACCTGAAGGAAATCCTGAAAGAAACTATTTCCATTTTTTTTCTTCTTTTTCCATTTCTTTTCTATTTTTCCTTTTCTTTGGTTGCAGGACTCATGGGAGAAAAAAGAAAAGACATTAGGAGTTGAAGGAAAGCAGAGACTCAGCTGGATAAGGCAGCCATGCACTACGGCAATCACTAAACTGAAACAATGAAAGAGCAGCAGCAGTAGCGACCGATTGAAGTAGCAGGCAGAGAGTGAAGAAGAGGGCGGCAGTAAGCATATAGAGAAAGCAGAGGCAAAACAGAGAGGGTTTTCAGTAGCCAGCTGGAGAGAAAAGCAGCTGCAACCAACGACGGAATCCATGAGCCGTAACAGCACCGATTGCAGAGAATAAGGGCAACTAGTTGAAGAAAAGACAGAAAGAGATTGAAAGCAGGAAGAGATGTCAGAAGAACAGCAGAGCAGCTGTAGCCAGCGCGCATGCCCATTGAAATTAGCAAGAATCGGGGGTATTGTAGAGACAAAAGAGAAGAAGAGCAGCCAGCTAAGGGGAAGTTTGGTATAGAGCAGCCAGCTGAGAAGAGATGATGGTGGAGCAGTTGAAGCCAGCGGTGAACACAACAACAACAACATCAGTCTGCTTCTAATAAAGAGTAGAAAAACCAGCAAATCTCGGCAGTTGCAGAAATTAAAAGGAAAAAGAAAAACCAGCAGCCGAGGGAGAAAAACACAGCAGTCTTCTCATCGGTCTTGGGTTCTGTCTCTCAACAAGGAAGGAAGGCATCCAGCTGAATGTGTAGGAAAGTCCGAAACAGAAGGCCAGAACCAGGGACGGTGGATGAGATGAGGGAAGCAGGGATAAGGTGAAAAGAAGAAGATAAGATTTGGATGAGAAGAGAGCTGCCTTGTAGCAGCTGGGAAGGAAGAAGGTTAGCCGAACTGAGAGTTGGAAATTGAGAAAGGAAGATCAGAGGATAAAGAAGAATTTGATTTTAAACCAGGTGGGCAGACGAGAGAAGAAAATGGAAAGCTGCCATGTAGCAGCTGGCAACTGATAAGGAAGGATAAGATTTGCCGAGAGAGAAATAAGGACGATCAGTGGAGGAGTCTGAAAGCAGCTGAGAAGGAGATACTGATAAACATTGAGAAGAACCAGCTGCCGTGTAGCAGCTGGAAATCAGCAGAGGAGGGATAAGGAGAGATAAATCAGCAGAGAAGGGATAAGGAGAGATAAAGAAGAAGCGAAGATGGAAGAGAAAGAGCAGCCGATCCTCATCTGGGAATTTGGAGAGATAAAGATAAAAAAAAAAAAACTGTTTTGATGAGAAGAAGATGAAGGAAAAAATAGATACAACCGATGAAGGGATAAGGCAGTGACTGAACCGATAGCAGAGAAAAGATAAGGAAGGATAATATCTGGCGTGTAGGAAAAGAAGATGGGTTTTTACTGACTGAGATAAGGGAAACAAAAGGCTTACACGGCTGAATTTGAATTTGATTTTGAAATGGGTTTTATCCCGACTTAATTTGAAGGGTCTCTTATCTCATTCATTCTCTTCTATAAATTCAAGTGCTTGAGACCATTGAAGGTTAAACCAGGCAAGAAGTCGAAGGGACTGAAGTTGGACGACCAAAGACAGAGAAAAATATTTAATTTATTGTAAGTTATTTATTTTTTATTTTTATGTAAAGTTCAAGGGATTGTATTTCATTTCCAATTTTTTAAATAAAATTCATGGCGGTTTGTTTAGATTTATGTTATTCCCAATTATTGAATATTTGATAATGATGGTTTTTAATTTAATTTTAATTGTTTTTATGAGCTTTATGAAACAAATTAATTTTAGAATTTTTCAAGGAAAAGTGGAACCCCTTTTAGGATCAGTGGGACTTGACCAATTTTCTAGTCTAAGGTTCTTTTCAAGAATGGTTTATTTTAGATTTGAAAAATGCAAGTTTAAATCTCGCTCAAGCCTAAGGCTTGATTTGAAAATTTTCGATTTAATGGACGACATAATTATTCTAATTAGAATTTTATTAAATAAGGAACTTGAATTATATTTAATAATTCAAGAATATTTCATAGTATAGGCCATTTATTTATTTTTAAATAGGATAATATGCCGCTTCGATATTTGTCCCGATTCCATTGTAAAATATGTAAACAATTTATTTATTATTATTTTATTTTATTCTTTCTTAAAAATCATCAAAACAATTTAACTAGTTTAGAAACATTTTATTTGTCTCTTAAATTTACATTTTAAATTAAATTTAGGTCATTTAAATTTACTCCATTATTTTAATCAAAATTTATTGTTAACTACTAAAACTAGATAATCGATTAATTAGTGTGCTAAATTAAGATTATAACTATATGTTTTTGAAAATTATTTTATGAAATCACATTATTTTAATAGTGCCATTTTTATTTCGTACATATATTTTGTGGATTTCCCTTAGGTATGACCTCGCACTTATACATTATACTATAACTGGTTCATACGCTTGCGAGTTAATTTAAAATCACATCAATAAGATTATCCAGAAAATATACATACCTACCAAGATATTTCCATCTCCAGCCTTGGTTCAACCGAACCCAAGAGAAGAGAAACCAATGGAGAGAAAAGAGAGAAAGAAAAGAGGGAAAGGAGAGAGGAATAACTGAATGAGAAGAGGGAAGAAGAGAAGAGTGAGAAGAGGGAAGAAGAGAAGAGTGAGAAGAGGGAAGAAGAGAAGAGAGGCAATCCTCTCTCTTCATTCTGAAATCCAAACCATCATCCTCTTTCATGTCACTCTCACCTTCACTCCCCCTTTCACTCATCTCGCATCTAGAAACAAGGAGGAGAAGGAAATCCGAGAAACAAGGAAGAGAAGAAACCAAGGAGAAGAGGAAGGAACTTGAGATCCAAGCTAAGATCTGCTCCACACTTGAAATCTCCAAGATCCACCGAGGTATGTGGTTAATCCTATTATTTAAAACTAAGACAATGGGTTAGAACACTTAGAAAATGGCTTAAGGAAGTAGAAATGTTGAAAATGGGTGCATGCAACTCGAGAAGAAGAAGTTATAGGAAACCCAGGTGTACACATCGACCAATGTCGATGTGTACTCAGAGATATGTTTCTCTGGGAACATGACCCAGGTGTATGTATCGATAGAAGTCGATATGTATACCTTGGGTTAAATAGTAAAGAAAATAATAACAACCTAAGGCTTTCGGACAAAACCCTGGGATGTACATCAACAGAAGTCAATGTGTATTCCTAGAGCAGGAAGTCGATATGTATGACAGAATTTTTAATAATTTTGTCGATGAGTACAGAAATCGTCCCACATGATATATCGACCGAAGTCAATACGTATGACAATTTTTTTAATAATTTTGGGACTTTAAGTTTAAATAATACAATTTATGTCTTAGGGTTAACCTAGACCGTAACAACCTTCACTAAATAATTATTAGGCATAATGAAATTAAGAGGATTATGCATAATCATGATTAGAAATTTGTATTTGAATGCAAGAAATGGACAAAGGATTCGAAGAAACCCCAACATTGTACGAGGAAGCTTAAGGATCGATGCCCATCCATAATCCGTCGTAATCAAGTAGGTTTTCCTATATTATTGATGTGCCATAGTGATATATATATATATATATATATATATATGATTTGAATTTAATGATTTTATAAAATTGCTTAGAATAATTGAATTTGAGAATGGTTAAATGATGTATTTTAATTATAAAAAGTAGGAGATTACTTGGTTTATCGAATGAGTTTCATTACATTCATAGACATGCACTTCATATGTTGCGTGGGAAGGGAATGCATGAAATCAAGGTAAAGGGACGTACATTTTCCTCAATGATTATACATATATGGAATGAAACAACCGTTGTATTGGCCGAGTCCATGGGTTACAAAATTATGCCATTATCATTGGGCAGAAAGCTCCAGGGTCAGTAGAAGTCCCGGAATCTGCGTAGGAGTATGGGTGTGTGGCACTCCCCCAGATAGTTTAAGTTAAATGGTAGTATTGGGTAGTAGCTCACAGCCGGTGCCCGAGAAAGCTACTGACATAAATGGCCAATGATATAATCCATTGAAAGAGAAGTGTTGAACATTGCATAGGCATGACAGGGTTGTCTAAGTTCATGGCACCCATGAAATAGCATTTCATGTTGAGTTAGAAATCGATTTAGAGAGTATGATTATTATTGAGAAATGATTATGATGTAAATTTAAATGCCTTTGTTTCTATCATTAGATGCATTTGGATTGGAACATGTGATTTTATTTTATTTCCATCGGGTTTGAATGAACTATGATCTATGATATTTTATCGGGGTTATGTTTTTATATGAGATATGGATATTATGTTTTCATCACATGTTGGTATCCCTTCGATGGGAATTCCTACTGGGTGTGTGACTAAGCCCACAATTTTTCCCACTTTTAAGAATCTAATGCAGGAAGCGATAAGGGCGATGAGGCTAGGCCGAATGCTAGCCAAGCATGAATGGATGAAAGTTAAAGGAAAAGCTTGGAGACTTAGCCACTTTGATATTTTGTTTACCTTTTTAGGAGATGTAATTTCTAGGAGTTATAATTGCTGGAATATAATAATTCTTCTATAAACTCCTAGACTTTGATGTACAAACTTATGTGGGACCTTTATGCTTTGCTTCAAACATGAATGTTGTTTATTCAATCTTGTCAAATATTTATGCATGATATGTCCGCAGGTACTAAAAGTGTATTGCAAACATTATTATGGACTCCGTCCATACGCACACACTTAGTGGGACAGTTGAGGGTCGGGTCTTTGGACATGAACTTGACTTGCGTCATGGTGCTCGCCTCTCTCTCCGCTGATTAACAATAGAATTATATTCTGATGATGATGGTTAGAGGGAGGAGCGCTACAAGTACATCATTAACATGAAAATAAATATAATAAACATATTTCCCATCAGCGGGAAATATGATAGATTGCATAAGTTCCATCTGCTAAGACATCAATGGAGGTTCCTTTGTTCCTTCCTCAGGTGCTAAACTTGCATTATAAGGGATGCGAACTACTAGCCTAGTGAAGACAGCTCACAAAATATCTTAACATAATATCACATGTTAGTAAAGAATACAATGTAGTTGAATTCTCAAAATCATAAATATCAACAATAGTCTGCTTTTACCATTAATATCACTGTCACCCTTACCAATTCCTGCCATTACACTTTCACAAAACTTCAACTCAAGCACAGAACAGGCTTCACGGGCGCAACTAAGTTCCAATTGAATCAAGTCCCGACACGGTCAAAATGCAGCATCTTGCAAGAGCTATACGACCCAACAGTCTGACCCACTGGTCAAAATAGACCAACGGCTAAATGTGAGAAGGCAGTTTTCCAATAACAATTTTTCCATATTAAGAAATGATTCATAACCAGTTACCATATCATTTCTCACATTCCTCCATGTGTGCCCTCTTACTTAGGGTTTACAATGGAGAATACTACCTATTATCACAATTTCGGTCTCAAGACCCAAACATACATATCCTGCACAAATAACATCACAACATACAACAAATAATTTCAAATTGACTACTGACATTCATACTCCTTCGTCTAATCCAATTAACCAATCGACCTCTAAATACGTAAATGGGTCCATATTTCGTTTATAGACTAGTAGATCTTGACTTCCTGGCACATTTTCATGCTTTCGTTCTAATAGTTAGAACAAATAATCATCCATTACATTGAACCGATGTCAAGTCTCGCTTTCTACTCAATTTAGTCTTTTCCATTCATATAATAACCATGGGTCTCATTCATTGTCTTAGAGTTTAGGCTTTTCAAACAATTTTGAAATAAGATCTTCACCGTAGTTTGTCGGATAATAGCAGAAATCTGTGAAAAATGGTATTTTACATAAATATTGATTCACATATAATACATGTACAGGTCAAATAATCATTTTGATTATTTTTCCTAGAAAGTCAAGAAGATGGTTGTGAGTCTAGTTACATATTGGTACTTCATTTTAAATGATGTCAGAGGAGTTAGCCATACCAAACACTCAATAAAAGAAAAATGAAAGCACTCAGTGCCCAGTCTCGTATTTTTTCCGACACTTGGAAAGTTTTGAGACTTTGCCCAGAGGGTACAATACTGAAATGTAAATAAATTACTGAAAGTCTTTTCTCTTACTGACTTCTAGGTAGGACCATGGAGACATATTGAGATAGGCCCAGAGGTTACAGTGAGAACAAGTAAACACACAATGGTGAAAGTAAACACAGAAGTAGTTAGAGTTCGTCTCATTTTAAATTTAAAGTGGTATCCTTTGTCACTTTGCAGAAAAAGTGGATGAGTTTAACACTGTTTCGGAACCAAGCTTCGAAACTTGATACTGTTGTAACAAACCGAACCGACTTTTTGGAATTTTAGGGTCTTAGTGGTAGTGTGAAGAGTGTGGGCTCCACAGTGGGCCCCAGTTTGTCCTATTTCGATTTCGGAGACTCGAAGGGCATTTTGATAATTTGGATTATTTAATGTATTGTCATGCCAAAGCATTTAAAAAACCATATTTTTTTCTCCCTCGACGTTCAATATTTGAGTTTACCGGGTTTTAAATCATTTTAAATCTTTTTTTAAAAAAAACTTGGGACTTGATTTTGTATTTCTTTTAGTTTTAAAAGAAAAAAGGGAATGCCCAAAAACCCTAAAACCTAGCCCCCTTTATAATACCCCTTTTTGCGCTGTGCACTGTAACACGCAGCTTGAGTGCCGCGGTACCTCTACCACTGCTTCCTTCTCTCTCTCTCTCTCTCTCTCTCCCCCTCTACTGCTCACTCCGTTCGGACCCGACTGGCATCTCTGAAAAACGTTACCGCCACCTGACCGAACCAGGCATTTTTTTCCTTTTCTTCTCCTTTATCCTCCCCCTCTTCTTCCTTCCGTCTCCCATTTGCCTTCCCTCCTCTCTTTTTTCCTCCACTCCGATTTTCCTTCATTCCCTTTCTTTTTCCACTTCCATTCATTTCATTTCTTTTCCTTTCTTTTCCTTTTTCCTTCGTTTTCCTTGTTTTCTTTTCCCTATTCTCTCCGATTTTCTCAGAATTTGCTCGATTTTCCGTGATTTACTGATATCCCCTAGTTTTTCCCTCTTTCCCCTTTCTTCCTTCATTTTCCTTCGTTTTCCCCCATTTTCCCTTCAGCTGGGTTGCTGAGTCAACTCAGCTAGGCATCCAAGTTGACTCAGTTGAGTCCGAGTATGGGCCTCGATGAACCAGGCCCAGTTCAACTCGCTTTTGAGACTTTTTTCTGGCTCAGCTCGACCCAACTTTAGTCTGGTCCATCCTTTGGGCCAGGCCCCTTTCGGACCCAATCTAGTTTCAGGCCCTAATTTCATTTTTCTGCCCAGTTTCGGGAGCAATCCAATTCCAGGCCTTGATTACAGTTTTGGGCCCAATTTTCAGTTCTGGGTCCAGTTCAGCCCGGTTTGGGCCCGACCCACTTTCTGGCCCTTTTTCAATTCAGACTTAGTTTGGCTTGTTTTACCCGACTACTTATTCTCGTGTTCTTGTTTCGATAGATCGAGGCCCCCTTCAACTTGGCGGATCGATTTTCTCGTAGTTAATTTCAAAACGCATACAAGTGAGAGAACTATTACACTTGTGACAAATGCATTTCTGCATAAATCTATATTTAACTAAATGAATGACACGAGATACACGGAATGGGACCCCTATGCTTATTTAGCCACTCGGCAAGAGAACCATTCAGATGATTATGTGGCAAGGGGACCACTCCATGTACTCGTGTTCGGTGATGGCAAAATCATAATGATTGGATGTGATAATCTTTAGTATATGCATGTTTAATTGTTTGGATGTAATTGATTGACAACCTGATGGTGTGGTAACATGGTAATATGTAATAGATGATAATATATATGTCTGATTATGATCCATTGTATAGTGTTGATAGCATGTCAAAGATTATCTATGCCATGTAACTGGTGCACGTGAAATGACATTGGGGCTTAGAGATTAGGCTACACCAGGACCTAGAGATTTCCCCGAACTTGTCGGATAGTTGGGGTTGGGGCATTATGTGGGGTCATGCAGTGGATGTGTGGTGGGACCATAGACTACCCAGTGGTTGGATATGGGTAGGCATGCTCTCTGATTAGGATTAGGCAATTAGGCCAATCTTGCATCACTTTTAATAACAGGATATTTTCAAATTCTTGGATTATTAAATATAAATATTTAAAAAATAATAAAAATATAACATTTCTTAAGTAAAAAAAATATAAATATTTAAAAATAATAAAAATAAATATAATAAATAAATAATTCTCATCTAACATTTCTTAAGTTAAAAAATATCATATAAATCTATATGAGTTCATTGTTAAATATCCTAACAAAATCATTCAATATTAAAATAACATTAAAAAACACATACATCCATTAAGAAAGCCTCATTTAAAATTTCAAACTTTCAATTAACAAACTATGAAAAGCTTAATAGTGTCATTAAAGTCAACAAATATGATAAATAACATCCAATATCAATAAACTCATCGTTTATATATTTTTCTTTTAAAATTTTATAAAACTCTTGGACTTATTATTAGATTGATTAAGTAAAAAAGTTGTAAGTGGATTTAATAGCTTCACTGTTTTAAAAATGAACATTTATATGTATAAATTGAAAAATAAACCTACTCAAATACTAAAATTATACACTACATAATTTATTACAATCTCGTAATATATTATAAAATTATAAATGGACAACAAATAGGAATATTATTACTTTTTATTTGAATCACCCATTTTATAAATTTACATCAAATTAAAAACTTTAAAAATGAATTGAATTTTTTCATTTAACTAATATAAATAACCACATTTTATTGGGTTTGATTTTCTGGCTTCCATTTATTCTATATACTTATAATAGAATAAAATAGATTATAAGAAAATATTTTTTAAAATTTAAAAACCCTAAACATAAGGCTTTTAAGAAGCTCACGAGTCTTTCTTTTAAGAAGTTCACATGACTTTTTAAACTCTAAAATGGGTTTCACACGGCATTTACATGAAACCATGAGAAACCCTAATGTCATATTGTTATTTATCTCCCTCATTCCTTTCTTTTTGTAAACCCCCAAAAAAAAAACCCTAGCCACAGCTCTTAGAGAAGAAAAGCCAATCAACGACGATATTGGCCTCACGGATGGATAATGCTAGCCACTTCCTTTGATTGTTCAACTGAGAAGTAGTAGGTGAGTGTTTCGTTCTTGTTCTTTTATAGATGAAAAAATTTAATGGTAAAATTGCATTTTTTAACGCGATTTTATCACTTTTCTAGTTAATAACGCATTTTAAAAGATATATTCCCGATAATAACGGCATTGGTGATAACGTTATTTTGGTGGCAAAAACGAAAATACCGGCAGTATTTGTTACATTGAGGTAAAGTAGTAGGCAGAGCAAGAGTAAAATCAAAACTAGGGTTATCAGGCAGAGGCAAGGGAGTAACAGTAGAAAGTGATGGAATTGAGGGAGACAAATCACGGTAAAGAAAAAAAATCCTCATAAAAGGTCACATCAGGAGAGGTATAAATGGATTTGGAAGCAATGTCAAAGATACGATTGATGAACAGTGGAAAATGACGATTTTACCCTTGAATATTGGATTAGTTAACTCTTTAATTTTGTGTATATTATATAATTAATAGGATTTTGGAGTTTTGCAGAAAAAATAGAAAAATCAAGAAAATAAGTAAAAGAATGGTGAAAAATGCAGAAAATAGGGCCATGTTTAAAAGTTCAAGCTCATGATCTAAGTTTAGGAGCCCATGAATGAAGCACAGTAAAATGTTGCAATTAAAAGATCAAGTGCCAAATGCAATCTTTGGCAAATTCAATCCAAGAGGACGGCCGCCTATGACTTGGTTTCCGGAGTCATTCACTCAAGTACCTCGAACCTACAGAATGTAACAGGTGAAGTGGTTTATGTCCAAATCCATGGCTTGAGTTAGACTTTTCTTACAAATTCATATCAGTGCTTCAGAGAAATTGGTCCGTCAAAGATCATTTGATATGGTTGGAATTCCAAAAGAGCACAGGTGGTGGGCCGTTGCATCTAATATTGACTAGACAGTCCAAAAATTGATAGAAAAGGAATCCATGCATTGGGTTCATCTAAATAGGTTGCAGAGCTAAAGAAGGAAAGCACTATGCAAACATCAAGCAAGTGAAGCATGCAAGGTGATGTCACGTGTGAAGTGGTAATTGTATAAAACAAGAATTTTGGATATGGTATTAATGACTGGGTTGTATGTTATGAAACACATTATTGTTAATAGGTGGGGACGGTTGTGTTTGGAGGGATATAAAAAGCAATGAGAAAAATCCGAGGAGTTTGATGGGTGGTATGACTTTGGAATATTATAAGGCAAATGTAAAGCAATCTGAAGGTTCATTGAGGAAACATAACAATGGACAAAGTGAAAAAGGAAATGAAATGAGGACCGATCATAGTAACATCCGTACAGCTGCAAGTCAATAAAAATCCAGCAAAGGGGTAGCTGGCTTTCATTGAGCCCAATGTGCAGCAAGATCAAATCGGTACCAACCCATTGAAGTAGCAGTTTAAAACAGCAAGAAAAGCAATGGTTGGAATCAAAGATGTTGGCTGATTGGATTTTTGGGATTAGTTTGTAACAGCAATACATGAAAGAAAGAATAACAGTCGTGTAAAGAGAAAGTACAGCAGCAAATGTGTAGCAGCTGGGTGCAAAACAATGCTGAATACAAGGGCAGCAAGGTGGTAGTAAATGGAAAGAAAAGGAATGAAAAATAGCAGCAACATTGAAGAGCAATAACCATTGTTGCAAATCTGTATATGCCTGGAGAATACAACGTCCAGATCAGTTTTCACGACAGAGCAAGAAAAAAGAAACCAAAGATGAGTACAGCTAGTAGAGAAGGACGGTGCAGCAGCAATTGCTGAAAATAGAAGAGATTAAAAGAAGGAATATTAAAAGAAAGAGGAGCTGCTGACCGAATGTATCATAAGAAGAGGATTGAAGGAGGTGGCTGATTTAGCCGAATGATGCAGAGAGGACGGTGGGCTGTTGTGTCCATATGAAGAAAAGCAGTGGAGAAAAAATAGACGTTGCTGTGTGATACAGAGGAGGATACGGCAGGTTGAATAGAAAATAGAAAAAATAGGGGAGTCGGCTATATTGTATAATCGGCTGGAATTGGTAGTGGGTCCCATGCCTTCCTAATTTTATCTCTCTTAAAATCAATAAATTAGAAGCCTTTCCTATGGCACAAGAACTTGAATTGGACAAAGAAGAAGAACTCGATAGACGGAGCGATTATAGCTAAGGCTCGGGATCTCCGACGATGGTTCGGATTTTATTTTTTTATCTCTTTTATTTTAATTTCATAATATCCGGTTAATTTCTTGTACTAAGGTTGAAAAGGAAACCCCATTAATGAAATAATTTTTCAGTTATTTATTTATTGATACTCATATATGTGTGTTTATTATTTAATGATTTTGACTTCATTAGATTAATTAAATATTCATTATTTTCACCATTAATATCATGTATTTTTGGAAGTTAAGAATATTATTTAATTAATCAAGGGCTTGGCATTTTAATTAAGAGGGAAGATTTCTTTGATTTAATGTTTCTTCAATCTAATTAGATGCATTGGATGCTTTGATTATTTTCTTTGATCCATTGTTTTTTAAATTTAAATTGGATACATTAAATGCTTAGGAATTATATCTTTTAAAGCGAAAGAAAATCTAAATTTTGAACACCATATTAATGAACTTAAATGTTTAAATCTTTAAAAAATTGAATTGATAAATAAATAATTGGAATATTATGGATTTAATGGTGGTGGATCCGACACCTTAGTAATTTCTCTCACTTAATTCAATCTCTATTTTTAGTTATTTTTAATTAATTTTTGCATATTTAATTCAACCATCCTCCATAAAAAAAGTGTTAACTAGGTTAAGATTAAATTGTTAGGCTTTTTAATTTGTTTTCCCGTTCATTTTAAATCAAGTCCATGTGGGTTCAACTTCTCACTTGCATATCTCTATACTCCAATTCGTCTCGTGCGCTTGTGAGTAATTGTAAATTTAAAATTTGCACAACAATTTAAAAAAAAAAAGGTAAACAAAAAGGGAAAAAAAAAAGAAAAAAAAAAAGAAATGTACTACCCCATACGGATACACTATCTCAACATTGAACAAACCTGTCCATTTAGACCGCAATTTACCCGGAAACAGATGCAATCGAGAATTGTACAGTAAGACCTTCTAACCAACTGTGAAAGCTTTCTTTAAAATATTCTTATCATGAGCCAATTTCATCTGGTCTTTGTACTTTCTCACAGTGTCATAGGCATCTCTCCTAATTTCATCCAGTTCAGACAACGAAGCTTTCTATGATGCCCAGCTTTATTAAGAGCAAAATTCATGTGCTTGATAGCCCAATATGCACGATGCTCTAACTCAACAGGCAAATGACATGCTTTCCCATGTACCATCCTATAAGGTGATATACCAATGGATGTCTTGAATGCAGTACGATATGCCCAAAGTGCATCAGTAAGTCTCAAAGACTAGTCTTTCCTGGATGGATTAACTGTCTTCTCCAAAATATGTTTTATCTCTCGATTTGAAATTTCCATTTGCCCACTTGTTTACGGATGATAAGGAGTAGCAACCTTATGTATCACCCCATATAATTTCATCAATGTTTCAAACGGGTGATTACAAAAGTGTTTTCCCCCATCATTGGTGATGGTTCGTGGTATTCCATATCTATAGAAAACATTCTCTTTTAAGAAACAGAGGACAACTTTATGATCATTAGTTTTGTCAGGCACCACTTCTACCCACTTACTAACATAGTCAACCCTTACTAAAATGTAGAGATTACCAAAGGAATTAGGAAACGGTCCCATGAAATCAATGCCCCAAACATCAAAAAGCTCAACAGCTAAAATTGGGTTTAGCGGCATCATATTCCAACGAGACAAACTACCTAGTCTCTGACATCTTTCACATGACACACAGTAGGTATAGATATCTTTGAACATGGAAGGCCAGTAAAAACCACACTGCAAAATCTTCGTAGTGGTCTTTCTCGAACTGAAATGACCTCCACAAGCTTGATCATGACAAAAATTAATAACGCTAATTTGATCAGACTTTGAGACACAACGACGAATGATTTGGTCCGAACAGTATTTGACCAGGTATGGATCATCCCAGATAAAATTTTTTGACTTCTGCCAGAAATATTGACTTATCTTGTTTAGTCCAATGTTTAGGCATTAGACCAGTGACAAGATAATTCACAATATCTGCAAACCAAGATACTTGGGAAACTAACATGGGTTGCTCATCAGGAAATGACTCAGTAATAGGCATCGGGCTATCAGAAAATTCAGTTATCAATCTAGACAAATGGTTTGCTACCACATTCTCGAAACCTTTCTTGTCCCGAATTTCAATATCAAATTCTTGTAGCAAGAGAATCCATCTAATCAAGCGAGACTTAGCATTTTTCTTATACAAAAGATACTTAAGAGCAGCATGATCAGAGTAGACGGTGACCTTCGAACCCACAAGGTAAGATCAAAATTTGTCTAGCACAAAAACAATTGCCAACAATTCCTTTTCTGTGGTGGAAGAGTGCAATTGAGCATCGTTCAGTGTTTTGCTCGTATAATGGATAACATGAGGTAACTTATTGACCCTTTGACCTAAAACAACTCCTTTTGCGTATTCAGAAGCATCATATATTATCTCAAAAGGAACAAACCAATCAGGAGGTTGAATAATTGGAGCAGAGATGAATGAAGTTTTCAATTTTTCAAAGGCGTGGAAGCATTCATCATCAAAATTGAATTAGAATCCTTAGTTAGGAGTCTATAGAGAGGTCTGGAAATTTTACTGAAATCTTTGATAATTCTCCTGTAGAAACCAGCATGACCTAGGAATGATCTAATCTCTTTAACAGTTAGGGGTCATGGAAGACGAGAGATCAAATCGACCTTAGGTTTATCAACTTCTATTCCTTTGTTTGATATAATGTGACCTAAAACTATACCCTGTTTCACCATGAAGTGACAGTTTTCCCAATTGGGTACTAGGTTCTTTTCTTTACATCGGACTAACACAAAAGTTAGGTGATGTAGGCATTAGTCAAATAAAGAACTAAAAACTGAGAAATCATCCAAAAAGACTTCCAGAAATCGCTCTACCATATCTAAAAATATGTTGATCATACACCATTGAAAGGTAGTAGGTGCATTGCACAACCCAAAAGGCATGCGACGGTAGGCGAACGTACCAAACGGATAGGTTAAGGTGGTCTTCTCCTGATCCTCGGGAGCAACACAGATTTGGTTATAACTTGAATAACCATCAAGAAAACAGTAAAATGCATGACCGGCTAAACGCTCAAGCATCTGATCAATGAAAGGAAGAGGAAGTGATCCGTTAGAGTAGCAGTATTTAGCTTTCGGTAGTCAATGCAAGCTCTGTAACACCTTGGAATTTTATATTACTTATATTTATGAAATTTGTCATTTATTGGATAAGGTTACAATTGGAACAATTGGGTAAGATATATTCAATTGGGTCAAAATGTCCAATTGGGACCCATTGGGGCGTGTTTGACTTGGTTGACCACCAAGTGAGTTGAGTTAAATTCAAATAAGTGGATTGGACGGCCTTCACGTTTTGAATTTAAATTCAAAATGGTGGATGGTTCTATATTCGAAATTCAAACAAATGAGATGGGATTAATATTTGAAATTTAAGCAAATAGAATATATTTAAAGTTCAAATTCAAATGAGATGAATGGATTGGACGGTTTTGGATTTTAAATTCAAAAGAGATAAAGGAGTTATTTTATTTCAAAATTCAAATGTTGGAGAAGATGGAGGAGATTGGTTTGTTTCAAAATTTAAACATAGAAGAGATGGAGGAAGCTATGTTTAAAATTCAAAATGATGACACACGATGGAGATGGATATGGTCTAATTTTTCAAATTCAAACCAAGGGGACGGTTTGACATCTCAAAATTCAAATTCAAAGACACATGTGGAAGTCTTGGAGTTTTCATCTTATCAAGAGATAAGAAAGATAATGAGAGATAATGAGGATTTTGGTTTGTTTTTCAATTCAAATGTGGCATACACGTTGGAAGGAGGGGAGTAGAGGTTTGTGGTTTAAAAATCAAAACATGGATATTCATGAAGAGATGAAGGAGATGGTATTATCTTTAAAAAAAAAAAATATTCAAATTCAAATGCCTACACGTTGGAGGATTGAGATTTCTATCTCATGTGAGATAGGGAAGATAATCCCATTTGGTTATCTCTCTCCCTCACACTCTCTCTTAGCCGATCACTCACAAGACAAGAGAGAAAAAGGAATTAGAGGTTACATTGCACTCAAGCAGATTCTCTTAAGAACAGACCCTCTTGACCGAACCATTTTTGGAGGAGTGGTATTGATCAAGATCAGCCTCGGCCAAAGAAGCAAGAGAAAGGAGAGAAAAAAAAAAAAAGGGCTAAGGAAGAAAGGAAGCAAGAAAGAGCAAAGAAAGACCGGAGGAGTCGCGGAACTGGTGAGTGTTATTTATTTAAATTTTGTTTAAAAGAACTATATGGTTCGGCCAAGGGTATGGTCGAACCCTATGGATAAAAACTAAGGACCGAATGAGTATGTCTAGGAGGAGTAGATGAACCATAGGGTTCAGCCATATGTATGGCCGAACCCCATGGAAAGACTTTGTCATTTTGAGGACTGAAGATTATGGGACATTATGATAATCTTAAAAGGATTTTTTTAAATGGATGAAAACTTAGATGTTGATTAAATCAGTCCAATGGAAGAACAAGGGTGATGTTTAAATTAATTTCTAAGATGTTATTATGGACCAAAAGAATGGAAAAGAAGGGGTAAGGTTCGGCCATGGAGTATGGGCGAACCCCACCCAATATATTCATAGAATTAGAATTTCTTAGACTTTGAATCATGTGGATTGTCTTATTAAATTTAAAGGGTTTCAAAACTTAAAGATCATGGAACATGATGAATGGGCATGAAAAGGATTTTTAAATGATCATATGGACAAGACATGGGTCGGCCATTTCATGGCCGAACCATGGGGTTATTATGGCTAAGATGTTAAAAGAAGGACCAAGGATGAATAGGTGAGGTTCGGCCATGTTGTATGGCCGAACCCCACTAGGATTATTTTGTGCACTAATTTTATTATAAGGTTTTCAAAACATGGAATTGGTGGATGCATGTTTAAGAGTTTAAAGGACCTTTTAAGGGAAGAATATTAGTCATTCTACATGGTATAAAAGTAATATGGGGTGGGGGAAACATGATAGGTTGCCATGGACATGGAAGGGATTAAATGGGTAATATTTTTTATGGACTTGGGTTATTACAAATAATAGAGGACTGCTGTTTAAATGATGAGATTAATGGACTTGAAAATAAATGGGACCAAAATTAAAAAGGGTGAGGTTCGGCCATGGAGTATGGCCGAACCCCACAAGTTGGTGTTTGTGGTCTTAGGATTAAAATGGAAATCAAATGGGATTTAAGTTTAATTTGTTATTATGTAACAAGGTGACGGAATCTCTTAAACGGTGCGCATTCGTGAGCGGGTGACGGTTTAAGAAGAGCGGACTTTCAAAGTGATTTTTAAGTAGGTTTTCCTACCTCTTTGTAACCATTCTCATATGTGATGTTTATCATGATTTTTATGAGTAGTTTATGTTAATGTATTATGTTCAAAATGGCATTATGAAATGTTAGAATATATTTCCAAATGGCATGTATCATGTATTCATTGACATCTCATGCATGGCATGGGGTGGTAGTTATGTAGCCGGAGGGTCCACACTCCGTCGGAGCGTCCGAAAAACCTGTGTGGTGGTATCTTGATAATAAGAATTCCCATCAAGGGAAACCGGAGGGTCCACATTCCGTCGGGGCGTCCGAACAACCAATGTGGAGGGTGGCTGTGTATATTTGTGATGGGTGGGACTCATTACATTTGCATCACATACATGGCATTCTCTTTGTAAGATTTTGATGACACGTATTTTTATATTATTTGCATGTTTTATACTCTAACTATGTGGTAGCCCTAATCGGAAGACCTACTGGGCGCGTTGATCTAACGCCCTATTTCTATCCTTAGAGGATGATGCAGGAAAAGGAAAGGGAAAGGCAAAAGCTGGGGATTACGAGGAAAGCTAAGCATAGGAGCTTGGGCTTTTGATTGAATTTATTTATGGATCTTTTTATTTAAGTTTACATGGACATGTAATAACTTAGTTAATAATTGCTATGGTTTGGTATGGTTTGGAATGATTGATTAAGTTAAGATAACTTTGGAAAAGTGATAATGTACTTTGCTATCTAATAAAATGGAATAGTCGTAGGTTCCATTATAATTCCGCAGTTAGATTTAATAATATTCCGCAAGTTTTACTTAGTACCGTATGTGAAATGTTTCACATGGACTTAGTCCATGCACATATGGGTTTGGCCAGTTAAGGGTCGGATTTTAGAAGTCCGGACTTAACTCGCGTCGTGACATTCCGCTCTTATCACACTTGTTTATATATATAAAAAAAAAATATACTCTGATTTTAGAGTGAAAAGGGCGGGGTGTTACAAGCTCTCCACCCCGTTTGAACACAGGTATGAACTAGCTCATTATCCTCATTCTTAACTACCGTCACACTAGACTTCTTTGGTACAACCTATATCGGACTCACCCATGCACTGTCAGAGATCGGGTAGATGATACCCGCCTCGAGAAGTTTTAAAATTTCGGCTCTTACCACATCCTGCATTACCGGGTTCAGACGTCTTTGTGGTTCTCTAGATGTTTTAGAGTTGTCCTCCAGGTGAATTTTGTACATGACC
Organism: Chimonanthus salicifolius; assembly: GCA_013350335.1. NCBI lineage: Eukaryota > Viridiplantae > Streptophyta > Magnoliopsida > Laurales > Calycanthaceae > Chimonanthus > Chimonanthus salicifolius. Next base: position 33,078,808 of record CM023539.1, read on the forward strand.
ACAGAGGCGTTGATCCCTTTAAGATCGATAATGGACCATCCAATAACTTCTCTATGTTCTCTGAAAACAGCCAGGAGTTCAGACTCCTGTTCTGAAGTTAAATCGGAAGCTATAATGACTGGTAGGGTATCGGATGGTCCCAAATACACATATTTAAGAATCTTAGGGAGTGGTTTGAGCTCTAATTTTGGTGGCTTCTCGATAGAGGGAACTGGTACAGACTGACTCACAAGGAAAGGTTCGAATTTTCTTGCTCTAACATCAACATATGGAACTTCATTCAGTAGAGCGTTCACCTCTTGTTCACCATTTTCATTGAAATCTATGCCAAAGGTGGACAGTGACTTCTCGAATGGATCATCGTAAATAAAGTGAAGAAAGGATTCTTCGACATAACTCTGAATCATATTAACCTCGTACAGATCATCTGTATATGGAGGTTCTTTACACAAGTTGAATACATTGAGTTCTGTTGTCAGATCTCCAAACGACAACCTAAACATACCATCTCGGCAATTGATAATAGCTTTAGCGGTGGCCAAGAATGGTCGTCCAAGAATAACCAGAATGTGCCCACTTTCGTTCTGAACAGGTTGTGTATCCAGCACTACAAAATCGACCGGAAAATAGAATTTGTCTACTTTCATTAGAACGCCTTCTATCACACCTCTCAAGATTTTCACAGAACGATCGGTTAACTGAAGTGTGATAGTAGTGGATTTTAAATCACCCGACCCTAACTGCTCATAGACTGAGTATGGCAATAGGCTAACAGTGGGTCCCAGATCTAACAAGACCCTATCAATTTCAAATGTACCAATGATGCAAGCGATGATTTTAAGTGCCCCGGTTCGTCCGAGTCACCCATATTGTCAATTACGTGACTCAGTTGGACTTGCCTTGGAAGTATGTGAAGATCTACTATGCAATTGGAGAATCTACACTGAATATGTTATTGGCACACAGGTAAGTGAACCTTAGGAGACCTTAGGCTAAGTCAAATACCTTAGAAGTCAATTATTTATAAACTGGAAAATTAGAATATAATCGACTTTCAGCCTCGAGGCCTCGCAGATAGTCTTTTATTGAATAATGTCTGGACAACTGTAACTCAGCTAATCTTGTGTCTTGCTGACTTAGTCTCTTACAGATTTTGGAAATTAAATCTATATTCCTTAATTGGGAATTTGTTATGGAAATAAGGTATATCCACATGTTGAAACTCTAAGTGCCACCTCACATGATTTGAATAAGAACTGTTGGGGAGCTGGCTGTCTTTGACAAAATTGGAAAGGCTCCTCCATGTGTTTAAATATGATTTATAATCATCAATCTCTCTCTATGTAAACCTTGATTGATGACTGAAATAAATTAATGGTCAATCATGCATGTTGCCATCCTAATTGGCTCGACATTCACTGTTTGACAAACAAAATAACTTATGCAGATTTTGTGCTATCTTACCATATACCTCCACGAGGCCTCATTGGAATCTTCGAGGCCTCGTGGGCGTGGCTGGCTACAAAAAACAGACAGTCTGATATATCAATGAGCTTAATGAAATAAGTACTGACACACAGAGAACCTCTTGGAAAAATATAACAGTGTGACCAGAGAGATTAGCACCTCCTCTTACACCTTTTTCATCATCTTCTTATGTAGATGTTTGGGTAATCAATACCCCAGTTCTGATGAAGCTCAAGGTGTTCCCTTAGGACCTTAAAACCAGTCATAATTATATCCTATACTGTTGTACCGATTATCACTCTGATGGAGCAAATCTGATGGAAGGAGCACACAGATCGAGTAAAGAAGAAAGCGCTTAAAGAAGATTAGATAAGGCCCAAGACAAGTGTTTCTTCTTTCTTTTATTTTAAACATTGTAAAATGGATTAGAACAGTGTGTTCAAACCACTCAAAAAATAGGTGTAGCGGATTAGACCGATTGGGTTGAACCTCTATAAAAAAAACTAGGTTGTACTATTTGGGTGTGAGACTCATACATAATATATTTAGGACGACCATCGAGTTGGGAAGTCTGACAGTTGACATAGGTTTGTTGAAACTAAACCATTATAAAATATCTGTATTTATATGTGGCTGATGCTTTGAATTGATTGCTTGGATTGAATACTGGTTCACATACACACACATATATTGATCGGCCAGTTTTATTAACAGTTGTTAATTTGAAGATGAAAGGAACTCATTGAATAGTTCATACACTTAAAGTACAATTCGGTTGAGAAATTTTAAAAGGGAATTAAAATTGAAAATTGATCTATTCACCCCCCTCTAGGTCGTGCATTACTCTAGTAATGGAATTTCAATTGGTATCAGAGCTCGGTTACTCTAAGTTGGACTCAATCATCCGAGTTGATCTTTTACTAGAATCATGCACAAAGGCGATAGTCACCAAGTTTCTAAACCTCCCTATTTTGACGACTTTAATTATGCCTCTTAGAAGACAAAAATGAAAAGTTTTTTTATATCACTTGATGGAGCTGTTTGTGAATCAATAGTAAGAGGTTGGGAACAGCCGATTGAGGAAATCACAAAAAAGTCTACTAGAGGTGAAACAAGAATATCTGTACAACAAGATATTGGTACCAAACCTAAGGACTATTTCACTTGAACAAACATGGAGAAAATGCTATACATAGTAAATGGAAAGGCATTAAACGCCATTAACTGTGCTGTCTCACCTAATGAATTCAAACGTATAATGACTTGTTTGACAGCCAAAGATGCTTGGGACATCTTAGAAAGAACACATGAGGGGACCTCTGTTGTTTAGAGGTCTAAACTCCAAATTCTCCAATTTAAATTTGATAACATATGAATGGATGAAAGTGAAATGTTTATGGAGTTCTACTCAAAGCTAAGTGATATACTAAATTTTATGTGGGCTTTAAGAGAAATAATTCCTTAATCTAAAGTATGTACCAAGGTACTTAGAAATCTGCCCAAAAGATTTAAACCTAAGGTAGCTGCTATTGAAGAGTATAAAGATATTTCTTTCATGAAAATTGATGACTTGGTAAGATCTCTTCAAACCTATGAACTTCATTTTGAAGATGAAATGCCTAAAAACAAGTCTGTTGTTTTAAAGTCATCCTCAAACATTGATAAACCTAAAGAAGTAAATCTGAATTTGAAAGTGAGGATAATGTTGCCTTCTTGGCTAAAAAATTCTTAAGAAACTTAAATAAAATGAACAAGTTTAAGAATTTTAAAAGAAGTGAGCCAAGGAATAAAAATAACAACAGATGTAGTACAATGAAAGATGCCAACAGATTTAGTACATTGAAAGAAAAAGGAAGAGACAAGGACAAAGAACAAAAATGTTATAATTGTGGAGGTCAATGACACTTTACTGTTGAAGGTCCTTCAAAAAGAAATAAGAAAGCCTTAACTGGAACATATGAAAATACATCTCAATTGGAAAGTGATTCTAATGAATCTACTTAAGATAAATCTAAAGATCTGAAAGGGTTCATAACTTCTATAGTAAATGCTGAAAATGATTCAGAAAGTGAATCAGACAATGATGAAGATGGTGATCTTCAAGAGGCTTATGACTCCCTTTTTCTGGAAAGTCAAAATCTAGCTAAAAAACCAAGTAAAATATAATCTGAAAATACAAAGTTAATAAGCCAGTTGGAAGAAGAAAAATGCATTAATGAAAATCTTGTAATTACTTTGAAAACTACAAATGAAGAAAATCTTAAAATAAAACAAATTCAAAATGAGTTATAAGATAAGCTGAAAAATTATGAGAATGATATTAAAAAATTAGAAGATATTCGAAGTATCCTATTAGAAGAAATCATTAATACTCATTCTAAAATAAACAGTTTTAAAAATCATAAACTCAATTTTGAAAATAAATTTACCCAAGGACAATACAAATTATAAAGATTGCTAAACTCGGGTAAAAATCATGGGGACAAAACTGGTCTTGGGTACAACCAAGACAATGTAAAAACAGTGAGCCAAATTGTGTTTGTTAAGGGTCAATCCTCTAGACCTTCAAATATTACTTGTTTTTACTGTGCTAAAAAGGGACATTTTGGATTTGAGTGCAAACTTAGAAAAAGAAACTTATGGGAAAAAGCAAATCAGAAAAAATTTGAAGTGCAAACTTATGAAAAAAAAAAAAAGAATATTATCATCGTGAAAATTTGGCTCAAAAACTGAACAAAATTTTAAATGAAAAAATGAGTAGAAAATTTGAATATAACCTTCAAAAATCTATCCCTAGAAATTTAAAAACCACAACCACTTTGAAATGGGTTCCTAAGTACAAAAGCTTGATTGTTTATACAACATTAAAGGCTGAAAATCAATCTAAGTGGTACATTGATAGTGGTTGTTCAAGGCATATGACTGGAGATAAAACTTTTATGTCAAACCTTGTAGATTTCAATGGTGGTTCGGTTACCTTTGGGGATGGAAATCTTACTAAAATTGTAGGGAAAAGAACCTTAGAATTAAATGACTCCCTTACCTTAGATGAGGTGCTGCTAGTTGATGGTCTTAAACAATGAAGGTGAAGTTGTTCTTAAGGGGTTGAAAACTTCTGATCAATGTTATGCCCTTGAAAACTGTCTAACTCTTAGCATAAATTATTGTAATATGTTTAAACTTAATGAAACTGAGTTGTGGCACAAGAGACTAGGACACGTAAACTTCAAAGATTTGTCAAAATTGAGTGAACACATCAAAGGACTGCCCAAGATAAGTAGATCAGCCCAAGTGTTTTGTGGTGAGTGTCAAAAGGGTAAACATGTGAGAGCAGCCCATAAGAAAGTAAATGTTGTGACTACCACCAGACCACTTGAGCTTCTACATATGGACTTAGTTGGACCAACCCAAAATATGAGTACAGGAGGTAAGGTGTATTTCATGGTTGTCGTTGATGACTATACCAGATACTCATGGGTAGGTTACCTCAGGGAGAAATCAGATACTTATCATGAATTTAAAATTATTGCAAAACGCATTGTGATTGAAAAACAAACACCCATAAATAGAATCAGAAGTGATCATGGGGGTGAATTTGAAAATCACTGTTTTCAAAATATTGTGAAAAACATGGCATACATCATGAGTTCTTTGCTCCTAAGACACCCCAACAAAATGGGGTGGCCGAAAGGAAAAATCAGGTTCTTCAAGACATGGCCACAGTCATGCTAGATAGCAAGAAGTTACCAAAAAATCTGTGGGCCGAGGCTGTCAATGCCGCCTATTACATCATAAATAGAGTTGATCTATGGGTTGGCCTTGATAAAACAACGTTTGAATTGTGAACCGGTAAGAAACCAAATTGTAAGTATCTCAAGGTTTTCGGTAGAAAATGTCACATTCTTAGAGACCGTGAAAGCTTGGAAAAATTCAATGCGAAAAGTGATGAAGGGATTTTCTAGGATACTCTAACACCAGCTGAGCCTATAGAGTTAAAAATCTTAGAATTGGTGCTATAATGGAATCCATTAATGTAGCCATTGATGACCAGTCCTCTTTTGAACATGAAACCGTAGATGAGGTGGATCAATCTTCAAATCAAATTGACAATCCTCCTTCGTCTTCTTCGACATCCATTGAACTTAAACGAAATAAGAAATATCCTATGTCAAACATCATTGGGGATCCCATGACGGGAGTAAAAACCAGGAAGCAACTAGAATACATCTCTAGCTGTTTTTGCTTCACCTCACAATTAGAACCCAAGAATATTGATGAAGCATTACTAGATGAAGATTGGGTAAATGCAATGCAAGAAGAGCTGATTCAATTTACAAGAAATGACGTATGAGATTTGGTACGAAGACCAAAAAATACAAATGTAATAGGTACCAAGTCGATTTACAAAAAAAAAATGGATGAAAATGGGACAATAGTTCGAATAAGGCCCGCCTTGTTGCTCAAGGTTATACACAAATTGAGGGAATCGATTTTGATGAGACTTTTGCTCCTGTAACACGTCTTAAGTCTATACGTATTCTATTGTCCATTGCGTGTTATTTGAAATTTAAGCTTTTTCAAATGGATGTAAAGAGTGCATTCTTGAATGGTTTATTAAATGAAGAGGTCTATGTAGAGCAGCCTAAAAGGTTCATGGATCCAAAATATTCTAATCATGTCTACAAATTAAAGAAGACACTTTATGGCCTTAAACAAGCTCCACGAGCATGGTATGAAAGACTTATACAGTTTTTATTGGATAATAATTTTCAAAGGGGAAGTGTAGACAAAACACTATTTGTGAGAAAATCCAATGAAACTATATTGATAGCTCAAATATATGTGGATGGTATTGTGTTTGGATCCACTGATGAACAAGCTGCTATTAGTTTCTCTAATCTTATGAAATCGAAATTTGAAATGAGCATGGTTGGAGAGCTTAATTATTTTCTTAGGTTACAAAAAAAACAACTTAATGGTATGTTTTTTCTTTCACAATCCAAGTATACAAAAGATCTTGTTAAAAGATTTGGCCTTGAAGGTAGTAAGCACTCAAATACTCCCATGAGCACCACTGTGAAATTATCAAAAGATGAAAATAGGAAAAATGTTGATCCTAGCATGTGCAGGAGCATGATTGGTAGTCTTTTGTACTTGACTACTAGTAGACCCGATATTTCTTTTAGTGTGGGTGCTTGTGCACGGTTCCAAGCTAATCCTAAAGAATCCCACGTAAAGGCCATAAAAAGTATAATTAAATATGTATCGAGAACGTGTCTATATGGAATTTGGTACCCATTCGATACATCATTTCATATTGCAGGGTACACCGATGCGGACTGGGCTGGAAACTTAGATGATAGAAAATCTACAAGTGTGGGCTGTTTTTACATTAGAAACTGTCTGATGGCCTGGCACAGTCGAAAACAATCCTCAGTATCCCTTTCGACTGCAGAGGCTGAATACATAGACACAGCAAGCTGCTGTACTCAACTTGTCTGAATGAGACAATTGCTCATCGATTATGGCATGACAAGAGGAACGATAACTCTCCATTGTGATAATACAAGTGCCATCAATATCTCCAAAAATCTTATCTAGTACTCTCGAACCAAACATATAGACATTAGACATCACTTCATTTGAGAGTTAGTTGAAGAGAAAACCATTTAGTTTGAGTATATTTCCACTGACAATCAATTGGTTGATATAATGACAAAACCATTTGATTCAATTCGTTTTCTTGCTTTCAGAAAATCAATTGGGGTGTGTACTGTACCCTAAATATTTCTGATACTATGTTTAGTCAATGTGAATGATATTTCAAAATCAATAAAAAAAAATCTCGAGGCCTCAAGCCATCCCTCGAACCCTCGCGGTTGAGTTGAGTTACTAGTATTCGGTACTTCCCTTCAAATCACCATCAACGAGGCCTCGACGCTCTCCCTCGAGCCCTCGCCATTACGTTAAGTGTGGTCCCTCATTTTAAATCGACACAGGTCATTTTCGGAGCAACTGTTATACCTCTGTTAGGGCGCCTAAACTCGGCACCGTGCGAACGAAAGGGGATTTTGGTGTTTTCGGTTCTGGCCATCTCCTTCTCTCTCGGGTTCTTAATCGGTTTGTTTTTTCAGTTCCAGATACTATCTCTTCTCCGATTGTGCTCTCTTTGGCTCATTATTTGGTTTGATTTGTCCTATTGAGAATGCCTCGGAAGAAATTGGGGGTTGTCCCAAACAGTACCAAATGATGCTTGCGGAGTCATGCCGCATCATCAACAGCTGCCACTCGGTCTCCTCCTCCGCCGACGAGACCAAAGAAAATCAGGGCTTATAAAAACCCTAATCGGTCCATTCCTTCTGCCCCACTGTCGGTTTCTTCTTCTGAAGAAACAGAGGCCGCACCTTAAGAAACCCCTGTGACTGCATCTTCTCCTATTTCTCGTTCCTCTCCTGGCTTGTCAAGACGATCTCACTCATCTGAGTTGCATCTTGATGGTTCTGATGCATCATCTCCTCCTTCTGATCCTCCTAGTTCTAGGCTTTTTCGATCTGTTCAGAAGGAACATTCCTTCAAGAACTTCAACGTCGAGCGTACGTGTTACCTCCCTGACCTTGAAAAATACAATACTTCCAAAATCCTTCAAAAGGTAGGCTAGGAAAACATTCTGAATTGGGACGGCAATGCCTACCCATCTATGGTAAAGGGCATGTATTCGTTTATTCATAAATCCCTGGACGACCCCTCTCATTTCTTCTCGGTAAAATTTTCTAACCGAGAAAAACTCGCTGTCACACTTGAGCTGATTTCTCAGCTCGTGAACGTTCCTATGTTTAAAGGTGGGGATATTTCTGCTGCCCGACATGAGATAGCTCCTAAGGACTCACACAGGATCATTTGTAAACTATGTGGCTTTGACATAGACAGAGAAGGCAAACATCAAATCCATTCTTCTTCTCTCCTTCCTAAGTACAAGATTCTTCACTTGATCTTTACTTTCAATAACTACCCTCGTCTGATGAATAAATCCCAACTTAGTGACTACATGGTCAATATCCTGTACGCTGTAGCTATGGGACGAAAAATCTATCTTCCCTCACTAATCTGTGAACATATCAAGCGTTTCTGGAAGTCCTCTGGCCATGGTTCAGTCCCATTCTGCTATTTGCTTAACAGACTGGGTACCCATTTCGGCATGGTCCCTTACCCTGGAGAAGTTCCTCTCAATGTGTAACCTTTGACAAAGACAGGAATTGAAAGAAGTCTTGGTTTGTTTTGCCCATTGTCTGGATGCTCACCCATTTCTGCTGCTTCTACTGATAGACGGAGTCACAAGGCTGCTACTAGTCCGTCGCATTCCATTGATCGTAAGTATTTTGATGAGCGTTTTGCCGAGCTAGAACAGCATCAGGAGTCGTTTCTGTCTGACATGAGGACACGGCAAGATCGCCTCCTTTATCAACATCAAGAGCTCTCCGTGTATGTGAGAACACCAATCAGGCGCATCTTCCACTCTCTTCACCATATTTCAGTTTCCTGTAGACATAATGATGCTGCATTTCCTCCTTTTCCTCCTCGTGATTGAAGATTTTATGCTGGGACTATGTCTGTTTTGTTTACTTTCAATATATTTTTGGTAATGTAACAGTTAAACCCTTCACTTACTGTGACTTTGATGCTTGTCTGTTTTGCCTTCCGCTTCATATGTGATATATCTTTGCATTTCTTATGTTACTTTAAAATTCACTGTTCTATATTTTTGCGTCTCTTATGTTCCTGTTTGACTCATCCTTGTCAATTTTCTTAACAAAAAGGGGGAGTAAAATAAACGTGTTAATGTTGAGGGGGAGCATACGAGTCCCACCAGTTTCTATTTATTTTGTATGCAGGAAAATAATTATGTGTTGCAGCACATGTTAAGGGGGAGAAGTTTGTGATATTAGAAGGTTAAATATTATTGTAATTTTATATGTTTAGGAGTGACTTGTGTGCATATGTAATTCTAGGAAATTGGTGTAATGGGTAGATCTTAAATTTTGTCACGAAATTGAGAAAGGGGGAGATTGTAAGTGCTCCGGTTCGTCCGAGTCACCCATATTGTTAATTACGTGACTCAGTTGGACTTGCCTTGGAAATATGTGAAGATCTACTATGCAATGAGAGAATCTACACTGAATATGTTATTGGCACACAGGTAAGTGAACCTTAGGAGACCTTAGGCTAAGTCAAATACCTTAGAAGTCAATTGTTTATAAACTGAAAAATTAGAATATAATTGACTTTCAACCTCGACGCCTCGTGCAGTCTGTCAAGGCCACACAGATAGCCTTTCACTGAATAATGTCTGGAGAACTGTAACTTAGCTGATCTTGTGTCTTGCTGACTTAGTCTCTTACAGATTTAGGAAATTAAATCTATATTCCTTAATTGGGAGTTTATTATGGAAATAAGGTATATCCACATGTTGAAACTCCAAGTGCCACCTCACATAATTTGAATAAGAACAGTTGGGGAGCTCGTTGTCTTTGAAAAAATTGGAAACGCTCCTCCATGTGATTAAATATGATTTACAATCATCAATCTCTCTCTATGTAAATCTTTGATTGATGACTGAAATAAATTAATGGTTAATCATGCACGGTGGCATCCTAATTGGCTAGACATTCAATGTTTGACAAACAGAATAACTTATGCAGATTCTGTGTTGTCTTACCATATACCGCCACGAGGCCTCATTGGAATCCTCAAGGCCTCGTGGACGTGATTGGCTAAAAAAAAGAGACAGTCTTATATATCAGTGAGCTGAATGAAATAAGTACTGACACACAGAGAACCTCTTGGAAAAATATAACAGTGTGACCAGAGAGATTAGGCACCGCCTCTTACACCTTCTTCATCATCTTCTTATATAGATGTTTGGGTAATCAATACCCCAGTTCTGATGAAGCTTAAGGTGTTCCCTTAGGACCTTAAAACCAGTCATATTTATGTTCTATATTGCTGTGCCGATAATCACTCTGATGGGGCAAATCTGATGGAAGTAGCACACAGATCGAGTAAAGAAGAAAGCGCTTAAAGAAGATTGGATAAGACCCAAGGCAAGTGTTTCTTCTTTCTTTTATTTTAAACATTGTAAAGTGGATTAGAATAGTGTGTTCTTTTCTTTCAGCTACATAGTCCCTCTCATCTTTCCTTTTCTAATCTTGCCGATCTCCACTTTGATTGGTTTCTTTTCCCATGCATCCACTATCTATCAGCAATTACCCTCCTTCGGTCAGCAATTTGAATTTGAAAGCACTCTATTTATGTTGTTTAGATAGCAGAGAAAAGTTATCAAAATAATGAATTTGCTGCTGTATTTTTTTATTCATAAAACTGTTGCTGTCCTTTTTTGCTGATTGTTGTATTTCTTCTGTTTTTGACCGATCCTCATCTGGCTAGTTCTATGTAAATGCCTTGCAAACACCCAACCCAAAAGGGAAAGGTTTGTAGAACTTGGGTGTTGCCCTGTAACGCTATTGTCTGATTGTGTACAATGGTTGTTGTCTCCTTGCTGGGCTGCTAGATGTGTTGCTCACTTTCTTTTCTTTATTTCTTTTGTTTGGGCAGCAAGGAAAATCAGCCCGCTAATCCCTATTTGATTGTTGTTTCCAACCCTTTCACTTGTTTGCCAACAATCCTTTTTTAGCTTGCTATGTTCTCTTCATTGCTTCAGCGACCAACAATGGTTGGGTTCTCTTACAAATCTCCTTATTCTGCTTCAACTACAATGGTGGCAACGTTGGTTGGGTGTTTTAAATACAGCAGCCCCTTTTAACGCCTAGAGTTGGTTGCTAAATCTACAATGTTTGGCTACAACTCTTGTTTATGTAACACCCTGGAATTTCAAAGTTATTATTTTATATGAAATTATTCATAATTACGGAATTGCCATTGTAATAAAATTGATTTGAATTTAAATGGGTCAATGGCTCAATGAAGACCCAAAGGATGGTAGTTTGTTTACAAAACAAATAAATGGATAAGATGAATTTAAACGGGTCAAGAATCATATTTGGGTCAAATTTTGATAAATGGGTCAAAATGGCTAGATGGGACCCAATGGGTCGTGAATGGCATGATTAACCATGGATTGAGTTCAAGCTTAGTTAATTTAAGTTTATTAATTGCTTGAGTTTGGTTTGAGTAGAAATGATGGGTTTAGTTGAGTTGAATTTATTAGTTAAGTTAAATTAAATGAATGAGTTAGGTTGGGTGAGTTGAATAAATGAGTTGGATGAATATGTATTTTTAATGAGTGAGGTGAGTGTAAGATGGAGGTATGAGCTGGTTGCAAATTTTAACTCAATAAAAACGTGAGCTGCAAGGTGATTTCATGTAAGTAACTCCTAAGATAGACATGAATGAGAGTGGCGTTACATGGGAGTTACAAAGGTGAGGGTACATTGCAAATTCAAATTGTGATGCACGTTGGAGTAGTATGGATCATTATTTTCATGCAAGTAACCCCCGAAGTTGGAGCTGCTATTTATGAAGTTACACAAAGAGATAATGGCATTTCAAATTCAACTCTTGGTTTACATGTTGAAGGTAGGGCAAGAGTTTCATCTCAAAGATGAAATGGAATCACATGGGACGTTGATGAGCATTAAGAGGTGGCGGTTACACATGGGCTGCATCAAGGGTGAGGAGTTACTTATTTCAAATATTCAAATCAAGCATGAGAAATGAATGGACATAGAGTTTCATCTCAAGGATGGAAACTCCCAAACGGTTCACTAATGGAAGATGAAGGTGATACAAATTAAGCTAGGGCTAAAACCGTTGGAGCCTAGGAGAGTTTCATTTTCAAATGAAACTCTCACATGCAATGGTAATGAGAGAAGGAGTTAAGAAGGGGGGTTACACAAGTCCAACCAGCAAGGGACGTTGGGAGCATGGGGAGGTTTCATCTCATGATGAAACCCCCAAGTAACATAAGGTTTAGGGTTAAGGCAATGGGAGTTACACAAGGTTAACCTTGGGCTGGTTTTGATTAAACAAAGGGTGCCCATTTCTCTCTCTCTCTCTTTCTCTTTGCCGTTTTCTCCATTCTCACAACCAAGAGCAGCAGCTAGTTGATTAGCTTCAATCAGTCTTAGGCTGATCTCTTTCATCAGGATAAAAAAATCAGCAAAAAGGGTTTTGGCAACAAGGTTATCAATTTCAAGACCAAAGTTCTCTTTCTCTCTCTTTCTCCCTCAAATCCATATCATTTGGCTGAATTATCCCAAGGAGCTTGCAGCAAGATCAGTCTCAGCCCAAAGAACAGTAAGAGAGAAGGAGAGGTCAAGGAAATAAAGGGTCAAGGAAGGAGTCAAAAGAATCGAAGGAGACGCGGTATTAGTAAGTGCATTTTGAACCCTTGCTTAATAGATTGATTAAGAAAATGTGATCCGGCCATTGTGTGGCCAGATCCATCAATGGTTTAAATATAGGAATATGATGTTTTAAAGTGGTAAAATATGGACCATAGGGTTCGGCCCTTTGGATGGCCGAACCCCATGAGAAAAATTGGTGGATTCTATGGTATTTGAAAGTCAAAATCCATATTTTGGAGTGGGGCTTTTAAAAGATTTTTATATGGAATTAAGCTTACTGTTTTGAAGTAGATATGGCATGACTGAACCATATTTATCTTATGTTAACTTGCTGATTAATTTCATAGATAAATATGGGTGGATTTTCATTTAGAGAACCATAGGGTTCGGCCATGTGTATGGCCGAACCCCATGGACTGTTTTGAGGATGGATTTGGGTTTTGATTTAAGATGTAAATACATGTTTTAGAATGGTTAAAAACATGGATCTGAATGACCTAGGGACTGAAGTTTGTATGGTCTAAAATCAGTGGATTAAAAGATGGAAATGGACCATTGGGTTCCGCCACTTAGCATGGCCGAACCCCATGAAAACAAATGGTTGTTTTTGATAGTTTTGGAAATTAAAACCATATGATTTGGGACTAATATTAGATGTTATTGTTGGATTTGGAATGCATGTTTTTAGGAGGTTAAAACATGGATTTGGGTGTTGGTTTCAGACCCAAGATAAAGGGTTAAATGTTCAAAACCAATTTCATGGTGTTCGGCCAATGAGCATGGCCGAACCCTATGAAATTGGGCTAATTTTTGGATGGTTGTTTGAAAGGTAAAAACCTGATTTTAATATACTGTTATTACATGATTAATTGAGGTTTAAAAATAGTAACATAACCATTGGGTTCGGCCACCATAGAGGGCTGAACCCCATGTAAAAAGGATGTTGGTTTTCATGTTGTGAAACATGGAAACCATGAAACCTATGGACTGTTTTGTTGAATAATTGGGTTAAGTTTATGATGGACATTAGGTGATATTTTTATGCTTTGATTTAAGAATAATATATGTTTGTTTATGGAATTAGTATGGGTAAATAATCAGCCAACATGAATGATGGAAAGTGGGGATAAAAATCACATTGGTGAGGTTCAGCCATGTGTATGGCCGAACCCCATTAATGGTAATTGTTGGACATAGTGGTTAGTTTATATGGAGATATGAAAGGTTTAAGAAGGATCAAATAAAGTGGTGAGGTTCAGCCATGTGTATGGCCGAACCCCACTAAGATGGTTTTATGTTAGGCGATGGAAGTTAGCTAATTTAAAGCAAAGGTTGGTCTCAATGGCACAATCGTAATTATGGCTGAAATGATCAAAAATAAAATGATCATATGATTGGATAAATGGGCTAAAACCAAAGTGGTAAGGTTCAGCCATAATGTATGGCCGAACCCTACCAAGGTTCATTTAGAAGTCTGGGTAATTAGATGGTTTTTAATTAAATAAAAGAATGACCAAAGTTTTAATGGATGAGGTTCGGCTATGGCTTTGGCCAAACCCCACTAGGTGGTTCTTAGAACATTAAACTTTGCTGGAAATTAGGTGGATAAATGATTAACTTGCTGCCATGTACATAGGGTATTCGGATTTTTAGAACGGTGAACAAGCCGTGATCGGAAGACGGTCCAAAGGAAGGGTCGAACAAAGTAAACTATAGTAGGTTTCCTACCTTTGTTGTAACCACTATTTCATATGCTGTTTTATGTTGATTTTGATATCTCATATGATTGTAAAGTTATGTTTCTAAATGACATGTTTGCATAGACATCTCATGCATGGCATGGGATGATGGTGTTGTAACCGGAGGCCACACTCCGTCGGGCCGTCCGAAAGACCACTGTGGGGTACCCTGATGATGAGAATCCCATCAGGAGGAATCCGGAGGACACACTCCGTCGGGGCGTCCGAAAGACCACTGTGGGTTACCTTGACGATGAGAATCCCGTCAAGTGATGGCTATGTTGAATGGTGATGGATGGGACTCATTACATGTTCATTTCATACATAGCATGTTTTATGGAATTTTGACACACATGTATTACTATTATATTATTTGCATGTTTTTTACTAACCATGTGGTAGCCCTATTCGGAAACACTACTGGGCGCGTTGATCTAACGCCCTATCTATATCCTTAGTGGATGATGCAGGGAAAGGAAAGAACGCGGTTGGAGAAGAGGACCAACCATGAAAACTTGGGCGGTTTGAATGATTGGAATGGGCTATGAATGGATTATTTATGGACTTGTTATTTGATTTAATTGGACAATGTAATTTGGTAATTAGATGTTGGCATGTAATAAGTAGTTAAGTAGTTACTATGGTTGGATTATTTGGATGGTTTGAAATGAATGGTAGACTAAGGTTATATAATAATTTTGGAGAATAAATTCGATACTTGTTATCTAATAATGGAAAAATGGATTAGTCATAGGTTCTATTATAACCTCAGTTAGATTTAGACTAAGTTAATTCCGCAAGTTATATATATACCATGTACGGATTAGTTTTATGGACTTAGTTCATACGCACATGGGCTTGGCCAGTTAAGGGTCGGATTTAGAGATCCGAACTTAACTCGCGTCGTGACACTTCGCCCCGATCACATAATTATTACATTTTAAAAAAAAAAATAAACTCTGAAAATTAGAGTGAAAAGGGCGGGCTGTTACAGTTTACTGGCTAATTTTCATTGTTTCTCTGTTGAAACACGATACAGGCACTGCTGATTTACGCTATTTTGAGCTGCTTGCTACCTGAACAGTGTTGTCTTTGTTTACAATGACTTGCCACCCCATGTTGCATAATTTTTATTTTCTTTTCCTATTGCCTTGCAACATTGTTAAAACTTGGAACAGGCTGCACATTGATTGCTGGCTTGCTTTGAATTTTTCAGCACAACACCTGCCACAATATCCACATTCATCTTTGTCTTGACTACATGTCTTAGCATACTGCACTCCAAAAAAAAACATTTTGTGGCCAAATTCAGCATTTTTTTCATTTTTAATCCTCATCTTCTTTATTCCTTCATTTAACCTGCAAAACTCTCAAAAATCCCATTAGACATCTAAAACACATAAAACAAGTGCTAATTAATCCAAATACAGGGGTGAAATATAACAATTTCCTGTGCACATCAAATACCCCGCACTTGGATTTTGCTAATCCTCGAGCAAAACAAAAACAAAAAATTCTAAAAGCAAAAATAAAAATCCTAAACTAAACCACTTTCGCTGGCACTCTCGATTGCATTTAGAGTATGCAACAGACCTTTAAACCCCTAGCTCACCACTAGTGGACGAGTTATAGTCTCATGAGGGCTTCTAGTGATGATACCCACAAACATCAAATCTCAGCAAAAATATATTTAACAAAAATTTAAACGTCATACAACTCCAAAATTATTTCATAAAACTTATGCCTGGAGTGTAGTGTGTGATAGCCAATATTAACATAGCCTTTTTTTTTTTGAAATACACACAAGTTTTACAACCACCGGCTAAAAATGCTCTTCAACTTTAAATCTCATGACGGTATATCTCTCAGAAAGATTTTCACTCAAAGATTTGGTTAAATTTCTCTTAAAAGTATATGTGAGCGGAATTTATTTTCACAAATGCATATATCTCACATATTTATCACCAAAGAACGAATTATAAGAAAAAAATATAGATCTCATGAATGGATGTCATTTTCTTGAGAACGTTGAATAATACACTATTATTCTTTTCATTTATTCTCTACATAAATATCATATTAACTTAAGATCAATTAGGACTTCCTAATAGGACAAAATGTGGCTTCAGATCGGATCATATCAAAGAAGGATAAAAGACTCAAAAATTAAATACTTTGAACAGAAAATGTAGAGGTCTTCAATATCTCATGGATGGGATATTTCTTCCTCTATTTTTCTTTTCAACACTATGACAGCAAATTTTTTTTTTTACGTCCTTCTTTTCTGATGTATGAATCTAACATTTTCTGACTCTAGAATAGGTCACAGATATTTCAATTTTGCTCAAACTCCACAATCAGAGTTGGGTATAGATAACAAGGTTAATAAAAAACAATTTGGCTTAACTTTAATTTAAGGCCCAAAATGGGCACTAACAAGATAACATATGACCAATATAGGTAGGCTTCAAAGGCTCAAACAGTCCAAAATAAAATGGCCTATATCACTTCCTAAGCTTCCTATGGCTATTTCATTGCTTCAAATAAATTCAGAAAAAATTCAGGTGTAATAATCCAATTTTGATGTCATTCTTAGTAAATGACCCAAAAAATAATGAGATCTTACAACGAAGATATTGCGCATATCAACGAAAATATAGAATTACTTATAACCCTCAGAAAAATCGAAAGGCTCAAAAGCTCACTAGGTATAAGTCTCCACTGGTATTCTTTCGGTGATTACTTAACTCATGTATACTCTTCTTTTTCAGACTAACATTAATATGGCTGTGTAAAGATTTTCCAAGCATAAATTTTACAAAATTCAAATGGAAAAGCATGATATAAAAAAAATTTATTCAATTTTTTTTTTCAAAATGACTCTAAAATAGATACAAAACTTAACACAGATACAGTGTAACCCCCAATACCCCCAAACTTAAATTGGACATTGTCCTCGATGTTCCCTAATCTACATGTGCACCTGTAAATTAGAAAACAATATCAGAATAGAACAACTTGACTTGAGAGATACATGGGATGGCTTTATTATTTCAAACCTGCAAAACAAACAAACAACACAAACACAACAGCAAGGACTCTACTGACAGACTCCGACGAATTAAAAAACAAAAAATTAGACTAAACGGACTCAACAAAATAAAAATCTACAAATACACTGACACACCGACACACTAATAGACTGACTCGGACTCGATTGACAGACCTACTAATCAACCCTGGTCCAATACTAGTGGTTTTTCAACACTGATGGAGAGAGACTCGAATTTTGTCTTCCATTTACCGGTCTCCAAAAATGGGTTGGATTCTGTAACGCCCCGCCCTTTTTTACTCGCTTCTTTCCGTAAATTCAGAGTCTATTTTTTTATAACAGAGTAGAGTGATAGAGCGCGGGACGTCACGACGCGAGCTAAGTCCAAACTTCCAAAGTCCGACCCTTAACTGGCCAATCCTATGTGTGCATGGACCAAGTCCACGAAAATGGTTCACACATAGCAAATATCAACTTGCGGAATCATAACATCAAAATGCATAAACATAATAGAACCAAGTTCTATTCCAATTAGATTGCAAAGTACGTCAAGTCCTTAATCATCAATCAAATACCATAATTATCAAATTTAACATCCATCCAAGTTATTATATTCTGAAATCTAGCTACTCAAATGCAAGTCCATGAGTAACTTTTATTAAAAAATAATAAACTAAATCATCCAAGCTCCTATGCCTGGCCCGTCTTGCGTTCCTCGCTCCCCTGATTACCTATGTCATCAACTAGGGTAGAAGTAGGGCGTTAGAACAACGCGCCCAATAGGTATTCCAGTTACTGCTAACACATGGTTAGTACAAAAACATATATTATAACATAATATATAAAACCGGTAAAATCCATGTCATGCAATAATGACTAATGCAATGAGTCCCACCCATCACATGTACATAAATGTACCCACCACATAAGTCTTTTGGATGCCCCGGCGGAGTGTGGACCCTCCGGTTTCTTCCTGATGGAAAAGCACATCAAGGTACACCACACACGTTTTTCGGATGCTCCAACGGAGTGTGGACCCTCTGTTACCAAATCCTTCACCCCATGCCATGCATGAGATGCCATTTTATAACATAAACATAGCACTGAAAATCACCTTTTGAAACATAATCAATCCATGCTATTTTAAACAATTTAAACATAGCATTTGAAATTCAATAATAAAACATATCCCTTGAAACATAATTTCATCAAACATAAGATAAAACAAAGTACATAAACGATGGTTTTAAAGAGGTGGAATCCTACCAAAAACCGCTAAAGTGTGCTTGCGTCTTTCGTCCGGTAACCGCTCACGATCGTAAACACCTTGTGAGGCCTCGTTACCTTATAATATGACAATTAATCAACACCAAGTCCCACTTGATTTTCAAAGTTCTAAGTCCGTAAATAAAACCCCATGGGGTTCGGCCATACACCATGGCCGAACCCATGGCTTACCATTTTCACCCCTATTTACGAAAATGACATTGTTTCCCTCTTTCATTTAAATCTTCTATAATTAGACCCTATAAATTTCCTTAACCAAACAAGTCCATCAAACACAACTCATGGGGTTCGGCCATACACCATGGCCGAACCCATGATCCTCTACTTTGGCTTGTAACTACCATTTTGCCACTAGCATAGGTTCATGTTTTCCCATTAATTCAATCATCATATTAAATTCATAAAAATCCATTTCCCTTGATTCCTTATCACATGAACCTCACCTATAGAATTACTTCATGGGGTTCGGTCATGCATCATGGCCGAACCCTATGTCCAATATTTCCATAAATTTACAATAATGCCATTCATGGCTAACCTTCCATTTTAATCAATTAAAGTCATAATACAATTGGTGGGGTTCAGCCATACACCATGGCCGAACCTCACCCTTCTTTTCCATTCTTTCAATCCAATAATCAAACATAGCCACCTTTCCAAATTATGAACCCTCTTGTAAAAATAATAACCATAGCTTTATTTACTAAAAGTACCAAACCAACTCCATGGGGTTCGGCCATACCCATGTGATGCGGACATAGGACTCTTATTTAGTAGGTGTTTATTATTAGGAGTTCCTAATTAGATAGGACTCTTATTTAGTAGGTGTTTATTATTAGAAGTTCCTAATTAGACAGGACTCTTATTTAGTAGGTGTTTTTATTTAAGGAATTGTAATAGCCAGTTTTGCGGGGATGATTTCGATCAATAAAATCGTTATTTTGCTTAGCAAAATGAAGGACTGTTTTGTGAAGATTGAAGTGCAAAACAAAGGACTGTTTTGTGAAGACTCAAGTGCAAAACGAAGGACTGTTTTGTTATCTTATTTACACATCCAATATATGTGATGGATCTGGGTGATATTTCTTCAATATTGACATGTGAAAGACATTGTGCACATTGGACAACTATGGAGGGAGTACAAGTTGATATGCAACTTCACCAATCCTTTCAAAAATTGGAAAGGGCCGAATATACCTTGGTGACAATTTCCCTTTTTTTTTTCCGAATCTAATTTGGCCCTTCCATGGTGAGACCTTCAAGAACGCTTGGTCTCCCACCTCAAATTTTAATGGCCTTCTTCTCTTGTGAGCATAGCTCTTCTATTTACTTTGTCTAGTTAAGAGACGTTGCCTGATGATCTTAATCTTCACCTGCCTCAGTCCAACATACTAGAGATCTGCAAGGCCTACCACGCAGTGCCTAGAAAGGTGACATCTGTAAACTTTCCTGATAGCTGTTGTTATATGAGAACTCCACCAATGGAAGGTGATCTTCCCAACTGCCCTTAAATTTGAGCATACAAGATCTCAACATATCCTCTAGGGTCTGTATGGTTCTCTCAGACTGTCCTGTGTTGTACAACAAGTCTGTTCCCATAGCCGCTTCCAAACTCTGCTATACCCTTCCTGTGAATCTGCCATCACTGTCCGATATGATAGTCTTGGGTATTCTGTGCAATCTAAAAAAGTCCTTGATATACTGTCTGCCTAAACTTTCTGACGAGTCATTTACCTTGATGGGTATGAAGTGTGCGGACTTCGTGAGGCGATCAATCACGACCCAAATTGCGTCGTTGCCCTTAGAAGATCTGTACAACCCTGTTACAAAATCCATGGCTATATGTTCCTACTTTCATTCTGGTATGGAATTAGGGTTGAGTAAGCCAGGTGATAGCCTATGTTCTGCCTTAACTCATTAACATGTGAGACATTTGGAGACAAAATCTGCAATATCTTTCTTAAGTCCGGACCACCAATATTGCCCCTTTAGATCTCTGTACAGTTTTGTACTTCCGGGGTGTATCGAGATTCTTGACTGATGTGCCTCTTTCAACAATTCTAATCTACACTCCTTGGGTACGTACATCCTGCCTTGGTACATGAGGTCTTGCCTCAGCTGTAATTTCCAGTTTTGAACTGTTTCGCCTCTCGCTAGTTTCTCCCATATTTCGGTCATTTCTGGGCTTGACCTCTATGCCTGTTCTATCTTTGAAGTCATAGTGGAGTGTACTAAGAGATTGTACACACATCCTCTATTAGTGATCCGAAGATTCAGGTTTCTAATTGCTGACATCAGTTTCCACTCTTGTGTAATCAAACTAGAAACTGTTCCATCGTTCATACGACTGACTGCATCCGCGACTTTATTTGCCTTGCCCGGATGATAATGGTGTAACTCCCTGACCCGATGGTGGGCCCGAAACACTATTATTATTTTTTATATAATATCCAATCAACTAACGTCATATCTGGGCTGGATTTTTAAGTTTGCCAAAATGCCCATCATAGAAAATGTCACACGTGCTCTTCTCACGTGGACTCAAACATGTACCATATGACCCCATATATGAACACATATTACACAAACAGAAATATCCATTCATCTTATCAGAGTTATGAACGATAACATAGTGATTTACACATGCTTAGATTTATAGCACTAGACGCATGAAAATAAACATAATAAACATATTTCTCATCATCGGGAAATATGATTGATTGCAAGGGCTCCCTCATCCTAAGTCAGCGGTGGAGGTTCCTCCTACTCAGGTGCCAACCCTTCAATGTAGTGGATGTGAGCTCCAAGCCCAGTGAAGATATCTTAAAATAACACATTTACCAATATGTACAGGTTAAACGATGCAGACTAATCATAATAACAATAATGGTCGACTCTTACCATTTTAAAATCACAGCTATCTACTCATGAATGGTCTATTTTAACATAATTACCAATTTACCATAAATGGTCTCATGTACCATTTATCTTATCTGAATTAATAATTGGTGTACTATACTAATTTATCAAGTTACCATCACTACCATCTAACTGCCATTCTACTATCATACCACTGTCATGTCGCTAGCGTACCTCTGTCATATCACTGCCATATCACTGCTATAGCACTGCCCAATGGTCTCGCATATCATTTATCATACTTGAAATCATAACTGGTCTACTATACCAATATATTTCAAATCATCCGTGATACAGCCATGCCACCATAACACCAAAGAACTACACTAACTATAAATGCATTAAGTCCCGACACGGTCAAAATGCAGCATCTTTCAAAACCATCTCCGACACACTTGGGCAGGTACTGACACACCTGGGCCAGTAGATGCAAACCGACACACCTGGGCCGATAATAGTTCAGCAGTTGAGGGTACGTGGAGGCAGTATCAATATCATAAATGCTCAAGTTCTCACATCGGAGCATCTTATCAATAGTATCAACTTCATACTTCAGTCTTCATCATAACATGATGCTCAAGTTCTCACACCGGAGAATATCAATATCAATATCAACTTCATACTTCAATCTCTCATCATAATATGATGCTCAAGTTCTCACATCAGATAATATCATCATCAATATCAATACCATGCATGATAAACATCATTAGTAATAATATGAATGTATCTTAGCAATATATATGAAGTCTAGGCATATAAATGGGTTCATTCTTCGTTTATAGACTAGTAGACCTTAACTCCTTGACACCATGTTATGCTTCCATTCTAACAGTTTGAACCAATTTTCATCCCTCACATGGAAGTAGTGTCAAGTCTCGCATTTTAGCCTATTCGGCCTTTTACATATCATGTATAATCCATAAAACCAATCATTACACTAGATTTAGGTTTACAAAACCTGATTTACCGGTCTGGTACTATTAAGTCTCCTGACCGTAAAACATAGAGTATAGCGGGTGTCTTCGCTTCGAGAGTTGGGTGGAGTTTCAGCTTTTCCAAAATTTTTCCTAAGGTGAAGAATGTCTGAAAAAGCTTTGAAGAAAAAAAAAAAAAGAAGCTTAGGAAGATATGGACTGAAAGAGACATAGTAAAAATGGCTGTAAAATTTGTCATTCCATCCATTTGTATTTATAACCAAGGATGGTAGGCTGCAAATAGTTTTGAAAAAGGCCACGATAGCTATGGCTACTATGCAATAGTCTGTATGAATCGATGGTGATTCATACGTACGTAGGTGCTTCCACTTCCATGCATCACCATCTACATAGGTGCTTGGGGATAAAATAAATTATTTTATTTATTTTGAAGCCCCTTAATCTTATTTTGTTAATAGAGGTAAATAGGGTTATAATTAAAGTAATCTGACTGATCCAAATTTTTGGGTTTTACAAATCATAAACACTGTAGAAATCTGGAGAAAAAAAAATACTTTCGAAATTAGTCAATCTAAACGAAAATGAAGTGTCGGTAGATTTTTGTTAAAAATACAGTATTTGTTTAAGTATTTTCAAATCTCATTTTGGAATTTCGAAACATAAACTAATTGATCAGAACATTGATTAACATCGGCTATTTTTTCTGAAGTTTTCTGATCTCTATAAATATTTTAAAATAATTATTTTGTCAATAGGGACCTCTTCGGGTCACAAAAACTAGTATTTCTGAAAATTAAAATCATGAATTAAAAGTCCTATATGTTCAGTATTTAAAATCATCACCAATGTATAACTTTGAAAACCCAATTAATTTAATCAACATATTTTATAATAATCAACAATTAAATTGCTTAAATAATAATATTTGTAACAATTTACCAAATTGCCCCTCCATCTTAAATGAGTTGGATCTGTGAGCTACCTAGCTCTGATTGGGCCGAACCTAGACTTTTCAAAAAGCCCAATCCGTAATCTGCATGATTAATGGATCAAAACACAATTAATTATTACAAATAGCACAATTAGCCCTAATTTTGGTCAGAGTATTACAAATGGAGACCAAAATCGTAGTCTTGAAGGTACTTCATCCACCTCGTCTACCTCATGTTGAGTTCTTTCTGTCCAAACAGGAATTTGAGACTCTTGTGATTAGAGTACACCTCAAACTTTTCTCCGTAGAAATAGTGTTGCCAGCTTTTGAGTGCGAACACTACTGTGGCTAACTCAAGGTCCTGGGTGGGATAGTTTCGCTCATGGATCTTTAACTGTCTAGAACCATAGGCCACTACATGTACACCTTGATTGAGAGAACATCCCAATCCTTCACCCGAAGCATCACAATGCACTGTGAATTCCTTGCCTTGCTCGGGAATGATCAAAATGGGAGCTGTTATCAGTCTTTCTTTCAATTCTTCGAACCTTCTATCACACTGATCGGTCCATTCAAACATGATTCCTTTCCGAGTCAATCAGGTAAGTGGGGCTGCAATTTTGGAGAAATCCATGATGAATTTGCAATGGTACCCCGCTAATCCTTAAACTTCTGACTTCAGTGACATTTTGTTGGGGTTCCAATCTTTCACTACAGCTACCTTCGCCGGGTCCACTGCTATCCCTTCTGTCATCACTATGTGTCCAAAGAAGTTGACCTTAGACAACCAAAATTCACATTTACTTGCCTTCACAAACAATTTGTTGTTCTTGCTCGGCATGTTCTTCTTCACTTCTAGAGTAGATGAGAATATCATCTATGAATACAATCACAAATCTGTCCAAATAAGGACGGAAGATTCGAATCATTAAGTCCATGAAGACTGCCTACGCATTTGTCAATCCGAAGGGCATCACCACATACTCGTATGCCCATATCTGGTTTTAGACCCTCTCAGCTGATCAAACAAATCATCAATTCTTGGCAGAGGGTATTTGTTCTTGATTATGACTTGATTGAGGCGTTGATAATCTACACACATTCTCAAGGAGCCATCTTTCTTCTTGACAAACAATACAAGTGCTCCCCATGATGACATGTTGTGTCGAATGAAACCCAATTGAAGTATCTCATCAATCTGCTTCTTCAGTTCTGACATCTCTGCTGCTGCCATCCTATAATGTGGGAGTGACACAGGTGTCGTGCCAGGGAACAACTTGATCTCAAAATCGATCTCCCTCTTGGGAGGTAAACCTGGGAGTTCTGTCTGAAAGACATCAGCGTAGTCTTTCACTACTGTCAGGAGGGTGGAGACGAGTGAATCTTCCAATTTGAGGTTATTTAGTAAAATCCGTCCAATTTCATCTTGACGCTCTCCGCACATAGACATTTTTTGTGTGTCTCCATTTACAATAAATCTATGTCCCACAGGTGACCAGAACGTTACCCTCCTGCGGTAACAATCAATGCATGCCTGATATGTACTCAACCAATCCATGCCGAAGCTGACATCATATTATGCCATGTCCATTACCAGGTAGTCGAACTTGAACTTGAAGTCAACCAATTCAGTATCTAGTGAAATACAAATCAAACCAAGAGATGTGTCGCCAACGGGTGATATAATAGTAAGAGTAGATACAAGTGTTGTACCAATATGCCCATGGCAGAAACAATGGATGTAAACAAGAAAGAATGCGATGCCCCAAAGTCAAATAATGCAATAGCACACGAACTACCAATAATAGCCATACCTCGGATCACAGAGTGATCAATTGTCTCTGGAGCTGGGACAAGGGAGTATACTCCTCCCGAAGCTGCTGGCACTGGGGTCTGTCTAGGCTGAGTGTGACTGAGACATATGTGACTGAGATGGCTTGCCCGGTGGACTATAGGATGCCCGTGTTGGAGGTCCCTGACGAAGCTGAGGACAGTTCATTCTGATATGATCTGACTGCCCGCACTAATAACATGAAAAAGTACCACCAGAAGACTATGTAGCTTGTATCCTGCTAAACTGTGGACAGTCCCTCTTCGAGTGGCCCACTTGCCCGCAATCATAGCATGAGAAGACACTACTAGTAGATTGTACCACATATTCAGAAGTCGAAGGACGTGGTGCACGAAATCGGAATCTCTTATGTGACTGGGATGAACTTGCACTACCTTGCTTCCTTCTGAGTTCCATAAAACTTGTTGATTCTATGAGATCGTTCTTTACTATGGTGGCCCTCCTCACTATCTCTGTATAAGTCTCGTTGTAGGAGATATCACCCTTGACCTGATTGCAGGTTGAAGACCCCTTTCAAACTTGCGGGTCTTCTTTGATTCGGTATCCACCATGTAAGCAGCATAGGTGGACAATTAAGTGAACTCCACCTGATAGTCTGCAACTGACATGTTCCTCTCTGCTAGGAGTATGAATTCTTGTGCTTTATCTTCTCTTTCTTCCTCAAGGAAATAGTCGCCTAGGAACAATTCAGTGAAATCCTTCCAGGTTTGGTCTGTCAGTAGCTCATCTTCCTCAACCATTTTCCAATGTCCTTGACAAGTTGGGAGCTGGCTAGGAGAATTCAGTGCTCCTCGTCTTTGATCGTAAGTAACTTGAAGATCTGTGTAAGGTTCTCTATTCAATTCTCAGCATCTATTTGCCCTTTTGTGCCATGAAACTTGGGAGGGTGTTGCTGTTGAAAGTCTTTAACTGTGGTTTGGTTCCTCGTGTAGTGGCTTACCCCGCACCAGTCACAGTCTGAGCTGACTGCAATACTATCTGCACTAGATTCTGAATGAAGTTTTGAATTTCTCGTGTCACAAGGGGAACATTGCTGCTAGTCTCAGCGACACATTCTATAGGTCGTCATATACGTCTTCCTCTTCGAGGCGACATTTTCCTATGTCAAACAACGATGGCTAGAAAATTTCTCATTTCATAAATGCATGAATATGTTTATTCCAACGAATACATCATATTATATCAAGGAAGTTAGTTCATGCAGTTACTTCACATTCTACCTCGGAAGACAAATTCTAAGTTTCCATTTCTACCTTTCTACTCGTGTATATGTCATAACATGAGTAACAACTTTTATTTACAACTTTATAAAAGTTATTTGAATTTAACGGAGGGAACTCCTTAATTTGCTTTTTCATTGCTCTGATACCAACTGTAGCACCCCTCCCTCTAACCACCATCATCAGAGTATAATTGTACTGTTAATCAGTGGAGAGAGAGGCGACCGACCGCCATGACACAAGTCAATTTCAGGTCTGAAGACCCGACCCTCAATTGGCCCACAAAGTGTGCGCGTATGGACAAAGTCCATAATAATGTTTACAACATTCTTTTACTACCTGCGTCAATATCATGCATAAATATTTGTCAACCTTGAATAAACAACATCCATATTTGAAGCAAAGCATAAGGGTCCCACATAATTTAAATTACAAACCATAAGTTTGTACATCAAAGTCTAGGAGTTTATACAAGAATTACTACATTCCAATAATTATAACTCCTACAAATTACATCTCTTAAAAAGGTAAACAAAGTATCAAAGTGGCCAAGTCTCTAAGTTTTTCCTTTAACTTTCATCCATTCATGCTTGGCTAGCATTCGGCCCGGCCTCATCGGCCTTATTGCTTCCTGCATTTGATTCTAAAAGGTGGAAAAATTGTGGGCTTAGTCACATGCCCAGTAGG
The DNA here is from genome assembly GCA_013350335.1 of Chimonanthus salicifolius. Lineage (NCBI taxonomy): Eukaryota > Viridiplantae > Streptophyta > Magnoliopsida > Laurales > Calycanthaceae > Chimonanthus > Chimonanthus salicifolius. The sequence continues at coordinate 33,106,260 of CM023539.1, forward strand.
AATTCCCATCGAAGGGGTACCAACATGTGATAAAAACATAATATCCATATCTCATATTAAAACATAACCCCGATAAAATATCATAGATCATAGTTCATTCAAACCCGATGGAAATCAAATATAAAATCACATATTCAAATCCAAATACATCTCATGATAGAAACCAAGACATTTAAATTTACATCATAATCATTTCTCAATAATAATCATACTTTCTAAATCGACTTCTAACTCAACATGAAATGCTATGTCATGGGTGCCAAGAACTTACACAAACAACCCTTTCATGCCCCATGCAATGTTCAACACTTCTCTTGCAATGGTTTATATCGTTGGCCATTTATGTCCATAGCTTTCCCGAGGCACCGGCTGGGAGCTACTACTCAATACTAGCATTTAACTGAAATTATCTAGGGGAGTGTCACACACCCATACTCTTACACAGGTTTTGGGATTTCTACTGACCCTTGAGATTTCATCCCAATGATAATGCCATAATTTTGTAACCCATGGACACGGCCGATACAATGGTTGTTTCATTCCATATATCTATAATCATTAGAGGACAAAGGACGTCCCTTTACCTCGATTTCATGCATTCCCTTCCCATGCAACCTATGAAGTGCATGTCTATGAATGTAATCAATCTTATTCAATAAACCAAGTAATCTCTTACTTTTCATAATTAAAATACATCATTTAACCATTCTCAAAATCAATCATTCTAAGCAATTTTATAAAATCATAAAATTCAAATCATATATATCACTATGACACATCAATAATGTAGGAAAACCTACTCGATTACGACGTATTATGGATGGGGATCGATCCTTAAGCTTCCTTGCACAATGTTGGGGTTTCTCCGAATCCTTTGTCAATTTCATGGATTCAACTACAAATTTCTAATCATGATTATGTATAATCCTCTTAATTTCATTCATTTAAGTCTTTAATTAATGCCTAATAATTATTTAGTGAAGGTTGTTAGGGTCTAGGTTAACCCCAAGGCATAAATTGTATTATTTAAACTCAGTCCCAAAATTATAAAAGATTTTGTCATACATATCGACTTCGGTCGATATATCATGTGGGATGATTTTTGTACACATCTACTTTTGTCGATGTGTACGTTGGGTTCGGTCTCTCTTCTTGCTCCGGGAATACACATCGACTTCGGTCGATGTATATCCCTGGATTTTGTCCGAAAGCCTTAGGTTGTCATCATTTTCTTTACTATTTATCCCAAGGTATACATATCGACTTCTGTCGATACATACACCTGGGTCATGAGATACATATCGACCCAGGTCGACACATACCTCTGAGTACACATCGACATTGGTCGATGTGTACACCTGGGTTTCCTGCAACTTCTTCTTCTCGAGTTGCATGCGCCCATTTTCCACATTTCTACTTCTTTAAGCCATTTTCTAAGTGTTCTAACCATTGTCCTAGTTTTAAATAATAAGATTAATCACATACCTTGGTGGATCTTGGAGATTTCAAGTGTGGAGAAGATCTTTGAGCTTGGATCTCAAGTTCCTTCTTCTTATCCTTGGTTTCTCCTCTTCCTTGTTTCCCTTCCTCTTGCTTCTCTGATTTCCTTCTCCTCCTCGTTTCTAGGCGCGAGATGAGTGAAAAGGGGAGTGAAGGTGAGAGTGACATGAAGGAGGATGATGATTTGGATTTGAGAGTGAAGAGAGAGGATTGCCTCTCTTCTCTTCTCCCTTCTTCTCCTTCGGTTTTTTCTCTCTCTTTTTCATCTTTTCATTCTCTCTTTCTCTCCTTTGGTTTCACTTCTTTTGGGTTCGGTTGAACCAAGGCTGGAGATGGAAATCTTTGGGTAGGTGGAGGTGGCGTGTTCGTCTCCCTCATGCATTTAATGCATGAGGAGACGACAGCAACGCGATGGTGGTGCGATTTGACTTAACAGATCTGGGCATGGTCGACACATCGACACTGTCGATATGTATATTTTCTGGAAGATTTTATGTGTTGACCGAATACGATATGACTCACCCAAAAATGTGAGCTTCAGGTCACCAATCATGCATATCGACAAAGTCGATATGTAGACTGCTCAATACATCGAGTTTGGTCGATATGTATATTTTTTGGATAATCCTATTTGTCGACAAAATACGATATGACTCTTCTAAAAATGCAAGCTTCAGGTGCTCTATCATACATATCGACGAAAATCGATATGTATGCTACTCGACACATTGAGTTTGGTCGATATATCCTTCTGGGTCACCTTACTCTTTGTATTTTCCTCCTTCGGTCAACGCACCCGACACGTGGAGGGTCCTCATTGGCCCTCCCATACGGTAGTTGGTGGGTGATGAGATAGCAACAGAAGACAGTCTGTGTGTTTCGAATTTGAAATACTGAACACGCTAGATATATGTTCTTTGGGCGATATATCGCACATTGGTAGACATCGACTTGGTCGATATGTACCACTTGAAACTTTGGTTTTTTTATTATATGTTTTACACTATGTTTCTTATTTTATTTTATATAACTCCCATTCAATTCTCTACATCTTCCGACTTATATTCCTTCTTGGATACTCCAATCCACATACAAACATTATTCCCTACATTCAGATGGGGTCACACCGCACTTCACATATTATTTATACTTCCATAGCATATTCTAGATTTTAACACATAATACATGAACATAATCAAAGACATCATGCCACATCATTTCATTCCTTAAGAGGTAATCCCATTATTTAATAAGACTGAAAATCCAGGGTATTACTATACTTTTGATAATTATGTCACCTGTGCATATTAAATCTGAGCATGTATAAACTAAAATACTTTCGTATGCTACTCTAATGAGTTAATGAAATGTTTCGTTTTGTGTGAATTATGATTGTTTATGTGATTTATAGTGCATAATTGGAATCCATGTGTGAAGAGCGCGTGTGACATTTTCTGTTAGGCTTTACAGTAAAATTAAGGATCCAACCCATGGACTTTTGTAAGGAGTTTGGATTATTTAAACAAGAAGTTATTATCACATTTTCTAGAACCACATGAAGCGGGGTGTGATAAGGTCGTCACAAGCCCATTGCTGCTCCCCCTTCCATTTCTCTTGCCGACACAATGGCATCTTCCCGCCCTAGTCGTATTCAGCGTCCACCACCTCACCTGGTGGATTACCATTGCTCCATTGATACTAATGAGTGTCCACTCTCTCCATTAGCTTCTAAGTCGATAGGTACACTCTACCCTCTCCATCATTACCTTTCTACTTCTAACATTTTCGTTGCACACAAAGCCTTTCTTTCCAAGATTTGTTCCACAAATGAGCCTTGTACCTTCTCCCAAGCTGTCAAATCTCCACATTGGAGCTAACTCATGGAAAAATAAATTGTTGCTCTTGAGAAAAATAACACTTGGAGCCTCACTCATACTCCCACTTTCAAAGAACGCATTAGCTGGAAATGGGTGGTACAAAATTAAATACCGATCAGATGGTTTTATTAAGCGTTATAAGGCTCGCCTGGTAGCTAAGGACTTCACTCAGGTTGAAGGATGAATTACCATGATATATTTGCTCCTGTTTCTAATCTAGTCACCGTCCGTGTACTTCTCTCCATTGCATTTGTTTAGTGTTCGTCCTTTCATCAGCTTGATGTTAATAATGTCTTCCTACAAGGTGATCTCGATGAAGAAGTCTTTATGTCACTTCTGCCTGTTTTTACATGGTAGGGAGAGCAACGAGTTTAGAAACTGAATAAATCAATCTATGGGTTAAAGTAGGCTTTGCGTCAGTAGTTAGCCAAAATTTTAACCACTTTTGTTCAAGCAGATTTTCTACAGTCTAATCCCACTATAAATCGTTGATTAATCTTATCTACCTTACAATCACAGGCCTAGTATTAATTATTGAGTTCATGTTTTAAATCAATTCATGCACTCTCTTCGAATATTCATCTGGATGCAATACATCGTGTTGTTCAATACTTGAAGGGTTTTATAGGAAGGGGATTCTTCTCTCGTCTTCTAGCAGTCTTCACCTGCGCGACTACTACTATTCATATTGGGTCGGCTGCCTTGTCACTCGACAGTCAACCACTCGATACTATACTATTCTTGGTTCCAATCTCATGTCTTGGAAGACCGAAAAACATGCTACTCTTTCTCGCTTATCTGCTAAGGCTGAATACCATGCTACAGTAAGGACCCGCCCATTCTAACACAACAAACGGAGCCTTACACGAATCGAACAACATCCAATAACAGGAATAACATATTCATGGTTCCATACAAAAATTTCTCAACTAACAATATTTCAAGTAATCAGAGTGCGGAATATTTCAATGAATTAACCATGTCCATTAATCATCATTCCTATATACGATTAGTCCTCATCTAGCATGGAATCAAACAATAGTCCAACAACTAAAATTTTCTATCAATAAAGAGGTCTAATCTTAAACCATACGATAAGCCCTACATCAAATCAAAGCTTCCCCAACTACAAGTTGGAAATAGAAGCACAACTCAAACTCAAACTACGAATAAATCAAATGATACTTGTTGTGTCTCAATCCTCAAATAATATCTACAAAATTTCTAACAAAGTAACAACTACTACTTAAGCCAACGCTCCCAGCGAAGTCCCTCCTACGAATCTGTCAAACGGGCTTCTCCTTCCAATGGATTTCCAGAAAACGTAGGGGATGAGCTCTATGTCCAGTGAAGGAAAAAACCATACAAGAATTATGCATATAAGAATATCAACTAGGCATAGAGAAATAAATCCAAATAAATTTAAATATTATCTTACAAAAATGCAGGTCATGTTATGATGCAATTACGATGCATGTGTCCCCTACCCATGCATCTCAACGAACGAAACAAATCAACGAATCATGCAAAGCTCAACTTAGCTAAGCATAGCACATGTGCACAAATAGTCATAACCCAACGAATGTGCATGATGAATGTCCACAGGGGAGTTCAAGGCAATCGAAACAAGAGCCCAACGAATGTGCACGAAGAATGTCCAAAGAAGTGCAGGGTTGATGACTCGAATCAACAATACAAATCACCCACCCAAATGTGGATGCTCATGCATGGCGAATCAACAAATATCTCATGCATGAATGCCATGTCATGTATGCCATTAACATGATCATAATAAACGATTAACAATATAACACATGTTAACAAATCCAATAAACACATGACCAATATAACATGTGTTAACAATTTCAATGAACACACAATGAATAATGTAACACCTCAGATTTTCAGTTAATTATTTTGTATGAAAATAATCCATTTAATTTGTGAACATTAGTTATGGATCTTAAATTGGGTAAAGAGTTGGGTCATTGGCCTAATTAAGACCCAACAGTTTTGGAATTGTTTCCAATAAAAATTAAATGGAGTTGAATTTAAATTGGTATTGCAATATTACATAAATAAGGAAGGAGATAATATTGCATGGCCGTGTATAGAGGGAATTTGGATTAATGATCATAGCCGTGTATATGAGATAATTAATCCATGATATGTGCATGGAATGGAATCTAAGGAAGGATATGAACATGGAGAAGATTAATTGAAAGATTACTATGGTCGAATATGAAGGATTTGCACATGTATGGGATATGCGCATGGATCATTTAAAAAGGGGCTTTCTTCATTAAGAATGGCATTTAGGCAATGGCTAATTAGAGAGTCATGGCACCTTCTAATCTAGTATAGGAATAAAGGGAAGGTTTAATAAAATGGAAGAGGCAACAAGAAAGGGACGCACAAGGCACTTTCTTAACATGGAACCGTGTGGAGTTTTATTTAAGAGAAAGAAAGAGACAAAGGAGAGGCACACGGCATTCATGAATCAAAAAGAGAAGGGTAGCAAGGTGCACACGGCATTAGCATTGTCTAATTTAAAGGGTAGTGTACACGGCCTAAGGGAAATTCTTATCTTAGCACTTTCTAAGTTGTGATCAAAAGGAAGGTAATATAAGGAGAGAAGGAGAGGGGTGCACGGCAATCATTATCAAAGGAAAAGAGGCAGCAGCAAGCACAAGAGCAGCAAAACAAAGTGGTTCTCGGCATACACAAGAAAATGCTAAGAAAGAAAAAGAATTGGAAGAGCAAGAACCAATCGGAGAGATGGAAAACCGAAAGAGTCGCGGAAACGGTTAGTAGTTTTAATATCTTTTTGATTAAAAAGAAAAAGAACCATAGGGTTCGGCCGTGGTGTATGGCCGAACCCCATGGAGGTGTTTTAGTATGGCTAATGAATTTTTAATGGGTTTTGAGGACTGAAAACCATGGAAGGAAATTGAAGGAATGATGATGATGTTTAATGGAAAGGGATGAACCATAGGGTTCGGCCATGGTGAATGGCCGAACCCCATGGAAGGCTTTCGTAATTCATGAAAGGATGCTGGATAATTTAGGAACGTTGTTATGATTGAATTTTCGATCAAAAGAATAAAAGAAAAAGGGGTGAGGTTCGGCCATGGTGTATGGCCGAACCCCACCAAATATACTTATGGACTTGATGTTTGCTTAGATAATATTTGATCATATAAAAAACCACGGAAAGGTCTTAAGGAATTCTTTTGGTTGAATTTTGTTAAAGTGAGGATTTTGGAACCATAGGGTTTGGCCATGGTGTATGGCCAAACCCCATGGAGGAAGTTTACTAATTTAGAAAGTATCCAATGTATGGATCGGTTTTGAACTTATTTTGTTGATTTATTAAATTAAGATCATGGAAGATGATTATTCATTTGGACTTTCTAATTATGGATATTAATTTAGAAAAGGTTCTAAGGTGGTGATAAAATTAGAAACTATCTAATTATGAACCTTAGATTACAATGGAAAGTGGAGATTAAGTTAGAAACTTACTAATTATGGATCTTTGGAAAGAACTTTGTTTTAATGGAAAGTTAATATAATGGAAAGGAGCACATTATGAACCATAGGGTTCGGCCATGGTGCATGGCCGAACCCCATGGAGTTGTATTGGAGGTGTATTGGAATTTTTATTAAATTGGAAAGTTGATTAATTATGGAAAGTAGAGATTAAATTAGAAAGTCTCTAATTTTGGAAGGTGGAGTTTAAATTAGAAACCTTCTAAGTATGGAAGGATTAATGATTATCTTGGAAACCTTCTAAGTATGGAAGGATTGATGATAAGTATGGAAACCTTCTAATTATGGAATTGGATATTAATTTAGAAAGTTTCTATTTAAGGACTTTCTAATTATGGAGTTGTTAGGTGTTTTGATGTATGATCTAAATATGGAAGGAACCTTGAATCATGATCTAATTTTGGAAGGTGGAGACTAAATTTGGAAAGTTTCTATAATTGGAGTGTTATGTACAATGCATAAATTTATGGATTGGTTTTAGAAACCTAAATCTAAGGTGATGGCTAAATTGTTAATAAGTGAAATAAATAGGCATAGGGTTCGGCCATGATGTTTGGCCAAACTCCATGAATCAGTTTTATGGGTTTATGTTTATGTGTATTTTAAAGGGAGGATGCAAGTATAGGTTATGGTTTATGGACCTAAGTTGGTGAACCATTGAAAAGAAACATCAAGGGTTCGACCATGGTGTATGGCCGAACCCCATGAACTTGTTAATGGGCCATGTTTGGGTCTTTGAATAATTTTAATAAATGGTTCACCAAACCAAGGGATGAAGGGTGAGAATAATGGAATTATAGTTTTGGATGGCAATATGGTAATTAATGAAACTATGTTTTGAAACTCAAACATAAGTTGTTGGAATCGGTTATGAATTATTTTAAAAGGGTTATTGGGAGTGTTATGGATGTTTAAAATAAATAAATGGATCTATGTGTTGGAACCTAAGCCTAAGTTGTTGGAGGCAATGGCAAGGTGTAAATACTTGCTAAAATGGGTTATATTAGCCATGAATGGCAATCTTGTAAATATATGAAAATAAGGAAGGTAAATGGCTATGGATAAGTATAATGGCAATATTGTAATTAAAATGAAATACTAACTAAAGGTTAGACCAATAGCAATTTGGTAAATAAATGTGAAAATAGTAGGTAATGGGTTATGTTAGCCATGGATGGCATTGTTGTAATTATTGTAAAAAATAAAGGACCATGGGTTTGGCTATGGTGTGTGGCCGAACCCCATGGGGATTGGTTTATAAACTTAAAATATTGTAAATCAAGTGGGACTTGGTTTTGATTGATTAATATGTTATAAGGTAACGGAACTTCACAAGGTGTTTACGATCGTGAACGATTACCGGACGAAAGACGCAAGGACACGTAGCAGTCTTCGGTAGGATTCCACCTCTTTGAAACCATGGGTTTATGTACATTGTTTTTATCTTGATTTAATGAATTTATACTGCAAAGGATATGTTTCAAATGGTGATTTTATATGCTATGTTTATTTGATAAAATAACATGTATTTTAAATATGAGCTTTTAATGCTATGATTTTGTATAATTGCATAGCATGTGGTATTTGCATCTCATGCATGGCATGGGAGGGATGACAGGTAACCGGGGACCCACACTCCGTTGGGGCGTCCGTAAAACACTCGTGGGAGGATACCTTGATGATGAGAATCCCCATTAAGAGGATACTATGTATGAATACCTTGATGATGAGAATTCCATCAAGAGAATATTATGTATGAAGACCTTGATGATGAGCATTCCATCAAGAGGATACTATATATCCGGAGATCCACACTCCATCGGGGTGCCCGTAAAACACTCGTGGAAGGATACCTTGATGATGAGAATCCCATCAAGAGGATACTATGAGTTTGTAATGGGTGGGATTCATTGCATATGATAGCATGGCATGGCATTCAATCGGCATGGTTATGACCTCTATTATCATGCAAGGTTTCTGGTTTTATCAATATGATTGGATCTCTATTATCATACACTGTTTTGAATACAATGTTTTATAAGTATGGTATAATTTATTATACTGGATTTGATATATTTATTATACCTGGATATTTGGTATTAACCCATGTGTTAACCCTAATTGGAATACCTACTGGGCGCGTTGTACTAACACCCTACTTCTACCCTAGTTGATGATATAGGAAACGAAGGGAACGATGAAAGCAAAATGGGTCAGGCATAGGAGCTTGGAGGATTATAGTTTATATCTTGTTTAAGATACTCACGGGCTTGTATTTTGGATATCTAGAATTCAGATTGTAATAACTTAAATGAATCTGCTATGGTTGGATGTTTTATTGGATAATTAAGTTATGATAATGATGATTAAGGACTTGACGCACTTTGCTATCTGAATGAAATAGAATTGTATTCTATTATGTTTCCGCATGTTATGATTTTTATTCCGCATGTTCATATTGCTATGTGTGAACCATTCTCATGGACTGAGTCCATGCACACATAGGGTTGGCCAGTTAAGGGTCGGACTTTAAAAGTTCGGACTTAGCTCACGTTGTGATGTCCCGCTCTCTATCACTCTTCGTTTATAAAAAACAGGGCGGGGCGTTACAAATAATAAATATAACATGTGTTGACAATTTCAATATACACATGATATCCAACCAAGGCATTCACAAGATGCTAATACTATCATTCAATAAACGATCCAAACATTCAAATCAGATTTTCGAACGATAAAGCATAATCAAAATAGTTCAATAAACAAGGTTAAGTTCCCTCACCTAAACTTTGCAATTTATCAAGTTCAGACACACCACAAAGTCCAAGTTCCAACAAGCTTCAGGTCCCCGAATTTACTTTTTGGAGAAAACTGGGAGAGAGAGAGCTCCGACGTCTCCTCCAAGGCTTGCACGAATTGTGTAATTCGTGTATGCCTTTTGTGACTTATTTATAGGCCTCTCTTTGAATTATTACCTTAGTACCCCCACCTCCTTAATAAAAATAACAAATCCTAAGGGTAACGGAGACATTTTTTTAAAAAATATCAAGGAGGTAGCTGATTCAACTTGTATTCTTATGGGATTTTTGAAAATCCCTTGCTATTCTCTCTCTTGGGTGTGCATCCAATGTGTGGGGCCCCTTGGTCCACACGTTCATGGCAAATAATTCTCTTGTAATCTCAAAAAAATCATGTGATATCATGGCCCACTTACTCTCCAACTAAAAAATTTTTCCAAGATCAATTGGACTTTTGCCAAATTAAATTTTTGTTTCGATTTAAAATGTTATTTTCTCAAAATAGGTTCTCTAATCAATCCCTTCCGAAAAATAAATTCACTTGGGTCCCACCTAAACTAAATTTCTTTTCTTTTAGATATTTATTTTCAAGTGGTTAATTTCTTAAACAACAAGATTCGAATATTTCAAACATGGTTTCCTTTATATTTTGCAATTTCCCTTCTAAGTTGTATTTTATAAAATATTTGGATGATTCAAACAATAATATTTGAGAGATCACACTAAAAAAATAAAAATACAAGTTTCGACAATTTAATAATTTTATCAATATAAGTTTTCAAGATAATTCGAATTCTAAATTTAGAAGGTTTCCAAATGTGAATCCAAAATTAAAATTTGGATAACAAAATTCAAATAAATTTCTTAACCATTTCGGGTCCCTATATCACACCAATTTTGAGATTTTTCTAAATTTGGAAAGTTTCCAAAAATAGGCACCTGCTATTTTTGGAGCTCCGTTTCAAAAATTTGTTTTCATCTCCAAACTTCAATTTAGACTACGAAAAACACATATTGGAGGTCTAGAGTTCAAAATTATATTGTCTGACACATAATCAAACAATGTTAAGCAATATCAAACATTTTTTGCTAAAATAAGTGATTATCCGATTAGGAACTACCCGACTTAACTCTAACTCGATCATGACCCACTAGTTTGGGTTGGGTCGTTACAACCTACCCCCTAAAAGAAATTTTGCCCCAAAATTTACTAAGGTACATAACTTGGTCATCAAACAAGTAGGGGTACAACTTCTATATCACGTCCTTCCGGTTCCAAGTAGATCCCTCCACTCCATGGTGTTGCCGCAGTACATGCACTAAGTGGATGGTCTTACCTCGAAGAATCTTCTCTCTCGAACCCAAAATCTTCACTGGCTTTTCTTCACAAGTCGAGTCCTCTGTAACCTCAACATCTTCCCAATTCACACATGTGAAAGGTCAGAAAGATATTTTCAGAGCATGGACACGTGGAAGACGTTGTGAACTCGAGCGAGTTGAGGTGGAAGTTCAAGTTGGTAAGCCACCTCTCCAACTCTACCCATGATTTCAAATGGCCCATTATATGTTAGCGAAATTTTCATTTGCTTCCGAATTTCTGAATACCACGACGATGACAGATCTTATGGAACACATGATCCTCAACTGCAAATTGCAGACGTCTACGTCTACGACCAGCGTAATACTTTTGTTGACTTTGTGTTGTGCTTAACCTCTGCTGGACTAATGTCACCTTTTTAGTTGTTTCTCTAATCATCTCTGGCCCCAAAATAACCTTATCACTGACTTCTGTCCAAGACAGAGGTGTCTGCCATATTAGGCTTCATAAGGTGCCATTTGAATACTATATTGATAGCTATTATTATAAACAAACTCTACCATAGACAAATGGTCTTCCCAACTACCTTTCATGTCTAGCACACAAGCTCGAAGCATGTCCTCTAGAATCTGAATAGTCCCCTCAAACTTTTAGCTCAAGGCATCAGCAACCACATTAGCTTTCCCTGGGTGATAGGAGATCTCAAAGTTAATGTCCCCAAAGTATTCCACTCACCTGCGCTGTTGTAAATTTAAGTCTTATTTGAGGCTACAGTGGTCAGAGAACACTTGAAAATGCTCACCAAACAAATAGTGCCACCAGATCTTTAAAGCAAAAACAATAGCAGTTAATTCCTTATTGTATGTGCGATAATTCTGTTCATTACTTTCAACTGTCTAGAACCATAAGCTACAACCTGATCCCTTTGCATTAATACACAACCCAAACCATCTTTGGTAGCATCACAATATACTATATAACCATGACCTCTTTCTGAAATTACTAACACTGGTGAGGATGTCAATCTTGTCATCAACTCCTGGAAAGCTTGTTCACAAGTTTCTCCCCAACAAATTTAACACCCTTCCTGGTCAGCCAAGTCATAGGTGATGCAAGTTTGGAGAAATCTTTGATAAATCTCCTATAATATCCTACCAAACTGAAAAAGCTACGAATCTCGAAGATATTTCTTGGTCTTTCCCATTTAAGTACAGCCTCTACCTTGGCAGGATCCACTGCCACTCCTTCAGCCAAGACTACATGGCCTAAAAATTGTATTTCAACCAACCAAAAATCACATTTACTAAATTTGGCATGAAGTTGATGGTCTCTCAACAATTGTAAAATGATTCTCAAATGTCGTTCATGGTTTTTTTCCATAGGTGAATAAATCAGGATGTCATCAATAAAGATCTCAACAAACTTATCCAGATAAGGTTGGAAGATCCTATTCATTAAGTCCATAAACGTTGCAGAAGCATTGGTCACTCCAAATGGCATCACAAAGAATTCATAAAGACTGAATCTTGTATGAAAGGCTATCTTGGCAATACCACATTCTCTGACTCTCAGTTGGTGGTAACCAAATCAAAGATCAATTTAGAGAAACACTTGGATCCTCTCAATTTATCGAACAAGTCATCAATTCTTGGAAGGGGTATTTTTTTATAGTGACTTTATTCTGTCGTCTATACTCAATACAATGCCTCATCGAACCATCTTTCTTTTTTAACAAATAAGGATGGGGCTACCCAATGTGAAGTATTAGGTCGAATAAATGCAACTTTGGAGAAATCACTCAACTGATTTATCAACTCCTCCTGTTCTACTGGCGCAATACGATATGCATGCATAGATATAGGCGAGGTACCAGGAATCAAATCTATAGAAAATTCAACATCCCAATGAGGAGGTAAACCAATCAGTTTTTTTTCGGAAATACATCTGGGAATTCACCACCCTAGGTAACTGCATGTCTGAAAATTCTGAATTTTCCCAGCCTAAGCTACCTACCTGGTCAAAGACTCTTTTACAAGGCAAATAAGGTTCAGGGGTGAGACTTAATCTTTCACTAAAGGTTATACATGTAGATGTTCTACCAGATACTTTCCTCTTGAAAAAGTCTAAAATTACATTGAAAGTTGTCAACCAATCCATACCCAAAATAGCTTCAAAACCAAACATACCCAAAACTAGCATATCACTTTCTAAATTAAGTCCACCAACTGCTATAACACAAGAACGGCAATTTTTGTTACTGTAGTGCATCTACCCAATGGTGTCGTAATATGCACAAGCGCAACTGATTCATCCATGTCTAAATCCAACTTATCAACTAACATAGATGATATAAAAGGATACGATGCACCAGAGTCAAACAAAACTTTAGCCCAAGTGCCAAAAAATAAGGAGCATACCTTGCATAACAACCGGTTCGATAATATCACCAACATGCGGAGTAACAGCATACACACGGCCCTGATTGGTTTGGGGTTGTCGCCCACGTCCTTTGTTTTGCTGATTTTCATTCAGCGAAGGTGGATTTCCAGCATTCGACTATTTGGTTCAAAGCAATCCTTAGATATGTGACAGTGTTTACCACAATTATAACATCGTGGTTTCCTCAGCTGGTTGCACTTATTGGCCATATGGCCCCGCATTTTGCAACATTGCAATCGCTCCTGACCATAATTAGTTGCATTTCCAAAAGAAGAATTCTTTTGAGAAAAATGGCCAGTCTTTATTTTCTCATTCTGGGGCTAATAAGAACTCATTTTTCCAGACTCCTGTTTTGTTGCATCATGCAATCTGGCAACGATGCCTTCTATCAACTTAGCTCTTTGGACAACTTCAGAAAAAGTGGCCAACCTCATCGGAATCAATGTTTATTGTATCACCTCGTTTAAATCCTGCTCAAATTTCCTTGCCATTAACATCTCATTTTTGACCAATTCAGGAGAATAACTGGCCAACTCAATAAATTTGGCCTTACATTGAGCCACTGTATCACTACCTTGACGAAGGTTCAAAAATTCCACCACATCTTCTCTAAGATTCTGAGTACTTTCACGATCTCCCATTTTAAGAGTAGCTACTACTTTGCCTCTACGATTGCCTTTTCCTGCCATATCTGCATAATTAGATTGCACCAGTCTCACAAACATGCAAGAATTCAAATAGCAATCATCTACAGGGCTAACTAAGCTACACCACCGACACCAAAAACTAACCTTCCGCTCTAAAAAGGATTTCTACAGCACTTAGCCTAAATAGAAAAACTAGATTCAACTTCTATAATCTTGGCCCAGCACAACCTAAGAGTTGAACCAAAGCTCTGATAACCATACTGTAAGGACCCATCCATTCTAACACAATGAACGGAGCCTTACACGAATCGAACACTATCCAATAACGGGAATAACATATTCATGGTTCCATTTTTTTTTTCTCACAACTAACAATATTGCAAGTAACCAGAGTGCAGAATATTTCAAATGAATTAACCATGTCCATTAATCATCATTCCCATATAGGATCAGTCCTCATCTAGCATGGAATCAAACAATAGTCCAACAACTAAAATTTTCTATCAATAAAGAGGTCTAATCTTAAATCATACGATAAGTCCTACATCAAATCAAATCAAAGCTTCCCCAACTACAAGTTGGAAACAGAAGCAAAACTCAAACCCAAACTACAAATAAATCAAATGATACTTGTTGTGTCTCAATCCTCAAATAAAATCTAGAAAATTCCTAACAATGTAAAAACTACTACTTAAGCCAATGCTCCCAGCAAAGTCCATCCTACGGATTTGTCTGACAGGCTTCTCCTTTTAATGGATTTCAAGAAAACGTCGGGGATGCGCTCTATGCCCAGTGAAGGAAATAATCATACAAGAATTATGCATATAACAATATCAAGTAAGCATACAACAATAAATCCGAATAAATTTAAACATTATCTTACAAAAATGCATGGTCATGTTATGATGCAATTATGATGCACGCGTCCCCTACCCATGCATCTCAACGAACGAAACCAATCAACGAATCATGCCAAGCTCAACTTAGCTAAGCATAGCACATGTGCACAAATAGTCATAACCCAACAAATATGCACGACGAATGTCCACAAGGGAGTGCAAAGCAATCGAAGCAAGAGCCCAACGAATGTGCACGATGAATGTCCCCAAAGGAGTGCAGGGTTAATGACTCGAATCAACAATACAAATCACCCACCCAAACGTGGATGCTCATGCATTACGAGTCAACAAATATCTCATACATGAATGCCATGTCATGTATGATAAATGATTAATAATATAACATGTGTTAACAAATCCAATAAACACATGACCAATATAACATGTGTTAATAATTTCAATGAAAACACGACGAATAATAAATATAACATGTGTTGACAATTTCAATATACACATGATATCCAACCAAGGCATTCACAAGATGCTGATACTATCATTCAATGAACGATCCAAACATTCAAATTAGATTTCAAAATGATAAAGCATAATCAAAATGGTTCAATAGACAACGTTAAGTTCCCTCACCTAAACTTTGCAATTTATCAAGTTTAGATTCCAACAAGCTTCAGGTCCCCGAATTTACTTTTTGGGGAAAACTAGGAGAGAGAGCTCCGACTCATCCTCCAAGACTTGCACGAATTGTGTAACTCGTGTATGCCTCTTGTGGATTATTTATAGGCCTCTCTTTGAATTATTATCTTAATACCCCTACCTCCTTAATAAAAATAACAAATCTTAAGGGTAACAGAGACCTTTTATTTTTAAATAGCAAGGAAGTAGCCAATTCTACTTGTATTCTTATGGGATTTTCGAAAATCCCTTGCTATTCCCTCTCTTGGGCGTGCATCCAAGCTGTGGGGCCCTTTGGCCCACACACTCATGGCAATGAATTCTCTTGTAATCTAAAAAAGATCATGTGAGATCATGGCCGACCTACTCTCCAACTAAAAAAAATTCCAAGATCAATTGGACCTTTGCCAAATTAAAATTTGTTTCAATTTGAAATCTTACTTTCTCAAAATAGGTTCTCTAATCAATCCCTTCCGAAAAATAAATTCACTTGGGTCCCACCAAAGCTAAATTTCCTTTTTTTTAGATATTTATTTTCAAGTGGTTAATTTCTTAAACCACAAGATTTGAATATTTCAAAAATGGTATCCTTTATATTTTGCAATTTCTCTTCTAAGTTGTATTTTATAAAATAATTGGAGGATTCAATCACTAATATTTCAGAGATCACACAAAAAAATAAAAATACAGGTTTAGACAATTTAATAATTTTATCAGTATAAGTTTTCAAAATAATTAAAATTCTAAATTTAGAAGTTTTCCAAAAGTGAATCCAAAATTAAAATTTGGATAACAAAATTCAGATAAATTTCTTAACCATTGTGGTTCCCGATATCACACCAATGTTGAGATTTTTCTAAATTTGAAAAGTTTCCAAAAATAGACACCTGCTATTTTTGGAGCCCTCGTTTCAAAATTTTGTTTTCATCTCCAAACTTCAATTTAGACTACGAAAAACACATATTGGGGGTAAAGTTCAAAATTCTATTGTCTGACATACAATCAAACAATTTCAAGCAATACCAAACAATTTTTACTAAAATAAGCAATTACTCGATTAGGAACTACCCAACTTAACTCTAACTCGAGCATGACCCACTAGTTTGGTCGGGTCGTTACAGCTATGGATACGTTGACATGCGAACTAAAGTGGTTGAAACACTTGCTTGGTGATCTTGGGATCTCTCATCCTTCAGGTATCACATTGTTCTGTGACAATCAAGCTGCATTACATATTTCAGAAAATCCCGTTTTCCATGAATGCACCAAACACGAGAGCTTGATTACCACTTTGTTTGTGAAAAGATCCAATCCGAGCTCATTGCCCCTCAGCACATTCCTTCTAATGCTCAACATATGGACTTCTTCACTAAACCATTGGGCAAGGATTTATTTCATGGTTTGATTGGCAAGATCGACACTATTTCCATTCAGACTCCACTTTGAGAGAGTATTAGAGTTGACTTACATCAATTAGCATCAAATTTTATTTAGGAATCCATTTTGTAATTACTTCTCGTTCCATTTATTCTTTTATTATAACTTATTTTCATTTCTATTTTTTGTATTCTTCTCTATTTATATGATAATCATTTGGGTCTCTCTACAATTAAAGAGAGAACACAGGAAATCACTTTGTCCATTCTTAACAAGTTAAATAGTTTCTAATATATATATATAATGAAGGGTTAAAATTTTTAAGAAGTTGACCCCACATGACCTGATTGCACCAGTAAATGTCATCGTTACCATTAAGACAATTGAATAGGATCAACCATCTTTAAAATTAAGTTGAAAATAAAAGAATCCCACAAAACAAAATATCTTATATCTAGGGCTGCAACTCGGGTCGGGTTTTGGCCCGACCCGCATGACCCGACCCGAGAAATCATACGGGTCGGGTTACCATAGTCGGGTTGTAGGGTCGGGTCGGGTTGAGAAAAGAAAAACCCGACCGAAATTCAGGTCGGGTTGGGTTGAAGTTTTTAAATTTTAACCCGACCTGACCCGACCCGAGAAAATCTGACCCGAGAAAATCCGACCCGACCCGACCCTATTCTCATAAGTTACTATAAAAGCTGCCTTACCCATATACCCCCAAATCTCAAACAAACCCTAGCAGACTCTTTCTTTTCCATTTTCCATTGATCCAGCTGACCGTTTTTCCCCCTTCCCTCGTCGCCTCCTCGTCGCCGCCGGTAATTTCTAATCTCTTGGAATCGCCTGCAATAGGAACTCAAAGTTTGAGAGAGGTTCATGAGTACTGCTCACCGTATTAGTGATGGAAGGAGCTCAGGTCTCCTTTTTACCCTTTTTGCCGCTCGATCTGAAAGTTTGAGATCTCTTCCTCCTCCGGTTCCTTGTTGTCATTGTTTTTCTTTTTCTTTTTATTTAATCTATCTTTACTTTCTTTTGCAGCTCTATTTTTTTTTCTTTGTCCAACTTCTTTGATTTTCTTTCTTTTTCGGCTTTGGGATGTTTTGTTTAGAAGAGAGAAGGATTTCTTAGTGATGTGAAAAAAGATGACGAGTCTGAGATAAATCCATTGTTTAAACCCTTGATGTAAATTGAGGCATTTGTCTGAGAGAAACCCTTAAATACACCATTTTAAATAGATTTTCGTATTTTTTTTTCTCTTTTCCCTTTTGCAGATTCTTTCTTCCATTCCAAATCTTCATTTTGTTTAATGCTGGTGTGCATGATGAAAATCACAGGCGTATGTGAGATTGTGAGAACATCCAGGCTTTTCAACTTCTGTAAAGATGTCGGGAAATATATTTTTTAGTTTCTTGGGTGATTGATAAATAAATGTCAGCTGATAATCTGATACTTTCGTAGGGTTGCAACTCGGGTCGGGTTTTGTCGGGTTAAGGGTTGGGTCGGGTTGGGTTAAGGGTATTACAATCTCGGGTCGGGTCGGGTTCACTATCTCGGCTTTTTTATTCAGGTCGGATCGGGTTGGGTTCAATATGGAGTGAGTTGGGTTAGGGTTGGGTTTATTAAAACCCGGCCCGCTCGACCTGAGTTGCAGCCCTACTTATATCTATTATTAAGAATGGCAGAAAAATGTTATCCCACCCGACATAACATTTCTCAAATTTGATAATATCTAATTTTTAAATTAGTATTTAGAAGTGAAATTATTGAAGATTAAGATTAATGGATTTATTATCTAAACGAACATGCCCTTAAGGGTCAAGTTAGGTGAAAATCAGATTTAGACATAATTAGGGTGTCTATAGAGAGTCACTTATGTATTTTATTTCAAATGCATTTTAGTTTTTTGAATTTTTTTATTGCAAAATTGTAAAAAGTATCTAAATCCATCATGTTGGACCAAAAAGGGCTCACTTAGGGTGAAAAGGTTTAATAATTAAAAAATTAAAATAATGAAAATTTGAAGAGATAAAAGGGTGACTTCATGAACTAGTTATTTTGACTTTTAACGATGTCATGTTTGTATTTTGGCCTTTCAGATACACCAATCACATTTGACTTTTTAACGATCTCAATTTCTAGTTCTCAAAAATTTAAGAGCTTAAAAACATAATTTTATTGAAAAAAATGAGTTATTTTTTTAGTTTTATATTCATTCTTAGACTTTTCTAACACATTTACTTTTTTTTTAAGACCCAGGAGAAATCTCAGACTGTAACGTCCCGCCCTTTTTCACTCGCTTTTTCCCGTAAATTCAGAGTATATTTTTTTTTTATAAAAGAGTAGAGTGATAGAGCGCGGGACATCACGACGCGAGCTAAGACCGAACTTCCAAAGTCCGACCCTTAACTTGCCAACCCTATGTGTGTATGGACTCAGTCCATAAAATGGTTCACACATAGCAATATCAAGATGCGAAATAAAAATCATAATCTGCGGAATCATAACATCAAAATGCGGAATCATAATAGAATCAAGTTCTATTCCAATCAGATAGCAAAGTACGTCAGGTCTTTATCCATAATTAAAACATCACAATTATCAAATAAGAATACCAACCTTTTCTTGCTCTTCCAATCTTTCTTCTTTCCTTAGCCTCTTTCTTCTTCTTCTTGATCTTTCTCTTCCAATCTTCTACTTCCTTGCTCTTTGGGGTGAGAGAGGGAGAGAAAGAAATAAAACTCGGCAATGGGATTGTAAAAACCATGCACCCCCCTTTTGTCTCTCCTTTTATGCAATTCCAATTGATCAACATAGAAAGCATTAAGATAGAAATTGCCATTCCTCTTTGCTTCCCTCTTTCTAAGCTTCCATTCAGCCCATGCTTGAGATAGCAATGCCGTGTACCCCTTTGTCTTAAATTGGTAATTGCCGACCTCCCTTGCTTAATCTAGTAATTGCCAATCTCCCTTGATTATATAGCAATTGCCGACCTCCCTTGCTTATCTAGCAACCTCCCAATCGGCCAATGCTAAAAATAAATATAGCAATGCCGTGGGCCTTTCTTTTAATTTAGATATTTCTTTTATTTATTTTAAGATTATATGCATGCCCTTTTTAAAATATCCCATGCGCATAATCTTGGATATGATAATCCCTCCACACGGCCAAGGCAATCTTTTATTTTTAAATTTAGATATAATGCATCACTAAAATAATTCAACCCATTTAAATTTTAATAAGACCATTTCTACCATTGATTGGGTCCTAATTGGGTCATGGCCCAATTCTTTATCCATTTAAGATCAAATCTAAAATTCACAATTAAAAATGGATAAATTTCATAAAAATAATAAATTGAAAATCCGAAGTGTTACACAGACCCACCCCAACTTACACTTTGGTCATAGCTCTCCTAAAACTCCTGGGAAAGCGCCATAGATCTCACACTCAGATAAAAGCCACTGGGACTCGAACCCGTGATCTCTCCCTTCTCCAGAGTAGAAGCTACCAGCTGAGCTATCGAGTGGTGGGTTTTCCAACATATTTACTATGTTGGACTAAAGTGGACTCTAATTAAATTATAATAGTCTCAAGGTTAAAGAATATTTTAAAAGCCACGAAAATTAAGAAGCTAAAAAATACAATCAAGGATTATAGGATAAATTTAAATTAACTCATATTTTGATATAATATTTTCAAATTTTATATTATTATAACCTAAAGTATAAAATTTATAATTTACAGTTTTATTAAAATATATCATTTAATTTAGTAGATGTGATTTCTCTTGAAATTTTTTTTTTTTTAATTCACACATCCACTATAGTTTTTTTTTAAGACCAATGTGTTTAGGCCTCTTAGATCTAGTAACACTATAGGGAGTGGCCATTTTATGTTGAAAGTGACTTAAACCCAGGACCTCCCGTATTTGAGATGGGTTTTTTACTGCCACCGACCCTCAGGGGTTAACATTTCCACTATAATTAAAAGCAATGTTTTCATGACCGCAACAAGACTGATTTGGCAAGAACTTCAGAAATGAAAACTCTATTTTAACACAATGAAAAAGTCAGTTTAATTTTAATAATATATTAATTTATTATTCAAAATAATTTGAATAAATAAATTAACGATATTCAATATTATGATTATGGAAATCAAATTTATGTATTTTTTTCTGTTTGAGTCAAGATAATAAATTTAAAATTAATAGCTTGCTCCCTTTTAATTATCTGTATCTTAATATGAAGTTGATAGTTCATATGTTTCGTGAGACTAACTTCTTGTAAATTCTTATATCAATAAGAATTTTTTATTTTGTAAGATTAATTGCTTTTATCTTAGGGTTGGTCTGGCGTGTTTTGACAAGTCATACTATATAATGATCACAAAAATTATATAAATTGATAGATTGGCATCATGTTAGTATTTAATTTTTAATATAAAAATAAATGCCGGCCATCCTAGCACGAGACTTTTTTTAAAGAGACGGGATTTTAAAATTTTGTGAGAAGTTTATTTTATCCTTTACCTTTTCGTATCCTCTTAAAAAAAAGTTCGAGTGGTGCATCTATGTGGTGAACTGAATGGTGTACCTGTGCGGTTTACTGCATAGTTGGACACTCTTTACCGAACAAGTGATGAGCTGCGAAATTAGTTAAAAATAAAAGTCAATAAGGAGTGCCCAGCTATGCGGTGAACTGCACAGGTGCACAGTTGGGTTCACCCCATAAATGCACTACTAGAACTTTATTTTTTATGGGGATACAAAAGGGTGAAAGGTAAAATGGACATTTTATATAAAATTTTCAAATCCCCTTTTGCACAGTGTAAATGATTATCTTTGCACCCAATGTTAGTCATATTTCCTATCTTGCCCCCACTTCTCACCGGCGGAAATTCTGGCGGAAAAACCATAATGCCCTACAATGTCTCCGGCAACCATTTTTTCTCTCTCTTCATTTATCATAATTCTTCTGCTTACATCAAATTTCTGATAAAAATTTCATTTTGATCGATATTTGTCAGATTGATGAAAACTTAAATTCATTTTGATGGATATTTGTCAGATTGATAAACTATTAAGTAAATGTTTTGATTAATTCGTCGTTTGCTTATCTGATGTTACCATTTTCAACGGAGTCATCCATCAGTCCTTACTCTGTTCTGAACAGCCTTCTCTGATCTTCATTCCTTGGCCGCGGAGACGGAAGTGTTCGACTCTTCCACGGCCCTACCATTGCGGCGGATTTAAGAAATTACAGGTGTGTATGAGAGTAGAACTCTTGATTCCTTAATCTTTGGAGTTCGAAATGATTTCAAATTCCATAGATGTAACAATCTTATCCTGCTTCGTTTTGAATTCCATTTTTGAAATATTTACGTCTCTCCTTTCCTATCTATCTCCAGACTCAAATCGAGTTTTTCTATCTTTAAATATATATATATATATATATATATAACTGAAGACAGAGCCCAGAGACACTCTTTGGGCTGCTGCTTGAGAACAAGGAAGTAAATGGCGATTTTCAGGCCTTCTACTTGTCTTGTATTTTCCTTTCTCCTCTTCTCTCTGCTGCAGAGTCTAGCTTTTGCTGTTAAAAAGGCAAGCCTAGCATTCAACGTTCTTCCTCTCTCTTTGTATAAACATGTAAATAATTGTATCGAGTGTATTTGTGTGGATGAACTCTCATCCACAAGTACTTTGTAAAAGCCCAAGATGGAAAATGGACGAGCAAGATGGTTGCTTTCTCTTTCAACATTTTTAGTGATGTTTAGTTCATTTTCTTTTCTTCTTTTAATCACTTCTAGTACTTTTTCTTTCCTCAATTTTCTTCTTTTCTGCTTCTGATTGAATCACATTTTCTAGGTCATCTTGCTTTTATTCATTGTTATCATTATCTTTTTAATGGCACTGATTAGCTCTGTTTTTGTGCAGTCCTATGTGGTGTACCTAGGAGCTCATTCCCATGGTCCCACTGCTAATTTTGTGGATTATGAGCGGGTGACAGATTCTCATTACGAATTCTTGGGCTCTTTCTTGGGAAGGTGAGATCATTTATTCATGCGTGTGTATGCTCTGTTTGTGTCTTCTCTGTGTTAGACAATCAAGTACATTATTAATCACTTGTAAGAACACCAATTTTTGAGGCTTACATAGCAAGGAGTTGTATTAGAACACCAATCTAATAGAAGATAAATAGAAATTTCTTTTCAAAATTAGATCTACAGAAGTTCTTCTATTTAGTACAATTAATAAGATTAGACATGAAAAGCTAGATGTAATAAGTGGCACATCTACACATTGTATTCTTGTGCTATTTGGAATATATGTTAATTCGACTGACTGTCAAGTGGACATTTAAGCAAAAGGGTCAGTTTCACCCACTTTTCCACTAGAAGTTTCCACCAACCAAAGAATCAATCAGATATTTTTCTCTCTTTTCCTGTTTATTTAAAAAAAAAATTGAAAAACATTATAGAAAATAAAAAAAAATTGGACTTTATAGATTTGTATTTTTTTCGTCAAGTAGTTGTTAATTACATGTTAGTAGGTCTAGCGAGGAACTGGAACTTCAATAGTACAAATCATCGAAAAAGAGTTTAAAATCGTGTTTTTTTAGAGGTAAAATCCGAATAAATGAATTTGGGAAAAGTATAAAGGAAAGATAGTGGGAAGTTCTCTGATCAATCCCCTCTAAACACAAAAGAGTTCAAAATTGAGAGATTTATATATACTTCATAGGTGGTGGGACACTTAGATACCTTCGTCGACCACTTTACAGACGGCCAAAGTGCTAAAACCTTGTGAATGGAAATCCCTATTGCATACTTGATACCCACGTCACGCCTGCCATTGCGGCCCATTGCTGCACGACCCGGTGGTCCCAATATGCATCAAAACATATCAGTGTTTAAAAATCCTGATACGCACCATATCAGTTTTTTTTACCTTTGATCTAGACAACTGTAGTATTTGTTCCTGTTTTCATTTCCAAAAACCCAGTAACTACAATAATTCTTTTAGTGTTATTATTATTATTGTTATTTTCTATCTTTGAAAAGTTTTCAAAACAAGGAAGAAACATAAAAGACAAACTATAGAATAATAGCTTATATATTCTTCCAGCAAGAGAGAGTCCTACAAGGAACAAAGTAGAAATCATAGCAAAGTAAATTATACAACCTCTCTCACGACGATTTTTTTTTTTTTTTTTAAATCAAGGTATCGAACACTTTTAAACACTTCACTAATATTTGGAGCATGTACAAATCTCCAAAATATATTATTCAAAAGTCCACGGTGGTGATTTTTACCATTGTCACAAATTATGATTTTGAAATATTAAGAGTGATTAGTAGTATGAGAATATTTTTAAGTTCTCAGATTTTTACAAAAAAATTACGAGAAAATCTTGTGAAACATATAATATTTCAAAAATAATAAAATAAAAATTTTAATAAGAAATTTACTAGTAATTTATAGAGATATTATCGCGATATTACCATTTATTATATTTTTAATATGATTTTATCAAGAATTTACCATTATGTCGATAAAAATACATTATTAACGCGAAATTGGTATTTTGCTGATAAAAATATGATAAATTTGAAAATATCGTTGATATTTATGACATTGATTGAAACCAATAGTTATACGAAAGACGAAAGGATGGTCAATATCCTTTTTCCATTGTCAGCTACATTTAATGATTACCATACACTTGATAGTGTTCATACAATTTGCATTATTAGTGTATATATATCACAAAATTAAGGCATACGGTTCATACAATTTCCAATAACAAAAATGGTTTCAACTTAAGAACTTAATAGGAGTTAGGATTGCTTCTCACAGATGTTGCTCGATCTAGAAAACTGTAGTAGTTGTTGTTCCTGTGGTGATGATCGTTGCCAGTATTCAGCAAATTTATGCAAATAAGTGCTTTTATTTTTACTTCTTGACACAAGAAAACAAGTGCTTTCTTGTTGCACTCACAAAGAAGTTAATACTTTTATTGCCAAAACCCCGAAAACCACAATAATTGTTCTTTTAATGTTATTATTATTGTTATTTTCATCTTCGAAAAGTTTTCAAGACAGGAAAAAGCTGAAAGCACAAATTATAGAATATATATATATATACTTCTAGCAACAATCCTACCAGCAACAAAATAAAACCATAGATAAACAAATCAACCAACCTCACTTAGAACCTTTGTTTCTTTTAAACCAATGTATACAAACTTCTTTATTCATATTCACCGAGTAAAATTATAGAAAGTAACCCTTTTTTGAATTGAGAGTAATTTGAACCTATAATCTCACCCATCAGTTCAGAGCTTGACCATCAAACTAACCCTCACAGAACCTTTATCGATGCAAGTCGCCAAAGAAACCATTTAACAAAAGTTCAAGATGAGGAGCATCTTACAGCAGGGTCTTCCTTTCTTTTACTAAAGATAAGAATGCAATTAATGAGTACATGCATCAAGTGTAAACAAGCCTTAAATCAAAACGTTCCGTCTATAATGTAAATTTTTCCTCCGATAAATGATAAGTGAATAATTAACTTCTGTTTGTTCTTTTAATTCGATTAAAGAACATATCCTAGTTTTGACGACTTTCAAGTGCACTGCAGTAAGGAGAAGGCAAAAGATGCAATGCTCTACTCCTATACAAGACACATTAACGGCTTTGCAGCAGTTCTTGAGGAGGAAACAGCAAATGATTTATCAAGTGAGGAAGAATTTTTCAATCTATATATCTTTTTTATTTGCTTTTTATTGTTAAATGTTAATGATTCTCACTCAATCTCTCTCTCTAATTTTTCCATTTATTGTAGAACATCCCAAAGTTATATCAGTTTTCTTGGACAAGGGGAAAAAATTACAAACAACCAGATCTTGGTCATTTCTTGGATTGGAGAATAATGGTGTAATTTCGGAAGAATCACTATGGACGAAAGCAAGATTCGGTGAAGATGTAATCATAGCAAATCTCGACACTGGTAACTTAATTTTTCTTAACATCGGCCATCGTTTCAATTTCGTTTCTGCCATGTATATTCCATTGTCAATTGGCTTCAATATGAACTAAACTTATATATATATATATATATATATATATATATATATATATAGGAAAACCTCTATAATGTAATATAGTTAGGATCATAGTATATATATCATATTATAGAGGTTAAATTAGAAGGTCTAGCAGTATTCCTTTTTAAAATTCTCCTTAAAACTCACGATCATTAAAATGTCCTTTCAACTTCTCTTTGTAGAACAAATCACTCCATTCATTCTTAAACAGTTCTCATTCATTGATAACAGAGTCACTGCATTGTCCCAAAAAATGATGAAGTTTATCTAGAAGTCCATCTCAGATTACTTTTCTAAAAAGTTTAGATGATATAGTTTGTGAGGTGCTTAGTTACTTTTGCATTAATTTATATTCTGAATAGATAGAATATTACTTTATAAAATGGTTAGGACCGTACATTATTTTTATTCTAAATGTACTAAATAATAAGTTAGAGATATTTATTACATTTTGTATGAGCTCGAGGTTGAGATCAACCCTCGATAAATAAGGATAAATGAGGGTAATTATCACCCTTATAAATAAAATGCTTGATTCCTTTTCACTACCTGAGTCGAGTTGTCATCTGATCGTTTCACATTTCGCCATTAATAATCATCTGAGCAATAGAGTTGTGAAAAAAATCTTATCTAAATGAAATAAATTTGTTTAGATTCATCAATGGCCTATCATATCATTTAATTATAAAATTAAATTAAAAATAAAACTTCACATAAGGCTAAGAAATTAGATCGCCGTATTACGAGACAGATTTTAAAATCTTCTAAAAGTCTCTATCTAGTCATTTGTTTTTGTAATCTTATATCAAATAAATAAGATATTTTTTAAATATACTTTTACAAAATTAAGTGGATCTTATAATACATTTAAATAGTAGGGTCCATGACAATGAATAAAGACGTGCCTTCTTAGTTCTTCTTTTATCTAAATGTTATTAATATATGTAATTGATTGAAGTCATTTCTAGAATTGATGACTACAACGGTGGTTTTTATAATATGGAATACCAAGTTTATATTTTTTTTCTTTCTATTTTTTATAATTAAGCTATGAAAAATTACACAAGTATTCTTTATTATAAAAATTACTAGTGTTTCCATTGAGTGTTCGTATTGAATTATATGGTTATATTTTTTTGAATTGTATATTTATATTGTTATGTGAATTGTAATATGCTAATGCTGAATAGCTATTGACTTTGAATTGGAGGGATGTAGGTGTGTGGCCAGAGTCTGAGAGCTTCAATGATCACCAAATGGGACCAATTCCATCAAAGTGGAAAGGAATATGTCAGAATGAAACCACAGCTGGAATTAAATGCAACAGGTATAAAACAAAAATGTCATTCTTCATGCTATTGATCATAAATAAATAGTCACAAATAGTAAAATATTGCTTTGACTATTGCTAATATTAGAATATTTTTAAATTTTCATATTTATATCGAAAAATTAACAAGAAAATTTAATGAAGAATATAGATATTTAAAAATGATAAAAAATAACAAATGAAAATATTAATAAAATAAAATTTTAATACCATTAATGAATAACAAATAATAAATTAGGGAAAAAAATTTCTTTAAAAAGGCCATATTATCAATCTAGAGAGGATCGGCCTGACGCTCAAGAAGCTCCTCTCGTGAAAGGAGGTCTTGAGTTCGATTCACGCTCAACTCTTCTGGGCCACTCTCCATGGAGCTACTCCTCATCGTTTGGACCCAATATGTGTGTGTAGGGAGGTGTGCACATGTCCCAAAGGATTTAGTCGAGTACAACCTCCTACGAGTGAGACATGTCTAGACACCTTTCGTCATAAAAAGAATTATTAGGAATTTATTAGGATATTATCATGATATTATCATTTATCATGTCTTTGACCCAATTTTCTTGAGAATTTATCGTTACAATTATAAATACACATTATCAATGAGGTAATGATCTCTTGCCGATAAAAATGAGAAAAATTTAAACTTATCACGAATATTTGAAACATTAATCGCAAATTGAATATTTGAATTGATTGCTTACTAGGCTTTTTGTATGGGAATTTGCGATTAATATTTCAATTATATATTAATAACCAATTCCCAAGAAACTCTAATCATAATTAATTGAGTGACAACTGCCAAATTTTAACATTTTATTAATTTATTAGAGGAAATAATTTCATTATAGTAGATTAAATATTGTTAATATTATATAAAAATAAATTATATTTTAAAAATTGTATTTATTTAATTCAAACAGACTCTAATAGTAGATAATTGAGTGGCAACAACCTTATTTTAACAATTTATTACAAAAAATAATTTCATTAAAATATATCTAATATTGTTAGTATTATATAAAAATAAATTTTATTTTTAAAATTTTTATTTATTAAATTTAAACAAATAAATTTGTGTTTAGGAAGTTGATTGGAGCGAGGTTCTTCAAGGCCGCCTACGAGTATTATGGTGGTCCAATTGAGCCATCTTTGTTAAGTCCACGCGACTACAATGGCCATGGGACCCACACCCTATCCACCACTGGAGGACGAATGGTGCCCGCAAGCATCTATGGCTGTGCAAACGGAACGGCAAAGGGTGGATCTCCCAATGCACGTGTTGCCATGTACAAGGTTTGCTGGAAGCCGACCAGTAGAGGTGAGTGCTTCGAGTCTGATATCCTGGCCGCCATCGATTTGGCGATTAGTGACGGTGTTGATATCATATCGGCATCACTCGTTTCATCCCCTATCGATTATTTCTCTGATGGGCTTTCAATTGGGGCATTCCATGCTATTGTCAATGGGGTCACCGTTGTTTGTGCGGGTGGAAATGATGGCCCCACTCCAGGGACAGTCACTAATGTTGCCCCATGGATCATTACGGTTGGGGCCAGTACTATTGATAGAAGTTTTGAATCTGATGTTATTCTTGGAAACAACATGATTTTCAAGGTATGAAAGCATCATCGTCATAGTCATTATTCTTGTGAATTTCATTGTTATAAGAACTGTTTCTAATGATCAACTATGCAGGGGGCAAGCCTTGCTGAAAGCTCTCTTGAAAAGAAGCTTTATCCGCTGATCAATGCTGCCGATGCCAAGGCTGCCAATGCCAGTAGTCAAGAAGCGTAAGATATCTAATTTCTTGTTTTTTTGCCATTTTGTTTGAATTTCAAACAAATGCCTTTCTCTGCTGTGTGCTGAATGTTTTTAAGAGAAATTAAAAAGAATGTTACTTGATGCTTTTTAGTGCCCTATATCGACATTTGAAATGATCAATATCCCATGTGACGGCCTGAAAATACTCTTATTTGAAGGGAGCCTATAATGGAATGACTTTGAATCCTGCAAATACTCTTTTTCAGGTGTCTTTTTCCCATTGTTAAATGATGTAGGACGTAAGTCGAAGGTCGACCTTGACCTAAAACCCATCTCCCACATGTACCACCTCTCACAAGTGAAAACACCAAAATCCTATCCAAGGTGCATTTGTCTTTCCCACAAACACCAAAATTCCATACACAGTGTGTCGGTCATATCCTACTGAGAAACTTCTCTTTGAAACTGTTATGTACCCGCTCCCGCCATTCTCTTCTCACGCGTTGAAGAGGGAATTTGGCCGAAGATTGTGGGGTAGTTGCAGTCAAGCCACTTTTGATTTTCTAGCTTGCAAAGAGTTGTTGGTGTTTTTTTTAGATTTGTCTTTCATAATTATTTGTGATCTCCTCCTTGATTGAAGTTAGGACTCTTTATTTACTGTTTGGAGTAGCAAATAATATATAAACAACTTTTATCTTTTCCTGAACTCACGGAGTGAGAAGCTTGAATGTCCTCAAAATCGTCCCACCCTATCTTTTTTTTTTCCCCTCTATTTTCTTCTATAATCTATTGTTACAGATCCCTATCAGGCACCCAAATCACAGCAAGCACCTTGTACGAGTATTAGAAAATCGATCCTTCAAATGGCTAAAGCTACTGAACAGACTGACCGTGGAGATTGCCCCTTGAAACGTTTTCCCATGGCCTAGCGCACGAACAAGGGGACACCTCTGGGATACAGTCATTGGTCCGAGGGTCTCATACAGTTGGAGGAGACACGAGCCATGCTATTACCACACACATGGCAAGGCTTGAGTTCCAGCGATTCGATGGGTTCGACCCATGTGGCTGGATCTACAGGGATGAGTAGTTTTTGTCCACCAACAAACCCAAGTTTCCCAAAAGTTAATGCTGTCACCTTTCCATCTCGAAGGGAAAGCTCTTCAGTGGTTTCGTTAGATGGAGAAGTCTAACACCATTGCTAGTTGGGAGGATTCTTCCCGCGGCCTACTCATTTGATTTGGGTGTTCTTTGTACTAGGATCCCACTCCCACACTCACAAAATTGCGACAAATTGCTAAGGTGGATGACTAATAGACCTGTTTCGAGGAATTAGTTAACTGTAAGGACATCCGATTAAGTGTCGAGATGTTGAAGCCACACACCCTTTCTGATGCAATCAGACTGGCTCACTTGCAAAAAGAGAAGTCAACGCACGACGGAGGAGACCACGTTTTCATGCGGGGAGATCAAGCAATTCTTCAAACATGGCCCATCCTAAACCTCCAACACCCATAATAAAGAAGCTAACTCTGATGGAGATGAAATAAAGAAAAGCTAAATGTCTAAGTTATAATTGTGATGAAAAATTCACTACGGCCATAAATGTTGAGTGCAAAATTTATTTCTCATGGTGGAGAGTTGGCCTGAAGACGTAGAGGAAAATGGAGGGCTTGACGAGCCCAACGAGGACATTGATGGGGAAGTTGATCACACTACACCACCAGAAATCTCACCACATGCCATCTATAGAAGCTAGGCTCCTCAAACCATGTGAGTAACGGGAAGTTTGAATCGAGTTGCTGTGGCGATCCCTATTGACACTTGAAGAACCAACAACTTTATAAGTCCACATATTGCTAAGAGGTTGGCTTATCTATCATGACAGATACGAAGTTTGAAGTAGTCTTGGCTAATGGAGACCGGATACACTGCATCTGCAAATGCATTGGAGTACAACTAAAGCTACAAGGGATCACCATAGATGCGGACTTTTATTTGTTACCTCTAGGAGGGTATGATGTGGTGCTGAGGGCCAATTGGTTACAGAACTTGGGTCCCATCTCTTGGGATTTTTCTCAATTGACCATGGAATTCTAGGAGCGGGGTCATTTACATATATGGCGTCGGGAGGATAACAATGGGTTGCGGTATGCTAAAGAGGGAAGGGTGAAAAAGTTAAGCCCTACACATAACCTGAGTTTTCTATTATAAATCTTCTCCATCACTCATTCCCAAGATGAGACAGTGCATATGCAATACCCCTACAGATTGAGCATCTCCTTGCTATGTGCACAGACATATTTGGTGAGCCACATGGCTTACATCACTCTGATCACCACATATCCCTCATTCTTGAAAGCAAGTTGGTAAGTGTGGCCATACATATATCCTTATTATCAAAAGTCTGAAATTGAAAAAGATAGTACAAGAGCTCCTGTAGGATGGGGTCATATGCCCAAGCCAAAGCCCATTCTCATCTCCAGTTCTTTTAGTCTGCAAGAGTGATGGGTCTTGGCATATACGAGAACCATCGGTGATGCAGAGCAGCACATTTTTATTTATTATCATTATTGTAATTTGTTTATTATTTGGTATACGATTTTTTGTTTAATTGAGGTTATTTTAGTAATTCTTGTAATTAGCATATTTTGGCCATTTTGTTGTTTTAGTCTTTACAAATACTTTGGAAACCCTCATTAGAGTTAATTTTTAATGACATTGAATAATGGAATGTGTTAGTACCCTGGCTTTGCCGAGTCCCTAAGTTTGTCAATTGTATGACTCGTGAAGAAGCACTTACTAGAAGTTTAAAGAACTTAAGGTGATCAAGAAAGAAGATCATGCTCCACCGGATTGAAGCGCATCGTTATGGCAATAACAAAAACAGGTATGTGGCCATAGATGCCTTTAGGTGGAAACCACACCTTAGAGAGGACCATCCCTAGGCTTAGTTGCATACGTTGGTAATGAACATAATAAGCCTAGAGAGGAAGCTTGACAATGAATTGGAAGTGAACTTGGAAATATGAATTAAGTTCACTGTCAGCTCGATCAGTCGGTTCTCACCGACCCTTCGGTGGAGACATGATCGACCCATCGTGGTCATAGACTGGTCAGCCAGATTGATAGAGGTTCTGGGTCATAGAACTGTCATTCTGGTTAAGCCTCTGATCGAGAGTCTCGTATGCACCGACCCCTCGGTGATGAACCTAACGACCCCTTATGGTCAACGACTCGTCGATAAAAAAACTTGTGAGTTCTGGACTTTGAACTCAAGTGGGCTCTCAAGAAAACAGACATCTCGGTATTTCAAGACCGATAGAGAGCAGCAGGACCGACCCCTCGGTAAAGGGCGACAGGTCGTTCTGGGTAGGACAAGTTTCGGGACATGAAACTTTGTATGCATGGTGTTGCCCCAGATCAAGTCCCTCATATGGACCGACCTCTCGGTGCCATAACTGTCGACCCATTGGTGAACCGACCTATCTACCGGGAAGTAATTATACCGTTGGGAGTTCATTTAATGTGCAACGGTTGAGTGGTTGAACGGTAATAAATATGAACACCACCCATTGGTGCCATCGATCTGTCGTTACTAGACAATTTGAAAAATTGTGTTACCTCCTCTATAAATATGAGAGCTCTGTGATCATTTAATCATCTTCCTTTAACTGAGAAAATTCATATACTTTAAGGAACGATCAACTCTCTTGTGCCTACACCTGAGAATCAAATACAACCAATCTATTGATTGAGTTAATGAAAGAGAAAAAGAGAGGACATAATCAGTTTCCTAATCACCTTGAAATTGTGATTGCTCAATGACGGCTAGAAGGTGGAGCGTCGAGATTAAAATCAGGCACACATTGGGTGGATCTTTGAGAAGCACACATCTTCGAGAAAGAGCTACAAGGTAAGTGCTTCTTGGTTTTAATTTTGTTTTAAAACCTTCATCATATAAAAGTGGATTAGGGAGGTTTGGCTCTAGGACTACTATAAAAAATCTAGAGCATCATCTCTGTCACACGTGGTGGGTGGAATTCCCTGCCAAATCAAATAGGTGGAATTTCTCTTTTATATGTGGTGGGTGAAATTCCCAGCCGATTGAGTTAGGTGGAATTCATACTCTAATTGTAAGGGTGTAAATCTCCACTTAGTGAATTTGGGGATAGCGCAAAGTTGAGTTAGTCCTATTAGTGGATGTAGATTGGCTAACCAAATATTACATATCTTGTGTCCTTTTGCTTGTGGTGTTAGAGCTAATTCTTTGTGTTGATTGCTTAATCACATTTGCTAACACAAACACACACTTGATTGTTATATCCACTGCACTTAATTAATCAATCAAGTAATTTTTAAAAGGATCAACGATTGTTAGATTGACTTATTCACCCCCGCCTTTAGAGTCAATTGTGTTCTAGTACGAAGGGAAAACTTTCAGAATGAAAGAAATTCTCTGTGCCTCATGCGCGTGAAGCCTTAGTGAGAAATCAAGTTTGGTGAGAAGCCCTCCAAATCTGCCTCGGAAGGTGAGAAGCCTTCCAAGATCAAGTATCTATCTTCTACATCTTTTTCTCTTACCTTTTTTTTTTTTTACTTTTCTTGGTTGGAACCCTAGCCACCATCATCTTCCCAGATCCTACCTTGGCTGCCGTGACTCTTCCTGATCCCTAAGACCCATCGTTAGTTTCTCCAACCACCCTGCCATCTCCACCAGTCCCAACCCCTTTTCTGCCTCTTCGTTATTGATCCTTGGTCCCATCGCCATCACCATAACCCTTCCTTGTACTTTTCGCCTTCCTTAAGGCCATCGCCTCACACTTTCTCATTGTTATGTGCTTCTGTCCATCCCTTTCACCTATCGTTTTTGCCGCCACTACCTTTTGAGCCCACTTGGCCTTGCCGCTAGGCCTCTACCACTTTCCCTTTGTCCACCAGACCCTCACCTGTGTCCCTTGCTTCCGCCCTCCCCTTCATCTACTTCCCTTGTTTTCGCCAAGCACAGATCTGTCACCGCCCCGTTTCCACAAAGAGACACCATAGTCCATACCTCCCATTCCCTTTTGGGACCATCTCACTTTCTTTTGTTTGACCACATTACCTATCAACCCTTTTGAATTATTCCATTAATTAACTCAATTGATCTGTTATCCATCAAATTCGGGTCAAGCCTGAAGGCATTCACAAGACTGTTTTCCGAACTCAAGAGGGGCATTATGAATTCCTTATACTATCTTTCGGCCTCACCAATGCACCTTTAACCTTCCAAAGTCTTATGAATGAACTATTTCGTACTTATTTACATAGGTTCGTCTTAGTATTTTTTGAAGACATTTTTGTTTACAGTGTCACTTGTGATGAGCATTTGCAACACTTGACAAACATCCTAGACGTCCTCTGAGCATTGGGGCAGTACTCACTCAGAGGGGACGACCAATAACCTATTTCATTAAGTTCTTAAAGGGGAAGTCATTCTTCTTGTCGGCCTATGAAAAAGAACTACTTGCCTTGGTGCTAGCAGTCATAAAAGGGAGACCTTACTTGTTGGGAAGAAAGCTTGTGATTAAAACAGATCAAAAGAGCTTGAAGTTCCTTTTATAGCAGAAGATCGACACTCCAATGTAACAACAATGGATTTCTAAACTCTTTTGTTACGATTTCCATTGAGTATAGAAATGGCTCTTCAAATACCATGGCCAACGCCTTATCACGAAGCAGAGAGGAAGTAGAACTTTCAGCCATATCTACACCTATACCATATGGGTGGAGGAGTTACAATAGGAGCACTCGCACAGTGTGCATGTCCAACATCTCCTAGTACGTCTCAATGAGGGAAAGGTGAATCCTACCTGTTATGCATAATACAAAAGCATTTTGTTCTTTAAAGGCAGATTCAATCTCTCACCTCACTCTTCTTTAAAATCTAAGGTTCTGACACAGATGCATGCCATCTCGACGGGTGGACATTCGAGTTTTCATAAGACCTATCAATGGATAAAGAGGGATTTCTTTTGGTGAGGAATGAAGAAGGAAGTAAGAGAGTATATTAAGAAGTGTGATACTTGCAACGGAACAAAGTTGAAAATGTGAGTCCTTCTAGTCTCCTACAACCATTGGATATCCCTACTTCACCTGGATTTCGTTGAAGGATTGCCTATCTCTCAAGGCATAAGCACTGTAATGGTGGTGGTCGATCGACTATATAAATATGCACACTTCATGTCATTGTCTCATCCTTATAGAGCTACGATAGTGGCAAAAGTGTTCGCCGATCATGTGTTTAAACTACATGGCTTGTTGGAATCCATTGTCAGTGGTTGCAACACAATCTCCTCAGCCCTTTTTGGAAGGAGTTCTTCAAGTTATAGGGCACTGTCCTCATCATGAGCTCGGCGTATCACCCACAGTCGGACGATCAAATAGAGGTGGTGAATAAGTGTTTGGAACAATACTTGAGAAGTTTTTGTGGTTTGCAACCGAGGGAGTGGAGTAAATGGCTTTTCTTAGCAGAGTGTGGTATAACACGAGTGAGCACTCCTCTATGGGGACGACTCCCTATGATACTGTGTATGGGCTTCCCCCACTACGGCTCATGTCCTATGTCAAGGAGATCACAAAGGTGAACTCGGTGGATTGGGAGTTGAGGACGAGAGAGGTGGTTTTGCAAGTCCTGAAGGAGAACTTGCAGAAGGTACGGAGCGTATGGAGAGCTTTACTGATTGACAGCACACTGAGAGGGAGTTTGCAATTAGAGATTGGGTGTTCTTACAGTCGTCACCATATCGACAATAATCTATCAATTTATGAAAAAATGCCAAAGTTGCTCCGAAGTTCTAGGATCCATTTAAGGTTCTTGAGGGCATTAAAAAGGTTGTCAATAAATTAGAACTTCCAGCCAACTCTAAGGTACACCCTGTCTTTCATGTATCCTGCTTAAAGAAAAAAAAAATGGTTTTCCTCCTTCCTCCGTTTGGTCTCTCTCATCTCTCCTTCCTCCGTTTGGTCTCTCTCATCTCTCCTTCCTTTCTTTGTCATCTCTCTCCTATTCTGAATTAGCAGCAACGGTTGCCTTTTCTATTCTTGTCTCTCTCACGTTTTTTTTTACCCTCTCTCTCTTTTTCTTCTCTTTTCTCTTCTCTCTCTACTTTCTCTTACATTGCAGGACTACGACAACCCAACCAAGACTGTCTGTACTCTGCTAGTGAGCAAGCAAGCAAGATTTTTTGCTCTTAATTGAACCGAGTTTGTCCGAGTTCAATTAGGACATCCCAAACTCATGCCGCTTATGATTCTTGTGATGATAAGGTAGAAGACTTCTTCACGTAACGTGAGCCAACAAACGTAAATCAAAAGTACTGTACGAAGGCAGACTTTCCACCTTTCAACAAGAAACTACAAATCGAAGACTTCCTTGACTGGCTTTTGAAAGTTGAGCACTTCTTCGAATACATGGCGATCAATGAAACGAAAAATGTGAAGTTCGTCGCCTATTGACTCCAACGTTTAGCGACTGCATGGTGGAAGTCGTTACAAGCCACTGGCAAGCGACATGACAACCTTCCTATTAGCTCATGGACACAGAGTGCTATGGGTTCGTTTCCTTCATTTTTGCTATGAGAATGTCTTGTTTCAGCAATATGAAGATTGTCGCCGAGGAAATCAGACCGTTCGAGATTATGTGGCTGAGTTTTATCGTCTTTCTACAAGAATTGACTTGTGAGAGGCGGAATCTGAACAAGTCACACAATTCCTAAGAGCATTACGGTCGACAATCTACGCCCTCGTCAGGTCCCGTCCACTCTTTTTCACTTTGATGGGTGCGGGGTGGACGACTACCAAAGCAGAAGGTCAGTTGGATGCGGTGTAGGCGGTTTCCAATGGTGCAACACACCCCTCCCACGACCTCTTCTGCTCTTGCTTCAGTTCAAGGGCCACTACAAAAAGTCGGTTAGAGCATCCAGGGAAAATTATGCACCAATGGCTAGATTCACTCCTCACTCGACCACTCCTAACCCCACACCAGCCCAAGTACATGTCCCTCTATAGGGTATACTCCCTCTGCCCATTTCTGCACAGAATCTAACAACAATTCCCCCACTAAAACTTATTAAAAGCAAAGATACTGCCAAAACCAATTCGTACACTCTTCTTATGCCTGCAAAGTTCTTTTGTTGCAATGAGGCAGTTCATTGCTCAAATGAATGCCCTTGTCGTCAACCAATTACCCTTGTCACCGATAAGGGCAAAGAAGTTGAAGACGAGTAGATAGAAGGACAAGTAGAAGATGTTGTTGTTGATGATAAACAGTATGACAAAGAAGGATCCACTTTGGTGGTTCGCAGGTTGCCCAACACACTGAAGCAAAATCCTTCGTTGCAACATCTCAAAATCTTCAAGACTCGATGCACTGTCAACTAGAGAGTCTGCGATCTCATCATTGTTAACAGGTGCACCGAGAACATTGACTCTAAGTTGATGGTTGACAAGTTGGGTTTGACCATGAAAGCACACCTTTCTCTTATTCAGTTGGGTGGATTAAACGCGTGGGAGAGACACGAATAACGAGACAATATTACATATCTTTCTTCATTGGGCAAGTTTATAAAGACCAATTTCTCTTTGACGTTGTCGACATGGATGTGTGACACATGATTCTTGGGCGACCATGGCAATTCGATGTCGACTGCACTCACAAGGGTTATGACAACACTCATACATTTAATAAGCATGGGTAAAAATTATGCTTGCTCCTATGCATCAAAAAGTGTCGGCCTATGAGAAGAAAGAATCATCACTCTTTTTGGTTCGTGGCACAAAGCAGAAGAGTTCGCAGAACACGACACCACTCATGTGCTTCAAGTGCCAAAGATGGGGCATATCACAGCTAAATGGCTTATGCAAAACGCCAATCAATGAGTTGATCATCAAGCAGTTCGTGATCCTAAGCGAGTCACTCACATGCTTCCAAAGAACAAAAAACAATCTCATGTCAAACCTCTCTCTAAGGAGAAAAACACTATTAGCTCGCACAAGAAGTGGCACATGAAATGCCAATGTGAAGTGTTGCAGCATCTCCTAAGCAATGGGCATGAAAATGAGGCGAGTCAACTCCCGATACCACACTTTTTTGGTTCCGTACTCGAGGACGAGTTCCTTTCATCTACTGGCAACTGATGTAGGACGTAACTCGGAGGTTGACCTTGATTGAAATCCATTTCCCACGTGTCTTGCCTCTCACATGTGAAACACCAAAATCCTATCCAAGGTGTATTGATATAGGCTAGGTAGGATTAAGAATACCCAATATCAAATTATAGCGGAAGCTTAAATAATATCTTGAAAAACCCGACGCAATTCAGTCTTGTTTCCGCTCAGCAAAATATGGGCTAGAACCAACGGCAAAGGATCCACAATTGGACCTGTGTTTAACACGTCTCTGCTGGACTGATTGGGGATATTTGAATTAATCACCCTCCGACGTCTCAAAATGAGTCTAAACTCAACAACGCTTGCTGCTAGAAATTTGGCCTCTCACAGATGTCAAAATGACACCAAAATTTTGCAGCTTGCAGAAGACAATCTTCACAGATAGTCCATCATTTGTAAAAGGGAAAATAAAATTAAGTTTTATTCATCAAATCTCCAAAAAAAGCCCCTTTTACTCGTTGATTACAAGTGTTTATATAAAAAAAAAAAAAATTGAATGCCTATCTGTGGGAACCGACCCTCTCCACTTCTAAATAAGAAATTACCAACTTTGGAAACAAACAACTACTAATCCTAGCATTACTCAACCAAGGCCTAATCCTAATCTAATATAGCTAGATTCTAAAACAATTAGGAATCTAACCAATTTTGAAATTCAAAAAAGAAAAGAAAGATAAACTACTACTAAAACAATTAGGATTCGGTGCTGCCCCTGAAGTGTCCAAGTGTGTGTAGTTTGTTGAACCGTGAGCTGCTTGTTGGGTCTCAATTTGAGCCCACTTGTTCTCAGTTGGGCTTTGGCCCCATGGACGGCTCCAATGCACCAACTTGGCGCCGTAACTCTCGAATTGCTCACGTATTCGCCGGGATCAAAAATAAAATTGCTTGCTCCTGATTGAACCGACTGTTTCCGAGTTCACACCGGGCCGAACCCGTCCAAGATTTCTGCCACCCAGTCATGCAAACAGCCCCTGTTCAGACACACCACCACCGTGACTGTGGGCTGCCCTTCCATTGTCCTGATCTGCACTTCATCCAATCCCGTTTGCAGTCCGAGAGCACCAACGTGCAGCCTCCATCGCTGCCACCGACCCTGTCCTGCTGTAACCACTTCGAACAACTGTGGCTCCCTGAGAGTTCATCACCTGCTGCCAAGCCTACGGTCAGTCCCTGCTGCCAGGTTCGTGCTTGTTGCCCTTGTTCAGACGGACCCCTGCAACACCTGAGGACGAGCCAGCCACATCGTCATCCAGTCCAGCCTATCGTCCTGCCCTTCTTGCTCTGTGGAACCCAGGTACTCCCTGCCATACCATCGCCCACATTCCACCATTCTAGCAAATCCTTCACCGATCAGAACCCTGCCATTACTCCGACCTCCTTCCAATTGTCTACTTCTAGAACCCATTCAGCCCATCTTGCTACTAATTCCAATCGGCCATTCCACCGTTCCCAATCTCTTTCATCATTAACCCAGTCCCAGGCCTGGCATAGCCCACTGCCTGACCCGTTGAACCACTTATTCTTACCTAATTTTCCTCATCCTAAGTTCCACCTCAGTTGCATCATTAAATCCATGAAAATCCCGTTTCGTCCAACTGTATTTCTCATCACTCTACTGCATGCTATTTTAAACCTTCCAATCACCATAAATAAACTTTAGTAGTATCCTATATTGTACTATCACGAATGATTTTTTCTTTATCATTTACTGCCTTGATTCTAAGATTAATTGCCCAATTTTGCAGCCAGCTTTGCCTTATGGGATCCCTTGATCCTGAGAAGGTGAAGGGGAAGATCGTGTTCTGCCTTCGCGGTGGCAATGGAAGAATAGAAAAGGGTTTGGAAGTTCGCAAAGCTGGTGGTGCAGGGATGATCCATGGCAATGACCCCAGCACTGGAAATGAAATACTTGCTGATCCCCACGTCCTTCCGGCAACTCAAATCACTGCATCTGATGCGCTTGCTGTTCTCTCTTACATCAAATCAACTGTGTAAGCTCAGATATGGTTGTTTGAACAGTTTTTGTTGATATTTTTACTAAAATGTTCTGATCGTTACAAAATTGAGAGTTATATGGAAATTTAAAGACATTAGTAGGGAAAATTAAACATGGTCTTGATGAACTTGACTTCCATCCAATCTGCCCATAAAATTAGTAAATCATATACAAGTGATATACATAATCAATTAAACAAGATGAGACAATTAATATGATTTTGGATTCTCGTTCAGAACACCAACAGCATATATCACAACTCCAACGACCATTCTCAACATAAAACCTGCACCATTCATGGCTTCTTTCTCATCTCAAGGGCCAAACCTCATTAATCCAGAGATCCTGAAGGTTTGAGTCTAATCCCTCCTATTGAATTTGGCTAATCTAGCTGTTGTATTTGCATTTTATTCATTACCAAATGATTACTTTGCACAGCCTGACATCACTGCACCAGGAGTGAGTATTCTTGCTGCTTATTCCGAAGCAGTAAGCCCCACAGGTCTTCCATTTGATAGCCGGCGTGTTCGCTTCAACATAGATTCTGGGACATCAATGGCAACTCCTCATGTTGCCGGCGTCGTCGGCCTTCTCAAAACGCTCCACCCCTACTGGAGCCATGCTGCAATTCGATCAGCTATCATGACTTCCTGTGAGACTTGTCGCCTCATTTGATCCTTAGAATGCTAACAAGTTTGAATAAATTTTGATCCAATCTTACTTACTGATTTCTTACTATTGACATTCTTTTTCTACAGCTAGGACAAGAGACAATAAGGTAGAGCCCATGAACAACGCCTCCTTCAGCAAGGCCACACCATTCAGCTATGGAGCAGGCCATTTACGGCCTAACCGCGCAATGGATCCTGGCCTTGTCTATGACTTAACAACAGAAGATTACTTGGATTTCCTGTGCACTATCGGCTACAACTCATCCATTATAACAGTGTTCTATGGCAAATACCCGTGCCCGTCAAAGAAATTAAGCCTTCTAGACTTCAATTACCCGTCAATCACTGTCCCAAATTTAATTGGCCAGACGACCATAACTCGAAGAGTTAAAAACGTCGGTGGCCCGGGCACATACAAAGTACAATTCCGTGCGCCTGCAGGTGTTGTAATGTCAGTTGAGCCACAGAGACTAAGTTTTAAGGAGAAGGGAGAGGTGAAGACATACCAGGTTACTTTGGCACCTAAGAAGGGGGGATTACATGAAGATTATGTGTTCGGGAGGTTGAAATGGTCTGATGGAGTGCACTATGTGAGGAGTCCAATTGTTGTGAGAGGTGGGCTTTGATTCTTTTGCAAGTTTAAAATTGTTATGATCTTAGTTGGATCAAATAGTATAGAAAGTAAGGGGTATAGAGTTTGGCAGAATCAGTATAGAGTTTCTTCAAAATGTTCACTTCATTCATGAAAATGTTTAGCTTTTAATTTATTAATAAGATTAGGAATTTCATGTGTTTGCATATTTTGTTGTTTAGCATCGAACTTACATATGCAACTATATGTGATTGTTTCAATTAGCAATGATAAGTAATACTTTGAAAAGATCGTCTTGTTCGAGACCCCAATTATGACATCCCATCTCTCCCACTTCGCACTTCGAAACTTACTATTTTTCCAGAGAGAAACATACTCCTTAAGCAGAATAGCAGAGGAGAAAGGTTCCTTTTCTAGTGTACTCAGTGCTCACTCACTTGGATGATGTTTATGTTGACTATTGCTGCATATTTTTTATATGCAAATACAATTTTGTGAACTCATCTCGTTGGGTTTGATACATAATGAAGCAACTTGGTATGTGCCACTTTCATATGTCATTTTTGTTATTTTCAAGCTTTAAATTATTTCATACATGCTACAGTTTGTGGAGGCTTGATAGAATCCCTTTAAATTTTCTTTATATTATTATCTTGTTATTTGAATTTGATTATGTAGATTATCTAATTATTTTGAATTTATCTTATCTTTGATGTAATTAATTTTAATTATAAATAAAAGAAATGATCTCTCCTTTGGTGAGAGACACCAAACTTTATTCTTCACACCAAGCAATCTAATTTAGGGTCTTGTTAGGTTCGATACATAATCAAGCAATTTAACCAACTCTTTCAAGAACTAATTTCACCAAGAAACACATTCAAGTAAATCCCAAGTCCCAACCGTTCTGAAATTCAATTCTCAATTCAAGTTGAAAAGGTACCTTTATAATGCAGGTTATGGATAATTGTTTAGATAGTTTGGATCAACAAGAGTAACATTC
Source organism: Chimonanthus salicifolius (assembly GCA_013350335.1). Taxonomy (NCBI): domain Eukaryota; kingdom Viridiplantae; phylum Streptophyta; class Magnoliopsida; order Laurales; family Calycanthaceae; genus Chimonanthus; species Chimonanthus salicifolius. The sequence goes on from CM023539.1 coordinate 33,148,973, forward strand.
TATTTGAAAAAAAGGGAATTCTAACACAACTTGGTATGAGATCAACCCAATATATTAAGTACTTGCAATGTAAATATACTATATTTTGGCCTTCTATTTTGACTTAAAAGAGAAGTGAAAAACAATAGCAATTTCTTGAATATGTAACAAGTACTTTTTCTAAGTCCAAATTACCAAATTATGACTGGTGGATCTATTTTTATCGATCCAATAACAATTTTTGACCTTCATAAAGAATTCAATTTAAATCCCTCCAAATTCAAAGTTTGATCATTTAAACAAAATTGACTGAAGAAATGCATAAGGAAAAGAAACTGATAAAATGAATTGTTTAACTAATGAGTCTTTTTCAAGTAGGATCTTGTAGATACCTACATGTTAGACTTTCAAATAATCAATTCAAATTGTTGACACTTATTGCCCACTGTGAATAGATATATATTCAAAATTATTTATCACATTTCCTTAGAGTTCACACTATGACACTTTATATTTTTTTCCTCTCGAATAATGAAGGGCTCATGACACGTGACTGCTCAAGTTTTGAAAATCAAAAGAACTAGATGAAATTTGGAGGTATATTTTAACAAAATTCGAAGATTCAGCACTTTGGTAATAAAAAGGAAAAAAAAAAAAAACAAAGTTGTAGGCCTTGAATCCATTGGAAAACTATCAAATTTGGAATAAAAAGAAGGGTTACACTTTCCCACATTAGTTAACTATCCCATGCATTATTAAGTAATTTGATTTTTGTGGAAGGCTTGGCACTGAGCGAAACCACTTTTTCAAATCAGCATTGGAATTTTCAATTGTTTTCCAACTCATTTGCCAAATTAGAGAAGTCCATTCGTCAATCTGTTTAAAGAAATATTTTAAGACCACCATTCTAAGAGGTTAAATCTTGTTGAAAATTGATTTTTACTAAATGCAGTTCAGTTATCTTGAAAACCCTCAATGACCCATAGTTTAAAAGGATGGGTACTATTGAGTCTCAATAATTCATAAAATGTTTTGAATTTATTGTGTTGGATTGTTAGACTATTCTATTCTCTATAATTATAAGAAGAGTAAACAAGATATTTTTATGAAAATGTGAATACTATATTTTTATATTTTATATACTTTGTATTTTATATTTTATACTTATTTGTGTATTATTATATTTTAACTAATTTATTGTTAAGTAATTTATCTATTAGTTAATTAATACTATTATAAGACATCATATTTCATGTCCCACTCCTTGAGACCCATGACACAGGATTTTTTTTGCACACGGAAGACGCACGTGTGAAGCGCCTCTCAAGGGTTCTTAGCCCCAGAGATTCTACCAAAATTTCAGCAGAGTTTCCTCTAAAGATGAGACGTTTCAACCAAACACGTATCTACAAAACACATTCCATTTTCTAAATGGTCACTATACCATTTTATTTCATAATCCAACCACATTTAGATTGATCAAATAAACATGAGTCTTTAAGTTCAAAAGCAAAAGGGGTTTGGGTACATAATGACATGGTCTACATATTACATGATTTAAGATTTGCCATGTGAGAATTCAAAATAGCAAAACAAGACATATGCACTACATCCCATGATGCTCCTAAGCTTGGTCACCAGGTCTCTCGAACCTTGTCTTCGAGCAATATCCTGAAATTATGAGGGGATTAATTTTCACACAAGCATGATCGAAACAAATTAGAAATTACATAATTAAATTCACTCCCTCTATCCAACTAATCTTTTGACCTGCATATCCAATACTAGCATTCCTAACATAATCATCAATAAATCGTTTATAAAATGAGTCTCATCTCACTTAGTAGGTCTGGATTCTAAAAATATTTCCAGTGCACTGTCAATGTATTTTTCTTTTTTATTGTGCACCATTCAGTTCACAAATAACTCAATTATTTTGGGAAGTTAACCAGGTCTAGGCTTAAATGCAGAGTGAATAGCAGTGTGCCAAATGGCTTTGATTGATTGGGCAGTATATCATCAGAGTTTTATGAATCTAATGAACCTATCACCTAACTTCGGTGTGATCAAGAGGTAGTGGACTCACCTGTAGGAGTTTTACACTGGATATTCTGCAGTTTCTCACACATAAATTAAAAAAAAAAATTTAAGTATTTTATTATGTATTTCTTTTTAAATTTTTAGAAACTGACTGCAACATTCTTTGACTTCAACGTAAAATGACACCCTCATTTTTCTGGTGTATATAATTAAAAAATCTAGTTTGAATCTAAGTTGAAGACCTTACAATATTCCTCGGATTAGAATTCAAAAGAAGGCAGCATAAGCCCCTTACTGGAAATTGGAAATTACACGGAGAATCAGATCAACTACACACGCTTGGATTCTTGTTAGTTGATTTTAATGGATGAAAGCACATGGTCTGCTACTCTCCCATTAGTACCCCATCAGGTGTAAATAATATAATTGCCTTGTTCTTGTCCCATGGCCCTCCCTTGCCTTGTTAAAGTACAAAATTCAATTGAATATTACAAGAGGGAGACCGTGGCAGGAGTATGAATCAGGTCAGGTTTAAAGTTAAGTAACTGGCTGATATATTTGACTTCAAGTTATACTTATGGTAATTTGAGAGTAAAAAGTTAATTCAATTCATTTATTAAATAGATTAGATATTTAATTTAGACTCTGTTTGTCATACTTAAATTTTAATTCACCCGTTAAAAAATCGAGTTTAAATTTAAATTGACAAATTAAATTTTATAAAATTCAAATTTAAGTTAAATCCATTTATTAGAGAAACATATTTGACTCTTGAAGTACTACCAGTTGCTTGCAGCATTTTATTACGATAAACCTGATTGAGTTGAATGGTGGGTTAATTGGGGTTCAATCCCATTCAATTGTGTTAAAAATTAAAAAGTAGTAGGGTTTCAACCTCAAGAGACAAACTAAGGCCCATGCAACCCACCACTCCATCTCTTAACACAAAAGAAATCTTATGAGAGACTTGGCAAATCCCACCCATGCAAATCTCTTGCATGAAAGACAACTCCTTAGACACATGGCAAATCCCACCCATGTAGAGCACCACTTGTGTTCTTGCATGTCTCTTTTGTCTTATAAAAATAAATGATTAAATATAATTACAACACATTCACCTGGAAGGCCAGGAGGTTATTGGGAGCTTAGAGAGGGAGTTCGGCTTTGGTTGATTTAGGCTGTTGGTTGAAACCAAAACAGAGGTAGGAATCTTCTATGATTTTCCTTTCTAAGTGCTGTTTTGATTGAGGCAAACTACTTCTCTCTTCACTGAGGTATCTTCTTACCTTTTCATTCTCATCTTTCTCTTTGAACAACTCATTTTTCAAATTTACCACTTCTTGTTCAAGTGAGCCGATTAAGACTTTTGACTTTCTCAAGTCAATGTCTAGATTGACCTTGTCAATCTCGACCTTTAAGGCTTCTTCCAAATGAGCATCCTCCCTTTTGAACTCCTTGTATTTCTTTACCATTTTCTGCCATGCAACATAGAGTTCGTTGGAAGCCTCTTGAAGACCATCTGGTTCAGGTTCACTCTCATTTGCATCATCCAAATCAAATAGAGTTTCTTCCATAAGAAGTCTTACTTTATCATTTTTCTCTTCAGACTTCGTGGATTCATCTTTTGATTTAGAAGCTTCATCCCAAGTGGCGGTCATGGCTTTCTTTTTCTTTTCCTTGTCCAAAGTTGGACACAGTGACGCAACAGGTAGGATTGGGTAAAGATATGGGTTCAAGTCGGGTTAAGATTGAATGGGTGGTTCAACTTAAAAGAATAAGTAAATTGATTAAATGAACTAAATAGGTGAGATTAATTAGGACTAGATGGAGTAATGGGACTTAAAATAAAATAAAATAAAGAAGGCTAGCCATATAGACACCTGATTTTTCTGCCTTTATACACCCGATTTCAAAAAGTCAGGTGAAAATACCATTTTACCCTTTCGACTTTTATCATCCGAAGTAACTGGAAGTTCATTTTAAGTTGCTTCGAATGATAAGATCGTTCGAAGGAACATTTCAGTACAAAATGTGCTCCTTCGGACGATCTTACCTATACTCTTATAATCGTTCAAATGATCACTTAGGATCCTTCAAACGAATTGAATCGACAGAATGACTGTAATTTCAGTCTTCTCTCAGTTAAATTCGTTTGAAGGATCCTAAGTGATCCTTCGAACGATTCCAAGGGTATAGGTAAGATCGTCCGAAGGAACATAGTCGTTTGAACGAATTTTATCAAGAGAACGACTGTATTTTCAGTCTTCTCTCAGTTAAATTCGTTTGAAGGATCCTAAGTGATCTTTCGAACGATTCAAAATGTATAAGTTCCGTAAGCCCCTTCCATCCACGCATTTCAAATCCCAGAAACCCTAAACCTTCGTTTCCTTTTCCATTCCCTTCTCCTTTAAACCCCATTTCAATCCCCTTTAAACCCCATTTTCAATCCCTACTCCTTTAAACACCTTCTCTGAATCTACTCTCTTGATCTCTTATCTCGAATCTTAGGTAAATATCTCTTATTTTTTTTCAATTTTTTAGAAATCATTATGGATTGTAGTGATGGAGGTAGTTTTGAATTCTCAAGTGGCATGGAGTTTGTTGAGAGATGTTTTCAAGTCGTGAGGAGTTTATAAAATGTGTTAATGATATTGCTCTTGCATAAGGATTTGTATCTACCATCAAAAGGTCATGTAATAAAGAAAAAAAATTAGTACTTGGTTGCAATTGAAAATGTAAATATCGCAGCACAGTCAATTTGGAAGAGGATGAGAGAAAGAGGAAAGCATACTCTCGCCAATGCAATTATCCATTTGAAGTTAAAGGGAAAAAAATTGTTGATAGGTCATGGATGTTGACATTAAAAAATTTGGAGCACAATCATGATCTCTCAAAATTATTATTAGCTCATCCAAGTATAAGATGTTTTTCAGATGATGAAAAAAATGGATCATTGAAATGAGGAGTAGCAATATACCACCCCACCAAATTTTGACGATCCTTAGAAATGAAAATTCAGATATTAGAGATTCAGCGACTGATTTGTACAAATTTTTCTTTTTCGATTCGGAAAGACCTGATGAGCACAGGAAAGTGACTATTTTACCTTTATATTTTGACTAGTTAACCCTTGTTTTATGTGTTTTAGAATATGTTTAATTTGATTTTGGAAGTTTTGCAGGATTTATAGGTAAATAAAAGACATGAGAATTCAAATGGTGAATTTTACAATTTATCGGCATAAGTTGATATTTTTGGAAACTTGGAATTTTTAATAAATATTTTACCACAATTTTAGGGGTTTTATGTGTAAACTAATTAATTCAAATCCATTTATGAGAGTTTGAATTAATTTAGTACATTTTTAGAATTAATTGTTAGTGGTAAATTATTTATTAGATTTTTCGTACTTTGAAGAGTCTAATTATTAATCTCATTAAAAAAGCCAATGAAGAAATCCACATGTGTAAAGTCTATTTTCATCATCTCAAGATACGTATGAGGAAATTTGAAATTTATAAGTTACTATAAGAGGATTTTCGAATTTGGCAAGTGGATTGAGGAAAAAAAAACAAAATAAGAAGTGGAGAAAAAAGAAGGAATGTTTGACACAACTTCATATTGTGACCATAAATTTTCACTCCAATATCCAATTGCTTTGATTCTTTTTGGGTTGGAAATAATACTTCAAGGTGTACAACTTTGTACTTTACGACGTTTAGTGATACGGACGTAAACTAGGTAAAAACTGATCTGCAAGGTGGTATATGTGTAAAAAATGGGATTTTGCACCTACTTTCCTTTTACGAATTTTATTATTTTTTCCATTTCCTTGCCTCCTTTAAGCCATTTTATGCTTTTACAAACCATATCAGCCCTTAAAGTGTCGCTTACTTTATTTAAATCTTTAAATCAAAGACATTCATTCCACCTCGTTTCATTTATAAATACTATCCCTTTTCCATTGAGAAAATTGAACTTGGTTGAGAAATTGAAGGGCTGAGTATAGAAGAGGAATTGGAGAGAAAGAAGATAAAGACTTTGGAGAATTTTCTATTGAGTTCTTGAGGTTGGTAATTTAAATTCCCATTATACTTTTCCTTTTAATTTCAAATTCTATTGAGTTGTAATTCAATTTCTTATTTTATTAATGGAATAAAGGTATGCTGAAATATTAGTCTATGGTTTTCCAATTATTTAATTCATGATTATGATGATTTGATTTGATTTTAATTCTTTTTATAAAATACATGTTGGATTTAATTCTAGATTTTTCAAATTAGACGCACTGAAATATTTAGATTAAATAGACTTCATTCTTCGATCTAAAACTCTCGTTTTCAAGAGTGCACTGAAATATTTAGTTTTGGAGAGAAAATTTAAATATTATTTAATCTAAGGTTTAATTTGAGAAATTTTTAATTATTGAATTTATGGGTTTTATAATTGGAATTTTAATTGATGAAAAATTTGAACTCATGGTTAGTAATTTACGTGAGCTCTATAGGCTATGCCTTTGTTTTATTTTTAAAATATTGAAAACAATTCCTGCTTGATTCTTTGAGCCAGTTCCACTGTAAATATGTATAGAGTTAGTTTAGGTGTTTTAAATTTTATTTTTGTTTTTAAAATTCAAAAACTCAAGAAAAATTGGAGAGCTAGGTTGGTAAATTAATTTATTTCATCTTAATTTTGTATTCTAATTTAGACTAAGATTGTTTATATTTTTAGATTAAATCCACCATCTTATTTTGATTCAGGTAAAAACTGATTTTCCATTTTATTTTCTATCTTTAGAATGTTTCTAAATTAAAACTAAAATTCATAGATTAGATAAATAACTCCATATTTATGATTTTTTTCCATGTTTTCAAAATTTCTTAAATTGCATAATTCAATGGTATATTTTTCACGGATATATTTTCCTAAGTTCCGATGGGTTCGACCTCGCACTCAATCGCTATACTATCTAATGATTCATGCGCTTGCGAATTATAAATTTAAAATTTGCACAACAAGACCAACTAAGAGGTCGAACTTCTATTCAAGCTTTGATGAAAGATCTTTAAGAAGGTGGTTACTAATACTTTCTTGACTATGACAGTGAAGGTTATATGTCCCGTCTATTATCAATTTTACTTACCAAGTGTTACCATAATGTCTTTCTGATATGTTGCACATACAAAACCAACATATATCATATGCCATTGCTTCATATAGTTGGTGTGACAAGTTTTAATAAGAATTTCTGTTTATGCTTTGCATTTTTAAGAAATGAGAAATTTGAAGATTATGTATAAGCGTTACAGATGTTTAAAAAGGTTGTAGGAGTTCATCATGATCGACAAGTTCTTCTGACTGATAGGGAATTGGCCTTAAAGAATGCCATTGATTTGGAGTTCCCTAATGTTATACATGTATTGTGTTCTTGGCGCATCAACAAGAATATTGTTGCTCATTGTAGACATTTGTTTAAAAAAGTCGAAGTCTGGAATGCATTTTTTACCGAATGAAATAACCTTGCTGAGTCGCCATCAGAAGGAGCACTCAATATAGCGTTTGAAGCATTCAAACAAAATTTTAGAGATGATTCACATGCGATAAACTATTTAACAAGGACGTGGATCCCACATAAAAAACAATTCGTCGATGCATAGATCGGGTGGTCTTTATATTTTCAAAATCGAGATACTTTAAGGGTTGAAGGTGCACATTCTATCTTGAAAAATTATATAGCTACATCTACTGGTGACCTAAATGTTGTTCGAAGAAAGATAGCCCATGTCATTGAAAATCAATTTGAAGAGTTCAAGATTCAATTCGAGGATGAAAAAATTCGATTTGCTCAAACTGTTTCTATTTATTTCTTTGATGAATTGAACGACAAAGTATCCCAATTTCCATTGAATGAGTTTACACGCAATATGTTATGCTTAGAAACAGTTCATTTTCACCCATTTGTACAAAAGAGTTTACAGCTTCAATTAGCCTACCTTGTGCACACAATGCAATGGATGGACAAGTTACATTTGGATGATATCCATTCACAATGGAGAATCGACTTGATTTCATTGGACGATTTGAATAATAAAGCAAATCGGCCTGGAGATGAATTAGATGTTCATTTTGAAGGCATTAAGAACAAATATGGACATTTGTTTTCATATGATCAAAAGGTGCTATGAAATTATCTACAAAATCTTGTAATCGGTGATATGCCTATCAGTCACCCTATTATTCAATAATCTAAAGGACGTCATACATGTTCAAAGAACTTAAAGGGTCAAACATCTACACGCCAAGATCTTTCTGCATTTGAGTACGTAGAGAATAAATTAAATGGAAGAAGATGCGGGGTATGAAAAAATATTGGTCATAATTCTAGAACATGTTCAAAGGGGCCTACTGCACACGCATCTTCGAGTGTAGACTTAAACGCTTCGCCTTATGTAAATGATTCTCATGAATCACAAACAATGAGTTTGTCTCAAGTAAGTGCATATTCATATATTTTCTACAGTTATATTAAATTAATAAAGACTAACATATATTACTTTTCCACAGCCTGGTGGCACTTACAACTTATTTGATGAATCGACATATAACTGTTCTATGATGACCCAAGTAAGTTCTTGTCTTGTGTGGTGAAGTTTATATAATTTCTATATGTTCTAATGTGATTTTTCAAAATGTTGTACAGTGGTCTGGTGATCTTAGAGATACTGGCAATTTCCAACATTGGTGGAATCAGTGAAGATACCTGCAGCCTATCATGTTGAGCTTATTTATTGTACTAGAAATGTATTCATTTCAAGAAAGTTGAGCTAATTGAAGAAAATGTACTCTATTCTACTCTATTCTTGTTTCCAGCTCATCTCTTCTGGATGTATTGTTGATCACGTTGTACTGAAACTGATCTTTATTATAGGGCTTGATTGTATGAAGGAATTTTATTACAGTTTCTCATTTCTTTTCCCCTTTGTATATATGCTTTCAATGTGCATCTTATACACCTTTAAATAAAATTTTAGTTATCATCTCATATGTCAACAACAAAAAGAATATTGCAATAATATTAAACACTAACTTTACTTAATCTTCATAATTCCACAAAGCAAGTGACTGCAATCCATAAATGAATAGGGAACAAGCATAAAATACTAGAGCTTTAGGTTTGGTGGTTCAAAGGAGGGTGATTGAATTTTAATATGCAGACTTTTCTTCAACGTTAGTGTATGCCATGATCATGTTAAATGGCTAAAATATGTCCCTAGCATCATTTAGTAAAATAATAATAATCTTCTTACCAAGGAACAACTCTTAAAGTATAGAGATTCTCTCCTTTTTCTCTAATGGATGATTCTTCAAATCACTGGCTGGTCATATTGTAAACAATGAACAAAATTACAGTGGTTGCAAAATGTACATGTTTCTACCAAAGCATCTTTCCAACTGTAAAATTTGAGAAGGCTAAGTTAATGACAAACTTACCAACTCTATCCAGAATCTATGATAGCAGAAGTTAAAATCAACTTGTGAAGTGCCCTGTTGAACTAAGAAAACCACTCTAGGTTTTGCCTTTAGGATGGCAATGATGTCCTCACACATTGCAATGTAATCTATTGATTGCCCTTGTATCTATTATGTCCCAATTATCTCATCTTGTTTCAAGTTTTTTAAGAGAGAATAATAAAATACTGTGCATGCTATTGTAATGCTTACTTCCAGAGCTTGATAAATTTTTATTTACTTTTACATTTTAAATTCTTACGATTGTAATTTAAAAAAACAAAATATGTTCATTCAAAATATGAAATTTACAAAAATATCCCCCTTACATATCAATATCAAAATATGAAAAGTACAAAATTTCTCCCCCTTCTTCATACATTAAATAGAAGAACAACTATCTGGAGTAGATGTAGAAGGTGCAAAAATAGGTACATCAACAGGTGCATCAACAGGTGCATCAAGTAGGTGCATCAACAACTGAAAAAGTCGGAGGAGTGGAGACAGAGGTGGAGCAGGTGCAGAAGAAGTTACATCAACAACAGGTACATGTGCAACAGACTGAGGTGGCTCCAATGGAACAAGTCCAGTCGCACGAGAAATAGAACTAGCTGACACCTGATGAACAAATCCAATCGGACGAGAAGTGGAGTCAGAAGCTGCTGCAAATCCCGTCGAATGAGAAGTGGAGCCAGAAGCTACTATAAATCATGTCGGGCAAGATGGGGACCCCAAAGGGGATGCAAATCCAGTCTGATGAGAAGGGGAGCCAGCTGCTGCAAATCCAGTCGGACGAAAAGTGGTGGCAAAAGTTTGAGCTGCAAATTTTGCAGCTACCCTTGATCGGAGTAAACCATCTTCTTCAAATACTAATTTTCTTTATATTCCCTGTGTTTGTGCTGTAAGCACAGACAACCTCAAAATATCTACCATTTGATACTGCATATTATCCATCATTTGAGTAAATTGAGCAAATTTCTTACCCATTTTTTGTTCGAGAGCCGAAATGCTATCAAGAATTTGCTGATTGTTGATTCCAGTAGATAATTCTTGAGGAGGAGTCGGTGTCTCATGTGTCTCACGTGCCTCAGATGACTCAGGTGAACTTTGAACCTGAACTTCTAGTGTCTTAACAACTTTGGGAAGCCATTGTTCTTAACTGTGTTGAGGTAGAGTCCCATTTTTTTAAAAGTAGATGCGGCAAAATAATCATATCAGTCGATAGGTATTTTATCTTTAGGGGGAAGAGGGATTCCATATTTTTCAAAGAAGTGAGACAGAAAAACACCATAGGGAATACTACATTTTATCATCTTTCGGTAGGCTCGCATGTGACTTATGATAATATAGGAGAGGAAGATTTGTTTACCGCTATGATACACAAAATGAGAAAGACATCGAACCAGGTCACACCAAATCTACTTGATGCTTGTGCGCAATGTGTATAATGAGATAATCAATATGCAAAGTGATGTGTGTTAAGAGGAGTACTTAAATACTAAATACAAACACACATAGATCAAACACCACAAGACCAATTTAAAGTGATTTCGTTAGCCAACCTACATCCAATGTTAGGACTCGCTACCCCTTGAGCTATCCCCAAAATCCACTAAGTGGAGACTTACACCCTCATAATTAGAGTAGGAATTCGACCTCACTCAATCGGCTGAGAATTTCACCCACCACTGTCGAATAAGAATTTCACCTATCCATTTGGACCGGAGTTCCACCCACCTCTGTGCTGGAGACATCACTCCATAATTTTTTTATAGTGGTTCTGGGGTACCACCTCTTGTTCGACTTCGAAACAAAGGTCTAAAATAAAATTAAAACCAATAAATACTTGCCTTTAAAGCTCTTTCTTCAAATGTGTGCTTCTTCGAGATCCCATCTATGTATGCCGACACTCCCCTTTATAGTCGGTGTTTATCAACCACAGTCCAAGGTGTCAAGGAAAGTGGTTCTACCAAAGGTTTCCTCGTTTATGGTTATCTCCTTTTCACTTTCAAACTCAATCCTCAAATTGGTTGTTTATGAGTTTTCATCCTTCCTCTCTCTCTCTCTCTCTCACAACTCAATCCATTTGATTGGTTGTATTTGATTCACTTAGTGTAAGCACGAGAGAAAGAGTGATCCTTCTGTTGGCCCTTGTTAAGCTCCTTGATAAAGATGAAGGTCTAACTAATTAGCCTGAAGGATACCAACTGGTTGCATAAAGGTTGGTTTATATAGTGAAGGCTTCCAGTTGTAGTAACGCCAATATACCGATAGGTCGATCGCTAGAAATGTTACCGTTACAATTCCGACCGTTGTGCAGTAAGTGCACTCCCAAATGTAATATTCTTTCTCGGTCAACATGTCGTTGATGGGTCGACACTTATGGTACCTAGGGGTCAATTCATACGAGAGGCTCGTTCTAATGCAAAACATGTTTAACAGTAGTTTCAACTTAGAAACCTGTTACTTAGAATGACTTGTCGCCCATTACCAAAGGGTCGGTCCTGGTACTCTCGATCAGTCTTTGATTGCCAATATGTTTGTTTCTTCGAGAGTCCACATGAGTTCAAAGTATTAGAAGTCAAGATCTTGATCGAGGAGTCGTTGACCACGAGGGGTCGGTGCATACGAGACTCTCTATCAGAGGCATACCTAGAATCACAGTTCAATGTTCCAGAACCAATGTCATTCGTGCCGATCAGTCTTTGACCACGATGGGTCGATTCTGACTCACCGATGGGTCAGTGAGATAGACTAGTCGTGTTGACAGTGAATATAATTCATATTTTCAAATTTGCTTCACTGTCAAACATGTTGTGCCAACTTTAAATTTGTAACTCGCAAGTGCACGAATCGAATTGGAGTATAGAGATATGCAAGTGCGAGGTCGAACCCATAGAGACTTGATTTAGAATGAATGGAAAAATAAATTAAAAAGCCTAACAATTTAACCTTAACCTAGTTAACACTTTTTATAGAGGATGGTTGAATTAAACATGCAAAATTAAAATAAAACAACTAAAATAGAGATTAAATAAAGTAAGAGAAATTACTAAGGTATCGGATTCTACCACCATTAAATCTATAATCTTCTAATTATTTATTTATTAATTCCCAAGTTTTAAAGATTTAAACATTTGAGCACGTTAATATGGTGTTCAAAGATTGATTTTCCTTTGCTTAAAAATGTAAATTCTAAGTATTCAATGTATCCAATCTTAACTCAAAAGACAATGGATCAAAGGGATTAATCTAAGCATCCAATGAATCAAAGGGTTTTACTTTTAAATTAATTTAAACGCCAAGAAATGATAAATCAAATACTAATATTAACTGCCACAAATACATCATATTAGTGGTGAAAATAATTAACATCTAATTAATCTAATGAAGCACAAATCATAAATAATTGAACACACATTTAGAAATTAAATAAACAAATAAAAGAACATTATTTCATTAATGGGGTTTCATCCTTAACCTTGTAAAAGAAATTAGCCGGACATCATAAAATTAAAACAAAATAGATGGAAAAATAAAACCCAAGCCATTGTCGGAGATACCGAGCCTTAGCCGTAATCCCTCTCTGATCCATCCGTTCCTTCTCCACTATCCGTCCGGTTTTGCTGTGCTGCAAAGCCTAAGTTTGAATCCTTCTCAATGGGGTTGGGCTGGTATTTATAAGAGGAGAGAGGTAAGAACCAATGGCCAGGATCGATTTCATGTAAAAGGCAAGAATATGTGGAAGGTTGAGATCGCATGGCTCATTGTGGAAAGGAAGCAAAATGAAGGCTTAGATTGCATGAGTTATAGATGGAAATGACACATGTAAGGTCGATAAAGCATTGTCTAAGAATGAAGTAAAACAAAAGAGGAAAGGAGGTGGCGTGGGTAAAATGATCAGCCAATGGATGGCCGACCATGGATAAGGCTTGCGGAGGGTCAGCCAAGTGCTGCTGAGTCAACAGGTAACTTGGTTTTGATAGCTTATACGAATGGGATTTCTTCTCCTATGCTTGTTCTATTCTCAGACCACCAATCCAACTCCTCTTGTCATTCCTTGACTACTTTTGTATTTCGGTGCTTCAAGAAATCTGTTGTATAAACAAAAGAGTTGCTGCTTGCTGTTGTCATCTTCTTGGAACACTAGCTTCTCAAAAAGTTGCTAACGATTATGTTGCCTTGTTTGCTTGCAAATCGCTGATTCTAATGTTGCTGCCTCACTGATTCGGAGCACAAATCAGATCTGTGTACAGCTCATGTTCACTTGACAATTGCATGGTGACACAACCAAAGAAAGGAAAAGAAAAAAACTTGGAAAATACACAGGCTATAAGAGATATCAAATGTTGTTTCTGCAGAAAACTTGTTCCAAAACAGTCCTCCTACCGTCCTCCTGCCGTCCTAATTCTTATTCTGCAATACAGAACTATAAACAGTCCCAGTTTTACCATTCGAGACTCATCATTTCTCATCCTGAATCCGTCCTAACTCGTCATTTCTCATCCTGAATCCGTCCTAACTCGTCATCTCTACTGTACAATCTTTTAAAGAAGAAATAAAAGAGAAACTTGTAATGCTTTGACTGCTTGGTTTGTGCCCTCTGCATCTTCTTCTCTTTATTTCTATCTCTCTATCACTGCATATTGTTGTCTTTTTCTTTTTCCAATCACCATTGCACAAAAACTGTTGTTGTATGATTTCTTTTATGCTCGACAACTTCCTTCTGCTTGTTGTCCGGTTCCTTGCTGATGTTTGCAAAGCTTATCTTCTCTCCATCAACCCGAACACTAGTTCAAGCTGAGAAAACTTGTCAATTCCACCTAATTAAGCCAGCTTTGGGTCTAGAAAGTTCCCCAACCTAAAACCCATAAAACACATTAATTAGATAAAATTAATTAATATGAGCTACTGACAAATATAAATTTAGAAGTAAAATAGGTAATGATTTTGCATTTATCAAAGCATCCTTACTAGACTTTTTATGATTTAATCATTTGTTCTTATTATCCTAGGAATATTCCTCTCTAAGGTGTGGGTACCACCTAAAGTTATCTATGGCCATAATACCTGTTTTGTGATTGCCATAACGATGTGTTTAAATCTGGTGGAGTGTGATCTTTACTCTTGATCATCTTGGGTATTCAAACTTCCGGACAAGTGCTTCTTTCTAAGTCATGGAATTGACAAACTTAGGGTCTTGGCCAAGCCATGGCACTAACAATCTCCCCCTTTGTCAATTTTGTGACAAAACCTAAAACTAATCCATTTACAATCCCACCCTTATTACAACATATTTGAATACAAAAATATTACATTGATTATATGTACATATTCAAATGGAAAGCAAGACTATGGTATTCACATATTCTTATTCAGCTTGCTTCATTTCATTTTCTTGTTCAAGTACATAAGCAAGCAACAATAGAAAATGGTTAGAGCGTTAGTCCCAAAAAATAAATATTCATTCATGGACTAAATAAGATTTCTTTTTAAGTTCCATCATACTTCCTGATTTCCTAGTGACCAACACTACCCATAGCTTATCCAAGCTATCAGTGTTGCGAAAATTACTCCCCCAATCTTCTTTGATTTTGATCTCTCAAAGTCCAAGTATAGACATTCTCCCTATATCCATTGGCTTTGATGTCTTCTAGCTTCTACTAATTTCTTCTCCATTTTATCATTCAATTGACAAAGATTAGTAGGCAGACATCGAGATTTAAGCACTCCCCCATGCTTCTTCGCATTTAGTGCTTGACTAGGTTTTACTTAAACTCATGGTTTTCCCTTTTGGTTTAATGTACATTTCTCGTGTATCAATATTACTTTGTCCCTGCACAAACTAAGATCTCAGCTTTGCTGATTTCTTCTATGAGTGGAGCAGTTGTCCTAGCATTCCTAGAGTCTTTCTCCCCCATTCTCCAAGCTGTCTCCCTCAGCTTTCTAGACCAGTTCCCCCATAAACTTAGCTGCCTCTAAGTTTATTTTTCTCCAAACTTTCTGTTAAAGCTCTCATTAATCGTCCTCCTCATAGTGTCATTGCCAGTGACAGGTGCTAATTAACATATATTTTGTGCTTCCCCATTCTCCAAAATATGTGTAATTTCACAGCCAGATTTTTTTCTCCCTAACATGACAATACAAAACTAATTTATCCAAACCTGCATGTTAGTCTATTTAACAAAATACCATGCTAAATATAGATATGAGATATAAGCAATATACACATCGTACTAAAACATATCATTTCATTCATGAGAAATTGGTACATATGGTTAAGGAGGGAGTCACATGGATGCTTAGACAAAAATATCAACATATTTTTTCCAAAATATATAATATGATTCATGAAAAATTATTTTATGCCGATCCATCCGGAGGAGGAGATGCTGGAGGAGAAGAGGATTTTCGTCGGTTACTCTTTTTGAATCCTTCCATGAATGTGGAGAGATTTTGAATTGATTCATTCATGGAGGTTGCAAAGTCTCCAATCTTTCTTTCCAACTCCCGACGTTTTTCAAGGAAGCGGAAGGTTCTTTTTATAAGATCTCTATTCCATTTGGTTTTAGCTTCTTCCATTTCCTCTTTTCTTTTCTCCTCTCTTTCCTTACTAGTAGCAGGTCTCCTACCAGGTGTCTCCTCATCACTGCATGATTCTGCTGGAGGAGTGAGATCCTTTCTACCTTTCCCTTTTTCCACTCACTTCTTCTACACTTGCTTTAGCCGAAAGTGTAGGTTCCTTAATAATCACTCCCCTAGGCTTTCTGGTTAGGGGTGAGGGTGATTTTTTCTTGTGAGATTTCCTTATGAGGATCTTGACCCAATGTCCTATAGTGTTTAGGAGAGACGATGATTCTTCTTGAAGCCACTTAGATTTTTAGGTGGCATGATCACTCTCAGAATCAGAGGACACAATAATGACTGTGGACTTGTCCTTTTTCATTATTCAACTACTGGAGATGAAAAGAACAGAAACCCTCTATTTTTTTGGTGAGATTTCGCTTCGGGAGGTCCTAACGGCTGACCTAGGGCATGGGAGGAGAAGAGGAAATCGCAGAGCATCAGTGAGAAAGAAAACGATAATTTTGAAATGTCTATCGTTTTCGTAGAAAGAGACATTTTTAACTTACTCTTTCTGATTCACCAACCAGTCGTGACCAATGACCTGTCTGTGTCGATATTTCGATATATACCGACCTGTCTCCCTTTACGATTTTCTCCCTTTCAGACAATGTTCTGAATTCCAACAGTACCGACCTGTCTGTACCTCCGACTAGTCTATCCTTCAACCTGGGTTATGAATGAAGATTTGATTTTTGTGTGTGTGTGTGTGTGTGTGTTTGTGATGTTCATAGTTCTTCAAGCTTTGCTTATACACCTTTTAATGCCAGTGATGATACATACATTTACACCGTATTTGTGCCATTTGAAGATTCGATTCACCCTTCTAAAAGTAGGTACAAACCATGGATTACGGATCTCTTTTCTAGATCCAAATCAATCCAAGATTCTTGGACACATTTAGTTCACCAAGTTAAGTATATTATCCAAGTGTGTGATGTCATGAGATGCGGCATTTTCAGGTCTTAGCAAGGCAAGATATTTATGAACATAATTCATTCCACATAATTTACAGATTGATGTACATAGGAATGAGACTCAAAGAACATTAGTTATACATTCATTTCCTGATTTAAGTACTGATCAACCATACATGAATGAGGTATAACCCTACACACACAGCTCGTATGCATTTTATCATGTTATTACCAACAATATGATGAAATATTTTATCATGTCATTTTACTTTTGGTTGGTCACACCAAAACAAAATATCACATTAATCGACATAGAGCACGTTTCATTCCACATGGGATTCATAAGTTTTAGAGCCTTGGAATGAAACGACATTGTTTATGTGTATTAAACTAGTTTTAATCACATACATACCCTATACATGAGGTAATGCACACATTGCATTCATTTCCTAAGGATGCACAAATCATATGACATATGAAATGAAATGAGATAAGTATAGTCCAATACAAGAGCTCATACCAACATGTACAGACAAGTATCTTGTATAAAATTAAGCCAACAATCAAACAAGAACATGGATTAAAAATAAGATACATGATGATTCCAAAACATATTTCAAATGTGGTACCAACAGTGGTATCCCTTAACACATTTGAACCTAACATTGTGAGACTTGGAATCTAAGTTCACAATTCCGTGATGGCCTTTTGTCAAATCGGGTTTTAGCCATGGGTACCTTCCCATTTGATCTTATGGTTCCACATTCCAGATTTTGTACCATGATGTTGGTCTCTAAAACATCTCGGTACATGGCCTTATAGGATACTTGGAGGTTACTACCTTCTTTAAGTTCCTTCTTCGGTCTTCTTCTTCTCTTAGAGGATACAGTTGGACTTTTTCAATGGATGAAATTAACCAATCACCTATATTTTCAGCTCACAAATTTATTGATAGGTGATGATATCCATTGGGCTATAAGAGACAATTTTCAGTGGATTCTTTGAGCCTCTTTTGTTGTTTCATGTCTTTTAAATATTTTGGCAGCAACACTGATAAATGCTACATATGTTTGGTTTTTATGCATAGCCTATTCATCACTTGTCCAAGCAGTTTTGGTCTTTGGGCTGAGTGGTCATAGAATTTGAAAGTTTACCCAATACTTCTTCCATAGGCACAGACCACTTTCTATTCACCTATTTCCAACTATGTTTTATGATGAAAACATTTATAGTTCATTCCATTTTTCATAAAAAACAGAGACTTGGAAATATCAAGGCTTTCTCTTATAGCCATTGTTCTAGCACAAATCAACTCGGATGGTTAAATCCTTTCTCAAGAGAACCAGGCTCTGATACCAATTGAAAGTTCCCATTTTTCAATGTGCTAGAACATCGTGATTGACCCCAGAGATTGTGGGGGGGGGGGGGGGGGGGGGGGGGGGGTGCTGAATAGGTCAATCCCATTTTTCATGGTGTTTACAAATTTCTTGATTTAAAATGCAGCAGAATGTTTGTCAAGAGATTTCTTTAGTGTGATAATTTCATTAAGCGATCACACTAAAATTATGACCCTTTACATAAACTTTGATTATCAATGCTTGTGGACAATGTGTATAATGAGATAATCAATAAGCAAAATGATGTGAGTTAAGAAGAATACTTAAATACTAAATACAAACACACATAGATCAAACACCACAAGACCAATTTAAAGTGGTTCGGTTAGCCAACCTACATCCACTGTTAGAACTCGCTCAACCTTGAGCTATCCCCAAAATCCACTAAGTGGGGACTTACACCCTCACAAGTAGAGTAGGAATTCTACCTCACTCAATCGACTGGGAATTTCACCTACCACTATCGAATAGGAATTCCACATATCCATTTGGCCGAGAGTTCCACCCACCTCTGTGCCGGAGACACCGCTCTATAATTTCTTATAGTGGTTCTGGGGTACCTCTCCTTTATCCACTTCGGAACAAAAGTTTTAAATAAAATTAAAACCATGAAGCACTTGCCTTTAAAGTTCTTTCTTCTGATGTGTGTTTCTTCGAGATCTCACCCATGTATGCCGACACTCCCACTTGTAGCCATCGTTTAGTAATCACAGTCCAGAGTATCAAGGAAACTATTTCTACCAAATGTCTTCTAGTTTATGGTTTTCTCCTTCTCACTTTGAAGCTCAATCTTCAAATTGGTTGTTTATGAGTTTTCATCCTTCCTCTCTCTTTCACAACTCAGTCCATTTGATTGGTTGCATTTGATTCCCCTAGTGTAAGAACGAGAGAGAGAGTGATCATTTTGTTGGCCCTTGTTAAGCTCACTGATATAGATGAGGGTCCAACTGATCCATCCGAAGGATACCAACTAGTTGTATAAATGTTGTTTTATATAGTGAAGGCAACCAGTTGTTGTAACAGTAATGTACCGATAGGTCGGTCGCACCGAGGGGTCGGTGACTAGAAATGTTATTGTTACAATTCCGACCGTTATGCATTAAGTGCACTCCCAACAGTAATATTCTTTCTCGGTCGACATGTCGTTTGTCGTCGATGGGTCAACACTTATAGTACCGAGGGGTTGGCCCATACGAGAGGCTTGTTCTGGTTCAAAACATGCTTACATTAGTTTTAGCTTAGAAATTTGATCCCTAGAACAACATGTTGCCTATTATCGACGGGTCGGTCCTGGTACTCTCGATCGGTTTTTGGTTGCCGATATGTCAGTTTCTTCGAAAGTCCGCATGAGTTCAAGTTTCAGAACTCAAGATCTTGATCGAGGATTCATGGACCACGAGGGGTCGTTTCAACCTTTCACCGAGGGGTCGGTGGATACGAGACTTTCGATCAAAGGCATACCTAGAATGACAGGTCAATGTTCCATAACCTATGTCATTCGAGTAGACCAGTCTTTGACTACGATGGGTCGATCCTAACTATACCGAGGGGTCGGTAGATAGACTGGTTATGCTGACAGTGAACATAATTCATATTTCTATATTTGCTTCTATTTCATTGTCAAGCATTCTCACTAGGCTTTTTTTTATGATTTAACCATTTATTCTTCTAAGCATAGGGATAGTCCTCTCTAAGGTGTGATTTCCATAAGGATGAGTTTAAATCCAGTGGAGAATGATCTTTACTTTTGATCATCTTGGGTCTTCAAGCTTCCGGTAAATGCTTATTTCCGAGTCATCGAATTGAGAAACTTAGGGTTTTGGCTAAGCTGAGCCATTAAAATTTCACAGATTGATCATCACTATCTTCTAAATTGAAATAAAATTCCCTGACTAATGTAGGATACATATCATTTTTTAATTCGAAAAAAGAACCCCAACCGAATTTGTCAAAGTAATATTTGGTTTTCAATCCAAAAGGTGTGAAAAAGGAAAGGTCCACGATTTTACCAAAAATATAGGATCGTGTGGAGAAATCATCTTGGTACAGCGTCGCGACCTCCAAACTTATGAAATGGTTGCGGTCGAATTCCAGCTCTTTCCTCTATTTCTTCCCTTTATGTGATGTGACAAGGTTCTTCATTTTTTGAGAAGATGATGCTTGTTGTGATGTCATGTCAACAAAATAAAGCCCAAGAGAGGTTTGGAATTGGGATTTGGTGGTTCTGGCGAAGGAATGAGATGGAAAAAGTGGATTAGGGCAAGTTCGAACAAATGGAAAGGGGAAAATCCCTTTCGTTTGGAGGAAGGAGGAGAGGAGGAGAGGGAGGGTAACTTTAATAAGAGGGGATTAGAGATCCTTCGAACGAGTGGAAGGGGAAAGTCCCTTTCGTTCGAAAGTATTCGTTAGGAAAGAGGAGGGATAGAGAGGGTTTCTAGGATTAGGGTTCGATGGAATGGAAATGCGTCGAAGGAAGGGGCTTACGGAAATTATACCCTTGGAATCATTTGAAGGATCACTTAGGATCCTTCGAACGAATTTAACTAAGAGAAGATTGAAATTACAGTCGTTCTGTCAATTCAATTTGTTCGAAGGATCCTAAGTGATCCCTCGAAAGATTACAAAAGTATATGTAAGATCGTCCGAAGGAACACATTTTGTACTAAAATGTTCCTTTAGACGATCTTATCATCCAAAGGAACTGAAAAAGAACTTACAGTTCCTTTGGTTAATATAAATCGGAAGGGTAAAATTGTATTTTCACTCGACTTTTTGAAATCGAGTGTATAGAAGTAGAACAATCGGATGTCTATATGGCTAGCCTTTTTTAATTCGAAAAAAGATCTCCAACCAAGTTTATCAAAGTAATCTTTGGTTTTCAATCCAACAGATGTGAAAAAAAAAAAGGTCAACGGTTTTACCAAAAAAATAGGATTAGGTGGAGAAATCATCTTGGTACAGTGTCGCGACCTCGAAAGATATGAAATGGTTGAGGTTGAATTCTGGCTCTTTTCTCTGTTTGTTGTGATGCCATTTCAACAAAATAAAGCCCAAGAGAGGTTTGGAATTGGGATTTGGTAGTTTGGGCGAAGGATGGAGATGGAGAAAAGGGAAAAGACAAAGTTCGAACGAATGGAAAGGGGAAAATCCCTTTCGTTCAGAGGAAAGTGGAAAGGGAGGGCAACTCTAATCGGAGGGGATTAGAGATCCTTCGAACTAGTGGAAGGGGAAAGTCTATTTCGTTCGAAGGTATTCGTTCGGAAAGAGGAGGGATATGGAGGGTTTCTGGGATTAGGGTTCGATGGAATGGAAATGCGTCGAAGAAAAGGGTTTACAGAAGTTATACCCTTGGAATCGTTCCGAGGATCACTTAGGATCCTTCGAACGAATTTAACTGAAACAAGACTGAAAATACAGTCGTTCTCTCGATGAAATTCGTTCGAAGGATCATAAGTGATCCTTCGAACAATTCCAAGGGTATTGGTAAGATAGTTCGAATGAACACAGTTTTGTACTGATGTGTTCCTTCGAACTATCTTACCTATACCCTTGTAAATGTTCGAAGGATCACTTAGGATCCTTCGAATGAATTTGACTAAGAGAAGACTGAAATTACAATCATTCTGTCAGTTCAATTCGTTCGAAGGATCCTAAGTGATCCTTCGAACGATTACAAAAGTATTGGTACGATCGTCTGAAGGAACACATTTTGTACTAGAATGTTCCTTCGGACAATCTTATCATCTGAAGGAACTTAAAATGAACTTATAGTTCCTTCGGATGATAAAAGCTGGAAGGGTAAAATGAACTTAAATTGAACGATTAATGAATGGGATGTTGGCATTAATAATTGTAATGGGAAAGTTGGATGGTAGGATACATGGAACGGTGAAAAGGAGAAGATAGAGGGACGTAGATCTGGATGTTGGTGTTGATGGACGAGGAGGTTTGGGGCGATTGGAGTGAATGGATGATGGGTTCAAGTGATACTGCAAGATGAATCTCGGCTGGCTACAGATATGGCCGATGGAGGCCTAGACGCTTGCTGGTTTTAGAAGAGGGTATTAGAGATGGGAAGGACGAACCTGGTATGGGCGGATGGATCTTTATGCTAGGCTGATTGAAGATGGAGATGGATGATGGTGGAAGGAAGGAAACAGGGGATAAGAAACAAGACAGCAGAGGCACATGTGATCAACAAACTGTGCCGAACATCCGCCAACTTGGTCGTGGCCCAACCTTCTGCTTGCAGGCAAAGGAAGGGGAAGAAGATAACTCTGGTAGAACTGTCGAACGTCGGCGGCAGCGGGATTCCTAAAAGGTAGAAGAGAGAAGGGTGGGAGTCCACCCACGAGAAAGGAAAGGGGAGATACAGGAAATACTAAATCAATTCATATTCATTCATTTATTTTCTCCAATACAACTCTCTTTCATACGTATATGAAAGAAACCCTAATCCATAAAATCAAAGGAATAAATAAAATGAAAATACATTAATAAAATGAAAAATAAATATAATAAAATAAATTGGTCGGGTTTTCGATGTTTACCCGGGTCGGGTCAGAGTCTGTGCTACATCGCATAGCCCTTATATGAACTAACTTATAGCAATTAAAGCAAGTGATTCCCATTTTCCTTTTGAACACTTTTGTGTTATTCTTTTGATCCTTTTTGGATTCATCATGCAATAAATTTCTGACTTATCTCCGAGTCACTACCATTTTCTTCCACTTTACTTGTGGTTTTCAAGGTTGTGGTGTTACCTTACCCTTTAGGTTGCACATTGAAGTGCAATTCAAAGGTTTTTAGTGATCCAACCAACTCATCTACACTCATGGTGGAAAAATCTCTATGTTCTACAATAGAGATGACCTTCGGTGTAAACCTATCTGGTAAAGACCTCAGAATCTTAGTGTATATGGTGGTTCTGAAGCCTCTTCTCCTAAAGTCCACATAGAGTTAACTGTATCACTAAGTTGAGAGTAGAATTATAAAAAGGTATTATTATCATCCACACTAATAGTTTCAAACCTTGAGTTAAGAATTTGAAACTTGGATCTTTCACGACATTGGTACCTTCATAAGTTCTTTATAGAATATCCCATGCTTCTTTTGTGGTTTCGCATGTGAGAATTCTTTTGAATTCATTAGGAGAGATGGCACAGTTTATGGCATTTAAAGCTTTGCTATTTTCCACGTAAGAACCTTTTTCACTATATGTCCATTTTTACGAAATGTTTTAATATAACTTCCTTTGAAGTTCCTTCCTTACTTCTGTAGTTAGATGAGTCCATCCAGTCTAGTTTCCCAATAAGCATAATTGGAGCCATCAAAGTAATCGGGTCAAGTAACTATCGAACTTCCATCCTTGAACATTGTCACACTTTGTCGACGATCGAGAACTCATGATAGTTAGATCTTATCCCGAGTAACCTCAGCCAACTGAAAGTGACCTCAACGGTTAATGACAGAGTGCCACGTAACCTAAATACATCAAAGTAATGGGGTCAGGTAACTATCAAACTTCCATCCTTGAACATTATCACACTTTGTCGATGATCGAGAACTCATGATAGTTAGATCTTATCCCGAGTAACCTCAGCCAACTGAAAGTGACCTCAACGGTTAATGACAGAGTGCCACGTAACCTAAATACATCCTAGAGGGATGGGGGTGAATTGAATTAAATAATTATCGCTTTCAATTTAGTTGATCTCAATATGCGGAAACAATATATTAATATCAGAGATTAACACAACAACAAATACTAAACCTCTTATACAATTAAGATATAAAACAATTTATACAATGATATTAATTTATACAATTGATCACATGATAAATCCAAAAGATTTATAATTACAATCCTTTACATGAATGTCTCTAGATATCAAGAGGAATATCCAATCTCAGACTTATGAATATTCTAACCAATGTCAGTTCGAAACTCTAAACCGATCCTGATGTTCACACCTCTTTATGTTCAAAAGTATGAACCAAATCTCTTCAGAACTCTAAACCAAAGTCTGAAATCTGATCTTTACCAGATGATCAACTTTGCATGCACATTGTATTTGCAAGTTATATTTCAAGGATGTAATATATTATGTAGTGGTGATGATTGATGAAATAAACAAGCAAGCAATCGACACAATCACAATCACCGCAACACGAGATTTGCATTGGTTCGGTCCCAACGACCTACGTCCACTTGTAGACTCTCCCAACCTTGGGATATCTGACGAACTCCACTAATTATCAGCCGTTCCATCTGGGTCTACAGACTTGACTCACAAACAGTCCTCACCAAACAATTCACCTGAGTTGCTCACTCACCTTGACTCTACCCGAGTCAACACAATACTCTACTGAGTCTTACAAACACAGACTCTACATGTGTCTACCAAAACATACTCTAACCGAGTCTTACCTCAATACAATCCACCTGAGTCTCTCCCACAAAGTGCTCATTGCCTTTGCTGATGCCAAATCCAATCCGTTAGTCACAACCACTCCAATAAGTGAACTAGTCTAACGTTTCCTCCATAGCACCACGTCTTTGTTACAGATAATATACCAATCACAACACTCATCCAAAGATATGAAGAGGGATTTCTCTAGATCGTACACCGTCACAAGTGTCCCTAGATCTCACACACTCATTGATTTTTCCAATCACTTATCAAACTAGAGCCTCACACGCACTTTCTGTTCTGTTAGGATCGAAGTGATGGATACTACTATGACTATCAAAAGATCGCAAGTTTTGGCTCAATAGTCTCTCAAACAATATTTTCAATATTTAGGAATTTTCAATGAGGCAAAGTCTTCTTTCACCAACTACACTACTGGTATTTATAGATTACTCAACTTGTCAATTCAGAAGTCTGAACTGACCTGTTAAGATCTCTGAACCAACGGTTACAACACATAGTTAACTTGTGCCAACCAAACAAATCTATCTTATTCCAAATCAGAATTTCCCATAGGTGTTTTCCATCGTGCTATACAACTTGTTACATGCTCCAATGACTCTATTTTCAAAACTTTTTCCAACTCATCAAGATTTGAAATCCCGTTTAGTGTTGCATGCATTTCAGCGATAATTTAGAAGTACGAATCTCACCAACTTGGAGTTCTGAGTCCACGAAAGACTTAGTCCACAGGTTTGTTCTCACTGCGTTCCATTCAAACGTCCGTATCACACCATTCAGAACTCTGAACTCAGACTTTCCACATTTTCACAAAGCTTACTTATGGACTTTCCATCTTAGAATTATCTACTTCATATAATCCACCTGTATTAGTCCAATTTTAAGTCCATTCCTAATAAGGATCACTCCAGGGTCACCTATGGACTTTCCATCTTAGAATTATCTACTTCATATAATCCACCTATATCAGTCAAATTTTAAGTCCATTCCTAGTAAGGATCACTCCAGGGTCACCTAAGTCTATAAGGTCTTTTTACCTACTTTGGTTGGCCTTCTAGCTGATTCACCGCTCATGTTGTTACTCTGCCATAAAGGTCTTCACTGATCTTCATACATCCAGAGGCACACAAGCACACTCAACGTAGATTTTTGGACACCGAAATTGACAACTGAGAACACAAGTTCAACTGTGGCTCTAACACGAGAGTCATTTGAGGATTGTCTCATAGCTTCTGAGAGAGCACCAGTTATATGCCATGTTGAGCAAGCACGAGTTTTGGATCACTGAGGTGAAATTTTTGGGTCATGGGATATCAAAGGAAGGGGTTTCTATGGATCCTTCCAAGGTGGAGGCAGTGATGAGTTGAAACCAGTTGAAGAATGTCTTTGAGATTAAGAGTTTCCTTGTGTTAGCTGATTACTACCGTCGGTTAAATTTTCTCGTTTAGCCTTACCAATGACTCACTTGACTAGAAATTTGAGTGGGACAAGGCTTGTGAGCAAGCATTCTTGGAGTTGAAGAGGAGATTGACTGCGACACCAATTTTAGTGATTCCTGAGTGTGGCTTGGGTTATACGGTTTATTGTGATGTTTCATGTGATGGATTGTGATGTGTTTGATGCAACAAGGTCGAGTAGTAGCATATGGCTCCCGTCAGCTGAAGACGCACGAGCAAAACTATCCAACTCATGATTTGGAGTTAGTCTCAGTGGTATTTTCTTTGAAGAGTTGGAGGTCATTATCTCTACGTGATGGATTGTGATGAGTTTTGATGCAGCAAGGTCAAGTAGTAGCCTGTGGCTCCTGTCAGCTGAAGATGCACGAGCAAAACTATCCAACTCATGATTTGGAGTTAGTTGCAGTGGCATTTTCTTTGAAGAGTTGGAGGTCACACAAAGGCATCAAATCTAAAGCAATGTCAATGGATGGAATACTTAGAGGTCTATGACTTCAAATCCATGGAAATTTCAAATCCATTATACAAACAACTTCAAAAATAGTAAAAAAAAAAAATCATATGATATATGGAAACTCTTTATCCATAGAGATGTTGTACCAGGAGTCCATTTCTCTGTCGTACTGATAATTTGGACAATTGAATTCTACATGAGAGAGGTGAGGTTGGAAATTGGAGTCCTGAATCCTTGATTTTTGATGGGTAATCCTGTTCTTCATCCACAGAGATATTACACTAGAAGTCCATTCAGTTGTTCCATTCATAACATGTACTGACAAATTCTTCGCAAGAGAGAGGAGAGGGTGGAACTTGAAGCCCTTGATCCTTGATTAATGATGAATAATCTTGCTCTTTATCAACAGAGATGTTGCAGCAGAAGTCCATTTGGTGGTTGTATTGAGAATTGGACTGTTGTATTGTTCGTAGGAGAGCGGAGAGGGTGGAAATCGAAGTCCTGAGTCCTTGAATATTGACGGACAATCCTCCTGCGCATAGAAACCTTCTTCCAACAAATTTGGGAAGTTTAAATGGTTTTTTAACTCATCAAGAATTTCTGATTTCATGAATTGATTCACACCCATTTCATTACACTCCTTGGTCTCTGCAAAGGATGAACCATTACCAGATGAAAGATTGGTTTTAGTCTCCTGTGGAGGGTTTTGATGGTAGCTCGGATATTTTGATATCATGTCGACTGGAGCATTTGGATGGAAGTTGACTGGTGGAAACTCCTTCTTGGCATTGACACTGCAGTGGGACTTGTCAATTAGTCGCTGCTTGGTTTCTTTCTTGGTTTGATTGACATTCGTGCGTTTTCTCAAATGACTGTGCCAGTGATTCTTTATTTCATTGTCTGTTCTTCCTGGTAATGCAGCTGCAATGGTAGCCCATCTGGAGGAAATATAAAAGAGAATAAATGATTATCAACAAACATGAGCACAGTCAAAAAAGGATTATCTCTTCCTACTAGTATAACTTTTATTGTGCTTTCGAAAATTCAGTTCTTAAATATGCAATTCTAATGCATTTGTATTTAGTAATGTTACCAATTGAGCTTAGAAGTTCATAAATACTTAGTGTGGACACTGAAAACAATAGTCTCTAGGAAATGCAGATCATTCATACCTATTTCCATGGGAATTGTGCCATCTGATGATAGTTTCTTCTTCTTCTTTGCTATAATCTCCATGCTTGATATTGGGTCGCAAGTAATTAAGCCATCGGAATCTGCAGCTCTTCCCACACCTCAATAGGCCTGAAGTAGAGGGGAAAGGAAGAAATGCAGCATGAGACAATCTTTTTCTCCATTACTATTACATGGCTAGTCAATAGATAATTTGAAACAATAATTAAAATTTGTAAGAGAACTGATGTAGGATTCAGATCCATTAAACCCGACTAAGGCCCAATCAAAGAGGAGCCGGCCAATTCAGATCTATCAAGAACCAATTTGCTATGGCTTTAATTATCTGCTTGTTTGGGAAGTTCGTGCCAGTTGCCATGTCCATGCCTCTGAATATAAGCTATTAATTTCCCATCTTCTTCTTCACTCCATGTTCCTTTCTTTAGTCCCTCCTTCTCACAACAACCTTTCACCATCTTTCTCTTTTCTCACACCTTCTTTCAATCCAAGTTGCTTAGCTGAGCTCTGCTCTCCAAAACTTCTGCAAATCACTGCCATTTATATATGTAAGTACACACTCGGGAGTATGAGAAAACTAACAGCGTCAGATTTCATATACGCGGATAGTGAAGAGCCTTCCAAGAAGGGGTTCTGATATTGTGTTGACCTAAGTACTAGGATTAGTACTTAAAAATTGCTTAACTCTTTCATTTGGCATCTCTTCATTATCACACGCGTGTTGTCCATTTCGCTCTCTCTCTCTCTCTCTCTCTCTGTCTCTCACTTGATCCATTGGTATTTTAAACAATTCCTTGGATTAGAATTCAGAAGAAGGGGGCATACCTTACTGGAAATGCGAAATTACTCAGAGAGTCAGGTCAACGATGCAGGATTAAAGTATTGCCTTGCTCAGGTCAACAAAGCACATGGTCAGCTACTCTCCCAATTAGTACCCATCAGTTGGTATCTTATAAGATAATTGCCTTGTTCTTGTCCCATGGCCCTCCCTTGCATTATTAAAGTATAAAATTTAGTCCATATGGGTGTAGTTCAACCGGTAATTTTCCGTTTTAAAAAGCGGGAGGTGTCAGGTTTGAGCCCCCATAGCCTCACCTAATGTGCCTTAAGGGCAGTGGGTATCACCTGTGGAGTTTTACAATGGGTTTCCTGCTGTTTCTCATATGTAAATTAAAAAAAAAAAAAAGAATAAATTTTAGTTGAATATTATTAGAGGGAGTGAATCAGGTCATGTTTAAATGTAAGTAATTGGCTGATTTATTTAACTTCAAGTCGAATTATGGCAATTCATTATGATTGTAAATTAGGTCAATTCATTTATTAAATAGCGCAGAGATTTAACTTAAACTTCATTTCTCATGGTTAAAATTTAATTAATTCATTAAAAATTGAGTTTAAATTAAATTAATAGGTTAAATTTTATAAAATTGACATTAAAATTAAAGCCATTTATTAGAGAAACTTGTTTCTCAATGGGTTGCATGAAACAAGCATGTGAATTTGAAGCACCACTAGTAGCTTGACATTGGTATAAAAAATTGAAATGTAATGATATATTTTTCTTTTTTCGTAATATAAATATCTCTATTTCGCATTGGAGGTAAGATTAATTCCACAGGCATATGTAAACCTTCTAATCTACATATAATAGTCTAGTCGATGGAGAATAACCTCATTAAGAATTAAGAGTAGTCTGGACGGTTCCAAATAGCTGAGAGCCTCGTCTGGAAAAGAGCCCAAATTAAAGGTAGTATGATTTGTGTAGTGAAAATACTTACTCCTCTATAAGAGCATCCGGTATAGGGAGTGTTTGGCCAGCTAGTAACAACTATGGCCACCATGTATTTACCGTGTGGTGTTGGCCATCAGTGGAGCCCACATCAAAATTTGTTAAATGGCTGGTCACAGGTAACACAAGGGTAGCCAGCCATTTAATATTCTCTCTCCTACTTTTCTTTCTCTCTCCTTTTATATATATATACACACACACGACTGTATATATAACTTGTATACAGTTTTTGATTTTTTTTTTTGTTTTCTCTTTTTATTTATTTATTTGATTATTTTGGATTTTTTTTTTGTTTTTGGGTATAATTTGTATATTAGGGCAAATAATTATTTTTTTCTTTACTTCATTATTTTATTTTTTATACAAAAAATAAAAAATAACTCTTTACCTTTTGATTTTTTTTTCCTTTACATTTGTAAACAAAATATATGAGAAACAAAAAATTAAAATTATTTTGTACAAAAAATTAAAATTATAGCTATTGAGAAACAAAAATATTAAAAATAATATTTTATTCATCGCAAACAATATGAAAAATTACATTTCTAAAAATATTCTCTTTAAACTTCTTCATTACCAAATTTATTCCACAAAAGCGTGGATCATTGCACAACAAAATGCAATCATAAATAAATTAACTCAAGGTGGCGATCATATGTAATGTATTTTTATTTATGCTAGAGTATGTAATGTCTTTTTAATTTATTCATTTCCAGTATCACAAATATGTATGTCTTTTTAATTTATTTAATTTCTTGTGAGAAAATATGTATGTTTTTTAATTTATTTAATTACTTGTGAAAAAATATGTAATGTCTTTATATTTATTTTCTTTTAAATTTGTTAAAAAAATGTACATAAAAAAATAATAAAAAAATATTAAAAAGTAGCCATTCTAGTTAACACTATACCGTGTGGCGAGGCTAGCTAAAAATTATAGTCAGCCATGTCATCAAAAGAAATATTATTTAATTATATGGCTAGCTAAATTATGTGGCATAGCCAGCCACAATTAGGCATACCATACCGGCTGCCCTAAGGCTTTGTCTGACGTCCACTTCAACCACATCAAACTACAGTAGATGGAACGGAACCACCCATACAAACAAGACTTTAGAAGAAGACGTGTGATTGCTTACAGAAATCACATGATTCTACCCCATATAGTTTATACTAAGTAGTTTGTATGACTTTTTTTCACTTCAACATTTGTTGATAAATATTGTATACAATAAGTAATCCCATGATCTTGGCTACATTTTCTGTAGCTCGTTTATTTAAGTATGCTTTATATTAAAAGTAATGGCTAAGAGAGATCGGCATTTATTTTCTAAAATAGAGATTCATTTCTTAAATTAAAAGATCTATGTAAATATATATCATTAGTAGAGAATAAATTACTAAGAAGATGATTAGGACAATTAGGAGTGAACATACATTTAAGCCTGTCCATTCTTTAATCATGACAAAAAGTATAGAGGCTCAAAATTTAATGGATTTATAGACCTTAGATAAACACAACTGTTTTTTACATGAAAATTCAATAATGTAGAAAAGATGAATTGATGATAAGTTTGATATATAACAATTCACAGGGGTAAGTGAGTGTGAATAGTTTTAATTGATCATTAGAGAGGCCCCACATCAAAGGCCTTTAGAAGCGGTCTCTCGTAGAGGTCTATTAACGGAAAGTCCTGACTTTCCGATATTGTGTATCTGTAATGATTCCCTTCCCCAATCAAGGGATTGTAATTTGTATGTGATTGATTCTTTCCTCATTTGTGAGGCTTGTAATTCCTATTTATACTGATATTAATAGAGAGGCAAAATTGCCAAATTCCTAAATTCTACATGGTATCTCGACTATAATGAAACCTTCAGCCCTGTCGTCAAGCCCACCACAATCCGTACTGTTCTCAGTCTTGCGATCAACTTTGCCTGGCCCACTCATCAGCTTGACGTCAAGAATGCTTTCCTTCATTGCCACATTTTTGAAGAAGTTTATATGGTTCAACCGCCTGGCTTTGTTGATCCTCGTCGTCCTCAACATGTTTACAAACTACACAAAGCGATTTATGGTTTGAAGTAGGCTCCCCGAGCATGGTTTCACCGGTTCAGTTCTTTTCTTCTCTCTTATGGATTCGTTCAAAGCAAGGCCGACACCTCGATGTTCACCTTGCGCCAGGGCTCCAGCCTCATGATTCTACTTCTTTATGTTGATGATATTGTCTTGACCGGAAATACCCCAGCTCTTCTCAAATCGTTTATTCAAACACTGGGCTCCGAATTTGAAATCAAGGATCTTGGTACTCTTCAGTACTTCTTGGGTCTTGAGGTCACTTCTGCTTCTCGAGGGTTACATTTATCTCAGACCAAATACGCCCTAGATATTCTTCGTCGTCATCAGATGCTTGACTGCAAACCGTGCTCCACGCCTATTCCTGCTAAGACTCAGTTGTCTTCTCTCCCTGGTAACCTGCTCTCGGATCCCACTGAGCATCGCCAGCTTGTTGGCGCCCTTCAATATCTCACCCTCACAAGGCCCGATATTGCTTTCGCTGTATACATGGCCTCTCAATTTATGCGTGAACCTCGCACACCTCATTTGGACGCCATCAAATGCATCCTTCGCTATCTCAAAGGCTCCCTTGGTCGTGGTCTGTCTCTCCTCCGTGCAACTCATCCTCTTCGCCTGGTTGCTTACTCTAATGCTGATTGGGCCGGTTGTCCTGATAGTCGTCGCTCCACTACTGGTTTCTGCATTTTCTTGGGTCCCAACTTAATTTCTTGGTGTGCTAAGAAGCAACCGATTGTTTCTCGTTCTAGTGCTGAAGTCGAATACAGGGCTCTTGCCTATACCTGTGCTAATACTATTTGGATTCAAAATCTCTTGCGTGAGCTTGGATTTCCTCTATCGTCTCCAACGATCCTTCTTTGTGATAATCTCAGTGCCACATATATGGCTGCTAATTCCGTCTTTCATGCTCGGACTAAACACATCGAGCTTGATTATCATTTTATCCGCGAACGGGTAACCGCTGGCATTCATCAGATTCAGTTTGTCTCCTCCCTCGATCATCTTGCTGATATCTTCACAAAGGGTTTGGCTTCGCAATGCTTCTCTGTGCTTAGCTCCAAACTCGTCGCTCCCTCTTCGCCGAGTTTCCGGGGTAGTATTAACGGAAAGTCCTGACTTTCCGATATTGTGTATCTGTAAGGATTCTCTTCCCCAATCAAGGGATTGTAATTTGTATGTGATTGATTCTTTCCTCATTTGTGAGGCTTGTAATTCCTATTTATACTGATATCAATAAAGAGGCAAAATTGCCAAATTCCTAAATCTACATGCGTGAACTGCATCCTTGCTACTGTTTATCCCTTGTGCTATTTACCGGCTCCAAGATTTAAAAAAAAAAAAAAGGGACAGCCCTTTCTCCCTGCCGACCAGTGCACCTTCTCAAAATGGCCTCCTCAGCTGTTTGCTCATCATCCTCCTCAGTCCCTATCATCACTGTACCCCATTTCTCCAATCTGGTCTCCATCAAATTAACGGAGACTAATTACCTACTTTGGCATGCTCAAATAAAACCCTTTTTGATTGGTCAAGACCATTGGTCCTTCATTGATGGCACCTCTTCTTGTCCTTCTCAGTATCTCTCCACTGATGATCCTTCCAAACAAGTGCCAAACCCCGCCTACACAAGTTGGGTTCACATGGATTAAACCCTTGTTAGCATCCTTAATGCTACACTTTTTGAACCTGTTCTGGCACATGTGGTTGGTCTCTCCACTTCCCGTCAGATTTGGGAATGCTTACAGCACAACTGCTCTCAACAGTCTCTTGCCAATGCAACTCATCTGCGCTTCCAGTTGCTTTCCATTTCCAAGGGCACAAAGACTGTCTCCGAATATCTGCAGCATGCCAAGTCTCTTGCTGACTCTCTTGCAGCCATCAACCAACCTGTCCTCAGTGATGATCTTGTCACTTCAGTCCTTCGGGGCCTTGGATCTGATTATTCGATGCTTGTCACAGCCCTCATCAACTTCCCACCATTGCCTGTCTTCTTGGATCTTCGGGCACGCCTCCTCTCCTTTAAGTCACAGCTCTCTCTCTCTCATCACTTGGCGACTCGACCACTTCCCCACCAACGACATTACTTTCCTCTCGTGGTCGTGGGCCCTCCTATCGTGGCAGTTGTAACTGTCGTGGAAACTTTGGTGGTCGCTCCGATTTTTATCAGTCTGGTCGTGGGGACCCTAGTCGTGGCACCTTTGGTCGTGGTGGTCCTAGCCGTGGTAATCGAGGTCGCGGCCGCATGTCTACATCTCCGGGCATTCTCGGGCCTCCCTCATCGCCTGCCGTTCAATGTCAGATCTGCTCTTGGTATGGTCACAGTGCTTCTACTTGCTACAGCCGCTACTAGGACGAGTCTCAGTTCGAGGGTGATCTCTCCTCCACCTTCGCCGACATGCAGATTGCCCAACCAGTTGATCCCAACTGGTACCCAGACACTAGCGCCACCAACGACATGACTGGTGATGTTGCATCTGTAAGCTCTAAGTCTGATTACCCAGGTATGGATCAAGTTGTTTTGGGTAACGGTGACTCTCTCCCTATTTCGCACACTGGTCGCCTTTTACTCTCTTCTGCTTCATCACAGTTTCGTCTATCTTGTAATATCCTAGATTTTTCAATATATCAATATTTACGAAAATGCCATTGGATTTATGAATTAAAGGGTTATGATCGTAGATGAGAAAATGGTGGGACCCATTGTTCAAGGAGGAACCAATGTACTGGGTATAAGGTTCAAATTAAGTTAAATGGGTAATGTACAGTTATTTGGGTCAAAGTGGTTAATTGGGTCAAAGGAGCCAATTGGGACCCAATGGGTCATTATGGACATGATTAATCATTGGGTGAGCTCAAAGCTTAATTGGTTTAAGTTTAATTAAATGTTTGAGTTTGGTTTGAGTTGAAATAAATGATGGAGTTTAGTTGAGTTGAATTTATGGGTTGAGTTGCATTAAATTGATGAGTTAAATGGGTGAGTTGTGTCATATGAGTTAGGTGGGAAATTATGGAGATAATTATCTCAAAGGGTGAATTGTGAAGTTGAAGAGTGGTGGTTTCAAGTTTGAACATCACACCACACATTGGAATGCATGGGAAGTTTCTTCCATGCTTGAAACTTCTAGTTAATAAATGAGGTGGCGGTTTTGTGGAGTTACATATGGTAGTTTGTTGTGTTTCAAAAAGGTCGCTGAACACTCATCCCAGGTCATGGCCGTCCTCTCCCTTACTGGTACGAGTGCCCGCTGTTTCTCCATCACCTCCCACCATTTACCGGCATATTCAATTAGTTGTGATGTAGCCAGTAGAATCCTGTCAGCATGACTCGAGATCTTGAGTAGAGTTAAGATCTGAGTGATCTTCTTCAACCAATGTTCAGCTCCGAGAGCCCCTTCCTTCCCTTTGAAGTAGGGAAGGCGCTGTTGCTGGAATTCTCGGACCATACTCCGGTCATTGACGTCTTTAGAACTTTCACTTCCATTCATATGCTGTTGGAGTACAGAAGTCACCAGCGCTTGAACTAAGCTCTGTAGTTCAGGCGGCACATGTGGTATATGTACGCCGCTGTTCCCCTCTTCCTCCCTCCGAGATGAGTGCTCACTCTCCTTCTCTTCTCGGCGAGAGTGATGTGACTCTTCCTCATTGTGTGATTTTTCATGAAAAGATTGCTCCTTCTCATGTAAAGATGGCTTCTTCTCATGTAAAAATTTTTCATGTTGAGATACCACTTTCTCATGTTGAGTGATTTGTAACACTTTTTCCTTCCCCTTCTCGTTCTGAGGGATCTTTTTCTTTGGAGCCATTTTCCCTAAAGTCATGAAAACATTAACGACTTAGTTTCTTCATACAATTTGTGTTTTTCACTATTTTGGGAAGATTTCCAAATAAGCACTCTTGGCTTTCTTTGTTTTTGGGGAAATTTCTAAATATCTATTGTTTGTTTCTCAATTTGGGGATATTGGGGAAGTGTATCCTATTTTGTTGTATTTGGTATATCCATGACTGTACTTCCTTTGCTATCTTTCATTGTTATTCTTAGATTGATTGTTCAATCCGAGTCTAACGAAGTAAATTAATCCGGCCCCCAGTCAGCGGACTCCCGAGAGTCGGTCAGTTGGGATTCTTATTTGTCAGTGAGACATGAACCCGTCTTAATGTTACTTCAAAAGATTCAACTTCCCGTTTCGCTCTGATACCAACTGTAATACCCCACCCTATTCACTCTAATAATCAGAGTTTTTTTTTATAATAAATAAACAAGTGATAAGAGCGGAGTGTCACGACGCGAGTTAAGTTCGGACTTCTAATGTCCGACCCTTAACTAGCCAACCCTATGTGTGCATGGACTAAGTCCATGACAACAGTTCACACATAGTGATTTATAACCTTTGCGGAATATAACATAACTGATTGCGGATTATAATGGAACCTACATCTACTCCATTTTATTAGATAGCAAAGTACATAGTCATTTATCCAAAGTTATCTTAACTTAATCATCCATACCAAACCTTTCACAAACCATAGCAACTATTATCTAAGTTATTACATGTCAACATCTAACTACTCAAATTACATGTCCATGTAAACTTATCAAAATATCAATAATAAATTCCAATCCCATATCCAAGCTTCTATACTTGGCTCCTTTCACGATCCTCGATCACTTCCTTTCCTATATCAATCACTAGGGTAGAAGTAGGGTGTTAGAACAATGCGCCCAGTAGGAATTCTAGGTAAGGCTATCACATGGGTTAGTATCACAAAAACATATATAATATCATATCATAAAAACCATATGAAATCATGCCATGCCATATGTCTTATGCAATGAGTCCCACCCATCACATACATGTAACCTCTTGATGGAATTCTCCTCATCAAGGTATTCCCACAGTGGTCTTTCGGACGCCCCGATGGAGTGTGGCCTCCGGATTCTTCTTGATGGCATTATCCACATCAAGGTCTTCCTACGAATGCCTCATGGACGCCCCGACGGAGCGTAGCCTCTGGTTACAAACTTCCCTCCCATGCCATGCATAAGATGTACATGTCCATATGCTATGTAATGTAAATACCATAGCATTAAAAACCTCACTTTTGAAACATAATATAAATTGCAACATAAACCAGCAAACCAAATAAAACCATATACATATCCATGTTTCAATAAGGTAGAATCCTACCAAAAGACTACTCAAGTCCTTCGCTTCTTAATCCGGCAACCGCCCACGATCTTGCACCGTTTGTGAGGTCCCGTCACCTTGTTTACACAACAATCAAATTAAACCAATGTTTCAACCATGCCTAAGTCCACCATGGTTCGGCCATACACCATGGCCGAACGTCACTAATTAGGTTTTTGGGTCCCTTTTTGATCCATTGATCATTTTAATCTTGTGGATCTAAAATCAGTCAACCTTTGGTTCATTTATCAAACAAATAAGGTCATCATTAAAAGTCCCTAAGTCCACAACCATTCGCCATAAGGTTCTTCATTTTTGGCCATATTTACATTTTTGCCACTCCTTCTTCCATGGTTAAACACTTCTTCCATTCATGCACATCTATGTCCAGAATTGATCTATAAGCATGGATCCATCAATGACTCATCAACCATGACATAAAAATAATTATACATCATCCATTTCCTTAACTTAATACCTATTCATTTTAGTACAAGCATAAACCCAAACTTAGCCCATAAAATGGCTCATGGGGTTCGGCCATACAACATGGCCGAACCCATGATGTCATTTTCCTCATTTTTCTTAGATCATTTACCACATCTTTGATCCACAACTAAGTCCCTTCTTGAGGGGGATTTCATCATACATTTTGGTCATCATCATTAACCACTTTTAAACCTTTTAAACTTACCAATATTCCCCTCATCTTCATGTCCTTTGTTCTTTTAATTTAGATGTAAGATCATGACCTCTTGATTCCTTATTCTAAAGCATGGAACCATTAATAATTTCCAACCATACTCTTAACTCCAATTAACCCATAAAATGGACCATGGGGTTCGGCCATACACATAGCCGAACCCTATGGTTTTCTTGATTCAAACCTTCCAATTTATACATGGTTTATACATAGCCACTTAGCCATCAAAACAATATGGTTCAGCCATGCAATAGCTGATCCAAAACAGTAACCTTATCTCCATTTAAAAACCCTTTAAACCTTCAAAACATGGTATGGTTTTTATCTCTCAAAAACCATAAAAATTACTGAGTCTTTTCATGGGGTTCAGCCATCCCAAGTGGCCGAACCCTATGATCCATGTTTTACCCTTTTTAAACAGCATAATCCATGATCTAAACCCTTGATAGGTTCGGCCATACAATGGCCGGATCATGTTCCATTAGGTTTATAGTGCACTTACCAATACCGCGACTCCTTCGGTTCTTTCACTCCTTCTTGACCTTCTCCTTCCTTAGTCCTTCCTTCCTCCCTTCCTTCTTTATCTTTAGCCGATCCAAACCTTGCTGGAAACCCCTTGAAATGTTTCAGCCAAAGTATTGACTTGAGAAAGAGAGAGAGAGAGAGAGTAACTTGGCCTTGGGTGAAAGTGATGAACCTAGAGATGCAACTCCTTTCCTCTAAGTTCACTTTGTCTTGGTAAAATAATCAGCCAAGGACTGAATTGTGTGAGAGACAACCAGGCAATGATCTTTGTCTTGAGAGGTGAAAAACGTCCAAGGGAGAGAGAGGGAGAGAGTGAAAATGAAACTCCTTTGGCTAATGAAATTCAGCCTAAGGTTGGCACCACATGTAACTCCCATTTGCATTCATCTCCTTTACTTATTTCTTTTGGGGGTTTCATCTTTGAGATGGAACTCCTAAGGCACCAACGGTTTTTGTGTAATGCCGCTCCCTTTCCGAGATTCAGAGTCTATTTTTTTTTTAATAATAATATAATAACACCGGAAGAGGGCGGACGACGTCACGACGCGAGTTAAGTTCGGACTTCCAAAGTCTGACCCTTAACTGGCCACCCATGTGAGCATGGACTAAACCCATGAAAGACAAATCACACATGGAACTAATCAAGTCATGCGGAATAAACTAGACCAATTGCGGAAATAAACTGAATAGATAGCAAGTACAAGTTTCCCATTAAAACTAGTTAATGCAAATATCCATTATCAAACTATAAACAAACCATAACAAAGTTACTAGCTATTACATGTCCATAAATTGTAATTCATATGACAGTAAAATAGAAGTTCATTCCAACACTCAAACTCTTAAACTTGGCTCCCCTCCTGGTCCTCGACCTTCTCTTTCCCTTTTCCTTTTCCTGCAATATCCTCTAAGGATAGAATTAGGGCGTTAGATCAACGCGCCCAGTAGGTTTTCTGATCAAGGCTACCACATGGTTAGTATATAAAAAATGCATATATCATAGTATATGATCATCCAAAAACATCTGAAATCAATACTATGTATGTAAGTGCCAATGTAATGAGTCCCACCCATCACACATATACATAGCCATCACTTGACGAGACTCTCATCGTCAAGGTAAACCATAGTACTCTTTCATTTCTTCTTGATGATATTCCTCCTGGCAGGATCCTCATCGCCTAAGGAGGCTGATGTGACTCTCATCATAATGATATTCCTCCTAGCGGGACCCTCATCGCCTAAGGAAGCCAATGTGACTCTCATCATCATGATATTCCTCCTTGCGGAACACTCATCGCCTAAGGAGGCCGATGTGACTCATCATCATGATATTCCTCCTGGAGGGACCTCATCGCCTAAGGAGGCCCCACAGTTGCATCACGGCATACCGACGAAGTGTGGGCTCCAGTTTCAATAATCATCACCCCATGCAATGCATGAGATGTCAATGAATATATGTCAATTGTAAATATAGATCTCATCATTCAAAACCAATTTGAAACATAAAACAATAACAATATATCTCATAAAAACCATGATAAACCAATTATAAAAGTGGTTACAAGTAGGTAGGAAACCTACTGAAACTTCGCTTAAGTGTCCGTTCCTTTTTAAGCTTCACCCGATCACGACTCGCACGCTGTTCAACTTCCGTTTCCTTATTTATACAACATCAAGTTAATACTTAATCTTTTTGATTTATAATCAAGTTTAGATCCCATAAACCATCTTGTATTACAAACATAGGTAGGGTTCGGCCATACAACATGGCCGAAGCATACCACTTTGGTTTGATCCCTCTTTTAAGTCCTTTTCATCCTTCTCTATTTTTATTTAATCCTCATTAAAACATCTCATATTATATTATGAATTAACCCTAAGTACACCAAATGATCATTAGTGGGGTTCGGCCACACTACATGGCTGAACCTCACCATACTGATTTTGCCCCTTTTTCCATCATATGTATGGCTGATTATTTACTTATCACTAAGTCCAAGGATAAGCATATATGAATCCTTAATCCAAAGCATACACCCATTTATAAATTCCACATGTTCTTAATTCTAAACACCCCTAAAATGACCCATGGGGTTCTCTTGATGTAATTCTCCCAACAATTACACATAGCTCATTCATTGTATCTTAGCCATGAAACAATAGGGTTCAGCCATTCCATAGCTACCCTACACATTAATTTTTCATTCCAAATAAAACACTTAAAAACTCTCCACCATTGGTATGGTTTTTATCTCTCCAAAAACCATACCAAATTATGAAATACTTTCATGGGGTTCGACCATCCAAGGTGGCCGAACCCTATGCCCATGATTTGGACCTTTTTAACTTACATCTTATGTTCATTAAAAACATGTAAACATCACCATAGTATTGCATGGTTTTTACCCTTCAAAAACCATCTAAATACCCAAATAACTTCATGGGGTTCGGCCATCCAAAATGGCCGAACCCATCGATCCATTTTTATCATTTTAAACCACCTTTACCCAAGGTTTAAACCCTTGATGAATTAGGCCATTCCATGGCCAAATCATGACATTCAAATCCATGATTTAAAAACCCTTTCCACTTGCATCTTAGGTCTAATTAAAACATCTAAAATTGTCCATCATTTTGCATGGTTTTAACTTACAAAAACCATCAACATAACCATATTATTTCATGGGGTTCGGCCATCCAAAGTGGCCGAACCCTATGGTCCATGTTTTCTATCTTTTTAAACATCAATATTCATACTTTGAACCCTTGGTAGATTCGGCCATCCCATGGCCAAATCATGTTCCATTTGACCCACTTTCTTATACAAAATTCCATGGAGTACTTACCAATTTTCTAAGTCTTTCTTCTTGCCTTTGATCCTTGCTTTCTTCCTTCTTGCTCCCTTAGTTCTTAGCTGATTAGAAGCTTGAATCAATGGCGAAAACACCAAAGTATAATTCGGCCAAGGGGGTATGTTCTTGAGAGAGAGGGAGAGATAAGAATTCTATGATTTCATTGAGTGACAATCGGCCAAAGGTGTGGTGTTTTGTTTTTGTTAAGCAGGCCCATATCCTCTCATTACTCCTCATCAATTCTTGATCAAACCAAGGAGACATTTGGTGCCAACCAAGGCACCCCTTGGCACTCCTACGTTGGAGCTTGGGTTTCCATTATGAGATGGAAACCCAACCAAGCTTCCAAGGTGGTTCTCATCTCATGCCATTGAATTCCATGTATCAACCATTAATTCCAACCCACCAACGTGTGGGACTTGTTTTCATGGTGCTGTTTGAGACCAAGGCAACTTTCCATATCCCATTTGACTCACTTGAACTCAAGGTCCCTTTGGTTTCCAACTCAACTCACCCAACTCATTAGCCCAACTCACCACACTTAATGCCATTCATTTAATGCACTTGAGTCAACTCATTTCTTAATTCAAATCCAACTCATTTTAGTCCCAACTCAACCTGATTTAACTCATATTTGAGCTCACTTGAGGGTCCACACGGTCAATAGGTCAACATGGTCAACTCGACCCATTAGATCCCCATTTAGCCCATGGATCCAATTTGACGCCATGACCCATTTATGGGTGGTTTAACCCTTTGCATGTGGTTTACACACTTGTATGAAGCCTACCCATTTATCATACATTTCATTTCTAATCAATTCAGCTTAACCATAATAAAATTGAGCTTACCCAATGGTCAAATAAGTCCACCATGACCCATTGGGTCCCAATTGGGTCCTTTGACCCAATTAACCATTTTGACCCAATTTGATGTACATTGCCCCTTTACTTAAACTTGATCCTTATAATATGTTCATAGGGTCTTAATTTGAACAACGGGCCCCATTATTTTCTCATTTACAATCACATCTATTAAATTTACCATTCCAGTGGCATTTTCGTAAATATTCATATCATTGAGAAATTGGGGTGTTACATTTTGGCTCTTGGCTGCCCTAGATGCAACCTTCTTCAAGTGTGAACCCACTTGTAACTCCCATTTGCTTAATGCCTCCCTTGGGGTTTCATCCTTGAGATGAAACTCCCAAGGTACCCAACGTCTCCCAATGGTGTTTTGGTGTATCATTTCCTGTCATCATTCATCTCTTATTAACATTGCATGTGAGAGTTTCATATTGAAATGAAAATCCCATAGGCTTCAACGGTATTGTCATTGTTTGGCTTGTGTAACCGCCACCTCTCCATTATTGGACTACTTGGGAGTTTCATCCATGAGATGAAACTCCATGTCCTTTCATCTCCCAAATCCCAACAATATGCTTGATGTTTTATGTAACCGTCCACCTCCCTTGATTCTCACCAATGCCCCATGTGGGGGTTTCATGCATGGGGAAATCTTCCCATGCAACCAACATCTATAAGGTGGTGCATCTTGAAATCTTGCTGTAACCTCCCCTCAATTATGCTTTCATGTGGGGGTTTCATCCTTGAGATGAAACTCCCAAGTGGGGTTTCATGCATGGAATAAAGCCTCCATGCTATCCAACGTGCATAATACTTTAGATGTTGAAACACAACTCCCCACCATATGTAACTCCACAAAACCGCCACCCTCATTTATTAAGTAGGAGTTTCATGCATGGAAGAAACTTCCCATGCATTCCAACGTGTGGTGTGATGTTCAAACTTGAAACCACCACTCTTCAACTTCACAATTCACCCTTTGAGATAATTATCTCCATAATTTCCCACCTAACTCATATGACACAACTCACCCATTTAACTCATCAATTTAATGCAACTCAACCCATAAATTCAACTCAACTAAACTCCATCATTTATTTCAACTCAAACCAAACTCAAACATTTAATTAAACTTAAACCAATTAAGCTTTGAGCTCACCCAATGATTAATCATGTCCACAATGACCCATTGGGTCCCAATTGGGTCCTTTGACCCAATTAACCACTTTGACCCATATAAATGTACATTACCCATTTAACTTAATTTGAACCTTATACCCAGTACATTGGTTCCTACTTGAATAATGGGTCCCACCATTTTCTCATCTACGATCATAACCCTTTAATTCATAAATCCAATGGCATTTTCGTAAATATTGATATATTGAAAAATCTAGGATATTACAATACAATCCTCTTTTTAAAATTTTCGTCTCGAAAATAGAACGAAATAGGGTTCCAAGGCTTCCGTTGACTCCACTTTAACTAGGTTTCTAGCTTCACTCTCCTGAAATTCCATCGGCTAATTATAGAGTCAACTAACTAGACTAACTCGGCAATCGCCCATAGCTTCCCATTCGAGTTTCACTAGACTCTTGTCTTTTCCATTAGATACATCTCCAAAAATTTTGCACATCTTCATTTACTATATGACTAATATCTTTTACCAATACCCGACATCAATCCAAACTACCATGGGAACCATCATCCATGATTATATACATCCATCACTAGCATCACTCTATCAGTGCATATCTTTTATCCATGGTTAATAACCATCCATGAAAATAGCCCTCCTCTGGGTATAATCCATTCATGGGTATAACTAATCCATCCTTGGGCATAATTAATCCAGGTCACATCCTCTACCGTGAGATATTTTATCCATGGAAACAACAATCAAAAGAGTCACTACTTGACTGTGGCAACCATATCAATTCACAAATATACCTCGACCCCTAGCAAGACTTAGGGCCCATGACTTACTAAACGGAAGACCCACGTCCAACGTGATCCGGTCTACCCCGCCCTACATCCCTTCACCCCAAGGGTGATTCAGTCAAGCTCTAAGGCGTCGGACCGCGTCTAACGAAGCTAGCACCACCCCTACGGGGTAAAATGGTAACTAGTTCTGCGCATCCACGCACATCAAGTGTGCGAAATAGCCGTAAGAGCGCCCTCCAGCGCGTAGCATGCAAGGGACCCACTCCTCAACGGTAACCCTACGGGACTAAGTCTCCGTATTTCAATCAAGGCTCCCACAGTCTCCTAGCTACTCTAAGCCATACTCCTGGAATCTATATACTTATCTCGTCAATGTTACGTGAGGGATGCACCCATACCACGTCTCAATATAATCAAGTGACCTCGTCAGATACA
The DNA here is from genome assembly GCA_013350335.1 of Chimonanthus salicifolius. Lineage (NCBI taxonomy): Eukaryota > Viridiplantae > Streptophyta > Magnoliopsida > Laurales > Calycanthaceae > Chimonanthus > Chimonanthus salicifolius. The sequence goes on from CM023539.1 coordinate 33,193,349, forward strand.
TCTCAATGCCAAAATCCTCATAAACTCTTAAGTTTGCATACTTTATTAAAAGTCATTTAAACTTCCATCACAATACAAGGGTTGGTAGGGTTAGAACAAAAAAAAAAAATGGTGGGAACCATTGTTCAAAAGCAACCCAATGTATGTGTTATGGGATTAAATTAAATTAAATGGGTAATGTACATTTATTTGGGTCAAAGTGGTTAATTGGGTCAAAAGACCCAAATGGGACCCAATGGGTCGTGGTTGACATGTTTGACCATTAGGTGAGCTCAAAACTTAATTGGGTTAAGATGAATTAAATGTTTGGGTTTGGATTGAGTTGGAATTAATTGTGGAGTTTAGTTGAGTTGAATTTATAAGTTGAAGTGCATTAAAATGAGAGTTACATATGGGTTCACACTTGGAGAGGTGATGGACAAGGGTTGTATCTAGGGCAGCCAAGAGCCAAAACCGTTGGAGGGTTTCATCTCAAGGATGAAACCCCCACATGAAATAAATTATGGAAGTAAATGGGAGGAGAGTTACATTTGGTGCCAACCTTGGGCTGAAGTTCACTAGTCAAAAAGGGTTTTCAGTTGCACTCCCTCTCTCTTTCTCTCCCTCTCTTGGACGTCTTCACCTCTCAAGATCAAGAGCATTAGTTGATTGCCTATCTTCAATCAGTCCTTGACTGATCCCTCCACCAAGACAAGTAGACTTAGAGAAAAGGAGTTGCACCTCTAGGTTTATCATTTCCATCCAAGGTCAAGTTCATATCTCTCTCTCTCTCTCTTAAATCAATACTTTTGCTGATCAACTTCAAGGAGTTTCCAGCAAGATTAAGCTTGGCTAAAGGACAGGAAGGAAGGAGGAAGGCTAAGGATCTAAGAGGAGCAAAAGGAACAGAAGAACAAGCAAAGATCAAATCGGTGGAGTCGCGGAAACGGTAGGTGTTCTATAACTTTTATTTAGTAAGATAACCAAAGAAACATGATCAGTCCATTGTATGTCCAAATCTTAAAAAGGGATGTACAAAAACCAATGAGTATGAAAAGGAGGTGATTAGGTTTGGCCATGATGTATGGCCGAACCCATCAAAGGGTATGATCGTGGCTATGAAGTTTAAATGAAGAGATAAAGGAACCATAGGGTTCGGCCATGAGTATGGCCGAACCCCATGGAAGAAAATGAATGGCTAATGATGTGTAAAAAGGATAAGAAATGGATCATAGGGTTCGGCCACTTGGGATGGCCGAACCCCATGAAAAGACTTGGTGAATTTTTAGGGTTTTTGAGAGATAAAATCCATATTATGTAATGAAAGTTTTAAAAGGGTTTTTGAATGAAGATAAGTGCAATATGTTGGTCGGCCATTGGATGGCTGAACGATATGGTTCTTATGGCTAAAAGTGTTGAGCCAAAATTATGATAAATGATGGAATCATTGAGTTAAGAGGACCATAGGGTTCGGCCATGTGTATGGCCGAACCCCATGGACTGTTTTGATGGGATAATTGGATTAAAATCATGTTGGAAATTATGATTTGTTTTATGCTTTTGATTTAAGAATCACCTAAGCTTAGTTATGGATTTAATATTAAATTGATCAACCATGATAAATGATGGAACATGAGGTAAAAATCCAAAGGGTGAGGTTCAGCCATGTAGTATGGCCGAACCCCACTAATGATCATTTGGTGGATTTAAGGTTAATTCATAATGTAATTGGAGAAGGGTGAATGAAGGATTTAAAGGACCAAATCAAGTGGTGAGGATCAGCCATGTTGTATGGCCGAACCCCACTAAGGAGGATTGGTTATGGACTTTGGTTTTTAAGAAAAATTAGACAAAGATTAGTATAGTGGCATTATTGTAAATATGGATGAAATGGTCAAAGGTGAAATGATCAAAGATGAAATGACCAAAGGATTTGAAATATGAGCCAAAACCAAAGTGGTAAGGTTCGGCCATGTTGTATGGCCGAACCCTACCAAGGTTCATTTGGAAGTTTGAGTTAATTGTATGGTTTTAGTTAAATAAAAGAGAGACCAAAAATTTAAATGGGTGAGGTTCGGCCATGGGGTATGGCCGAACCCCACAAAGTGGATTTTGGGACTTAGACTAAGTTGGAAATTATATGGACATATGATTGATTTTCTGTTATATAAATAGGGTAACGGGACTTGCTTGAACGGTGTACAAGTCTTGAACGAGTGACGGTTCAAAAGAACGGTTAATTTAAGTGACATTTGAGTAGGTTTCCTACCTTTTTGAACCACACTCATATTTGATGTTTTATCGTAATTTTGATGAATTATGTGCTAAGTTATTATGTTTCAAAGTGGTTTTATATGTTAAGATGTGTTTACAAATGGCATGAAATCATGGACATCTTATGCATGGCATGGGGTGGAGATTATGGAAACCGGAGGCCACACTCCGTCGGGGCATCCGAAAGACCATTGTGGGGTACCTGGACGATGAGAATCCCGTCAAGAGGAGGCTATGTATATTTGTGATGGGTGGGACTCATTACATGTGCATTACATACATATCATTGTTTTTATGAGATTTTGATGAACATGTATTATTATATTATTTGCATGTTTTATACTAACCTTATGGTAGGCCTAATCGGAAACACCTACTGGGCGCGTTAATCTAACGCCCTATCTCTATCCTTAGTGGATGACGCAGGAAAGGGGAAGAACGAGGATCATGAAGGAAACTAAGCCTAGGAGCTTGGGCTTTGAATGGACTTTTAATGGATTGATTTATGGACTTTTTATATGGACAATGTAATTTGATAGTTAGTTGTTGTCGGCATGTAATAATGTAGTTAACTAGTTACTATGGTTTGGTTTATTTTGGATGGTTTGGAATGAATGTTAGCCTAAGGTTATTTTAGTAATGTTAGAGAATATGATTATGTACTTCGCTATCTAAAGATGTAAAATGGAGTAGTCTTAGGATCTATTATAACCCGCAGTTAGATTAAGATTAAGTTTATTCCGCAAGTCTTATTTGTACCATGTGTGGACTGGATCTTATGGACTTAGTTCATACTCACATGGGCTTGGCCAGTTAAGGGTCAGACTTTAGAAGTCCGAATTTAACTCGAGTCGTGACGTCCCGTCCCGATCACTTGTTTATTATTATAAAAAAAAGACTCTGATTATTAGAGTGAATAGGGCGGGGTGTTACAGTTGGTATCAGAACGAAACGGGAAGTTGAATCTTTCGAAGTACGATTAAGATTGTTTCATGTCTCACTAACAGATAAGAATCCCAACTGATCGACTCTTCGGAGTCCGCTGACTGGGGGCCGGATTAATTTACTTCGTTAGACTCGGACTGAACAATCAATCTGAGAACAACAATGAAAGATAGCAAAGGAAGTACAGTCATGGATATACCAAACATAGCAAAATAGGATACACTTCCCCAATATCCCCAAATTGAGAAACAAACAATAGATATTTAGAAATTTCCCCAAAAACAAAGAAAACCAAGAGTGCTTTTTTGGAAATCTTCCCAAAATAGTGAAAAACACAATATGTACGAGGAAACTAAGTCGTTAATGTTTTCATGACTTTAGGGAAAATGGCTCCAAAGAAAAAGATCCCTCAGAACCAGAACGGGAAGGAAAAAGTGTTACAAATCACTCAACATGAGAAAGTGGTATCTCAACATGAAAAATCTTTACATGAGAAGGAGACATCTTTACATGAGAAGGAGGTAACTCAACCTAAGAAGGAGCAATCTTTTCATGAAAAATCACACAATGAGGAAGAGTCACATCACTCTCGGCGAGAAGAGAATGAGAGTGAACACTCATCTTGGAGGGAGGAAGAGGGGAACAACGACGTACATATATCTAATGTTCTTCATGTTCCTCACATGCATAAGAATCTGTTATCTGTCGCACAATTCACAAAAGATAACTCCGTTAGCTTTACCTTCTTTCCATAGGGATTTCTTATTTGTGACTTATACACTGGTTCTATTTTGTTTCAGAGCCGATGTGAGGCTGGTCTTTATCCCATTCGTCCCTCTCGTCATGCATTAGCGGCTTCGCGCTCTTCGCCGTCTCTTTGGCACCAGCGTCTTGGTCACCCTTCATCTCAAGTCCTTCAAGTTCTTGCATCCAATAAAAGCTTCGGCCCTTCTGTTTCTTTTCCTTCAAATAAGTTTTGTACACATTGTGCCTTAGGAAAGTCTATCCGACTTCCTTTTTCTATTAATGAGAATAAAGCTTTAACACCATTTTCTTTACTTCATTCTGATGTATAGATGTCCCCTATTTCTTCTGTTACTGGTTATCGTTACTATGTCTTGTTTACTGATGATTATTCTCGCTACTCCTGGATCTTTCCCATGCGACATAAGTCTGAAGTCTTTTCTCACTTTTCTACCTTTCTTACATTTGTTGAAAATCAGTTCTCTACCTCCATTAAACAATTCCAGAGTGATGGAGGTAAAGAATATGATAATCACACATTTCACCATTTGTCTGCGGAAAAAGGGATTCGTCACCGCTTCTCCTGTCCTCATACCCCACAACAAAATGGACTTGCGGAGCGTAAGCATCGCCATATTTCTGAAATGGGGCGTACCTTATTGATTGCTTCTCATCTTCCCAACACTTTATGGCTTGAGGCCCTATGCACTGCTGTGTACCTTATCAATCGTCTCCCTACCCCCGTCCTCAATTGGTCTTCTCCTTTTCAGACATTGTTTCACTACACACCTAACTACATGTCCCTCCGAACATTTGGTTGTACCTGCTATCCTTATCTTGGCGATTATGTTACTAACAAATTGCAACCAAGATCTGCTGAATGTGTGTTTCTAGGTTACAGCTCTCACCATAAAGGCTACATGTGTCTTCATCCGTCCACTGGCCGCATCTACATTTCCAGACATGTTTTGTTCAATGAGGCCGTTTTTCCCTACGCCTCTGGTTCCTCACCAACTTCTTGACCATCTTCTCCTGACATGGTCTTCATACCAGTGCTTTCTTCACCGGCCTATACAACACATGCTCCGGTTTCCACAGCTCTTGCAGACCCATCACACTCTTCCGTGGTCACGCCTGAGATAAACACTTCACTCTCTACGGTGGTAGCCACTGAGCCTCCTTTTGTCTCCTCCACTCCAGATGTTGCTCCAGCTCCACCAGAAAATGCTCACCCTATGGTGACTCATGCTAAGGATGGTATTTTCAAGCCCAACAAAAAAGTAGCTTTTCCTACTCGCCCCCCACTCCCGCAGGCCTTTGTCTCTATGGTCTCCTCTTCCAATATCGAGCCTACCTGCTTCACTCACGCTGTCCGCTCTGCTGGCTGGAGACAAGCAATGCATGATGAATTCAATGCTCTCTTATGGCAACATACTTGGTCGCTTGTTCCACCTAGTTCGCATCTCAACACTGTGGGCTACAAATGGGTCTTTAAGATCAAACGCCGCTCTGATGGTAGCATTGAGCGCCACAAAGTACGTCTCGTTGCAAAAGGTTTTCATCAACAAGCAGGCGTCGACTATGATAAAACCTTCAGCCCTGTCGTCAAACCCACCACAATCCATACTGTTCTCAGTCTTGTGGTCAACTCTGCCTGGCCCACTCATCAGCTTGACGATAATAATGTTTTCCTTCATGGCCACATTTCTGAAGAAGTTTATATGGTTCAACCGCCTGGCTTTGTTGATCCTCATCGTCCTCAACATGTTTGCAAACTACACAAAGCAATTTATGGTTTGAAGCAGCCTCCCCAAGCATGGTTTCACCGGTTCAGTTCTTTTCTTCTCTCTTATGGATTCGTTCAAAGCAAGGCCGACACCTCGATGTTCACCTTTTGCCAGGGCTCCAGCCTCATGATTCTACTTCTTTATGTTGATGATATTGTCTTGACCGGCAATACCCTAGCTCTTCTCAAATCGTTTATTCAAACACTGGGCTCCGAATTTGAAATCAAGGATCTTGGCACTCTTCATTACTTCTTGGGTCTTGAGGTCACTTCTGCTTCTCGAGGATTACATTTATCTCAGACCAAATACGCCCTAAATATTCTTCGCCATCATCAGATGCTTGACTGCAAACCGTGCTCCACTCCTATTGCTGTTAAGACTCAATTGTCTTCTCTCTCTGGTAACCTGCTCTCGGATCCCACTGAGTATCGCCAGCTTGTTGGCGCCCTTCAATATCTCACCCTCACAACCTCACAAAGCCTAATATTGCTTTCGCTGTACACATGGCCTCTCAATTTATGTGTGAACCTCACACACCTCATTTGGACGCCATCAAACGTATCCTTTGCTATCTCAAAGGCTCCCTTGGTCGTGGTCTGCCTCTCCTCTGTGTGACTAATCCTCTTCGCCTGGTTGCTTACTCTGATGTTGATTGGGCCGGTTGTCTTGATAGGCTCCACTACTGGTGTCTGCATTTTCTTGGGTCCCAACTTAATTTCTTGGTGTGATAAGAAGCAACTGACTGTTTCTCATTCTAATGCCGAAGCCGAATACAGGGCTCTTGCCTATACCTGTGCTGATACTATTTGGATTCAAAATCTCTTGCATGAGCATGGATTTCCTCTATCTTCTCCAACGGTCCTTCTTTGTGATAATCTCAGTGCCACATATATGGCTGCTAATCCTGTCTTTCATGCTCGGACTAAACACATCGAGCTTGATTATCATTTTATCCGCGAACGGGTAACCGCTGGCACTCATCAGATTCAGTTTGTCTCCTCCCTCGATCAGCTTGCTGATATCTTCACAAAGGGTCTGGCTTCGCAACGCTTCTCTGCGCTTAGAAACTCGTCGCTCCCTCTTCGCCAAGTTTGTGGGGGAGTATTAACGGAAAGTCCAGACTTTTCGATATTGTGTATCTGTAATAATTCTCTTCCCCAATCAAGGGATTGTAATTTGTATGTGATTAATTATTTCCTCATTTGTGAGGCTTGTAATTCCTATTTATACTGATATCAATAGAGAGACAAAATTGCCAAATTCCTAAATTTTACAAGGTCACTTCTGAATATTTTTCTAATACTCAATTACATAAAAGGTTATATTTTAGAAACAAAATGGTTTAAAGACGATCGAAAAAGGACTTAGTAGTGCAGTATTCATTTGATCATTTATAATTGTAACTTCAACAAATGACTATATAAAAAAGGAAACATATCTTTTGTTCTCAAAATGTCTCATCCATTTTCTATAATTTGTATAGAATGAAAAAAGAAATAAAAAAATGGCAGGCAACAAAAATGCAAAAATCCTTTGTTGAGGTGATTTTTCTCCCCAAGGAACCGAGGTATTCTACTTGAAGAAGTCTGCGTAAGTTTGCCTGAGAAATCCCCTAGAGGAAGTCTACTTAAGGATGTCTATCTAAGGAAATCTTCCTGAAAAAATTGCTCAAGGAAACATGCTTGAGAAGTCTATCTGAGTAAGTCTAACTAAGGAACTGCTCGAGAGAGTCTGAATATAAAATTGTAAAGCATTAGTGTAACTCTTGCTAGGTGAAAAGAGTGTCTTCTCCCTTGTCTTTCAACAGAAGTGTTGTCTTGTTGTAAGTAGGTTTTATCTCCACCTATGAGGAGATAATAGTAGAATCCTCAAGAGGTGTTCTTGAGGAATGGACGTAGACAAGATTACAGAACCACAATAAAATCGTCGAGTTCAATTTTCCCTCTCTTACTCATATCCTCTCATTAAATGTGTATTTAAATTATCTCATGCATATTTATTTTGTGTGGATTGTTTATTTCTGACTTTCTATTTGAATACACATTTAATTAATTGGTTTAATTTGCTTAGAATTTTTTAAAGGATCATAATTTTTGTATCAGTCCTATACACCTCTCCCCTAGGACTGGACATTGCTCTAACCTCAACTTTCAGATAACTTTTTGTCCTAAAGAGCCTGAGAGTGACTCGGTGAGTAGAGCCAGATCACTGAAATTATAAGAACCCATTTCCTTCAAAAAGGTGATTGCACGACCATTACTTTCTCTTTTAACCTATAACTTCCCCATCGGTGCCAATAACCAGGGCCGTCTTGACACAAGTTGAAGCCTTAGGCAAAAATTCTAAATGGGGCCTTTTTGATATTTGACATATTATTGTAAGTAATATTTAATTAAAATTTTAATTATGTAATAAAAATAATTTTTCTAAAATCTATTTTTCTTGGTTTTTTTTATATGCAAAATTACTAATTAAATTTTTGTATTCAAATTTTGCTAAAATATTATTTTAAGAGGGGCTTTCTTGTATGAAATAGGTATTCAAGATAGATCAAAATCTTCATTTTTTTTCTAGTCCTCGATAAATATTAACAATTAAACCTACAAAACTCTAGGCAAAGTTGCAAACATGAATAAAATGCTTTTTTAAAGCATTATAGAAGCCAAAGAGCCGCAATTGGCCTGGTTAATGTATTAAGAGCACCCGAATCATTGTTCATTTGCTTACTTGAAACTTCTGGCCCTACTAACCAAGTTTTGAGACCCAATACTTCCAATTCTATTGGGTGGTTGATCTCTAACACCTAGATTTTTCTCAAATTACAATATTAAAAAAATCAAAATAAATCACTGGAAGGAATGAAATACTTTGGATCTTGCCAAAATAAAATAAACTCACGTAAATTTAGGATGACTCGGTTGAAACTCGATCAAATGAGTAAACGGGTCAATTAAATGGGTAAATAGGTACTAACAAAGAATGTTAAATGAGTTTGATGGGCAAGTGGGCTAGGTCAATTCTTGTCAAAGTAGCAAAGTGGACATTAAGTGAAGGCCATGAAATTAAAAGACAAGGTGGGAGACGCTGGGAAGAGTTGTGGAATGCATTAATGGGTCAAGGTTGCTTGGGTGGTCAAAGGGTTATGATTGGTGGGCATTAATGTGGTGTAACCAAGGTGGGAATAGAGATGGATGGTAGATATTAGTAAAGATAAGTTAAAGAAAAGGTAAGGGAAAAATGCTCTATAACATAGAGGTGAGGGTGCGATGGTAGAGGCTTACAGTAGATCTGACGATGGAGAGATGGGTGGCTCAAGGAAAAGGCAGTAGAGAGATCTAGCCGTCGCTTGAGAGAGAAGCTGTAGCGGCAGACAGTCAAGACGAAGAGCAACAATGGCAAGATTTGCTCGATGTGAAGAAAGGTCGGGGGCCTTCCTAAGGGGGGCCTAAGGGCTAAGGCAACCGCGTTATTTGCCTCCCCCTTGAGCCGGCCTTGATGGGAGCTCAGCCACTGCGAGAGGGGCCTTCTTCGTCTGGAGGCCTAAGGTGATCACCTTTCTTGCCAAAGGGTTAAGACGGCCCTGCCAATAATCCAAGTTCCTTATTCATTAATCTACTCGGGGTTCACAATATTAGAATAACTCCTCATTTTTTAAGAAAGCCTTACTTTAAATATATACTTCCATGTCAAAATTTCAAAATAATTATGTTACTTTTAAGTGTTACTCCTAGAAATAAAGGAGTTTCAACTTACCTACATATTTCATAATCTTAATTAAGTGGCTAGATATTCAAGATTCATTTAAATTTTAGTATTAAATTAATCGAAGACCCTTTTTTATTGATCATTGAATAGGAGTCATAACTATAACTCATTTTAATTTTGAAAATTTATAATTGTACTATAAAATATAGTGATTCGAAACAAAAAGTTATAAAATAAAAATAATAACTATTCTATACGAAAAAATTGATCTAAATTTTAAAAATATAATAAGAAATAGTACTTCATTTAAGAGAAATGATTCGGTCCTTCCCTAGTTGTATGCACTCGGTGTGGCTAGGGCAATTTCCTTAAAATCTTGACACTTGTTTTTTATTGGGTCTTATAAACTATATCATTTGGATACTTTTTTTCTAAGATCTATTAAAGTGAATTTAAAAAAAAAAATATGCCTTATATTTTTAATATAAAGCAACAAAAATAAATGATTGAGTATGAAAACATAATATTTTAAATTACAGACGAACAAGAAGTCTATGTCTATATTCAACCATCAATTTTTATGATTTTATATTATAAAAAATATTTTAAATATATTTTACCAAGTTCATTTAGCTACGGGTATCAAAGGGGTGCTGGCCACCCTAAAGTTTTGGATGTTTATTAACGGTCACGTCAAATCTCTGGCCATGAAATCTGGACTCGAAATATGGCAGTGAGAAGAGTCACTCACTGCACTGTTATCACGCTTAAGAATGCAGTGTTGGGGTTGCGTTTGGATGAGAGCGAGGTGCTTGTTTGGTAATAATAGGGAATTTTTTATCTTTACCCTCTTACTTTTGAATACACTCTAGCAAGAAAGGGCTATTCTTTTTTGGATGCACCCCTTTGAAAGTTTATCATCCATTTATTTTGGATAAAATAGGTATTTTACTTTATTTTAATGTATCAAATATAACAGTATTAGTGAACTAATCAATTCCTCCATTAAATTGATAGAACAATTTTTTCTTTTTATTTTATTATTTGCTGACCTATAACAGGAAAACACTAACGTCCCTCTCATGACTCACTAAATTTCTTTTAAGATAAACACATTTTTTACAAATTAACCTTACTAAATTAAAATATATTTTGAGAATATATCTATATAAAAAATAAATTAATTTAAATATTTTTGTTTATTTTATTTGATTAAATAAAATTGATAAGGATTAGAAAACTCCACTTTAACTATATATTTTATTTAGTTTAAATTAAGTGGCTTTAAATATTTAGTGAAATATTTTTTTTAAATTCTCACACATACAACTAAGTATTTGATTTTGTAAAGTAAATGGATCCCAATTTATTAGAAAGTATTATTTATTTAAATGTAATTCACAAGTAATTTGTAACTCAACTATGTTGATTAGTTTGATCCTATTTCTACAATTACGCGTCCTTAAATTCATGTATTGAAATCATAGTTTAAAAAATTGAAATTCGAACTCGATTCAAAATCTTATAATGAAAAAGACACTGAAAAAGATGAGAGAAATCCGTTGGAAATAAAAATTCTTCAATGAAGATTTAAAATCATATATTGCCCTTGGTGAAGAGTAGAAAGAGATGGAGAGACAATGAAGAAAGTCTCCCAATAAGATCGAGTTAGTATTTTTTTTGTAGAGTCAACAAAAAGACTATTATGCAGGCGGAAATCAGGAGTGATTCTCAAAATCAGTTTCTTTCCAATTTTTCTCCCAAAAGATGGGATGAATAACACTGCTAACGGCAATGCTGATCTCCTTTCTCTGCTGCATTTGGATAAATATTGAAGGGTGAAAATAAGGATAACCTTCGTTTATCCTCGTTTGAAGGGAATGAGCAAAAAAGACTCTAAGTTTCTTTTTTTCAACACCAATCTGAAAATTATTTCACTACAAGAGATGATCACTTTACCTCTCTTTTACAATAGCTGCAAGGTTATCCAGGATTATCCTTTGTAGAATGTTAAATAACTGCTTACAATCTATTACATTAGCCTCTGTATTTATAGTATTACAAACCTCTCTAATGGAGGCAAGAATTAATTACATGAATCAATTACAATCCCTTGATTAGGGAGATGAAATATTCTAAAGAGGAAGGTCAATCGTCTGAGTTGGCATGTGTACTAATACTCCTCCGCAAACTCGACAGTGGTAAAGTGGACGAGTTTGGAACTAAGTACAGAAAACCGATGCTTGGGAAGACCCTTAGTAAAGATGCCAGCAAGTTGATCTTTGAAGGGCACAAATTGGATGTGATGAGAGCCGGCAGCAACACATTCGCGAACAAAATAATAATGCAATTCAATATGTTTAGTCCGCGCATGGAAGACTGGATTCACGGCCATATAAGTAGCACATAGATTATCACAAAGAAGCAATGTCGGAGAAGAAAGAGGAAATTGAAGCTCTAGTAAGAGGTGACGAATCCAAACGGTGTCAGTGCAAGCATAGGCAAGCGCTCGATATTTAGCTTCCGCGCTAGAGCGAGAAACAGTCGGTTGTTTCTTAGCACACCAAGAAACTAAATTTGAACCGAGGAAGATGTGGTAACCTGTGGTGGAACGACGACTGTCAGGACAACCAGTCCAGTCAGCATCAGAGTAGGCAAAGAGGCGTAGGGGCTGTTGTGCACGTGTGAGAAGCAAACCACGACCAAGGGAACCTTTTAGGTATCGTAGGATTCGTTTAACAGCTTCAAGGTGTGACGTGCGAGGCTGACTCATGAACTGCGATGCTAAATGAACTGAATAAGCAATGTCGGGACGAGTGAGTCTGAGATATTGCAAAGTACCCACGAGTTGACGATACTCAGTAGGATCAGAAAGCAAATCACCATCAGTGGAAGATAACTGTTTCTTGGTTGTGACAGGTGTAGAGCAAGGTTTACATTCATGAAGATTTCCTCGACGAAGTAGATCAAGTGTATACTTGTTTTGGGACAAATGTAATCCCTGAGAAAGATGAGTCAATTCAAGATCCAAAAAATAATGAAGAGTACCAAGATCCTTGATCTCAAATTCAGTGCCAAGGCAACGAGTGAATGATTGAAGGAGTGATGAATCGTTGCCAGTGAGAACAATATCGTCAACATACAGCAGAAGGATCATAAGGTGAGAGTCTCGTCGAAAAACAAACATGGAGCTGTCAGCCTTGCTTTGAAGGAAACCATAGGAAAGGAGGAAGGTGTTGAATCGTTGGAACCAAGCACGCGATGCTTGTTTCAAGCCATAGATAGCCTTATGGAGCTTGCAGATATGAATGGGGCGACCAGGATCAATAAAACCAGGTGGCTGACTCATATAGACCTCCTCATGGAGATTGCCATGAAGGAAGGCATTCCTGACATCCAGCTGATGCATAGGCCAAGCATACATGATGGCTAGGCTGAGAACAAGACGTATAGTAACAGGCTTGATGACAGGGCTGAATGTCTCATCATAGTCAATACCAAGCTGCTGATGAAAGCCTTTGGCAACAAAACGTGCTTTGTAGCGCTCAATAGTACCTTCAAAGTGGCGTTTAATCTTAAACACCCATTTGCAACCGACATTGTTAGTATGAGAAGGAGGTGGAACAAGCGACCAAGTGTGTTGCCGGAGGAGGGCATTGAATTCGTCAGTCATAGCGTGACTCCAGTCTGCAGAGCTGACAGCCTGTGTGTAGCAGGTGGGCTCTGAATCTGAAGAAACCAGAGAGGCGAAAGCCTGTAAGAGGATGTCGACTGGCGAAGTTTGCCGTTTTTTGGACTTGGAGATATCATCCTTTGCACGTGTGACCATGGGATGAGCATTGGCCAGAGTGGTAGGTGACTCCAACACTGACGGTGGAGATGGCAGTAGAGCAGATGGTAACTCCAGCGCTGACTGAGATGATGGCAAGTCCGGTGCGGAAGGAGGAGCAGGCATAGAAGATGGAGCAGCTGCAGATATTGAGGTCGTGGAGAGAACCAGAATGAAGACCCTGTCGGAGCAGGTGAAGACCTATCTGTGGGTAATGCATAAGGAAAAACAGCTTCATTGAACAAGACATGCCTTGAGATATAGACTCTGCCAGTAGAAGGATGCAGACATTGGTAGCCATTGTGCCGAGAACTGTAACCAAGAAAAACACATTCAACTGATCGAGGTTGAAGCTTGTTATTATTATAATCACCAAGATAGGGATAGCACGCATATCCAAAAGTGCGAAGGGACACATAGTTGGATTTAGTGCTAAAGAGTGTTTGAAATGGTCAGGACCATTGCAAGAGAGAGGTCAATAGGCGATTAACAATGTGAACTGTAGTAAAAAGGCTTCGACCCATAGGGTAAAAGGGAGTTTGGAGGTAATAAGGAGGGTGCGGCCCATTTCTGACAAATGGCGATGTTTGCGTTCAACAAGACCATTTTGCTGCGGGGTATGAGGATAGGAGAGATGGTGAGTAATTCCCTTGATCAGGGGTTATCTTGGATATTATGAATATCTTTTATTTGAAAAATGTTTTCAAAAGTGGGGAGGATCCTTCCCTGTTAATTACCAAAGAAAGGTAATGATGGATAATCCTCCATTACCCTTATACCACCCTCATCCAAATGCAGCCAGTAAATTTTTTACTCTAATACATTTTTTGTATAATTACCAAATAAGATTAAAAAATAAAAGGAAATGATTTTTGCACCCCCACTTTTACCCATTGTGCACCCCTTATATGTGAAATTTCGATTTTGCCCAAAAAAAGTAAGGAAGGAGAGAGAAAAGAGGAAATTTGTGTTGGACAAAATCAAAATTTCATATAAAAGGGGGTGCACAGTGGGTAAAAGGTAGGGGTGCAAAAGTCACTTCCATAAAAAAAAAACTCATATTGAGAGAAACCCCTATTCAAACAAAATCCTATATAAAAGAAATCCCTACAAAATTTACCACTCATCAAAACGTAGCACCAAAACTCTCATAAGTCATAAGATATTCCTCTTACCCTCTTTAGAAATCAGTCACTAGCGTTTATTTCTGTCCCTACATCTTAACTTTGTATTTCTCAATTTCTTTAGGTTTTATCTCAGAAGTGTGCATACAATCTCTCTCTCATAAGCCCTCTCTGTGAAAAATAGTCTCTCTTTAGTAGTAGTAGCACAATTGTTTGATAATGGTGAAGGCTGTGATGCTGCCAGTCCTGAAGAAAAGAAGAAAAGGCTAAGAAAGGGCAAAAAACTAAAGGAAAATATAATTTATTTGAGTGCTTTTCTCTTCATTTAATACCTTTAATGCAGGATTATTTATATTTTTGTGATAAACTAGTGCTATTATATACTTTAGATATATTAATAATTGATCATTGATCATCTTTTTATTAATAAATTTGAAGAAAGCTGACTGACATATTCATAAAAGTTCATTCTCAGTGAAAAATTATACAGTAATAATTTTTTAAATGAAATTAGTTAAATTTTATTTTAGCAGAAGTCTATACCACTTATTATCGTCATCTTGAAATAGATAATTACTTAACTTCATATTGTTTTGAATTACTTGCACCGTTTAATTAAAGTCATTTAATAATGTTAAACCATTTTGATTTTGAATTTCAATCACGAATTATTTATTCAAGTTGATTTGGATGACCTATTTTGAATTGAGCGAATGGACTTCTAAATTATAAATTTTAAACTACTTAGATTGGAGATTAGTAATGAACTCATTTATGTTTATAAGCTTTATCAAAATATCAAGTACAAACTTGAAGAACTAAAGATAATAGAAAATTTAACTTCACCCTCTCAACAAAAACTTCCTTAATTGTTATTTGGACAAATGGGCCTTATCATATTGCATTGAAAATTCTATAATTTTTTTAAAATCAAAATTTAATTGTTAATGATTTGATAAGTCATAGTAGACTCGCAACTCTTCAATAAATCTAAAACTATAAATAATATGGTAAACTTCAAAATTATATTTATATTGTTTCTTCTTCTACAATTGAGATCTCTTATTAAACTCCACATACAAATTAATGAAGTGCCACAGAGGTGTCCTGTACTGGTAGTCTTCTCTAAACTACTCCATAATAAAATGGTTGAAGACTTGAATTCCATTTCAACGCCGTGTGCTAATGTGAATGTAGGGCCCCTAGTATGAATTCCATTCTTCAAGCTGACTTCCTCTCGTCCATTACTCATTGCCGTTATTCAAATTTCCTATTATCAAGTTGCTATATTTTTCTTCTGCTATCTCAATAAAGTCATGTCCAGATTTTTTTAAATATCTGACTAATATTCGGGTCATGTGCAACCCTCCATACCTATACGTTGAGTAACTCTATAAAAAGTGGTCCTTTAAAGTGGAGTAAAAATCGAACTCAGAATTTCTACTTCTTGAAGCAGATCTCTAACCATCACCCTAACCTATTTAGATTCCAATAGAACTATTTATACACTGTATTTTCTTTTTAATGTAAAATTCAAATGAACCAAAGAGGCTATGTTGATTGTAAATAGATAACAATATGGCATTTTTTACACTCAGTATAAATTTAAATCATCTGGTGATTATTGTTCAAATGTCAATGAATTGAATCACAAAGAATTTGATTTAGATAAGGTAGATGAGTGTAAGAGAAAAAAGGTTTTATAAATAAAACAACTGGTGCTAATATTCAAGTTATAAATTTAAATCAACTGGTGCTAATATTCAAGTTATATTTATTATATCAATTAATGTCTAAATTATTAAGATAAGAGCCATTAACATCATTCGTAAGGTTTTGTTGTTACAACTCAGAGGTTATATGGGTTCGAATTAACTGGATATCATATAATTAGCAGATTCATAAAGCATTTTGTAAAATTTAAATATAAAAATACAACTTCAAATTAAAAGAATGTTAATTAGAACGCAGTTCCCAATCAATCGTTACTCGTTGTTAGACAAGCTGCTATCGATTTAAAATTTAAAATACTGTCTTTGTTAATTTATTATTAATAATTAAAGAGCACTGGAATGACTCAATGAAGGTTCTTAAAGAAATCAGCTCATTAATTAACCCTTCAAACATGTATTAGTGAAATCAGCCAGTTACGCAGAAAGAAACAAAGCAGCTGATGTAACAGATTCGTGAACGTGTCTGCCATCAGCAGATGGAAGATGCATGAATGTAGCGCTGCAAGTGAGGTCAGACAGGTTCGGTAACCCAACCTGAGTTGATATATATAGAGTTTGACCTGACTTGACCAAAATTCTCAACCCGAACCGTAAAATCCGACCCGACTCGAATTCTAATCCGAATCAATCTGAATTCTGACCCGACCCACATTTTGAACCCATTTTAGCTGAGTCGAGTCGGGTTGGATCGGGTTAACTTGCAAAATCCTCAATCCGGCCCGACCCAAATTTCATGCGGGTTTTTATGTTCTCAACCCGACCCAACCCGCTGGCCCAAATTCTTGAACCGACTTGCATGATTTCTAGGGTCGGGTCATGCGGGTCGGGTTTTGCAGCCCCACATGCATGTATCCCATAGACCTTTACTGATCAGGTATGAACCATCTTTGAAGTTTGAAGGACCAATGACTAAAATTATTTTCGGGTGCCTCTTGTGCAAATTTTAAATTTATATTTACTCACAAATGCACGAATCAAATTGGAGTATAGAGATATGCAAGTACGAGGTCGAACCCACAGGGAGTTGATTTTAGAATGAATGGGAAAACAAATTTAGAAGCCTAACAATCTAACTTTAACCTAATTAACATTTTTTTATGGAGGATAAACATGCCAAAAATAATTAAAACACCTAAAAATAGAGATTGAATCAAGTGAGAGAAATTACTAAGATATCAGATTCCACCACCATTAAATCTATAATATTCTAATTATTTATTTATTAATTCCTAAGTTTTAAAGATTTAACCATTTAAGTTCATTAATATGGTGTTTAAAATTTAGATTTTAGTTCACTTTTAAAAATATAATTCCTAATCATTTAATGTATCCAATTTAAATTTAAAAGACAATGGATCAAAGAAAATAATCTAAGTATCCAATGCATCTAATTAAATTAAAAAACATTAAATCAAAGAAATCTTACTTTTTAATTAAAACATTAATCCCTTGATTAATTAAATAATATTATTAACTACCAAAAATACATTATATTAATGGTGAAAATAATGAATATTTAATTAATCTAATGAAGTCAAAATCATTAAATAATAAACACACATATATGAGAATTAATAAATAAATAACTGAAAAATTATTTCATTAATGGGGCTTCCTCTTCAATGTCAGTACAAGAAATTAGCCGGATATTATCATAAAATTAAAATAAAAGAGATAGAAAAATAAAATCTAAACCATACTGGGAGATCCCGAGCCAATGCCAATATCCTCACTCTGCCGAGCTTTCTCCACTAGTCTGTCCGATTTTGCTGTGTTTTGTGTCGATTCTTTCTTTAGAGAGGGATTTATAGAAGTAAAATAAGCAAGAACTTGTCGGACCCACTTTTCCTTCAGCCATTCTATGTTTCTAAACTTTAGTCGGCCTCTCTTTTTTTTTTAATTCGCAGCTACCGTCCCAGCATCCTCTGTTTCCTCCTCCTATTTTCATTCCTTCCTATCTTGATTTCCATCTCTGCTCTTCTTCAGTTTAGATGCACAGGATAAGCAAAGATCTGCCAGCTCATGTTGGTTTCTTATGCTGAAACGACAGTAGATTCCCTTCTGATTTTCCTTCTTTTCTTTTTTCTATTTTCAATCATAACCTCTTTAGTTGAACCCTTCTGTGTTGATTTCGCTGAAAACTCCTTACCGTCCCAGCCAACTGGCTGGATTTCTTTCTTTGCTGCTGCACCGTCCTTCTCTGTTAGCTGAGATACACGCTGTTGTTTAGGCAGTCCATGCGCACAGCAACTCTTCTCTTGGTGTTCTGGCTGATTCTGTAGAGCCTTATTGTTGTTTGCACCAGATCATAATCTCAGAGGAGAAGAAGATAGGAGCTCCTCTTGTAATGCTTGGCTGCTTCTGTACTTTGAATCCAAACTATTGCTTGGCTCATTGGCTGATCTTTCTTTGGTTGCACGATGGCTGCTACAGATCTTCTCACTGATATTTGCCATGTTCTGGATACTATAACATCTTATTTTCATGTGTGGCTGGCTGTTATATGAAGTCTTTTCTTCCTTCTTGTAACAATAAAATCATATCATCCATCAACCCGAGCATACGTCGGAGTTGAGAAAATAATTCAACCTAAAAACATACAAACCACATCAATTAAATAAAATAAAATACTAACAAATATAATTTTTAAATATATAATATATTACAATAATAATATAAAATAAACAAGATTTAAAAACTAACTAATCCAATATTAAAGAGTAAAATTATCATTTTTTAGTGCTTATCAAATACTCCCAAACTTAGATTTTGTTAGTCCTCAAGCAAAACTAAAATTAAAAATAAAAATAAAAATCCTACACTAAACCACTTTCGTTGGTATTCTCAATTGCATTTAGCGTATGTAACAAACCTTTAAACCCCTAACTCACCACTAGTGGACGAGTTATAGTCTTGTGAGGACTTCCAAAGATGATACCCACAAACATCAGATTTCAGCAAAAATATACTAAATAAAAATTTAAACATCATACAACTCCAAATTGATTTTATAAAACTTATACTCGGACTGTAGTGTGTGATAGCAAATATTAATAAAACCTTCTTTTTCAAAATACGCACAAGTTTACAACCACCAACCGAAAATGCACTTTGACTCTAAATCTCACTAGATATATCTCTCAGAAAGATTTTCACTCAAAGATTGGGTTAGATTTCTCTTTAAAGTATATGTGAGTGGAATAATTTCTTAAATGCAAATATCTCACGTATTTATCAACAAAGAACGAATAATAATAAAGAAAAATATAGATCTCATGAATGGATGCCATTTCCCTAAGAACTTTTGAAATAATATACCATTATTTTTCCTCTTCTATTCTCCACTTTAAACACCATATTAATTGAGGATCAATAGGACTTCCTAATAGGACAAAATGTTGCTTAGGACCGGCTCATGTCAAAGAAGGATAAAAATACTCTAAAATTAATATTTTGAACATAAAAGTTAGATGTTTTAAAAAATTCATAAACGGGATATTTCCTCCTCTATTTTTCTTTCAGCACTTTCACAGCCTTCTTTTTCTTTCTCAGACTTTTTTAATCATCTTTTTTGCATCCTTCTTCTCATGTACGGATGTTCCCTTTCTCTTTTTTTTTTTCCAAATGTCATAATTTTCTCAGAGTGTCACGCCTCGACCCGAAGGGTGGGCCCAGAATACGACTGATTTTTTTTTTTTGACTAACCAAGATAAACTAATGCAAGCATTCTAACTGGGCCGGATCAACAGTTGGGCCCAGAGGTCACACATGATCCCAACACGTGGACTCAAACATGTACCATAAGTCTGATACCAACAAAGGTACAACAACGACATAACATAGAATCACAAAAAATCCAACTTTGATTTACCATTCAAAACATCACCAGAGTTACTACAGAAATGCAGTAATTTAATACATCACGTTTAAACAAATTAAGTACCACATCCGGTACTTAATAAAAACAAAAGGTTCCCAGAACCAACAAGTAAAGATAAGGGTATTCCCCTCAGGGGAAATCCCGAAACACCGCCGCAGCTTATCCACCCTAAGATTGAAAAAGAGGGTTCTCTTCCTCAAGTTCATCTCCTGAAAGGTGAGTGGGGTGAGCTAACTTGCCCAGTGAAGGAAATATAACAGTGCAGTTAAGTAATCAACATGTTAGCATAATAATCAACAGTTATAATAAATATCTCATACTTAATCACAAATAAGCATAATGTTATCATCATTCTCATAATTCATCATTTCTTTTCCAATACTGCTATCATCCAACGTAACGCCTGCCAACTACGCTGAGACCATTGTATTAAGTCCCGACACGGGCAAAATACATCCTTGCAAGTACATCTCCGGCTCTACCATAGCCGATACTGACACCCTGAAGTCAGCAACTGTCGACACCCGTGGTCCAGTAGTAAACCATCTCCCATATGGCCGATATTGGTTCAATAGTCAAGGCACGTGGAGCAGTCTTATACATTTCATAACATCATAGGCACTCTTAACATAGTGCGTCAAGTCTAGGCACATGAGTGGGTTCACCAAAATTGAAACCACTCATTGCTCAATACGAATGTCAAATAAACCTGTTTACATCACGCTGTAAAGTTAAGTTCCCTCACCGTATATGTGTGGTTTCGCGGTCTCTGTTCAAATAACACACAAGTGCACAATCAATATACAGATCAAATACATGCACACAAGTAGTATTTCGAAATCATACTGGTTTTTCCCAAAATATCCAAGGTACATGGAATTGAGTCTCATACTTAGTTTCTATCATTTTTAAAGTACAATAATCCACAAGATAGAATAATAAGGTGCTCAGTCCAAAACTCATATTGTCTTCTGGGCATTGACCAGATTGACTTATTGAGTTAGGTCTAGATCCTCGGGTCACTTCTAGGTTGTCTTCTAGATAGGACCAGATCTGACATTTTGAGTTAGGCCTCCAGGTCACCCAGTGCCCGACAATATAGCGTCGGCGTGAAAGTGAGATCACTCAGTGCCCGACCAATAGGGTCGGCCTAGAAGTGAATACAATAGTATTTACACTATAGTAATAAGAGAAGAGGGGTTAGTACATTTTTAATTAATAAAAGAGGTAGTAACATTACATCACATGCATTAACAATAATCAAATAAGATTAGATATTAAAAAACTGGGTCCCTCGGAACCAGGTACAGTGGCTTCGGATCATTCGAACCACACCTAAGCTAGTCACTGACCTCGGAACATGGGTCTGACTTCGGATCGTCCGAAGATCTGGTCTCGGACCATCCGAAGTCCATCCGAACCGAAAAGAAATCCGAAAACAAGTCTCCGTGTTTCTGGGTGCCTCAGAACGTCCGAAGTATGGTTCGGAACGCCCGAGTGGGTTCGGTCCTTCCGAGCTCTGCTCGGTACGTCCGAAAGGGTCAGGCTGGCCTCGGGCTCTACTGGGCTTAGGGTGAAGCTCGGAACGTTTGAGGGGTACTGCTCGGACCGTCCGAAAGTCTGTCCCTCGGACCTTCCGAAGATCGACTCTCAGACCATCCGAGAGTCTTCTTAACCTCCATTGTTTGCACCAGCAGACAGTGATGACAGTCACTGTATGAAATACGAATCCGGAAACAGAGGGTTTCCCGGATTCAGTTTTCACACCTAGTTGGTCCGATGGACTCCCCTGGGAGTCCTCTTTCGATAGGGAAGGGTTTGGAGTTTTGAAGCTTACTGGGCCATCTGATTTTAACATCAAATCCTCACGGGTACAAGGGAACCCATGGTTTTCCTTAGATTTCAAACTGGTTTTCTCATTCAAAACAGGGCCAAATTCAGATTTTCTTGATTCAAAACTGACTGAAATTTGAAAAGGAATGCATTGGATACCTTCACTTGGGTTCCTGGGCTGAGAAATTCGGTTTTGAGAAAATCTTCCTTTAAGCTTACGATTGGCAAAACTGGGAAAGAAACAAGAAACGGAGAGGGTCGGGTGGTCTGGGTTTCAGTTGAGACTGAGACAGAGAGGGAAGCAGAGATTTGCTGGGAGTTAATCTAGTAGCAGGAAGGGCCAATTTATAGAAAATTGGCCGGAAGGGACGGTCGGGTGGCCACTGCATGCATCTGCATGCAGGCGTCGCTGACGTTCCAAACAGTAACCGGCAGATTACTGTTTGGTTGCAGATCAACCCTCCAACGGTTTACAATTTGCAGATAAATCCCTAGTTTTAATAAACGCCGATTTTAGACTGAAAGTATGATTTTAAGAACTCAAAAACTTAATCCAACCTTACAGATAGGTTAGGTTTTGAAAACCTTAATCACCATAAAAATTTTGGAATTCAAATCTCAATAAAAAATCTTGATTTAAATAAAAACCATAATTTAACACTATTTACTTAAATAAACAATTGTTAAATAAAACAATTTAGAAATCTTATTTTGGGGTGCCAAAGAATAACTAGACCATACTTAAAATGGTCTAACATAAAATACTAGTTTCCGAAATTATCTCATTTTCAAAATCACTTAAAATAATTATTTCTCCCTTTCGAGGTTTTGACGGGCGGATTATAAATACTATTTTCTGAAAATAAATTCATTTAAAATTAGAAATACAAATCCTTTATTAAGGAGAACATTATCAACCAATAATATTCACATAACAACCTAATTCATAAAATAAACACAATGAGCGGTAAAATACCAAAATGCCCCTCCAGCTGGACGAGCTGGATCACTGAGCTCACGAGCTTGGACTGAGCCACGCTTGGGCTTTCCTCAAAGTCCTAACCGAAATCTTCGAGATTAACTAGTTAAACAAGATTATTAAGCTAAACAACGCCTAATCTGGGGCAGGGTATTAGATCCTACCCCACTAAAAGAAAATTTCGTCCCGAAATTTAAGACAAACTCTTACCTTCTTGGCCTGTAAACAAGCCAGGGTACAGCTTCCGTATCGTCGCTTCTGGTTCCCACGTCTCGTGTTGCACATCACGATATTGCCACAGCACTCGCACTAGAGTATAGACTTCCTTCTGAGCTCTTGAGTCCGACGTTCTAGAATCTTGATTGGCACTTCTTCAAAAGTTAGGTCTTCTGAGACTTCAATATCTTCAAAACTTAGCACATGTGATGGGTCAAACTAGTACTTCCTTAACACAGACACGTGGAATGTACTATACACTCTCTCCAAAGCTTGAGAAGATCCAACTGATAGGCCACTTCACCTATTCTCTTCAAGATCTTAAAGGGTCCAACATATCGAGATGATAGTTTTCCCTTGTGCCCGAACCGTTGCACTCCAAGACGTGGTGCCACATGTAAGAAAACTCGGTCGCCAACTGCAAACTCCAAAGGTCGTCGCCTTTTGTCAGCATAACTCTTTTGTTCGCTCTGGGCTGTCTTGAGACGTTGTCTGATCACTTCAACTTGTTTTGACGTCTCACGCACTAGATCAGGTCCTTGCAGCACTTTGTCTCCTACCTCTGTCGTTCAGAGAGGTGACCTGCAAGGTCTGCCATACAGAGCCTCGTAGGGTGCCATCTGCACACTGGAGTGATAACTGTTGTTGTAGACAAACTCGCTCAAAGGCAAGTGATCTTCCCAACTTCCCTGCATATCTATCACACAAGCTCTTAGCATATCCTCTAAGGTTTGAATGGTTCTCTCTGATTGATCATCCGTCTGAGGGTGAAAAGCAGCGCTGAAGCACAGCTTAGTCTCCAACTCCTTCGGAAATCCATTTACAAAATCCATCGTGATATGCTCCCACTTTCATTCAGCCACTTCCAAAGGTTGCATCTTTCCACCAGGTCATTGATGTTCTGCCTTCACTTGTTAACAAGTTAAGCACTTCGACACAAAATCTGCTACCTCTCACTTCATACCTTTCCACCAGAAAGGTCGCCGCAAGTCATGATACATTTTTATACCACCAGGATGCACCGCAAAGAGAGATTGATGAAAGTAATCAAGCACCTTTCTTCTGCACTCGTTCGAGTTTGGTACGAAAAGTCTATCTTTGAAAGTAAGACTTTCGTCCGCCTTGATCTTTCAATCTTCTGGAGTCGCTCCTCCTGAAAGCTGAGTCACCAACTCCTTTGCTTCTGGGTCGCTCTGTTGTCCTTCCAACACCAATCCGATTATCTCGGGTTGCAGAACCAAACTATGGATTCTTACTGACCCGCTTCTTTTGATCAGCTCCAGATCGTACTCGGACAGAACTTCCAGCATCTTCCACTGTAAGGATGCCATCCTCGCCACATTGCTGTGAGACTTCCTGCTCAAGGCATCGGCCACCATGTTGGCTTTCCCTAGGTGATAAGAGAGACTGAAGTCGGAATCTCCCAGGTACTCCATCCATCTTCGCTACCTCATATTCAAGTCTTTCTGAGTGAAGATATACTTGAGATTACGGTGATCGGAAAACACATTGAACTTCTCACCATATAAGTAATGTCTCCACAACTTTAACGAGAATACAACGGCTGCCAACTCCAAATCATGAGTCGGGTAGTTCTGCTCGTGTCCCTTCATTGCCTGGAACCATAAGCCACTACCTTCCCCTCTTGCATCAGCACACAACCTAAACCAAACTTGGACTCGTCGTAATAAACATCGTAACCTCGTCCTTCTTCGGGTATCACCAATACTGGAGACGTTGTCAACTTCTCCTTTAGCTCCTGCAATGCTCTTTCACAAGCTTCGCTCCACTCGAACTTGACGTTCTTCCTCGTGACCCGAGTCATCGGCACCGCGATCTGGGAGAAGTGTGGGATAAACTTTCGGTAATATCCAGCTAATCCCAGAAAGCTTCGGATCTCGAACACGCTCTTGGGACTTTCCCAAGTCTTCACGGTCTCTACCTTCGTTGGATCGACAGAGATCCCTCCTGGAGACACCACATGCCCCAGAAACTGTACTTGAGTCAACCAAAACTCACACTTGCTCAGCTTAGCGAACAGCTGATGCTCCCGAAGAGACTGAAGAACAATCCGCAGATGACGCTTGTGCTCCTCTTCTAATGACGAAAAGATCAAGATATCGTCGATGAAGCCTATCACAAACTCTCTCAAATACGGCCGAAACACGCGATTCATCAAATCCATAGACATGGCTGGTACAGTTCGTCAAACCGAAACGCATCACGACAAACTCGTACAAACCATACTGCGTCTGGAAGGCAGTCTTAGGAATGTCTTCCTCTCGAATCCGCAACTGATGGCAACCCGACCTCAGATCGATTTTCGAAAAGCACTTTGATCCCCTCAAAAGATCAAAGAGGTCGTCTATTCTAGGCAACGGATACTTATTCTTAATAGTTACCTGGTTAAGCCGCTGGTAATCTATACACATCCTCATCGATCCATCCTTCTTTTTCACAAAGAGAGCAGGTACGCCCCACGGCGAGTTGCTCTGACGGATAAAACCAAGTCTAAGAAGCTCTTCTACTTGCGTAGCTAGCTCTCTGCTCTGCCGACGCCATTCGATAAGGTGCCATGGAAATTGAAGATGTTCCTGGCTGTAGGTCTATAACAAACTCTATCTCTCGGCGTGGAGGTAGCCTAGCCAACTGGTCAGGAAATACATCCATAAGCTCACACACCACCCGAGGAGCAACAGACCCTACACCACCTACATCTTCCCAACCCATGCTTGCCACCACACTACCAGGATACGCCCTAAGGCCAGAGAAAGTGACTCTCATCTTTTCATAGGGTACCAACTTCTCCATAAACCTCTCACCGGTTGAGGAGACCCCATGAATTCTCCTCTGAGAGCAGTCTAACAAGGCCTCAAAAACTGGCAACCAATCCATTCCAACGATGATGTCAAAGTCCGTCATTTCCAGAACCAGAAAATCATAGGACAACTCCACTCCACTAATTCAAAACACAAGATCTACACTCTTGGTTCACCAAAGCCTTCTTACCCAAGGGTGATACTACCATTAGCGGGTTAGCTACTTCTACCGGTTTTAAACCCAATCTACCACAACAAGTTCTAGAAATAAAGGAATGCGAAGCACCGGTATCAAAAACACTCGACCCAAAAGACTAAAAAGATTAAGGGTACCTTCCATCACAGTGTTCTCCACTGGCTCTTCCTTCTGAGTCCCAATCGAGTAGACTCTCCCCTGAGGACATCCTTGTCCTCTCCCCTGGCCGTTCCGAGGTGGTCCGTTCCTCTGTGCCACTGAGCCTCTGGAGGTCTGCTGAGAACCTCGACCGACAGACGGCTACGCCACAGAGAAAGAAACTCCTTCGCCTTGTGAAGGTGCCGCTTTACCAAGATATGGGCAGTCCTTAAATAGGTGCCCGGTCTGCTTGCAGTGAAAGCACACTTTCTCTCCTCCGGATGGGCAAAACTTGGAAGTATGCCCAGGCTGGTTGCAGGTGTAGCACACGACTGGCCAGGAGTCAGACCAACTTGACTGACCTGCACTAGGCTGGCTCTTCTTGAAGAAGGGCCTCTTCTGCTGGTTGAACTTTGCCTTCTTGTTGGAAGAAGGTTTCTGGGTATCGTCAGTGCTTTGGTTGATGGAGTCCACCGCTTCTACCTTTGAAGCTCGCTCGATGATCTCCTCCAAAGTGTCGAACACCACGCTAGCCACTTGCTACTACAGAAACAGTCTGAGTCCATTCTCAAAGTGCTAGACCTTCTCCTCTTCGTTTGATGCGATCCACGGCACGAACTACATCAAGTCGATGAAGCGCATGGCATACTGTACCACGATGTCTGAACCTTGTTGGATGTTGAGGAACTCTCTCTTCCTCGCCTCCTGCATGGTCTTTGGAAAGTAACGGGCTAGAAAGGCTGCAGAGAACTCCTCCCACGACATTGGCTCGTGGTTACGAACCAAGCTCTTCGCTTCCCACCACTCGTAGGTGTTTCCTTCAAGCTGGTACGCCGCCAAGATCACTCGCAAGTCGTCGGCGATAGCTAAGGTATTGAGGATCCGGCTAATCTGAGTCAGCCAGTTCTTTGCAGCACTAGGGTCTTTTGTCCTCGAGAAACTCATCGGGTTCCGACGCTTGAACTCCTTGAGAGCCGAGGTAGCTCTCTCCTCTGGGGTACGGATTGGCAGGCGTCGCATGTTTTCAGCTATTTGCTGAAATGCTTCTACCGCCGCTCGAATAACCTCATTGGGTAGGTCACGGGGTGAAAGACTTGTCCTCCTCCCACGATAATTGGTTCCGTTTGCGTTGGGTCCTGACATCTGTTATTTACACTTGTAAATATCATTAACCATTTTAAGAAACTTATTAAAGCAAAACACACAAGTTGCAACAGTTTCATTAGAATTCATTCAAATTTTAATACAAGTATAAGGGTTAGTAGGGTATGAAAACCCTTCAAAACAACAAAACAACTCAACCTTTACAACAAAAATCTCCCCGATGCCCCCAACACATTCTAACCTAATCCTCCGAAGAAGATCCTGCTTCATCACCAAAATAAAAGAAATTGTCCAGATAAGTCTCTGACTTATGTCCGAACACTCCGCAAGTCAAGCAAGGTATAATCCCTGGCCTTCCAACATAAGGACAATTAGTCCTTGCACTCCCATGCCCGCAGAGTCCGCAAACAGGGCACTCAAAGTACTCAACATTGCTCGACATCTGTACCACAAAACAGGAAAATGTCAAAAATAATTGCAGTACTAAAGCAAAATCAAGTCTAAGTAGGTTGTAACCCATCACAGTCCTAGAGTTGAACCTACGCTCTGATACCAAGCTGTCACGCCCCGACCCGAAGGTGAGCCCGGAACAAGACTGATTTTTTTTTTTTTGACTAACCAAGATAATCTAACGCAAGCATTCTAACTGGGCCGGATCAACAGTTGGGCCCAGAGGTTACACATGATCCCAACATATGGACTCAAACATGTACCATAAGTCTGATACCAACAAAGGCACAACAACGACATAACATAGAATCGCAAAAAATCCAACTTTGATTTATCATTCAAAACATCACCAGAGTTACTACAGAAACGCAGTAGTTTAATACATTACGTTTAAATAAATTAAATACCACATCCAGTACGTAATAAAAACAAAAGGTTCCCAAAACCAACAAATAAAGATAAGGCTATTCCCCTCAGGGGGAATCCCGAAACACCGCCGCAGCTTATCCACCCTAAGCTTGAAAAAGAGGGTTCTCCTCCTCAGGTTCATCTCCTGAAAGATGAGTGGGGTGAGCTAACTTTCCTAATAAAGGAAATATAACAGTGCAGTTAAGTAATCAACAGGTTAGCATAATAATCAACAGTTGGAATAAATATCTCATGCTTGATCACAAATAAGCATAATATTATCATCATTCTCATAATTCATCATTTCTTTTCCAATACTGCTATCATCCAACGTAACGCCTGCCAACTACGCTGAGACCATTGTATTAAGTCCCGACACGGTCAAAATACATCCTTGCAAGTACATCTCCGGCTCTACCATAGCCGATACTGACACTCTGAAGTCAGCAACTGTCGACACCCGTGGTCCAGTAGACGTAAACCATCTCCCATATGGCCGATATTGGTTCAATAGTCAAGGCACGTGGAGCAGTCTTATACATTTCATAACATCATAGGCACTCTTAACATAGTGCGTCAAGTCTAGGCACATGAGTGGGTTCACCAAAATTGAAACCACTCATTGCTCAATACGAATGTCAAATAAACCTGTTTACATCACGCTGTAAAGTTAAGTTCCCTCACCGTATATGTGTGGTTTCGCGGTCTCTGTTCAAATAACACACAAGTGCACAATCAATATACAGATCAAATACATGCACACAAGTAGTATTTCGAAATCATACTGGTTTTTCCCAAAATATCCAAGGTACATGGAATTGAGTCTCCTACTTGGTTTCTATCCTTTTTAAATTACAATAATCCACAAGATAGAATAATAAGGTGCTCAGTACAAAACTCATATTGTCTTCTAGGCATTGACCAGATTGACTTATTGAGTTAGGTCCAGATCCTCAGGTCACTTCTCGGTTGTCTTCTGGATAGGACCAGATCTGGCATTTTGAGTTAGGCCTCCAGGTCACCCACTACCCGACAATATAGCGTTGGCCTGAAAGTGAGATCACTCAATGCCAGATCAATAGGGTCGGCCTGGAACTGAATACAATAGTATTTACACTATAGTAATAAGAGAAGAGGGGTTAGTACATTTTTAATTAAAAAAGGGTACTAACATTACATCACATGCATTTACAATAATCAACTAAGATTAGATATTCAAAAACTGGGTCCCTCGGAACATGCTTCGGAACCAGGTACAGTGGCTTCGGATCATCCGAACCACACCTAAACTAGTCATTGACCTCGGAACATGGGTCTGACTTCGGACCATCCGAAGATCAGGTATCGGACCATCCGAAGTCCATCCGAACTGAAAAGAAATCCGAAAACAAGTCTCCTTGGGTCTGGGTGCCTCGGAACGTCCAAAGTATGGTTCGGAACGTCCGAGTGGATTCGGTCCTTCCAAGCTCTACTCGGTATGTCCTGTAACACCCTGAAATTTCAAAGATAACAACTTATATAAATTTATTCATATTTACGGAATTGCCATTGTGATGTATGTGATTTGAATTTAAATGGGTTAATGGTTCAATCAAGACCCAAAGGATGGTACTTTTATTTACAAAACAAATAAATGGATAAGATGAACTTAAACGGGTCAAGAATCATAATTGGGTCAAATTTCGTTAAATGGGTCAAAATGGCCAAATTGGACCCAATGGGGCGGGTTTGACTTTGTTGATCACTAAGTAAGTCCAAGATTGATTAAATTGGGACTGTTTGGATTTTGAAAATGGAATTAATAGTTGAGTTAAATAAGTGGGCTGATTTAGAATAATTATATTGAGTGAGTTGATTAAAATAAATTTAAGTAAGTGAGTTGTTAAATAAGTTTTAATTAAGTGGTGTGTGAAGTGAAAGAATTGATGATTCAAACTCACCTCACGCCACACGTTGAAGGGCAGCTAGAGGGGGTGGGGGAGTTTCATCTCAAAGATGAAACCCCCACTCATAGTCTTTAATGAGAAGTTATTCAAATTCAAATCATGGGACGTTGGTTGCATGAGACATTGCATGCATGTAACGTCTACTAGGGAGTTAAGTTGGTGAGAGTTATTTTTCAAGGGTTAATCCATATGCACGTTGGATAATATGTAGGCTTTATTCCATGCATGAAACCCCCCAAATGGGGTATTGGTGAGAATCAAGGGAGGTGGAGTTCCATAAGGGTTATGGCATTTCAAATTCAAATAATATAGGCTACAACGTTGGGGCTCATGGGTGTTTCACATTTTTGGATGAAACTTCTAGATGGGAAATGAATGGGATTTGAGGAGGTTACTCAAAGACTTTGCATGGGAGACGTTGGTTGCTTGGGGTGTTTCATTTCATAGATGAAACCCCCAAGTAACATAAAGAACTTTGATTAAGGTGAGGTGAGTTACACAAGGTTAACCTTGGGCTGGTTTTGGTTAAACAAAGGGCTCTCATTTTACTCCCTCTACCGCTCTCTTTCTTGGACTGTTATCATCTCTCTAAGATCAAGAACAGCAGCTGGTTATTGATATGAAATCAGTCCTTGATTGATTTATTTCACCAAGACAAAAGCATACATTGAGCAAAGGGTTGGCATCAAGGTTCCCCATCCAAAGCCAATATTCTATCTATTTCTCTAATCCATACCTTAGCCGAATCATTTCAAGGACAGCAACAAAATCAGTCTCAGCCCAAAGAACAGTAAGAAAGAAGGAGAGGTCAAGGAAATAAAGGGTCAAGAAAGGAGTCAAAAGAACCGAAGGAGACGCGGTATTCGTAAGTGCATTTTGAACCTTTGTTTAATAGATTGGTTAAGAAAATGAGATCTGGCCATCGTATGGCCAGATCCATCAATGGTTTAAATATAGGAATGTGATGTTTAAAAGTGGTAAAATATGGACCATAGGGTTCGACCCTTTGGATAGCCGAACCCCATGAGAAAATTTGGTGAATTCTATGGTGTTTGAAAGACAAAAATCCATATTTTGAAGTGGGGCTTTTAAAAGATTTTTATATGGAATTAAGCTTACTGTTTTGGAGTAGATATGCATAGCTGAACCATGTTTATGTAATGTTAATTTGCTGATTAATATCATAGATAAATATTGGTGGGTTTTCATTAAGAGAACCATATGGCCGAACCCCATGGACTGTTTTGTGGGATATTTGGATTATGATAATGAATGTTTTATGCTTATGATTTTCGAAATTACATATGTCAATTATGGACTTAGTATTAAGGTGATTAAACAGGAAAGATGATGGAACATGGGGTTAAAATCTATAGGGTGAGGTTCGGCCATGTTGTGTGGCCGAACCCCACCAATTGTCATTTGATGGATTTGATGATTTGTTCATGATGAATTTGGGCAAATAAGATATATGAATAAAGGGTTTAAATGACCAAAGTAAATAGTGAGGTTCGGCCATGTTGTATGGCTGAACCCCACTAAGGTGGTTTGGTGATGGACTTTATTTTCTAAGGAAAAATTAAGCAAAGGGTAGTATAGTGGCATTATTGTAAATATGGATGAAAAGATGAAATGATCAAAATAATGGATATATGAGCCAAAAACCAAGGTTTATTTGGAGGATTTGGTTGTTTGAATGTTTATGGAGTAAAATAAAAAGAGACCAAAGTTTTAAATGGGTGAGGTTCGGCCATGGGGTATGGCCGAACCCCACAAAGTAGATTTTTGGAATTTAGATCAAATTAGAATCATATGGTCAAATGATTAACTTGTTGTTATATACATAGGGTATTTGGATTTCAAGAACGGTGTACAAGCCGTGATCGGAAGACAGCTCAAAGGAAGGGTCAAACAAAGTAATCTAGTGTAGGTTTCCTACCTTTATTGTAACCACACTCCTATTTACTGTTTTAAGTTGATTTTGATAAGTTTTGGTGAATGTAAAGTTATATTTCTAAATGCAATGTTTGCATAGACATCTCATGTATCGCATGGGATAATGGTGTTGTAACCGGAGGCCACACTCCATCGGGGCATCCGAAAGACCACTGTAGGGTACCCTGATGATGAGAATCCCATCAGGAGGAATCCGGAGGCCACGTTCCGTCTGGGAGTCCGAAAGACCAATATAGGTTACCTTGACGATGAGAATCCCGTCAAGTGATGACTACGTTGAATGGTGATGGGTGGGACTCATTACATATTCATTTCATACATAGCATGTTTTTATGGAATTTTGTCACACTTGTATTATTATTATACTATTTGCATGTTTTCGACTAACTATGTGGTATCCCTATTCGGAAACACTATTGGGTGCGTTGATCTAAAGCCCTATCTATATCCTTAGTGGATAACGCCGGAAAGTCAAAGATTGAGGATCGAGAAGGGGACCAAGCAAGGAAACTTGGGCGGTTTGAATGACTTGGAATGAACTTTGAATGGACTATTTATGGACTTGTTATTTGATTTATTCGGACAATGTAATTTGGTAATTAGTTGTGTTGGCATGTAATAAGTAGTTAGGTAGATGCTATGGTTTGCTTTATTTTGGATGGTTTGGAATGAATGGTAGACTAAGGTTATTTGGTAATTTTGGAAAATAAATCTTGTACTTTGCTATCTTAAGTTAAAAATGGATTAGTCTTAGGATCTATTATAACCCCAGTTAGTTTAAGACTAAGTTATTTCCGCAAGTTGTATTTGTACCATGTGCGGATCAGTTTTATGGACTTAGTTCATACGCACATGGGTTTGGCCAGTTAAGGGTCGGATTTAGAGATCCGAACTCAACTCGCATCGTCACATTCCGCCCCGGTCACTTGTTGATTATTATTATATTTTAAAAAAAAATAAACTCTGAAAATTAGAGTGAAAAGGGCACGGTGTTACAGTTGGTATCAGAGCGAAACGGGAAGTTGAATCTTCTGAAGTAAGATTAAGACGATTTCATGTCTCACTGACGGATAAGAATCCCAACTGACCGACTCTTCGGAGTGCGCTGACTGGGGGCCGGATTAATTTACTTCGTGGACTCAGACTGAACAAATCAATCTGAGAACAACAGTGAAAGATAGCAAAAGTACAGTATTATAATTGATCTATCAAACATAGCAAAATAGGATATACATCCCCTAATTTTTCCCCGAATTGAGAAAAACAAACAAATAGGGACTTAGAAATTTCCCCAAAAACAAAAGAAAATCAAGATTGCTTATTTAGAAATCTCCCCAAAGTAGTGAAAACACAAACTGTATGAAGAAACTAAGTCAATTATATTTTCATGACTTAGGAAAAATGGCACCAAAAAGAAAGATCCTACAAAGTAAGAAAGGGAAAGAAAAAGAGATACCACTCGTTCGGCATGAGGAAGGAAGGGAAAGATCTCCACCAGAGGAAGAGCATTCTCAGCCTAAAGAAGGGGCTAGAAAAACACATAATGAGGAAGAGTCACATCATTCTGAAAGGTCACATCACTCTGAAAAGTCACACCATTCTAAGGAGTCTCATCATTCTCGGCGAGAAAGGAAGGAGCGGGAATACTCATCTCGGAAGGAGGGAGAAGGGAACAGTGGTTTATATATACCACATGTGCCGCCTGAACTTCAGGGCTTAGTTTAAGCAGTGGTAACCTCTGTACTCCAACAACATATGAATGAGAGTGAAAGTTCCAGGGACGCCAGTGACCGGAGTATGGCTCGAGAATTTCAGCAACAGCGTCCTCCCTATTTCAAAGGGAAGGAAGGGGCTGTCGGAGCTGAGCACTGGCTGAAGAAGATCACTCAGATCTTAAATTTACTTAAGATTTCGAGTCATACCGACATGATTCTACTAACTACTTCAAAACTGATAGAAGATGTCGGTAAATGGTGGGAGGTAGTGGAGAAGCAGAGGGCACTCATACCAGTTAGGGAGAGGATGGCCATGACATGGAATGAGTTTTCAGCAACTTTTCTGGAACATTACTTTCCGGAGGAGGAGAAGGAGCGACAGACGCAAGCCTTTCTGTCCTTGGTACAGGGCTCTATGACGGTGGCAGAGTATCACTGGGAATTTCTCAGTTTATCCATTTATGCATTCTATATGGTGGACACAGAACATCGCAGAGCAAGGAAGTTTGAGAGGGGTTTACGGCCAAATATCATGGCCAAAGTGACCATATTCAAGTGCACCACATTGGCTGAGGTGGTCAGCAAGGCCACAATAGCAGAACATGAGTTGAATGCAATGGTGCGGTTTGACAACCGCCGAGCTCCAAGTGGGAGGGGTGGGTTCCAGCCCAACAAGAGGTTCCGTCCGAACTTCAGTAGACCCTCACCATCTACTGGGTCCACAGGGGGCTTTCGTCCCAATCAGCCCTCCCCATCTGCATCAGTCACCCAGTCATTCAGAGGGGTGAACAACTATTTCCATTGTGATCAGCCGGGTCACTTCAAGAGAGACTGTCCTAAGCTCAATAAGCTCCATATTCTAGAGGATCTTTCCGTCCACCAGCTAGGCCAGCTAACTCCCGAGGAGGCAGGACTTATAATCAGGTGGGTAGGGCGCCTAATCCTACCGGATCTAGACAACTATTTGCTCTGGAACCTCCTGAGGATGTGGATCATTCTGTGATTCAAGGTATGGCAGTTGTCAATAGTTCTTATGCTTATGCATTGTTTGATTTTGGAGCATCGTACTCTTTTATATCTGCATCCTTTATCGCCAAAGAGTGACATTTTGGTCACCCGAGAGAAAGCAGTATATAGTTCGTGCCGACAAGCAAAGTAGACTGCAGGAAGGTTTGCATCATTTGGTGTTGAACAATATTGTCATCAACAAAGCACCAGTCACTGAGCTTCCAGCAATTGTGAAAGAATTTACTGATGTCTTTCCAAAAGAACTCCCTGGTATACCACCTATGAGGGAGCTCAATTTCGAGATCAAGCTGTATCCTGGTACTTCACCAGTGTCTCTACCCCATTATTGGATGGCACCAGCAGAAATGTCAAAGTTGAAGAAGCAGCTTGATGAGTTACTCAGACTGGGTTGCATTCGGAACAGCACATCATCATGGGGAGCTCCAGTGTTGTTCGTGAAAAAGAAATTCACTCAGAATGTGTGTGGACTACCGGAAGTTGAATCAGCTAACTGTCCGGAACAAGTATCCTCTACCCAGGATCGATGATTTATTCTATCAGTTGAGGGGATCCAGTCACTTTTCCAAGATTGACCTGATGTCCGGTTATCATCAAATCCGGGTTAGGGAGGAAGATATAGAGAAGACAACTTTCAGAACACGGTATGGACTATTTGAATTTGTAGTCATGCCTTTTGGGCTTACCAACGCACCGGCTGTGTTCATGGACTTAGTGAACAGAATCTTCCGTCCATATCTGGATCGGTTTGTTATAGTGTTCATTGACGATATCCTGATCTATTCCAAGAATCAAGAGGATCATGCTGAGCATCTACGAATAGTATTGAACACCTTGAGACAGAACAAACTGTATGCCAAAGCAAGCAAATGAGAATTTTGGCTACCTGAGGTCAAATTCTTAGGGCATGTTATAACAGCTGATGGTATAGCCGTTGATCCGGCAAAGGTGGCAGCAATGAGGGAGTGGAAAGCACCGAAAAATGTCATTGAGATCTGTAGCTTCCTGGGTTTGGCTGGATATTATAGGAAGTTCATCATGGATTTCTCTAAAATAGCATCTCCATTGACTCGACTCACTCAGAAAGGGGTCAAATATGAGTGGTCAGAGTTGTGCAATCAGAGGTTTGAGGAGCTGAAAGAGAGACTTACAACTGCTCCTATTTTAGTTTTGCGGGAAAGAGGCAAAGGTTATGAGGTACAATGCGATGCATCAGGAGAGGGACTGGGATGTTCACTCATGCAACGTGATCGTGTGGTGGCATATGGTTCAAGACAACTAAAGATACATAAACGCCTCTACCCCACACATGATCTGGAATTAGCTGTGGTGGTCTTCGCTCTTAAAAACTGGAGACACTATCTATATGGTGAGAAGTTTGAAGTATTTTCAGATCACAAGAGCTTGAAGTATTTATTTGATCAGAAAGAGCTCAACTTGAGGCAGCGCAGATGGATGGAATACTTGGCAGATTATGAGTTTGCGCTCCGGTATCATCTGGGGAAGGCCAACAAGGTGGCGGATGCTCTTAGTCGTATGTCTCATGTATCAGTGGCATGTCTGATCAGGACCGAATGGGAGATGTTGAATACCATTCGTGAGTTCAATCTATACATCACAAACCATGGGAGTATGTACAATTTGATCATACGATCCAACATGGTTACAAAGATTGAACAGGAGCAGCGAGCAGATCCGGAAATGGCAGAGAAATGGGCCAAGATGTCTATTGGCGAGGTTGTGCCGGATTGGGAATTACGACCAGGACAGGGACTTATGTTCCGGGGTAGAATTTATCTGCCAAGAAGCTGCAGAAAAGAATTACTAATAGAGGCACATCAGAGCAAGCTCTCCATTCATCCGGGTAGCACAAAAATGTATCATGACTTAAAAAGACATTATTGGTGGCATGGACTCAAGAAGGATATTGCAGAGTATGTGGCTCATTGTTTAACTTGTCAGCAAGTTAAGACGGAATGCCAGAAGCCACCAGGGTTACTCAAACCCTTATCTGTGCCAGAATGGAAATGGGAGCACATTTCCATGGATTTTGTGACGAGATTGCCGAGGTCCTCGAAGGGCAATGACGCTATATGGGCCGTGGTAGACCGACTGACCAAATCCGCACATTTTATTCCTATCAAGATGTCGGATTCATCTGAGACATTGGGTCGGCGGTATATCAAGGACATCATCAGATTACATGGTATTCCTCGGACATTCGTATCTGATAGAGATGGCCGATTCACCACCAGGTTATGGTAGAGTATGCAGTCAGCCATGGGAACAAATTTACTGACTAGCACAGCTTTCCATCCACAGACTGATGGACAGTCGGAAAGGACAATACAAACACTGGAGGACATGTTGAGGGCGTGCATGCTAGACTTCAAAGGTGGATGGGAGGATCATTTGCCATTGGTGGAGTTTTCTTATAACAATAGCTACCAAGCAAGCCTTCAGATGGCACCATTCGAAGCTTTGTATGGTAGACCATGCAGGTCACCAGTGTGCTGGACCGAGGTCGGCGAACCTGCGTTGATAGGACCCGAGTTGGTTGCCGAAACTACTGCACAGATCCAGTTGATACGTCGACATTTGTTGACCGCATAGAGTTGGCAAAAGAGCTATGCTGACAAGAGGAGGAGGATTCTCGAATTTGAAGTGGGAGACATTGTATTCTTGAAGGTCTCGCCACGAAAAGGGCACATGAGATTTGGGAAGGAAGGAAAATTATCGCCAAGATATGTGGGACTGTTTTCAATTATAAGAAGGATGGGAGATGTAGCCTATCAGTTGGCACTTCCTTCGCAGTTGGTGTCTCTACATGATGTATTCCATGTGTCGATGCTGAGGAAGTACAACCCTGATCCGTCTCATGTCTTGAATGTGCAAGACATAGATGTGCAAAGCGACGCCACTTACATCGAGAAGCCGGTCCGAATAATAGAGAATGAATAAAGGGTGTTGTGTAACCGAGCGATTCAGTTCGTCAAGGTGGTATGGGATCGACATGGTGTTGAGGAAGCCACTTGGGAACTTGAATCAGAGATGAGAATATCTCACCCTGAATTGTTTGTATGATTTATTTTGAAATCCTACTTCGTTCGATTTTCGGGACGAAAATTATAAAAAGAGTATTGTATTGTAACACCC
Source organism: Chimonanthus salicifolius (assembly GCA_013350335.1). Taxonomy (NCBI): domain Eukaryota; kingdom Viridiplantae; phylum Streptophyta; class Magnoliopsida; order Laurales; family Calycanthaceae; genus Chimonanthus; species Chimonanthus salicifolius. Next base: position 33,231,291 of record CM023539.1, read on the forward strand.
TGGAATTTCAAAGACAACAATTTATATGAATTTATTCATATTTACGGAATTGCCATTGTGATGTATGTGATTTGAATTTAAATGGGTCAATGGTTCAATCAAGACCCAAAGGATGGTAGTTTTATTTACAAAACAAATAAATGGATAAGATGAACTTAAACGGGTCAAGAATCATAATTGGGTCAAATTTCGTTAAATGGGTCAAAATGGCCAAATTGGACCCAATGGGGCGGGTTTGACTTTGTTGATCACTAAGTAAGTCCAAGATTGATTAAATTGGGACTGTTTGGATTTTGAAAATGGAATTAATAGTTGAGTTAAATAAGTGGGCTGATTTAGAATAATTATATTGAGTGAGTTGATTAAAATAAATTTAAGTAAGTGAGTTGTTAAATAAGTTTTAATTAAGTGGTGTGTGAAGTGAAAGAGTTGATGATTCAAACTCACCTCACTCCACACGTTGAAGGGCAGCTAGAGGGGGTGGGGGAGTTTCATCTCAAAGATGAAACCCCCACTCATAGTCTTTAATGAGAAGTTATTCAAATTCAAATCATGGGACGTTGGTTGCATGAGACATTGCATGCATGTAACGTCTACTAGGGAGTTAAGTTGGTGAGAGTTATTTTTCAAGGGTTAATCCATATGCACGTTGGATAATATGTAGGCTTTATTCCATGCATGAAACCCCCCACATGGGGTATTGGTGAGAATCAAGGGAGGTGGAGTTACATAAGGGTTATGGCATTTCAAATTCAAAAAATATAGGCTACAACGTTGGGGCTCATGGGTGTTTCACATTTTCGGATGAAACTTCTAGATGGGAAATGAATGGGATTTGAGGAGGTTACTCAAAGACTTTGCATGGGAGATGTTGGTTGCTTGGGGTGTTTCATTTCATAGATGAAACCCCCAAGTAACATAAAGAACTTTGATTAAAGGTGAGGTGAGTTACACAAGGTTAACCTTGGGTTGGTTTTGGTTAAACAAAGGGCTCTCATTTTACTCTCTCTATCTCTCTCTTTCTTGGACTGTTATCATCTCTCTAAGATCAAGAACAGTAGCTGGTTATTGATATGAAATCAGTCCTTGATTGATTTATTTCACCACGACAAAAGCATACATTGAGCAAAGGGTTGGCATCAAGGTTCCCCATCCAAAGCCAATATTCTATCTCTTTCTCTAATCCATACCTAAGCCGAATCATTTCAAGGACAGCAACAAAATAAGTCTCAGCCCAAAGAACAGTAAGAAAGAAGGAGGGGACAAGGAAATAAAGGGTCAAGAAAGGAGTCAAAAGAACCGAAGGAGACGCGGTATTCGTAAGTGCATTTTGAACCCTTGTTTAATAGATTGGTTAAGAAAATGAGATCTGGCCATTTAATGGCCAGATCCATCAATGGTTTAAATATAGGAATGTGATGTTTAAAAGTGGTAAAATATGGACCATAGGGTTCGGCCCTTGGGATGGGCGAACCCCATGAGAAAATTTGGTGAATTCTATGGTGTTTGAAAGACAAAAATCCATATTTTGAAGTGGGGCTTTTAAAATATTTTTATATGGAATTAGTCTTACTGTTTTGGAGTAGATATGACATGGCTGAACCATGTTTATGTAATGTTAATTTGCTGATTAATATCATAGATAAATATTGGTAGGTTTTCATTAAGAGAACCATAGGGTTCGGCCATGTGTATGGCCGAACCCCATGGACTGTTTTGTGGGATATTTGGATTATGATAATGAATGTTTTATGCTTATGATTTTCAGAATTACATATGTCAATTATGGACTTAGTATTAAGGTGATTAAACATGAAAGATGATGGAACATGGGGTTAAAATCTATAGGGTGAGGTTCGGCCATGTTGTGTGGCCGAACCCCACCAATTGTCATTTGATGATTTGTTCATGATGAATTTGGGCAAATAAGATATATGAATAAAGGGTTTAAATGACCAAAGTAAATAGTGAGGTTCGGCCATGTTGTATGGCCGAACCCCACTAAGGTGGTTTGGTGATGAATTTTATTTTCTAAGGAAAAATTAAGCAAAGGGTAGTATAGTGGCGTTATTGTAAATATGGATGAAAAGATGAAATGATCAAAAGAATGGATATATGAGCCAAAACCCAAGGTGGTAAGGTTCGGCCATGAAGTATGGCCGAACCCTACCAAGGTTTATTTGAAGGATTTGGTTGTTTGAATGTTTATGGAGTAAAATAAAAAGAGACCAAAGTTTTAAATGGGTGAGGTTCGGCCATGGGGGTATGGCCGAACCCCACAAAGTGGATTTTTGGAATTTAGATCAAATTAGAATCATATGGTCAAATGATTAACTTGCTGCTATGTACATAGGGTATTTGGATTTCTAGAACGGTGTACAAGCCGTGATCGGAAGACGGCTCAAAGGAAGGGTCAAACAAAGTAATCTAGTGTAGGTTTCCTACCTTTATTGTAACCACACTCCTATTTACTGTTTTAAGTTGATTTTGATAAGTTTTGGTGAATGTAAAATTATATTTCTAAATGCAATGTTTGCATAGACATCTCATGCATCGCATGGGATAATGGTGTTGTAACCGGAGGCCACACTCCGTCAGGGCGTCCAAAAGACCACTGTGGGGTACCCTGATGTTGAGAATCCCATCAGGAGGAATCCGGAAGCCACACTCCGTCGGGGCGTCCGAAAGACCACTATGGGTTACCTTGACGATGAGAATCCCGTCAAGTGATGACTACGTTGAATGGTGATGGGTGGGACACATTACATATTCATTTCATACATAGCATGTTTTTATGGAATTTTGTCACACTTGTATTATTATTATACTATTTGCATGTTTTCGACTAACCATGTGGTAGCCCTATTCGGAAACACTACTGAGCACATTGATCTAACATCCTATCTATATCCTTAGTGGATGATGCAGGAAAGTCAAAGATTGAGGATCGAGAAGGGGACCAAGAAAGGAAACTTGGCAGTTTGAATGACTTGGAATGAACTTTGAATGAACTATTTATGGACTTGTTATTTGATTTATTCGGACAATGTAATTTGGTAATTAGTAGTGTTGGCATGTAATAAGTAGTTAGGTAGATGCTATGGTTTGCTTTATTTTGGAAAGGTTGGAATGAATAGTAGACTAAGGTTATTTGGTAATTTTGGAAAATAAATCTTGTACTTTGCTATCTTAAGTTAAAAATGGATTAGTCTTCGGATCTATTATAATCCCAGTTAGTTTAAGACTAAGTTATTTCCGCAAGTTGTATTTGTACCATGTGCGGATCAGTTTTATGGACTTAGTTCATACGCACATGGGTTTGGCCAGTTAAGGGTCGGATTTAGAGATCCGAACTTAACTCCCGTCGTGACATTCCGCCCCGATCACTTGTTGATTATTATTATATTTAAAAAAAATCTGAAAATTAGAGTGAAAAGGGCAGGGTGTTACACGTCCGAAAGGGTCAAGCTGGCCTCGGGCGCTTCTGGGCTTCGGATAAAGCTCGGAACGTCCGAGGGGTACTGCTCGGACCGTCCGAAGGTCTGTCCCTCGGACCTTCCGAAGATCGACTCTTGGACCGTCCGAGAGTCGTCTTCCTCCACGGTGTGCACCAGCAGACAGTGACAACAGTCACTGTATGAAATACGAATCCAGAAATAGAGGGTTTCCAGATTCGATTTTCGCACCTAGCTGGTCCGATGGACTCCCCTGGGAGTCCTCTTTCCATAGGGAAGGGTTTGGAGTTTTGAAGCTTACTGGGCCATTTGATTTTAACATCAATTCCTCATGGGTACAAGGGACCCATGGTTTTCCTTAGATTTCAAACTGGTTTTTCTCACTCAAAACAGGGCCAAATTCAGATTTTCTTGATTCAAAACTGACTGAAATTTGAAAAGGAATGCATTGGATACCTTCACTTGGGTTCTTGGGCTGAGAAATCTGGTTTTGAAAAATCTTCCTTTAAACTTATGGTTGGCAAAACTGGGAAAAAAACAAGAAACAAAGAGGGTCGGGTGGTCTGGGTTTTAGCTGCGACTGAGACAGAGGGGAAGCAAAGATTTGTTGGGAGTTAATCAAGTAGCAAGAAGGGTCAATTTATAGAAAATTGGCCAGAAGGTACGGTCGGGTGGCCACTGCATGCATCTGCATACAGGCACCGCTGACGTTCCAAACAGTAACCGGTAGATTACTGTTTGGTTGCAGATCAGCCCTCCAACAGTTTACAAATTGCAGATAAGTCCCTGGTTTTAATAAACGCCGATTTTAGACTGAAAGTATGATTTTAAAAACTCAAAAACTTAATCCAACCTTACAGATAGGTTGGGTTTTGAAAACCTTAATCACTATAAAAATTTTGGAATTTAAATCTCAATAAAAATCCTTAATTTAAATAAAAACCATAATTTAACACTATTTACTTAAATAAACAATTGTTAAATAAAACAATTTAGAAATCTTATTTTGGGGTGCCAAAGAATAACTAGACCATACTTAAAATGGTCTAACATAAAATACTAGTTTCCGAAATTATCTCATTTTCAAAATCACTTAAAATAATTATTTCTCCCTTTCGGGGTTTTGACGGGAGGATTATATATACTATTTTCTGAAAATAAATTCATTTAAAATCAGAAATACAAATCCTTTATTAAGGAGAACATTATCAACCAATAATATTCACATAACAACCTAATTCATAAAATAAACACAATGAGAGGTAAAATACCAAAATGCCCCTCCAGCTGGGCGAGCTGGATCACTGAGCTTACGAGCTTGGATTGGGCCACGCTTGGGCTTTCCTCAAAGCCCTAACCGAAATCTTCGAGATTAACCGGTTAAACAAGATTATTAAGCTAAACAACGCCTAATCTGGGGCTGGGTATTACACAGAGTACGATCCTAATAACAATCATCTCTAACCTTTTCCGAGCCCTAAAATCGGTCACAGATTTTTCAATGTAGGCTCAAACTCTACAACCGGAGTTGGATATAGTTAATATGGCTAACAACAAAATAGGCTAAATTTTCTTTCAAGGTTCAAAATGTAATAGCCCGAATTTTTAAATCATTATATATATATATATATATATATATATGGCATTTATTTATTTAATAATGGAGAAATGGGAATTTTGATGTCATGGATGTTAAATGGATCAAAATTTGGACAAAGGCCCAAGTATGGTCCTATGGACCATGGATTGGATGGGATCCATCTAAAGGGTCAATAATGGTCAAAGTGAGCCCGATAACCATGTGGGACCCAATAGATCAAAATTGATTCAAACTCTAAAGTAAATAGTAGAAAATAATTTAATTGGGCCATGGGCCCAATGGTGACCCAATTAATTGGAATTAAACCCCCCTAAGGTAATGATGAGATGATTAAGCTAGCATAACCAAGCGGGGCCCACCTCCACCTCATCAAGTGAGGTGGCGGGTTGGCTAAGGAATTGGTGGGGGCCGGCCACCATGGTTGACTTGGTCAACCATGGGTGGATTCATGAAGGAATTGAAGGGAAATAAATAGAAATTAAATTATAAAATTAAAGGGGCTAAGTTAAATAATAAATTAAATAATTAAGTGAGTCAAGAGGGGAGTGAGTCGCATAGGAATGGGGGTGAGTCAAGATGATTTCCATCTCATTTGACTCACCAAAACCGTTGGAATGGGTGGTGGTTCCACCTCATCCCAACCACCCCCACTAAGGGAACAATGGCCCTAAGATTGGGGGCATGCAAGGCCATACTCCCCTCCATGATTGATTAGTTGATGGAGTCAAGACCAAAATTAGATGGGAGGTGGTTTTCCATCTTATTTCTTTGATCTCTCTCTCCCCATCTCTCCATCTCTTCCAAAACCGTCCTCCTCTCCTTTCCCAAAGAAAACACCAAAGAGAAAAGAAGAGAAAAAGACCTAGAAGGAAAGAAGAGAACCCAAGCTTGAGATATTTTCTCTATCCCCTCCTTCTCTCTCTCTCTCTCTCCCTCAAAATCTAACCCTACCATTAGCCGAACCAAAACCTTGGTGACCCTTCCTTGATCAAGCTCACCATTGGCCGAGTATCAAGAAGAAAGAAGAAGGAGAAAGGCTAAGAAACAAGAGGAGCAAGAGACAATTGGGAGAACCACGGAGTAGTAAGTATCTCCAAACAAGATGTTACGTTTTCTTTAAGGAAACCATGAAGGAAAGGTGTACAAAATGTGCAAGGGAAAAGACGGACAAAATAGTCAGTCGACTGAATCAAAGATTCAGTCGACTGAACTGATAATGGACGAATCAGAAACGAGTTTCTGGGAGTTTCAGCCGACTGAATAAGGGATTCAGTCAACTGAACTAATGATGGCTGATAATAGAAAGAGTTTCTGGGAGCTTCAGCCGACTGAATCTGATGATTCAATCGACTGAACACAAACGTCTCGGACAAGAAAAGGGTTCTGGAAGTTTCAGCCGACTGAATATACGATTCAGTCGACTAAATGGATGCTTGTTGAACACGTAAATGGTTGGTTGGTAGTTCAGCCGACTGAATCTATGATTCAGTCGACTGAAAATAAACTAGCAGAACAAACAGATAATCTGATACCAAGTCAGCCGACTGAATCTGTGATTCAGTCGACTGAAATGGGTACGAACCATGTTTCAGCCGACTGAATGTGTATTTCAGTCGACTGAAACTGAACTAGCGAGACAAACAAACAATCTGATTCAAAGTCAGCCGACTGAATCTGTGATTCAGTTGACTGAACTCCTGATTCAGTCGACTGAACTCCTAATTCAGTCGACTGAATTGAGATGTACAGTTTGGAGTATTTTCAGAGGTCACTGTTAATCCGGTAGTAAAAATGGGGGTTATGTTTAAATTAAAGGGAAGAATTTTAACGATCCTACGACATGATTGGTGAGTCATTAATGGACCTAAGTGTATAGATCAGTTATGGATTGAATTAAGTATGTATTTTAATCAATGGAAAAAGAGGCTAAGTTAAGGGCTGATTTATGATAATCTTGTAACATGGTTAAAGAGCATTAATGAACCTAGGTTTATGATCAGTTAGAGACTTAATCATGGATAAGATATAGACTAACTTGGAAAAATGTATAATAAGGTATCGAGACATCGCAAACGGTAGCGATCGGTGACCGGAATTATCGGACGAAAACGAAAAGGGACGTTATCGGTATTCGGTAGGATTCCTACCTTTTTGTAAGCCATGGATTATGTTTATGTGATGGTTTTCGTATTTTATTCTGGTAATTATATGGTTTGTTTTATGGATTATATTTTAATGCGATGGATTATATTTTAAAGGCTATGGTTTATATATTAAATGCTATAGATTATATTTACATGCTATGGCTTACATTTCCAATGCTATGGATTATATGTAATAAAAATATGAAATATATATATATATATATACTACATAGCATAATGCACCTACATCTCATGCATGGCATGGGCGAGAAAATAAAGGAACCGGAGTCCATGCTCCGTCGGGGCAACCGAGAACAGACATGGGGATAGCTTATTGTGCTATGCCGGAGTCCATACTCCGTCGGGGCGACCGAGAACAGACATGGGGATAGCTTGTTGTGCTATAACCGGAGTCCATGCTCCGTCGGGGCGACCGAGAAGCAAACATGGGGACACCTTGACGAGGATTTACCGTCAAGGGGGATATGACATTTATGATGATGTGGATGATAGGTGGGACACATGACATAGGCACCCACGGCATGGCATTCATCATATGTTTTTATTATATTGCTACCAGTATGCTTGTTATCACTAATCCATGTGCTAGCCCTACCCGGAGTCCTACTGGGCGTGTTATCTAACGCCCTATTTCTACCCTAACTGATGACGCAGGAGACGGAGGAAATGGTGGACGCGACTGGAGTCAAGCTTAGGAGCTTGGGAAAGCGGCTACGTTGTTTATCAAAGTTTTATTTTGGAAAAGTTGTAACTTAAGTAGCTTAGCTTGTCGAATTATAATAATTTTGGATTTCTTGCTGTGCTTTGGATTATAATCTGTACGTTATCATTTTGAGACATAATTATGAACATGGGGGTATCTTAGTAGTTTAATGATGTATCGTCCCTTCTATCTAAAACTGGTAGGATAATATCTATTATAATGTTCCGCATGTAATTATATTCCACGAGCTTACTTCCTACGCGTGAACCGTACTCGTGGACTTCGTTCCGCGCACGCTTGGGGTTGGCCAGTTAAGGGCCGAGCTTTAGAAGCTCGGACTTAACTCGCGTCATGACGTCCGCGCCCGTTGTCACCTTGATTTAATTAAAAAGAAAAAGTAGACTCTGATTTCGGTGAAAATGGGGCGGGCGTTACACAAAAAGTGGGAACTAACATGATAAGATGACCAAATTAGGTAGGCTTCAAAGGCTCAAACAGTCAAAAAATAATGGCCTATATCACTTCCTAAGCTTTATAAGATTTTTTTCTTTGCTTCAAATAAATTCAGAAAAAAAATTGGTGCAATAATCCAATTTTGAATGTCATTCTCAGTATTTTAGCAAAACAAAGAATAATGAGATCTTCAACAAAAACATTGCGTATATCAACAAAAATAACGAATTACTGATAACCCTCAGAAAAAAAATCTAATGGCTCAGAAGCTCACTAGGTATAAGTCTCCACTGGTATTCTACCGGTGATCACTTAACTCATGAAAACTCTTTTTTTTTTTTTCAGGCTAACATTAATAATCTAAATTGCTAATGTGAATGTAGGGCACTTAGTATGAAATCCATTCTTCAAGATGACTTCCTGTCGTCCATTACTCATTGTCATTATTCAATTTTCCTATTATCAACTTGCTATATTTTTTTCTTCTATGTAAATAAAGTTGTCTAGGTTTCTTAGAATATATGACTAATATTCGGGTCATGTGCAACCCTCCCTACGTACGCGTTGAGTAACTCTACAAAAAGTGGTCTTTTAAAGTGGAGTGAAAACCGATTCAGGATTTCTACTTCTTGAAGCAGATCTCTAACCATCACTCTAACCCCTTTAGATTTCAATAGAATATTTATATACTGTATTTTCTTTTTAATGTAAAATTCAAATGAACCCAAGAACCCATGTTGATTGTAAATAGATAACAATATCGTATTTTTTACACTCAGGTATAATTATTATCATAAGAGTATAAATTTACATCAACTGGTGATTATAGTTCAAAAGTGAATGAATTGAATCACAAAGAATTTGATTTAGATAAGGTAGATGAGTGTAAGAGAAAAAGGTTTTATAAATAAAATTTAAATAAAACAATTACATACAAAAAATCGAACGTTTACCTTGAGGAATTTAAAATTTATTTCAAGCTTTATTTATTATATCAATTAATGTCTAAATTATTAAGATAAGAACCATTATCATTCGTAAGGTTTTGTTGTTACAACTCAGAGGTTATATGGGTTCAAATTAACTAGATATCATATAATTAGCAGATTCATAAAGCATTTTGTAAAATTTAAATATAAAAATACAACTTCAAATTAAAAGAATGTTAATTAGAACACAATTCACAATCAATCGTTGCTCGTTGGTAGACCAGCTACTATCAATTTAAACTTTAAAAGACTGTCTTTGTTAATTTATTATTAATAATTAAAGATGATTCAATGAAGGTTCTTAAAGAAATCAGCTCATTAATTAACCTTCAAACACGTATTAGTGAAGTCAGTCAGTTACGGCAGAAAGAAACAAAGCAGCTGATATAACATATTCGTGAACGCGTCCGCCATCAGCAGATGGAAGAGGCATGCATGTATCCCATTGACACAGATCAGGTCTGAATAATCTTTGAAGTTTGAAGGACTAATAACTAAAATTTTTTTCGGGTGTCATTTTTTCCAAGAGCATTTTTTTTTCTTTTTATATGGAATTTAACGGAATACCGACTTTACCTTTCTATTGTCCATACAAAATATTTAAACAAATAAACGTTTAAAATTGGCGAGCCACCCACGAGGAACCGGCCAACTGATTCTGACGTTTGTTTATGTAGAAATTTCAACATTCAAGTACTTGTGGTGACTATTGATTGTGAAGCATTGGAAGCATGTTACAGTAAATCTAGAATTATAAATTGGTTTTAAAAAAGAAGTAACATGTTTATTACATACAGGCACTGACATAAATTGTATTAGTCAAGGGATTGTCCCGTTAAAATACTTTGATTCAACAACTCATTCAGTAAATGCTTCAAATGGTAAAGAAATTAATTTAGAATATAAATTACCTAATGTCACAATATGCAATGATGGAAAATGTATCAATAATATTCTGTTATTTTAAAAGTCTGGTATGTCTAAAGATTTATGTAATGACCCGCTCTTCCGAGGCGGCGTAGTTTCAACACCACGAGGTTCAGTATTATATTGTCCACTTGGACCCACAAATTAGGGGGAGGGGGGAGGGGGCCCACATGATCTTCCTTTGGGCCTGCACCATCATCGAAGCCCAAAACATGTAGTACTGTATTAAGGGGTACTAAGCCTTATAAATCCCTTAATTTTCACTTCAACTTCTGATGTGGGACTCCAATACACACTCTGGGCCGCCTGACACATCGACCACAGTCGATGTGTTGGCTGACGCCCTGCCCATCTAGGCGGGGTATCACAATCATTCCTTTGGGCCTGCACCATCATCGAAGCCCAAAACGCGTAATATTGTATTAAGGGGCACTAAGCCTTATAAATCCCTTAATTTTCACTTCAACTTCTGATGTGGGACTCCAATACCCACTCTGGGCCGCCCGACACATTGACCACAGTCGATGTGTTGGTTGACGCCTATCACAATCATTCCACTAGGGCCTCGAGCAGCCCCCGGTTCGACCCACAACACACACAGGAATCACACAGGACATGGAGCCTCACAGTCCAAATGTTGAACTAAAGCTCTGATACCAATTGTAACGATCCGCCCCTCCGAGGTGCTGCTGTTTCAACACCACGACGCTCAGTACTATATTGTCTGCTTTTGACCCACAAATGGGGGGTGGGGGGGGGTCGACACGATTTTCCATTGGTCCTGTACCATCATCGAGGCCCACCCGTAATACTGTATTAAGGGGAGCCAAGCTTTATAAATCCCTTAATTTTCACCTCAACTTCCGATGTGAGACTTCATCAAGCCGCCACACCGCTCGATACATCGACCCTTGTCGATGTGTCTCTGTACCCAACACATCGACCCTATTCGATATATCGCTTGCCACCACCACCCTATACATCGACCATGCTCGATGTGTTAGTGTCCCGGCTCTACCGAGTCCTAGTTTGTCAAATCCATGGCTCAGGAAGAATCACTTGCTAAGAAGCTTGAAGACCCAAGATGATCAAGAATGAAGATCGTGCTCCACCAGGTTCAAAGCTCATCGTCATGGCAATCACAAAAATAAGTATTTGGCCATAGATGACTTTAAGTGGTACTTACACCTTAAAGAGGACCATTACTAAGCTTAGCTGCATATGTTGGTAATGAATATAACAAGCCTAGAGAGGAAGTTGTGCATTAAAATAGAAGCGAACTTGGAAATATGAATTAAGTTCATTGTCAGCTCAACCAGTCATTCTCACCGACCCCTCGGTGGAGACAGGATTGTCCCATTGTGGTCAAGAACTGGTCAACCAGTTTGACAGAAGTTCCTGATCAAATAATTGTTATTTTGGGTATACCTCTGACCGAAAGTTTCATATGCACCGACCCCCTTGGTGATGAACTTAAAATCCCCTCGTGGTCGACGACTCGTCGGTAAAAGAATTGTGAGTTCTAGACTGTGAACTCAAATGGGTTCTCGAAAAAACAAATATATCGGTAGTTCAAGATTGATCGAGAGTACCAGGACCGACCTCTCGGTAAAGGGCGACAGATCATTCTAGGTAAGACATGTTTCTGACTTGAAACTACTGTCACCATGGTTTGCCCCAGATCGAACCTCTCGTATGGACCAACTCTCGGTGCCATATCTGTCGACCCATTGGCGACACTGACCTATCGACCGGGAAGTAATAAAGTCATTGGCAGTGCATTTAATGCGCAACGGTCGGGTGGTTGAATGATAATAAATATGAACACCAACCCATCAGTGCCACTGACCTATCGATTCATGACAGTCAGAAAAACCATTAAGACTCCTCTATAAATATGAGTGTTGGGCGATCAGGTTTTACTATCTTCCTTAAGCTGAAAAGAGTTATATACTCTAAGGAACGATCAACACTCTTGTGAGAAGAATCGTAAACAACCAATCTATTGGTTGTCTTTGAAAGTGAGAAAGAGAGGAGGTAAATCATAAGCAACCAATCTTTTGATTGAGTTTGAATGTGAGAAAGAGAGGACAGACATAAACTAGGAAACTTGAAACCAGTTTCCTTGTCACCCTGAGATTGTGATTGCTCTACTGCGGCTATGACGAGGAGTGTCGGCACACATTGAGTGGGATCTCAAGAAGCACACATCAGCAAGAAAGAGTTTCAAGGCAAGTGTTTCTTGGTTTTAATTTTGTTTTTAAAACCTTTAACTCGAAAATGGATTAAGGAAGCTTGGTTCCAGAACCACTATAAAAAGACTCTAGAGCATCATCTTTGGTACATGTAGTGTGTGGAATTCCCAGCCGATTGAGTGAGGTGGAATTCCTACTCTAATTGTGAGGGTGTAAGTCCCATTTAGTGAATTTGGGGATAGCTCAAGGTCGAGCTATCCTAATAGTGGATGTAGATTGGCGAACCGAACCACTATATATCGTGTGTCCTTGTGCTTGTGGTGTTAGGTCTAATTCCTTGTGTTGATTGCTTAATCACATTTGCTAACACACATATACTTGATTGTTGTATTCGCTGCACTAAATTAATCAATCAAGTTAATTTTAAAAAGGACCAACGAATTTAGATTGACTTATTCACCCCTCTCTATAGGGTCAATTGTGTTATTCTTGTAACACCCCGATTTCTCAATAAGATGAATATTTACGAAAATGCCCCTAGATTGGTGAATTCAATAAATATGATTGTAAATAAGGAAATGGTGGGGCCCATTGCTCAAATTAAGGTCATATGAGCACATTATAAATGTCAAGTTTGATTGGTTGGGTAATTTCTCAATAAAGTGGATAATTACGAAAATGCCCTGATGTGTTAAATTAATTATTTTGTGATGTTAAGTAAGGAAATAGTGGGGCCCATTGCTCAAAATAAAATCATATGAGCACATTATGAATGTTAAGTTTGATTGGTTGGGTAATTTTCATCATTTGGGTCAAAAATGGCTAAATGGGTCAAAGGGCCCAAATGGGGCCCATCGGGTCTTGCTGGGTTATTTGACCATTTTGTGATTTTAAATTAAAAGGGGTTAAGCCTATTTGATTGGAAATCAAGTGGAGGAAAAATGGGTAGGCTTGATCCATATGTAAAAACCAATTAGAAATGACCAAAATACCATAAATGGGTCATGTTGTCAAAACGGGTCAAGGAGCTAAAAGTGGACCCAACGGGTCGAGTTGACTATTGTTGACCGTGTGAACCCTCAAGGGAGCTCAAACACGATTCAAATCAGTTGAGTGGGATTGAGGTGAGTTGGAATTAAATCAAAAGGTGAGTTAACTCATGTGCATTGAATGAAATGCATTAATTATGGTGAGTTGGACATTGAGTTGAGTGAGTCAAAAATGGAAGTTAAATGGGCTGAAAATTCAGTGAGTTAAGTGGAATATCAGGAGGTGTGGTGATCTCAAACAAACCAAAACAAGTCCCACATGTTGGGGACATGTTATGGTAAGTTTCATGCAAAACATTAAATGGGAATATGGGGGGTTTCTATTCCATTTGGAAACCCCAAGCCTTCAATGTTGGAATGCCAATGGGTGCATTTGTTGGCAGCAAGTGTCCCATTGGTTTAGGCAAGAATTGATGAGGGAGTGGAGGGGTTATGATGGCTGCTATACAAAAGCAATGAACACCAAGGTTAGCCAACTTTTGTCATTGCAAACCCAAGTTTTTCCATCTCTTTCTCCCTCTCTCCAATTGGTGTTCTTGGCTGGAACAGCAGAGGCTTTTGGTACCAAATATTCAAGCTTAAACCAGCAAGGAATTAAGGAAGAAAGGAAGAAATAAAAGATAGGAAGCAAGGATCAAAAGTCAAGAAGAAAGGCTTGGGAAAATTGGTAAGTATTTCATTGAGTTTTGTTGAAAAACATGGAACAAATAGGGTGTGGATTGGGCCATGATCATGGCCGAATACACCAATAATTAACCTTGATTAATGGAGGTTTAGAAATGATTAAGATGACCATTGGGTTCGGCCACCATGAAGGGCCGAACCCCATGAAAAGAGATGATTTGGTAAACCATAGACCTTTGTGGACTGTTTTTGGGAGATTTTTATGTGATAAGATTACTGATTTTGGGTTGGCCATGGGATGGCTGAACCTTATAGTTAATATGGCTAAATGGTAGAGCCTAACTTGTAAACAAATGATGGGATCATTGTGTAGGAGGATCATAGGGTTCGGCCATATGAATGGCCAAACCCCATAGATTGTTTTGTTGGAGATTATGACTTGGTTGTATGAGTTGGATTAAGTAAACATGTGGATTTATCTTTGGACTTAGTGATAAGTAAATAACCAGCCACTAAGGTAGCTTACTTTTATGAACTTTGATTATGAGCAAGATTAGACATTAGTTATACCAATGGCAAATCTGTGAATACAAGTCAAACGAAGGGATTGATCAAAGGACTCACATGATGTAGTTGGGTCTTAGATATGAATGAACAAGTAAGTGATGGTATGATTTATTGATTGTTATATGGATAAGGTACCGGAAGTTGAACGACGTGCGAGTCGTGACCGGGTGACGCGAAAGAAAGATCAAGTACTGAAGTGAATCTTCTGTAGGTTTCCTACCTTTTTGTAACCACATATGCTATTTGCTGTTTTATGTTTATTTTGATAAGTTATTTGAATGAAATGTTATATTTACAAATGGCATGTTTGCATAGACATCTCATGCATGGCATGGGAAGATGGTGTTGTAACCGGAGGCCACACTCCGTCGGGGCGTCCGAAAGACCACTGTGGGGTACCTTGATGATGAGAATCCCATCAAGAGGAATCCGGAGGCCACACTCCGTCGGGGCGTCCGAAAGACCACTGTGGGGTACCTTGACGATGAGAATCCCGTCAAGAGGAGGCTATGTAGAATGGTGATGGGTGGGACTCATTACATGTTCATTTCATACATAGCATGTTTTTATGGAATTTTGTCACACGTATTATTATACTATTTGCATGATTTTGAATAACCATGTGGTAGCCCTATTCGGAAACACTACTGGGCGCGTTGATCTAACGCCCTATCTATATCCTTAGTGGATGACGCAGGGAAAGGGAAGAACATGGATCGAGAAGAGGTACAAGCAAGGGGAAAGGAAAGGTCATTGACCGGGAGGGGAGCTGAGCCTAAGTGCTTTAATGATGGATTTGGATTACGTTATATTACTGTCATTTGAATACTATTGTTGGACATGTAATAATTCGTTATTTGCTATGGTTTGATTAGGATAATAACCTGTGGATGGTTGATCTATGTTATTTAATATTTAAGACTGTTACTTGCTATCTCGTCTTTCTATTCCGCAATTATCTAGATTATTCCGCATGTTGATGTTAGTTCCATGTGTGATTCACTATCATGGTCTATTCCATGTACACATGGGTGGCCAGTTAAGGTTCAGACTTGGGCAGTCTGAACTTAACTCGCGTCGTGACGCCGCCCGCTCTCTTCTGATGTTTATTTAAAAAAAAAAATTAGACTCTGAAATTCTCGAAGAGGGCGGGGCGTTACAATTCTAGCTCCTAAGGGAACTTTCAAGGGAACTTTCAATTGGTATCAGAGCAAGGCGCTCCTTACAAGGATTTAACCATCCGAGTAAATTCAAGTTAGAACACCATGGGAGATAGTCATGCATTATCCAAACCTCCTTATCTCGATGGAACAAACTATGCCTCATGGAAGGGTAAAATGAGAAGTTTTTTTGTTTCCATAGATTCGTCGGTATGGGATATTGTTAAGACTGGATGGCAACAACACATAGAAGAAAATACGGTACGAACCATTGTTCAATGTGTTTTAAATTTGTAAATCTCGCAAGCGCACGAACCATTCATAGTACAGTGATAGAGTGTGAGGTCGAACCCAAATGAAACATTCAAAATTATGAACTTCAAAATACACATGCCTCAATTTTTATGTTTCTTAGAAAACCAAGATTCATAATTAAATCTATGATAGAAAATCAATTTTAATGTTTAAAAGTATATCTCCAAGTTAAGTAAGTCTTTAGTCAAATAAATAGATCTACAATTTTAGAGCATTGATTAAAAGTAATTAAAATAATGTTTTAATTAAGAGTTTATAAACAATCTCATCACACATCCTAATTCACAAAATCTAGATCTAATTAAATTTAATTCTAACTAGTTAATCAAGTTGTTAGAGAGGTTTTAAATACATGAAATGAATACACTTTAAAAGAATTAAAAAGAAAAACAAACATACAGCATTCAAGTAAAATATGTAACACCCCAGATTTTCCTTAGCTTATAAATTTATTGGATTGGCCCATTTGGATTGCAATTTAAGTGAATTTGAAATTAAAAAGTTGAAATGGACATTAGATGGGGAAGGAAATGGGTCAATTACCCAATTACGACCCAATGGGTCATGGTGACCTTGATTAAAAAATAATTAGGTAAGTTTAGTTAAGTTAGTTGAATTGGATAAGTCAGTGCATTTAGTGTATTAAAGTCCACCTCATCAAGTGAGGTGGCATGTGAGTGATGTGGCATTGCCATGCGGCATTCATATCATCACATGGAAGCCAACTAAGAAAGGACGCCACATCATCAAGTGAGGTGGAAAGTAGAATTGAGGTGGCATACAAGTGGAGGTGACACACCAAGTGACATGGCCAAAGTGGAACCCAAGTTCCATGGTTGACCATGGCATGGGTTGACTTGATCAACCACTTTTGAGTTTAAATCTTAAATTAAGGTTTTATCTTAAGAGGTCTTAAGTTGAGAAGATGAAGGGATGAGATGGAAGGCTACGATTTTATCTAAGGGAAGATCAAGGGTTGAGATTAAAAATTGGAGTGTCTTGTCTAAGTACATTGTACTTAGACACATGGGAACCCAAGGGTCTTCACCTCAAAAGCCATGAAGCCACCGTTGGGAAACTAAAGGCCTCCATTGGTTAGACGAAGCTATTATGAGAGGGAGGGAAGAGTGTAAGGCTTTAACATGAAAACCCAAACCAAAGGGCATTCCAAACCCCATGGCCGACCCCTCCTCCCTTGAACAAGGATTTTTCTCTCCTCTCCTCTCCTCTCCTCTCTCTCCCATCTCTACCTTCATACCCTTGAAGATTTTGAAGAACAATAAAAGGGGAAGAAGAATTAAGGAAGAAGAGAAAGACCAAAAGAAAAGAAGGAGATTGAAGGAATGTATGTCTAGACTTAATAAAATGGGGATTAATCTAAGGAAACCATAGGTTCGGCCATGGTGTGGCCAAACTCATGGGTTCTATGATTGGCTGGAATGAATGGCCAAAATTGTTATCTGACCATGGAGTTAGAAAAGCACACAAAGGATCTGACCCAAAGTCAGTCGACTGAATTTTACGATTCAGTCGACTGAAAGTATACTGGCCAAGCACGTATGGGTCTAGTTGTGTTTCAGCTGACTGAATCTTATGATTCAGTCGACTGAAAGTATACTGGCCAAACACAGATGGGATTTGGTGGTGTTTCAGCTGACTGAATCTTATGATTCAGCCGACTGAAAGTATACTGGCCAAACACAGATAGGATCTGGTTGTGTTTCAGCTGACTGAATATTATGATTCAGTCGACTGAAAGTATACTGGCCAAACACAGATGGGATCTGGTTGTGTTTCAGCCGACTGAATCTTATGATTCAGTCGACTGAAAGTATACTGGCCAAGCACGTATGGGATCTGGTTGTGTTTCAGCCGACTGAATCTTATGATTCAGTCGACTGAAAGTAGACTGGCCAAGCACACATGGGATCTGGTTGTGTTTCAGTCGACTGAATCTTATGATTCAGTTGACTAAAAATATACTGGCCAAGCACACATGGGATTTGGTGGTGTTTTAGCCGACTGAATCTTATGATTCAGTCGACTGAAAGTGTACTGGCCAAGCATAAATGGGATCTCGTTGTATTTCAGTCAACTGAATTCCATGATTCAATCGACTGAATTAGAAGTTTTACTCTGGATTTTCCTTCAGAGCCTCTCCCTATCTTGTAGGATGGAAGGGAGATGAAAAAGAAGAACAATGGGTTCGGCCATGTTGTATGGCCGAACACCATAAAGGATTTTTATGGACCTATGTATGTTTAAAGGTTAAATGACTAATTTGGGATTATTAGATTAAGAAATGAATGATTGACTCACATGGATTAAAATAATATGAGGATTAAAATGAGGGTCAAAACCAAAGAATGAGGTTCGGCCATGTTGTATGGCCAAACCCCATTGAGGGTTTTAAACAGTTTAAGGACTCGGAATGCGTAAATGCGTTGAGAAACGAACATAGAACTTAGATGGAGATGGAGATGATGAAATTGAAATGGAAAATCAAATAAATATGTATGTTTGAATTTGATGAGGTAAAGAGGTTCGTAAAGGGATTACGATTCATCTCACGCGACCGTTGGCGTTATCCTTGCAAGACAAGAAAGATAGTATATCGGACATTGGTAGGATCCCTACCTCATTGAGAACACTATGGAGTATAATATGACACTTGTTTTATTCAAAATATGATGAATGCATTGGCTAAATAAATTGTCTATGATTATGAGTTGATTTCCAATGATATTATGGATTTTAAATGAAATGGCATTCTTGCATACATTACCTCATGCATGGCATGGGAGGGAACACATATGACCAACAAGCCAAGTTCTGAGCACTCCGGACTTAACTTGGCCTTGAGATTAGCTTATATGAAGTTATATGAACCGTTGAGATTTGGCCCGTCCGGTTGATATAAAAGTACGGCGTAATTGGGCTAAAGAGCTCCTGGATAGTTAGTTCTGAAACCCTGCGCAGAGGGAGGAGTCCACACTCCATGGGTAATCCCGATTAATTTGTGGATGGGTATACAATGCCTTGGTGGTTGCCGCCTCAAACACTGTGGACATAATTAGCCAAGGAAACTATTGATTGATTTACGATGTGATTGGGTATGGACATTGGGTGGGATTTCATTTGGCATTGACACCCATGACATGACACTTATGTTGGCATGATTATAATATGAACATCATGCATTTTTTTATTACTTACAAGATGTTTTACAAATATGTCATTAATGATGTATAAACCTTTGATTTATAATATTCTAATATTACTCCTATGTGTACCCTAACCCCAATTGGAATACCTACTGGGCATGTTGACTAATGCCCTACTTCTACCCTATGGATGATAGAATAGGAAATGCTAAGGAAAAGAACGTGGGACCAGAAGGGAGCCAAGCATAGGAGCTTGGGAAGATTTAAGTTTAAATTACGTAGTTTTGATTTTAATGATGTATTCGGAGGACTTACATTTTGAGTTTTAATAATTTAGACTATTTGGGACACCTTACAACTTATTTGCTATGTTTTGATAATCTTGAAGTTTTATTAGAATTTTATGGTGATTGGTTTTCCTTGCCTAATGATGACACGAGAATGAATAACATCTTATTCATATAAATTATTCCGTAAACAATAAGATAAACGTGTGTAAATGTTTTAGTGGACTTAATCCACGCACACGTACTGGTGGCCAGTCAAGGGTCGGGTTTTGGAATCTCGAACTTGACTCGCTTCGTAACAGCCCGTTCTCTGTCACTTAAAAAAAATATACTTTGATTTATGCAAGTGAAAAAGGACAGAGCGTTACAAAATAAAATAAACATGAAAAGTAAATCATTAAGGAAAATAAATGACGAAAATAAAAACGCAGTAATGTAAAACGTGGTTATTTGGAATAAACTGTTCATCACCCAAGATATGTAAATAAAGTAAAGGCCTAAATCTAAAACTCACGTAAAGATCTAAAATACAATTCATATTTTGTAACGCCCCGCTCCTTTCCACTCGCTTTCTGAAAATCATAGTCTAATTTTTCTTTTGAATAAAGAGTGAGAGAGAGAGGGACGTCACGACGCGAGCTAAGTCCGAGCTTCCAAAGCCCGACCCTTAACTGGCCAACCATACGTGTGAGTGGACCAAGTCCACTAAAATGGTTCACACGTGCTCAAGTTAACATGCGGAATAATCATAATTGCGGAATTACAATAGGATAACAATCCTATTCCATTTTAGACAGCAAAGTAGTCCAACACTTAATAATATTTGTCTTAAGTTAAATATCCAAAATCAACCATCCAAACCATAGCAAATATATCTACGTTATTACATTCCCGACTGCTAGTTACTCAAATACATTATCCATGAGTAACTTAAACAAAATGAATCTTAATCATCCAAGCTCCTAAGCTTGGCTCCGATCACGTCCTTGTTCAGTCCATTCCCTGTGTCATCAACTAGGGTAGAAGTAGGGCGCTAGACAAAGCGCCCAGTAGGTATTCCAATTAGGGTTAACACATGGGTTAGTACCAGAAATCCAAATATAATATAACATACCATACTTGTAAAGCATCGTATCCAAAACAATGTATGATAATAAAGATCCAATCATACAGTTAAAAACCAGAAACATTGCATGATAATAAAGATCATAATGATGCCAATTCAATGCCATGCCATGCTGTCATATGCAATGAGTCCCACCCATCAGGCATACAAAAAATCCTTTTGATAGAAAGCTCCTCATCAAGGTATCAAACACATAGTATCCTCTTGATGAAAAACTCATCATCAAGGTATCCCCACAGTGGTCTTTCGGACGCCCCGACTGTGGCCTCCGATTACCTCTTGATGGAAAATGCACATAAAGGTATCCCCACAGTGGTCTTTCGGACACCCTGATGGAGTGTGGCCTCCGGTTACATATCCTCCCTCCCATGCCATGCATGAGATGCAAATGTCCACATGTTATGCAATTATACAAATCATAGCATATAAAATCCCATACTTGAAAACATATCACTTGTACAAAAAACACTCATCAAAATATGAATTAAAATTATATTACATGTCCCATGGTTTCAAAGAGGTAGAATCCTACCAATGACCACTAAAGTGTCCTTGCGTTTTCGT
Organism: Chimonanthus salicifolius; assembly: GCA_013350335.1. NCBI lineage: Eukaryota > Viridiplantae > Streptophyta > Magnoliopsida > Laurales > Calycanthaceae > Chimonanthus > Chimonanthus salicifolius. Next base: position 33,252,634 of record CM023539.1, read on the forward strand.
CCAAAAACCACTCACGATCATGCACCCCTTGTGAGGTCCCGTAACCTTATAACATGTCAATCAATCAATCTAAAGTCCCATTTGTAACTCCCATAACTTATCACCTTCTCATTGATACTTACATTGGGGGTTTCATCCTTGAGATGAAACTCCCAACCGTTTGTCCCTTGGTTACCTTGTGTAACAACAAAACCGTCCCCTCCCATTAGTGACCCATTTGGGGGTTTCATCCATGAGATGAAAATCCCATTATTCCAATGTGTGCTACGGGTTTGAATTGTGTAACCCCCAAAACCCTTTTATCTCCTCATCAATAAGCCTTTGGGGGTTTCATCCATGAGAAGAAACACCCATGTCTCCAACGGTGTAAACCTTTGTGTCATCTTGTGTAACCTCCACAAAACTGCCAACTCTCCATTAATGATGCATTTTGGAGTTTCATCCATGAGATGAAACTCCCATGTCCCAACGGTGTAGCCTTGAGTTGGCTAATATAACATCACAAAACCGTCACCTTCCCATTCATGATATACATGGAGTTTCATTCCATAAGATGAAACTCCCATGTTACCAACATGTATCCTTGAATTGGTATTTGAAACAACCAAAACTCCTCACCTCTCCATTAATGATCTAATTGGGGGTTTCATCCATGAGATGAAACTCCCCCACTTCCAACGTGTAACTCCCAACTTGGGTCTCATGAGATGTATCTCTCCACCTTCCCACTCCACACACTTGAAATTAAAGTTCCATTAGCTTCCATTCAACTAACCTTTTAACTCAACTCACTTCTTTAATTCAACTCTTTTAACTCAACTCACCTCTTTAATCCAACTCATTTAACTCACTTAAAAATCAATTCAATCACTTGATTCCATTCTAACTTAATTCAACCCCAATTTTGTAAGCTTGAACACTTGGTGGTCAACCAAGTGAACCACGACCCATTGGGTCCCAATTGGGTATTTTGACCCAATTAACCATTTTGACCCAATTAAATAAGTCTTACCCATTTATTTCAAGTGAACCTTATCCATCTAAGATCCATATCCATTAATTCATAAATTAAATGGATAATTTTCATATATAGCCATAGCTTGAAAATCCGAGGTGTTACATATTTATTAATAAAACCAGATTCACAACTTTTTAATTTAATTAATCAAAACCTTAGTAATCATGATTAAAGTCTTACAATTAAGATCCTAACCATTGCATACTCTCATGTTCAATCAAATAAATAAAAGTTGTGTTCTTGAAATTAAAAATAAAGTAATCATAAAAGTATTATTTTAGAAATTGGATGTTCTAGGGTTCTAAATGAACGATTCACTTTATTTAATGGAAGAATTAAAGTTCAAGGCTTTTCAACATTAAATATGAGAAAGACAACATAAAAGATAAAATCTACACTCTCACTTGTAAATTCGCATAGTGCTCCTTATCTTCCTATCTTTTACTCCAGCCTTTAGTCCTCTTAAAATTCAGGTCAAATTTGAGTTTTACATGTGGGATACTGGGCTATTTATAGGACTTGGGATTGGATGGATGGCTAAGATTAAACCTAGGTTTAATTTGGTGGATGAAAGGTTGGGATTAGATCTAACTTAACATGGGTGGCTGGGATTAAAAGCTAGAAAACTAGGGCTTCCTAATGCTATGGTCGAATTTACTATGAATTGGTTGGCTTGGAGTGGAGTGCAAGTAAGGAAGGAGAAAAATTTGGGATTGGAATTTGCTATGTGATTTTCGACTTTGGCTAATTGGTTTAGGGTTTTTGGGTTGTGCAATGATGGATTAATGGATGGGATTAAATGGATGGATGAATGAATGGATGAGATGTTGAGATGATTTGGTGGAGGGTTGACTATGAAATTTGAATGGGATAGGAAGGAAATAGGCAAAAATTGTGTGGATCATGGAGGATTGGGATGATGAGGTGTGTAGGGATCTTAGAAATGTATCTAGATGGATTTTTGTCTAAGTGCATGGAGAGGTTTTAGGCGTAAAAATCATGGGATGATGAGGTGTGATATGCGCATGGGGGCTAGCTTGAACTACAAGTTGTTCATAGCTTAGGGTTTGGTGAATGGATGTCTAAGATTGGTTTGAGTTAAATCTAATGGTTCTAGGGTTAACTGGCTAAAATAATATATATATATGGTAGGTATCTAACGGAGAGGTTTGAATTCAAAGATGGAGATGAATAAATGATATGATGAATGGCCTAGATCTAGTGCAAATTATGTATGTGATGGATGAATGTGGAGGCCCTAGGGTTTCCTAATGATGTGGATGGTTGTGATGAAATGTCCTAAGATCTAATGGCTATGATGCATGATGGATGATCTAAGTGGATGGATGGATAGATGGTGCATGGATGATCCTAATCCTAAGGTTAATCTATATGATGAATGGTTTGGATGTTCTAAATCTAATCATGATGCATGAATGGGTTGGATCTAGGGTTTGATGATATGAAATGCATGGGATAATTTAGATGTATGAAGTGAATGGCTTGGATTGTTTAATTGGATTAATGGATGGTGTGGATGGGAGATTGGAAATTGGATGGTTAAGATTGGATGGGTAAGATGGGTCATGGACATGGGCTTTTGCGTTTGGACCTAAAATGGATTTCGGCTTAGGGTTGGTAAACTTGGATTTGAACCTGGAGCATTGGATCTTTAAATTGGACTTGGACTTGAATTGACAATTGGACTTAAGCTTCCTGGGCTTGAATTCACTCTGGCCTGGCCCACATTGGGAAATGTGTCTAAAGTGCTTGGCCTGGCCCAGCGTCTGGTATTTGGAGCAAAGCTTGGCACAAATGCAGTGGATCTCTGGCCCATGGATCTTGATTTCAACTCTTGGCAATTGCAGACTTGGATTTTAAAATTAAATAATTAATCAATACCACTATAATTCTAAATATTGAATAAATCTAGACTCTCATAAATGGATCCAGATTATCCAATTTACATTAAAAACCCTAAAGTGGCATGAATTAATTATGAAATTCTAAAATTTCCATTTTAAGCTCTCTTCCAGCAATTATCCACTGTTTTATGCATGAATCCTGTTTTTCCATCTTTTAATCTATAAAACTCGAAAAAACCATTAAACGTATCTTTTATGTACAAAATCAAGGCTAACTTAATCATAATTAAAGGGTAAAAATGTAAGATTTTTAGACTCAACAATCACATCAACCATGGTGACGACGCCCAAACCTTATAGTTCTTGGTTCCTTGCTTATAACGTTTATCAGACAGCTGATGGCAAAGCCATGAATGCCCTTAACTGTGCAGTTTTTGATAGTGAGTACAGGTAAATCACGACATGTAAAACTGCAAATGAAGCATGAGAAGTTCTTGAGAGAACCCATGAGGGCACCTCAATAGTCAAGAGGTCCAAATTTCAGATCTTCCAAAATTAGTTTGATACTCTTAAGATGAGGGAGGATGAAGTCTTCTTGGATTTTTATTCCAAGGTAAGTGACATTGTAAATCAAATGTACACTTTAGAGGAAGGGAGACCCGAGGAAAAAGTTTGCACCAAAATTGTACAGAATCTTGTAGAAAGATTCAAGCCCAAGGTTGTGGCCATGGAAGACAATAGAGATGAGTCCTTAATGAATATAGATGATTTGGTTCGTTCATTACAAACCTATGGACTACATTTTGAACAACCAACGGATAAATCAATTGCCTTGAAATTTTCCCTAAAATAGAAGAAGATTAAAGAAAATCCATCAGATGATGAACATCAAGTGATGAAATGGCAATGTTTGCCACGAAATTTTACAAAAAATTTGTAAAAAGAAATAACTTAAGAAGAATGGGTAAGGGTGAAATGAGTAAAACCCAAGAAGGCAAGAAGAAAACAAAGGAAAAGGGAAGGAGAGAGAGGTGGCTAAAGAGCCGACCTGCTTCAATTGTAGGGGGAGAGGACACTTCATGAACGAATGCCCCTCAGATAAAGTTAAGAAGGCTATGATGTAGGTGTGACCTATGTTGAAACTTCTGAATCAGAAAGTGATTCAGATGATGAGATCCAACGAAAATTTGATATATCAAAAGGTCTTATAGCCTCGATCATATGTGATGAAGAAAATCTCACAATTGAAACAGAGGATGAAAGTGAAGAAGATGAAAATCTTCAATCCTCCTATAGTGCCTTGTTCCTTGAAAGTGAGAGGTTAGCCAAAAAACTAAACAAGGTTAAAAACAAAAACTTGAATCTTTCTAATCAAGTGGAAGATTTAAAAACTAAAAAATATCTCCTAACCTCTAAGCTAGAACTCTCTGAAAAAGAAAAACTCTAAACTAATAGAAAGTAACAAAAGTCTTCAAGAAGAAATAAGTATACATTGTAAGGATGTCGAGAATATGTGGCATCACAATAAACTTATTGAAGAGGATGTTAAAAAATTGTCTTTGGAAGTTAACAAATTAAAAACTCATGAAGAAGAATTCCAAGATAGGTTTACCCATTGAGATGAAAGACTTAAAAGACTCATTGGTTCGGGAAAACAACATGGTGATAGGTCTGGTCTTAGTGCCTCATTCACCAAATAACCTATGAACCATGGGGTGTTTAAAAATACAAGTATCTCTCACCCCTTGATGAGCACAAAAATATGATAATCTTACCTTTGAATATTTGATTAGTTAGTTCTTAAATTCTGTTTATTTTATATTATTATTGTAATATATTATATATTCTAAAATTATATTTGTTAATATATTATATTAATTAATTTTATCTAATCAAGTGCATTCTTATGTCTTGTTAGGTGGGTGTATTGCATGGAAACATTTCCTAAATGATCTACAATATAATACCAGCAAGAGACCTTGAGTATTTCCATGAAAGAAAAGATAGAAAAGGAAGGTGGGACCTATTTCTATGGCTTCAACTAAAATAAATAATAGAATGAGAGGCCAACTGAGATGGAGATCAAGATAGGAAGGAATGAAAATAGAAGGAAGAAATAGAGGAAGGTTGGGACGATGAAATCTAAAGGAGAAAGATGAGAAAGGAAAGGGGCCCACATGGATTTCCTAAGAACAACAACCCACATTGTTTATTGCATCTATAAATTGGACCTCTCTCTCACACAATAGAAAGTAGAATCGGGTGACAAGAAGGCTCGGCTGAGGACTGAAGGCGTCAGGATCTCCGACGATGGCTCGGGTTTTATTTTTCTCTCTTTTGTTTTAATTTTGTGACAATGTCTGGCTAATTCTTTATACTGAGGTTGAGGGTGAAACCCCATTAATGAAATAATTTTATTTTATTTATTTATTTAATTTCCAAATATGTGTGTTTGATTATTTATAATTTTAGCTTCATCAAATTAATTGATGTTAATTATTTTTACCATCAATACCATGTATTTTAATATTAATATCTAATTAATTGAGTGCTTGATTTTTAATTGAATAAAAGTAAAACCCTTTGATTCACTATTTTCTTTTATTTTAATTTAAATACATTGGATGCTTAGATTGATACTTTGATCCATTGTTTTTTGAATTAAAATAGGATACATTGAATGCTTAGAATTTACACTTTTGAGTGAAGAAAAATTAACTTTTGAACACCATACTAATGCGCTTGAATGTTTAAATCTCTTAAAATTGGGAATTAATAAATAATTCATTAGAATATTATGGATTTAATGGTGGTGGAATCCGATAGCTTAGTAATTTCTCTCATCTTATTCAACATCTATTTTAGTTATTTTAATTAAATTTTGCATGTTTAATTCAACCATCCTCCATAAAACCTCAAAGGGTAAGTGCAATTTCTATCTCAAAGATAGTCATTTCAAGTGAAATTGCTATCATTTGAAGATATACTTGGAAAGGAAAGCACAAAAGCATAATCAAGAAAAACCTGTGCTTAAAAGACATCCACTAACATATAACCTTAAAAGAAACCTAAGGAAGGTGGATACAAAGCAAGACTCTTTGTTAAGGCAAATGAATCATGTCTTAAAAGAGTTGATGAATCCAATGTTTGTTCATCAAAGGTACGATCGTAGGGGTATATATGCAACACAAAATGCCATAATCTTCTTACCTAGGAGATAGACACTAACCATGTTTTGTAGTGGTTTAAGACTCACTTCCACATCTTAGACCACTACAAATGGACTCACAAAAGACCATGTGAGGTCACATAGCAGAAAAATGCTATGACATGAGAAGAGAAATTAGATAACATCAAGTTAGAATGTACTCTTCCTGGCTATAGTACATATTCTACTTGGAAAGCTATACATTCCATTCAAAGTATATTGAATTGTATGTGCCTTGGGATGTGAATTTTGATTGTGTACATATTTAATGATTTGATGAATTATTTTTAGCATATTTATGCATTGGAATGAATCTATGAATGCCACGCTTAGAATAGAACTTCATCAAGTTTCACATATCAAGGATGATTGCACTACAATTTGGAACCTCTCGGTGTAATTAACATGTCTGTGAATAAGACCGGTCGGTGTGACAGACATGTCGATACTGTGCTAAATTGAGCACTGTTGAAAAAGGTTGACCTGTCGATGGAACCGACTAGTCGGTGAGACAAAAAATTTGAATTAAAAGGGGACCCTTTCTGCGAAAGCGACAATTCATTCGAAACAGTCGTCCCCTCTCCCGCGAAGGCCTGGTGGTCCCTCCTTCTCCTTCCATGGCCTAGACTAGTCAATAGGACCTCTCGGAGAGATTTCTGTGCTAGAAACCATAGGGTTCTTGTTCCTCCAGTTCTCAGAAGACAGAAAATCACTGTTTCTGTGATTCTCCTAAATCAAGTTAGGCTTAGTCTTCTTCTCATCCATTTTCGAGCTACTAGTTGAGGATCCCCTCTAGGAAACTCCATGCCTAGAAAGATGTCAGCTCAGATAAGTCATAAGAGCTCTATAGAATGAGGAGAATCCAGTCGTACTGGTCGATGGGCCAAATGAACCAAAAGGTCTGCCTCTCGGTCGTTCCAGGGGTTGAGCTCTAAAATTCCTTAGCATGTTCAGGATCAATAGGAAACCCAACCAGAGGTGGAAGAAGAACCCATCATTGACAAATGTGTCATCTTTGTCGAAGAGAGATGTGAAGAGAGGAGACAAGATGCAGAACAAGGAATTGGTTTTCAAACAAGTAATGATGACCATGTCAATATCCCTGATGACACCAGTGAGGAGCAAAGTCATAGTTCTGAGGAGGAAGAAGAATTTCAGTATCCCCTTCAAGAGGATGTAAATCTGGGCAAGAGAGTCTTCAGACTTGAAAGAAGAATAGACTACTTGAAAGAAGTCTAGATAGTCTTGTGTTAACCGTCCGGGATCTAGCTTCTGTTGTCTCTCACTCTGACAGCATTCCAGATTCCCCGTCTCCTCCTCCTCCAGCACCTCCTCAAGATGGCTCTGTTTAGGGTACACATTTTTTTTTTTAATGAAATGATATGGTTTGTATGATGTGTGTATTACTATGTTTTGTATGCATTCTATCTCTAAATCTAAGGTTAACATGGTTTTGTTAAATAAAACTAACATGCAGGATTAAATAAGTTGGTTTTGTATTGGCATGTTAGGAAGATAGAGATCGGGATAAGGTGGCACATATCCTTGGAGTATACGGGAGCACAGAACTTGTGTTGATTAGCACCTGTCACTGGTCATGACAGTAGTAGGAAGGAGGATGTAAGCCTGAAATAAAGCTTGATTGAAAAGTAAACTGAGAGGCAGCTAAGTTTATGGGGGAGATAATCTGGAGAAGTTGGAAAATATAGCTTACTCGATGGGGGAGATAAGGGAAGAACCATGAGCTGCAGCAAAATTTAGTTAATCACTAAGTGCAAAAAACATAAAGGAAGTGCTGCTGATATCAACTAATCTTTGTCAATTATATGACAAAATGGGGCAGAAAATTAGTAGAAGCTGTAAGCCATTGGGGAGTGCATGATAAAGCCGAAGGCCGAAGTACTTAGGCCTCTAGAAAGAGAGGGCCATAAAGGGGAGAATGTCTATGCTTGCTTGGAGTTTGGGAAATCAAACTCAAGAAGATTAGGGGAGAAAATCTTCTCAACACTGGATAGTGTTGTTGGCTATGAAATCTCGTTTAGTCCTTTGATCTATGTTTTGGACTAATTCCTCTAATACTTTCTCTAGTGTTGCTTGCGTATGTACTTAAACAGGAAATCATGATTTGAAGCAAGTAGAATAAGAATATATGAAGACCATAGTCTTGTTGTCCATTTGAATATGTACATGTAATGTAATATTTTGTATTCAAATTTGTTGTAATAAGGGTGGGCCTGTAATTGGGTTAACTTTTAGGTTTTGTCATAAAATTGACAAAAGGGGAGATTGTTAGTGCCCCTGTTGTGCCGAGTCCCTATTTGTCAATTTCATGACTCGGGAAGAAGCACTTGCTAAGAAGCTTGAAGACCCAAGATGATCAAGAATAAGGATCGTGCTCCACCATGTTCAAAGCTCATCGTCATGGCAATTACAAAAACATGTATTTGGCCATAGATGACTTTAGATGATACCCACACCTTAGAGAGGACCATAAATAGGTGTTGAGCATTGAAATATTACATTTTTACCCCTGATTATTGGGCCAGTTAATCCTCAAATTTGTATATAATGAAGCATTTAATGTAGTTTGTTAGTTTTGTAGAAAAAAATGAAAAGTTCAGGAAAATCAAGCTAAAACAACAGAAAATTTTAAGTTTAGAGTTTTAAAGAGAAGACCTAGAATTATTATAATCATTTTATGTCACTTTCTAGGATTTTCTTGTAAATTAATTTATCTAGATCTAGTTATGAGAGTCTATGATTAATTAATAATTTTTAGATTTAAAGTGGATGAATAATTATTTAATTGTAGAGGTTAAAAGCTGCAATCCAAGTGCCAAAGCCTGAATTTCAAGTCATTGGGCAAAGACTCAATTCAAAAGGGCCAAGTTGTGCTCCACAAAGCTTCAAATGGGCCAAGCCACATGCAAGCCCGTGTGCATTTCACAGTTTGGGCCAGGCCAATATGCAAACTCAATCCAACTAAGGCTCAAGCTCTCAAATCCAATTCAAATGGGCCTGAGTTGAGGTCTAGATCCAAATCCAAAGCCCAAGTCCAATGAACTCCATGGTCCATGTTTGAATTTACCTAAGTCAACCCAACTCCAAAACCCATAACCCAACGTCACATCCACACCATCCAACTTCCATCTTAGATCTTAATCCTCCATCTCACATACCAAATTAGGTCAAACCTTAGATCCACCATCAAATCTAATCTATTCATCTATGATTAGATTTAGGTCATCCATCATCATCATCATCATGTCAACCTTAGATTAGTGTTCATCGATGCATCACCTATTAATTTATGATTCATTTCATGCATCGAGCATCTTAACCATTAGATATTAGGTTATCTAAATCTCATTCACTCATTCATCTCTTAGAAACCCTAAAGCCTCCACATGCGTCCATTACATAAATACATTACCTTAGATTTAGGTCATGCATTTCATCATCCATTTAGATCCATCTATGCATCTAAACCCTCCATCAACCATCTACCATTTCCTATACTTATTTTATCCAAAATTCCTTAGAGCCATTAGATCAAAACCCCATTTAATCGAAGCCCTCCATTCATAAACCCTAAGCAATGAACAACTTGAACCACGAGATAGCCTCAATGCGCATTTTACACATCATCATCCCCATGATTTTTGCAACCTAAAACTTCTCCATGTACTTAAACCTAAAATCATCTAGATACACTCCTAGGATCTTAACACACCTCATCATCAACGTCACTAACACCTCACACGATTTTCTCAATCCCAATCCAATCCATTTGAAGTTCACACCTAGTCAACCCTCCATGTAATCTTCCTATCATCCATCCATTCATTCATCTCATCTCTTAATCTCATCCATTCATTCATCATCTCATTGCACAAACCCTAAAAGTACATAGCGAATTCAAATTTCCCATTGCCAATCCAAATCCTATTTTCTGTCCTAATCTCCTATCTTCCCTCCACCTTGACTTAACCTCGAAGCCAAGCCACCTACACACACACCAAATTCGTGTGACCTCCATTTGGCAACCCTGAAAACCAAGTTTAAATCTCCATATCCATTCCCAATTAGATCCAATCTAGTCCCTTGATTTCCCAACTTAAAACTTGATTTAATCCAAGCCATCCATCTCTTTTCAAAACCTATAAATACCCCATTACCCCAAGGGTAAAATTTGAATATGACCTGGAGTTCAAGAGGACTAGAATCTGAAGAAAAGATTAGAAGAAGAGCACCACACGATTTCCAGTGAGCAATTAATTTTTCCATTTTAATTTTATTTCTTTTATGTAATTTCTTCTAATGCCTTGTACTTTAATTCTTCCACTTAATAAAGTGAAGCATTCATTTAAAATCCTAGAACATCCAATTTCTAAAATTCTGTTATGATTATTTTACTTTTAATTTCAAGATTACGACTTTTATTTATTTGATTGAACATGAGCATAGGCAATAGTTAGGATCATGATTGTCAGTTTTGAATCATGACTACTAAGGTCTGATTAATTAAATTAAAAAATTTTTAATCTTGTTTTATTAGTAAATATGAATTGCATTTTAGATATTTACGTGAATTTCAGATCTAGGCCTTTACTTTGTTTACACATTTTGGGTGATGAACGATCTATTCCAACCTTTATGTTACTACACCTTTAATTTCAGTCACTTATTTTCATGCAATTTAATTCTCTACCTTTTAATTATGTTAAATCCCTTGTTTGTTGTGTAATTCTTGTTCTAACCCAAATCTTGTATAATATAATCTTTTAATTCTTTAATTCATGATTTATTCTTTAATTCTTTAATTTCTCTTTAATCACTCTCTCTCAAACATCCATTCAATTAAAGTTAGGAAGATGTGTTAAATAATTTTACAACTTGAAATTCTAATCACGAGTAAGGTTATAATTTAATTCACCATTTAAGAATACGAAATCACACATCTTATTTGCTGATTTTCCAAGTTAGATACATGACTCATATAATGATTCAATTTCTTAAAAAACAATTCTTTTTTAGAGGACATAAAATTAAATTCATATACTTTGAGATTTTCTGTTGGGTTTGACCTCGCTCTCACATTGTTATACTATGAATGGTTCGTGCAATTGCGAGATTTACAAATTTAAAACATCAACACTATGCTTAGTTGCATATGTTGGTAATGAACATAACAAGCCTAGGGAGGAAGCTGGACAGTAAAATAGAAGCGAACTTGGAAGTATGAATTAAGTTCACTGCCAGCTCGACCAGTCGTTCTCACCGACCCCTCGGTGGAGACAGGATCGGCCCATCGTGGTCAAGGACATGTCGACCAGTTTGACAGAAGTTCCTGATCAAAGAACTGTCATTCTGGTATGCCTCTAACTGAGAATCTTGTATGCATCGACCCTTCGGTGATGAACTTAAACAACCCCTCGTGGTCGATAACTCGTTAGTAATAGACTTGTGAGTTTTGGACTGTGAACTCAAATGGGCTCTTGAGAAAACAGACATATCAGTAGTTCAAGACCGATCGAAAGTACTAGGACCGACCCCTTGGTAAAGGGCGACAGGTTGTTCTGGGTAAGACAAGTTTCTGACTTGAAACTACTGTCAGCATGGTTTGCCCCAGACCGAGCCTCTCCTATGGACCAACCTCTAGGTGCCATATCTGTAGACCCATCGGCGACACTGACCTGCTGACCAGGAAGTAATAAAACCGTTGGGAGTGCATTTAATGCACAATGGTTGGGTGGTTGAACGGTAATAAATATGAATACAGACCCATCAGTGCCACCTACCTGTCAGTTTTGGACAGTCAGAAAAACCATTAAGACTCCGCTATAAATATGAGTGTTGGGTGATCGTTTTATTATCTTCCTTAAGCTGAAAAGAGTTATATACTCTAAGGAACGATCAACACGCTTGTGAGAAGAATCATAAACAAATAATCTTTTGATTGTGATTGAAAGTGAGAAAGAGAGGAGGAAAAATCATAAACAACACATCTATTGATTGAGTTTGAAAGTGAGACAGAAAGTAGAGACATAAACTAGGAAATCTGAAACCAGTTTCCTTCTCACCCTGAGATTTGGATTGCTCTACTACGGCTACGAGGAGGAGCGTCGACACACATTGGGTGGGACCTTCAAGAAGCACACATCAGCGAGAAAGAGCTTCAAGGCAAGTGTTTCTTGGTTTTAATTTTATTTTTAAAATCTTTAACCTGAAAGTGGATTAAGGAAGCTTGGTTCCATAACCACTATAAAAAACTCTAGAGCGTCGTCTTTGGCACATGTGGTGGGTGGAATTCCCAGGCGATTGAGTGAGGTAGAATTCCTACTCTAATTGTGAGGGTGCAAGTCCCCACTTAGTGATTTTGGGGATAGCTCAAAGTTGAGCTAGTTCTAACAGTGGATGTAGGTTGGTGAACTAAACCACTGTATATCGTGTGTTCTTGTGCTTGTGGTGTTAGATCTAATTTCTTGTTTTGATTGCTTAATCACATTTGCTAACACACACATACTTGATTGTTGTATCCACTACACTAAATCAATCAATCAAGTTAATTTTAAAAAGGACTAACGAATTTGGATTGACTTATTCACTCCCCCTCTAGGGTCAATCGTGTTGTTTTAGCTCCCAAGGGAACTTTCACGATGTATAGCTCTAGGCTCTGGGCTGGGTCAGGGTATTACATTCTACCCCCTAAAAGCAGAGCGGCCCCCGGTTCGACCCACAACACACATATGAATCACACAGGACATGGACCCACACAGTCCGAGTGTTGAACTGAGGCTCTAATACCAATTCTATCGACCTACCCCTCCGAGGCATCACCTTTTCAACACCATGAAGTTCAGTATTATATTGTCCCCTTTTGACCCACAAATTGGGAGGAGAGAAGAGGAGAGAGGGGGGGGGGGGGGGGGGGGTCGTCACGGTTTTCCATTGGGTGTGCACCATCATCTACGCCCAAAACGCCTAGTACTGTATTAAGGGGCACCAAACCTTATAAATCCCTTAATTTTCACTCAACTTACAATGTGGGACTCCAATACCCACTCTGGGCCGCCCGACATATCGACCACAGTCGATGTGTTGGATGGCGCTCTGCCCATCTGGGCAGGGTATCATAATCACCCCCCCTAAGGCCTCAAGTCGCCCCTGCCTCAACCCACAACACAGAGGAATCACACAGGATATGGACCCTCACAGTCTGAGTGTAGAACTAAAGCCTCTAATACCAATTGTAACGACACGCCCCTCTGAGGCGGCGCCGTTTCAACACCACGAGGCTCGCTTTTGACCCAAAAAGGGGTGGCGGGGGGGGAGGGGGGAGGGGTCCGCACTGTTTTTCATTGGGCCTACACTATCATCAAGGCCCAAAACATGTAGTACTGTATTGAGGGGCACCAAGCCTTATAAATCGCTTAATTTTCACCGCAACTTCCAATGTGGGACTTCATCAAGCCGCCACACCGCTCGATACATTGACCCTTGTCGATGTGTCTCTGTACCCGACACATTGGCAAATACAACTTAATGAAAACAATAAATATAAAATAGGTTTTGTAGTACCTTTTGGTCACTATGAATGGAATGTCATGCCCTTTGGACTAGAAAATGCACCTTTTGAATTTCAAAAAATCATGATTGAAATGTTTAATCCTTTTAGTACTTTTTCTTTAGTTTACATTGACGATATATTAATCTTCTCTGATTCAATAAATCAACATTGGAAGCACTTAGATGTATTTAAAATGATTGTCATTAAAAATGGTTTAGTTTTAAGCCAACGAAAGATGAAGTTATTTCAAACTGATACTAACTTCGTTGATTTTAAAATTAAAAATAACACCGTCCAACCAATTAATAGAATTATTGAATTTGCTGATAAATTTCCTGATGCAATTAGAGATATAAAACAACTAAAAGATTTTTGGGATGTTTGAATTATGTTTCAAATTTCTATAAAGACCTAGCAAAAGACATAAAATCTCTTCAAAAAAGACTCAAGAAAATCCTGTTGGTTGTAATAATAATCATACAAAAGCAGTTAAAAGAATTAAACACGAAATAAAAGTTTTTCCATGTTTAAATCTTGTTAATCCTGAAGCTTTCAAAATTGTTCAAATTGATGCGTCTAAAATCGGATATGGTGGTGTCCTACTTCAAAAAGAGAATTAAGATGAAAAAATTGTTAGATTTATTTATGGAACATTGAATCCTGCTCAAACAAAATACTCTACAATTAAAAAAGAAATACTTGCAATTGTGTTAAGTATTAACATAAAATTCTTGTTAAGAATTGATTGCAAATCTGCCAAAGAAGTGATTGACAAAAATGTTAAAAATCTGGAAACAAACAAATCTTTGCCAGATGGCAAGCTATCTTAAGTGTATTTTATTTCGAAATAAAATTTATTAATGGTATTGATAATTCTCTTGCTGACTTTTTATCTTGAGAATTTCTGCAAAAGACATCAAAGAAGCTCTAGAGATTGAACAAGAAATCTTTGATATCTTTACCAAACTCCTGGTAATCTTGTTTGTTGCAATTCTGGCATATTTTGCTCTTAATCATGCAACCTCCTCGTAGGCCTATGAGACCTTTTTCTCCATTCCAAAAAGCTAAACAAATAATGGCTAGTATTGACATTTGTCCCAAAACTGCAAAACATAGACCCAGCATTTATGAAAGACATGGTCTTTGGGGATCTCCGTCTCCTACCCAATTCATAAGAAATTCTAATCCTAATTCTCCTCAATCTCCAATTGCTAGACCAAGTTCTTCAACCTTCCAAATTGTCTTTAACAGATACAATCAAATGGTTTATCCATTACCAAAAGCCTGCTACCCAGACAATTCAACACTTTAAGAAATTATACCTTACTGCTTTGCTCTTGACCATTATGTTAAAACTGCTTGTTCCTACTCCATCTACCTTGCAATCCTGATTAAAACAGGAAGTTGTGCTCTTGATCATTTTGGAAAAGATAAAAATAAGACTCATTATGAAGGATATTATCCTCCAAATGTTGACATCAGATATTCAAAACTGAAAATCTTAAAAGTATTTTTTGAAGAAAATTGGGGTTTTCATTTGTATCAACCCAAAACTATTTCAAAATCTGATTTGAATGACAATATCTTTGATTACTGGGATTACATTACTACTTGGAAAAATGTTTTTTTTTACCAAAATAAAATGTTTTTACACTCTTGGCTTATCCATATTAAAATTGAAAATCTTGAAAAAATACCCATGTGGTGGTTTCCAAAATTCTAGTCTCCATTTGGCTCTCACAAAGACGTTTTTCCAACAAATGTTCAAAATATTTTCCAAACATATTCTTCGATTGTTAGAAAAGAAAACAAATGTCATGTTGACAAAATTCTTTTTGATGCAGAAGATTGGATAACAATGCTATTTTATGCATAATTCAACATTCTTTGGATTTGTAAATGGAATTTCGAAAAAAGAATGGATCTTGCTCCTCCTATTTAAACAAGAAAAATTAATATTCAAAATTGGGAAAAAATAGATTTTTCTGATATCATTGTCAATGGGATCAATCTCATTTATCCCGAATATTCTGAGAAATATGTCAATACTACAAAAAGATCCAATCTTAGTTTCGTTGATGCACTTAATGCATCTTCTAATTACTGTCAATACTGCAACAAATGTCAATACTGACTCCCCTCCGGCTTTAAGCAAATTCCCTCTTCTCCTTTCCTTCTAAGAAAGCTGAAGCACGTCCCTCTTCTTCTACCCCTTTTCATGACATCCTAAAACAATCATTGATTACTGTTGCTGAATTACTCAAAATCAAAGAAGATCTGATGAAAAAAGACCTTACTCAAATGGAAAAATCACCTAAAACATCTGCTGAATCTTTCAGTACTAGAATTCAGAATTTATAGTCTGAAAATGCTTTCACCGCCCTCCAAGTTCTGCCTGACGATGAAATTCAAGAAATTGAAGAAAAATAGAAAAATCCATTCGTTAGTGTCAAAACACGAAAAAATAAATAATACTGTATGTCCTACGGTATTAACAAGAAAAAGAAGACCACAGCTGAGCACATCTTCATCTTCGATAATGCCATCCTGACAAAGTTGCTTGAAAACAGACAAGATGATTCAATTCTGCCTCCCAGTTGTAACTGCTGTCAAGTGTCAACAAGATCCTATCTCTTCATTTTGGAAGTGTTAATCTAATGCTGCCACTCATCAACATCACTTTAACAAGTGATCCATTCATTGAAGGTTGAAAGTGACTTCTGCCTTAATTTCAAAGATGCTTCCTCTATTTCCACTATGATGTAACATCTGTTTTTCCACTCTTGTTCTGATGAAAACACCTGTCATCACCTTTTTACTTTTATTTAGATGAGAACACCTGTCTTCAGGAATGATTCCAAAAAATTTATAAATTGGAACAAACGATCCTCCTCAATTGGTATCAGAGCCATCACCTCTTCTCTCTTCCTTCCCTCTACCATCAATATTGTTCTTGTAATCTTGCTTTGAAGAAATAAAGATTTCAATTTTGGCAAATATTCGTGGTATGTCTTAATTTTTTCCTTTTTTTTCTATTATTTTAAAAAATTTAAAATCTATATCCCATTAAAGCATTGTCCAATTTTGCAACAAAAAAGGTATTTTGCAATCAGTCTAGTCGTGACAGTAACAACCAGTACGCGCCTTGTGTTGACCCGTCTCTGTTGCCGTGTTAGGCGTTGTTTTAAGGGTCTAACGTTTTGGTGTTGGAATCTTGGCCTTGTGCCTTGGTGTTGGATTCATCACTCTCTGAGTGTCTGGTTCATTGACCGATCATCTTGCAAAAATAACTATTTAATTTTGCATATTTGCACAGGAAATAATGAAGAACGCTTTTAATTTTTTTTTAAAAGAAAAAGAAATTCTACTTCTAGCTCAACATCCTTTTTTCTTTGATTATAAAAGTGTTTATGGTAGTATACCATCTAGCTCTTTCAATAATGAACTTCAAACATCTATTACAAATCAATTAGTTACAATGGACTTAAAAAATTCTGAACAAATTAATTTTAAAGATGTTGAACAAGCTATTGAAAAATGGACTATTCCAAAGGTACCTACTGAACAAATATTTTTATGAAGATTTGAAGATAAATCTGTAACGCCCCGCCCTTTTGGACCCCTTTCTTCCCGTAAAATCAGAGTCTATTTTTTTTTATAACAGAGTAGAGTGATAGAGCGCGGTACGTCACGACGCGAGATAAGTCCGAACTTCTAAAGTCCGACCCTTAACTGACCAACCCTATGTGTGCATGGACTCAGTCCATGAGAACGGTTCACACATAGCAATATAAACATGCGGAATAAAATCATAACGTACAGAAACATAATAGAACACAGTTCTATTCCATTCAGATAGCAAAGTACGTCAAGTCATTAATCATCATTATCATAACGTAATTATCCAATAAGACATCCAATCATAGCAAATCCATCTAAGTTATTACAATCCGAATTCTAGATACTCAAATACAAGCCCGTGAGTATCTTAAACAAAATATAAACTAAAAGCGTTCCGAGCTCCTATGCTTGTCCCTTTCCTCATTTAGCATTTTCCTTGTTTCCTGCATCATCCACTAAAGGGTAGAAGTAGGGCGTTAGTACAACGCGCCTAGTAGGTATTCCAATTAGGGTTAACACATGGGTTAGTACGAAAAAATCCAGATATAATAAATATATCAAATCCAGTATAATAAAACATACCATACTTTCAAAACATTGTATCCAGAACAGTGTATGATAATAGAGATCCAATCATACCGATAAAACTAGAAACCTTGCATGATAATAAAGATCATAATCATGCCGATTCAATGCCATGCCATGCTATCATATGTAATGAGTCCCATCCATCACAAAACATAGTATCCTCTTGATGGAATTCTCATCATCAAGGTATTCTTCCACGAGAGTTTTACGGATGCTCCGACGGAGTGTGGATCTCCGGATATATAGTATCTTCTTGATGGAATTCTCATCATCAAGGTATCCCCTGATGGAATGCTCATCACCAGGGTCTTCATACATAGTATTCCTTTTGATGGGATTCTCATCATCAAGGTATTATACATAGTATCCTCTTGATGGAATGCTCATCATCAAGGTATCCCCTGATGGAATGCTCATCACTAGGGTCTTCATATATAGTATTCCTCTTGATGGGATTCTCATCATCAAGGTATTATACATAGTATCCTCTGGATGGAATTCTCATCATCAAGGTATCCCCCCACGAGTGTTTTACGGACTCCCCGACGGAGTGTGGGTCCCCGGTTACCTGTCATCCCTCCCATGCCATGCATAAGATGCAAATACCACATGCTATGCAATTATACAAAATCATAGCTTCTAAAAGCTCATATTTAAAACACATGTTATTTTATCAAATAAACATAGCATATAAAATCACCATTTGAAACATATCCTTTGCAATATAAAATCATCAAAATAAGATAAAGACAATGTACATAAACCCATGGTTTCAAAGAGGAGGAATCCTACCAAAGACCGCTACATGTCCTTGCGTCTTTCGTCTGGTAACCACTCACGATCGTAGACACCTTGTGAGGTCCCGTTACCTTATAATATAACAATCAATCAAAACCAAGTCCCACTTGATTTACAATTATTTTAAGTCCATAAACTAATCCCATGGTTTATCATTTTCAGCCGTTATTACCAAATTACCATTGGTCTAATCTTAATTAAAATTACATTTATTTTAATTAAGTCTATCCCCATGTCATCCTTGATTCATGGAACCAAACACTCATAGATTATCATTTTCAGCCAATATTACGGAATTGCCATTCATGGCTAACATAACCCATTAATTCACTTAATTACAATTATGTCATTATAACTATCTTTCCATTCTTTTCATCCCCCATCCCTTGTTTTGGTAAACCTTTTATTTAAATCATACATAGACCCAAACATGGCCCATTTACAAGTTCATAACCGTAACATAAAAATCCCAAGTGCATAAACCAAATTTGTGGGGTTTGGCCATACATCATGGCCGAACCTCACCCCTCTTTGTTTTAGTTTCCTTTTTGCTCATTTATTCTATTAATTACCAAATTGTCATTGTTTCCATCAAACATTTCATTCACTTAATCTTTCACACAAAGGCCCTAAGTTCACCAAATATTTCCCATTTGTGGGGTTCGGCCATACACCATGGCCGAACCTCACCATATTGATTTTAGTCCCTTTTTTTCAAGTCCTTAAGCCATCATCCATCCATGGCTAATTACTTGGTTTACATACTTAATACCAAGTCCCAAAATGATCAACCATGATTTCTTAACTTGGTCCATGGGGTTTGGCCATACACCTTGGCCGAACCCTATGGTGTATAATTTCCAATTATGACATTAATAATCCATACTTAGAAAGTTTCCTATTTTAGCATCCAACTTCCATAATTACAAAATTACCATTCATGGCCAACCTTCCATAAATAGAAGGTTTCCAAATTTAGAATCACCTTCCATTTAATCTAAGTTCCATAATTAGTAAGTTACTAATTTAATCTCCACCTTACCATTATTAGATAGTTTCCATAATTAAACTCCACCTTCCATTATTGGATAGTTTCCATAATTAAACTCCACCTTCCATTATTGGATAGTTTCCATAATTAAACTTCACCTTCCATTTTAATCTCCTCCTTCTACTTTTAGAAACTTTCTAAATAAACAAACTTCCATAAATAAAAAGGTTTCCAAAAATAAACCCTAGTGGGGTTCGGCCATACACCATGGCCGAACCTCACTCATGGCAACCAATCCATTCATTCCCCTTTTTAAATCCAATCTTCCTTAATTAGAATGTTTCCTAAGTTAGCATCCATGCTTCCATAATTAGAAACTTTCAAAATTAATTAACCATCAATAACCTTCCATGTTAAGATAGTTTCCAAATTTAGCATGCAACCTTCCATATTAGGTAGTTTCATATTTAGCATGCATTCCTTCCATAATTAAATCAAAATATGATATCATGAATAACATTTCACCTTCCATGGTGTTCGGCCATACCCTTGGCCGAACCCTATGGTTCATGATTCCATTTAATCAATCACCATTCGTCTATGGTCTTCCATCATTTAAATCCAATAAAATTATTAATACATCTCCATTTCAAAATTAAAACATAATTAACCTTTCCCATCACTTCAAATCCTTTAAAATTTATTAATAACCTTTCCATGGGGTTCGGCCATGCCACATGGCCGAACCCTATGGTTCATCTTATTCCATGGTTTTTCTCCCATAAAATAACCAACCATCTTTCATGGGGTTCGGCCCTTTACCATGGCCGAACCCTATGGTTTATCAACCTCTTCTTAAGCCACTTTAAATCCCTTTCAAAACATGCATAATCAGTCCAGGTTTTCAATCCATAAACATAATTAATCAGTCCACATGATTCAATGTCTAATAAACCCCAAATTCATAACTATATTTGGTGGAGTTTGGCCACACACCATGGCTGAACCTCACCCCTTTTTTTTCTATTTAAAATTATTAAAACCCTCTCCCAATCTTCTTCCATGGGGTTCGGCCATACCCCATGGCCGAACCCTATGGTTCCTTATCTTAAATAAACAAAAATCATTAGATCACTTACCGGTTCTGTGACTCCTTCGGTTTTCCGTCGGTTGGTCTTTCTCTTCTAATCTTCTTCTCCTTCTTGATCTTTTCTTTTGCTGGCTGCCCCTTTTCTTCCTCTTAGTTTTTTTTGCGTGAATGGGGATTGAGAGAGAGAGAGAGAGATTGGCCTATGGGGTGTTTTCTTATATAAGCTCCCATAGGCCCTCCCTTTCTTATTTTTCTTTATCTAAATGGGGAAGGTGCCATGCGCCCCTCCCTTTCTTATTTTAGTAATGCCGTGTGCCCCCTTGCTTAGGTTAGAAATTGCCATTCTTTTAATTAAGGAGAGACCCTCTTTATTTTATCCAATGCCTTTCCATAATTCAACTCCCAAATCTCTCCATTCCATGCGCATAACCTCAAAGATTTTCTCATATCAAATTTGGCCATGCAATCTTCCAAATTATTCGAGATCTTATTTATTTAAAAATCCCCTCAATTTAATCCTAAATATCTTCCTAAGATATTGTAACATATTATCATAGATACGAAAAAATCCCAAAAGAATATCTCTATACAAAGCCATGCACAATCTTATTTAAACTTGGACATTTTCTTAAAATATGCAAATCCAATTTAATTAGAAAAGTCTCTCTTTAAATTTTCTAGCATATCACCTAGATATGCATATCATTCATGCACATAATCCTAGATTTTTACATCTAAAATTCGGCCATGAAATCTTTTATTTAAATTTTAGATATAATGCATCACTAAATTAGTTCAACCCCATTTAATTTTAATAAAACCAATTCTACAATCAATTGGGTCCTAATTGGGTCATGGCCCAATTCTTTATCCATATAAGGTCCATAACCAATGTTCACAAGTTAAATGAATTATTTTAAAAAAAATAATTAACTGAAAATCTGAAGTGTTACAAAATCTGATTAAATGATAGATACCATAGAAAAAACATGTGCATCTCAGGATGAAGCTTATCTTTTCCTTTTAGAAAAATAAATAGACTTCGAAGAAAATACAATTATCTTCACATTGGATTAGTTCAAATTGAAATCAAACCACTTACTACAAAAGGCCTACACATCCACTGTTTAGTTTTGTCAGGGATGCAAGACACAACAATTTTGACTATTCTCTTTATGAAACTGTAACTTCATATTTTTCTGATGGATATGTTTTATTCAATTGTAGTCTTGATATTCAAATTCCTTTGTTATCCAGAGAAACAACGATCTGGTTGACCAACAGGTTGATGTCTGCTCCCAAATTCAATAGAGAACCTGACACCTCCTTTTGAAGAGCAACATATGGAGAATCAGTTCGTCAGTCCGTCGTGGGCGGTTCACCGATTTGTCACATTTATTTTTTAAGAATATTTTGTGCAAATGGTGGAAGGATAAAGTGGGTATTCAGCTAAATCTTATGTGAGAGAAAAGATAATGCCCGTGGAAGAATTGACACCCTTATTTTCACATCTTAAAATTAAATAATTTCAAATTATATGTAACAAATTATATTTAAAAGTTTTAGGCAGACTCTCTTTGAATCACATTATAAATTCAGAGACAATCTAATAACATTGGAAATTAATTTTAGCTGGAACTCTAGAAAGATGCTTGCATTTGATAGATATTTTAAAGATTACTTTTCATAAAACATAAGTTTCATTGATTTTAGTGGTTTTTTTTCAAAATACTCAAGAAATGACCCAATTCGTTCGCCGAATCAGCATTAAATCTAATTCAGAAATCTTGCTTGGACGCCGGTTGGAACATATTCTTGACCAAATTGCCCCCACTCCATAGATTGCCATTCTTTCAATGGCAGAGATGTCCACTTTTCTCATGTTTGTTGATATTTGCCATTAACAATACGGCAGTTCTCACCTTTTTTAATGATGCACCCTTTTCAAAGTTACTTTTTCTCTTTTTTTTCTCCCTCTCGTTCAAGGCAGCAATTTTCACATTCTTAAAGCACTTTAACGTAAAAAAATACTTTAAAAGAAAAAAAAACTATTTAGATAGGTTTCTTCGTGTTAAAGCGTTAATGATGAGCGCTACATCATTACCACTATAACATGAAGATTAACACTTTAATATGAAGCGCTGCATCATTAGCGCGTCAATATTAAAAAAAAAATGCTTTTAAATGAAAAAAATGGTTTAACTAAAAAAATGTGCTTTAATATAAAAAAATGTGATTTAACATGGAAAAAAAATCCTTTAATATAAAAAAAATCTACTTTAACATGAGAAAAAACACTTTAATATGAAAAAGTTCTTTAACATAAAAGAATATTTTAAAATGGAAAAAAAAATACTTTAACATAAAAAAAGTTAAAGGTTTCTAATTTAAATGCAAAAATAAAATGCATTTAAAATAAAATCGTAGTTGAGTCTCCTCACCGTAATCCTATGAATTTATCAAGTAATTGTTAAAATAGAAAGAGTATAACTATTTATTCGACATGAAATGCATGCGTTTCTAGTATTCTATGTCCGGTGTTTGAATTTCTAAGAAAGAAGGGGAAATAGCTGTGTGTTTGATTACGCTTACTTAATACAGTTTATGTGATAAATTTTATTAAAAGTAAAAACACACAATAAAACATTAACACATAAGACATGGTGTTTTAAAGCAGAAATATAAATAAAAATACCAAGTGCCTGATCACGTATTTCTCTGGACGGTAGCCACTGGTGAATATTTAGAGTTCAGCCCAGAGGGTACATTGCAGTAAAATAAATTGTTGAAAATAAATTGAAAGTAATAGCCCTTTAGTCCAGTCCGAATAGGGATAGTAATTTAGCAGTTAGTGAGTTAGATTCACACTGAGAAGGCTAACAGAAAATAAATAAATGTTGTAAATAATGTGCAGGTAAATAAATACACAATACATAAAAGTAAACACACAATTTTTAAGAATGACGTGTCCACGGGTTGGACTTCTAATATGGGTATCAGACTTCCGATGAACAAAAGTATCGGATGTCCGATGAACAAAGTCTTAGACTTCTGATAATAACTGTTAGACTTCTGAAAATAACTGAGAACAACAGAGAACAATAAAATTACAGTATTTTGTGTCAAAAGTCATATCGGACTTCTGATGAATTAACTATCGACCGTCTGACAGTATAATTTTAAATATTCAGATTTTCTACTTTTCTGCCAAGGTATCGGACTTCAGACATCAAAGTATCGGACTTCCGGTACATGTGGAAAAACAATACTTACGAATCCTCTTTTGGACGGCTTAAAAATCCCATTCTTGTGATAAATCAGTTAGGTTGGTTCAGATTTATGTCCTCTTTACTCAAGAAGAAAGAAAATTAGACATTAACTGAGAAATAAGTTGATTTTAAGGGTGTAAGTAGGAACTGGATAAAAGCCATTTTTCGTAGCTTTTCAAAAACTCAATTTTTATAACCCATTTTCTTCTCATTTCAATCCTAATCTCTTACAAAGCTTATAAATAAATAAAAAGGGTAAGTTTTATACCTTCCCACAATGTTTTGGGCAGAATTTTGGCTTCCCAAAATCCTAGCTTCTTTCAATCAGTTGCAGATGAAGAAACAAAAAGAAGAAGAAGTTCAAAAGAGGAAGGAAAGAAGAGGTGAGTAGCAGCAGTTTCAACAAGGAAAGGATTGATGCTACGACCTTTCCCCCCCTCTTCATTTATAACCGGCGACCATAGGCATGCAACTGAAATGAAGAAAACACGTTTCTTACAGTTACGGTAGTAGGTTTGATCATTAATAATTTTTATTATATTTTATTAAAAACTTTATACATTTAAACTTTACTTAATTTTTGAAAAAAATCAGGAAATCTTTGAGCAAATTTGACTCTGCCGATGAGTCTGAGATATCAGATTTAGGTTAGTCTAAACTGTTTTTGAAAAGTAATGGTGACAAAAGCCAATCGATCGGGAGCAAAATATTGATTTGTTTAAATCAACAGTTCATACTCTGATATCAGATTTAGGTTAGTCTAAACTGTTTTTGAAAAGTAACGGTGACAAAAGCCAATCGATCGGGAGTAAAATATTGATTTGTTTAAATCAACAGTTCATACTCCATCGCTTGGATTGAGAGTCTAAAACCTTGAAACGGTCGGCTAATACACATATTAAACACAGAGTATTTTTATATAAATTTCTTACATCCATAATTATTTTTAAATTATGATTTTGTTGAGAAATATTATTTTCTATATTTTGAGCTGTCCTAATCCTTAGGAGTTTGTTGAGTTGTTAAAATTGTGGCCTTTATTGTTGCAGAAAGTGGTTTTCTATTTGCTAGTCCATAGGAGTTAAAGTTAGTGGTAAAAGTTAGTTTGTTATGTCATTCGATGTAATGCCTATTTATAGGCTATTATTTTATTAATAAAAAATAGAGTAAGATATCAGTGGTTTCAGAGCCAGGCTGCTTTTCACTCTCCAAAAGTAACAGCAGTCGACTTCAACAAAAGCAGAAGCTTTTCACATGCAGAAGCAAGAACGAATGGCAACAGATAATTATCCGTAGCTTGCAATTCCTTACTTCGATGGTCACTATGATTATTGAAGCTTGTTGATAGAGAATTTTCTACAATCCAAATAATATTGGCATCTTGTGGAAACTGATTTTGCTAAACCAGAAGATAGAGTAGTGTTGACTGATGCGCAACAAAAAAAGTTGGATGAACACAAGCTCAAGGATCTCAAGGTGAAGAATTATTTATTTTTAGGTAATTGATCGTACAATCTTAGAGACCATTCTCCAGAAAAATGCTTCCAATGAAATTTGGGACTCAATGAAGTAAAAATATCAAGGCTCGTCAAGAGTGAAGCATGCACAACTTCAAGCCTAGAGAGGGATTTTGAGATTCTACAAATGAAAGATGGTGAGTCTGTCACTAGATATTGTGCAAGGACTATGGGGATAGCAAACAAGATGCGATTCCATGGTGAGACGATGAAAGATGTTGCCATTGTTGAGAAGATACTGTGTTCTTTGGTTCTAAAGTATGATTATGTTGTCTGCTCAATTGAAGAATCTAAAGATACAGATAATCTTTCACTTGATGAACTCCAGAGCTCCTTATTTGTCCATGAACAGAAGATGAACCGAGGTTCAACTACAGATGAGCAAGCTCTAACAGCTTCTACCTTTGCTCAATCCTCAAATTCAAGAGGAAGGGGTAGAGGTAGCGGTAGAGGAAGGGGAGGTCGAGGCAATAGAGATGGAAGCAAACAGTATCAAAATTTCAAAGCTGAAGAAAATCAATCATATTTTCGAGGCAGAGGCAAAGGAAGTGATCAACAAGTTGATAAATCCAAGGTAGAGTGCTACATGTGCCATAAATTTGGCCATTATCGTTCTAAATGTTTACTAAACTGCCTAACGACAAAGAAAAGTGGGAGAAATCGAATTTTGTAGAAAAGAAGGAAGTAGAGACTTCGTTGATGGCTTACCATGTCAAGGAGGATCGTGAACCAGATATTTGGTATGTGGACATAGGCTGCAGCAACCATATGTGTGGTAGTAAGTCTTCTTTTTCTTATTTAAATGAAGGGTTTTATACTACTGTGAGCTTTGGTGATTGTTCTAATGTGGATGTTATGGGAAAAGGTGATATTAATATAAGAACCAAAAATGGTTTTGTTGAAAAAATTTCCAATGTTTTTTATGTTCCTGATTTGAAAAGTAATTTATTAAGTACTGGTCAATTGAAAGAAAAAGGTTATGTTATAACTATTCAGAAGGGAGAGCTTGTGAGATATATGATCCTTCAAGAGGAGCAGTCGCAGTTGTTCAAATGAGTTCAAACAGGTTGTTTCCATTGTAGATAACAAATGCCCAAACTTGCTTAATGACTAAGGTGAACGATCCATCATGGCTTTGGCATTTTCGCTATGGCCACTTGAATTTTGGTGGATTAAAAACTCTCCAACGGAAGAATATGGTGACAGGTCTTCCTCAAATTGTTATTCCTTCTCAAGTTTGTGAAGAATGTGTTGTTAGCAAACAACATCGTACTCAATTCCCTCAAGAAAAGTTGTGGAGAGCAAAGAATGTCCTGGAGCTGGTTCATTCCAACATTTGCAGGCCGATAAATCCATCTTCTAATGGGAGTAAAAGATACTTAATAACCTTCACTGATGATTATAGTCAGAAAACTTGGGTTTAATTTTTGCAGGAGAAATAGGAAGCTTTTAGTGCATTTAAAAGCTTCAAGGCACGTGTGGAAAATGAAACAGAGAGAGCCATTAAAACTCTCTGTACTGATCGTGGTGGAGAATTCTGTTCAAAAGAATTTGAAGTTTTCTGTGATAAGCAAGGTATTCGAAGGGAACTCACAACTGCCTACACACCTCATCAGAATGGTGTATCAGAGAGGATGAATAGAGCCATCCTCAACATGGTGAAAAGCTTGCTATCAAGAGGGAACATTCCAAAGAGTTTTTGGCCTGAGGCAGTCAATTGGAGCATTCATGTGTTGAACAGAAATCTTATTTTTTCTGTTCAAAACATGACACTTGAGGAAGCTTGGAGTGGGTGGATACCAGTTGCAGATCACTTCAGAATTTTTGGCTGCATTGCTTATGTGCATGTTCCATACGAGAAAAGGAAGAAACTTGATGATAAGGGTGAAATGTGTGTCTTTCTTGGCGTAAGTGAAGCTTCCAAAGCATATAAATTATTCAATCCACTAACGAAGAAGATTGTGACCAACAGAGACGTCATCTTTGAAAGAATGTCCTGGAGCTGGTTCATTCTGACATTTGCAGGCCGATAAATCCATCTTCTAATGGGGGTAAAAGATACTTAACGACCTTCATTGATGATTATAGTCGGAAAACTTGGGTTTAATTTTTGCAGGAGAAATAAGAAGCTTTTAGTGCATCTAAAAGCTTCAAGGCGAGTGTGGAAAATGAAACAGAGAGAGCCATTAAAACTCTCTGTACTGATCATGGTGGAGAATTCTGTTCAAAAGAATTTGAAGTTTTCTGTGATAAGCAAGGTATTCGAAGGGAACTCACAACTGCCTGCACACCTCATCAGAATGGTGTATCAGAGAGGATGAATAGAACCATTCTCAACATGGTGAGAAGCTTGCTATCAAGAGAGAACATTCCAAAGAGTTTTTGGCCTGAGGCAGTCAATTGGAGCATTCATGTGTTGAACAAAAATCCTACTTTTTTTGTTCAAAACATGACACTTGAGGAAGCTTGGAATGGGTGGATACCAGTTGCAGATCACTTCAGAATTTTTGGCTACATTGCTTATGTGCATGTTCCATACGAGAAAGGAAGAAACTTGATGATAAGGGTGAAATGTGTGTCTTTCTTGGCGTAAGTGAAGCTTCCAAAGCATATAAATTATTCAATCCACTCAAGAAGAAGATTGTGACCAGCAGAGATGCCATCTTTGATGATGAAAATACATGGAATTGGACTAAAAATGGTTTAAGACACCAGCAAATTCCAGTTACTTTTGAAGAAGTTGAAAATAGAATTGAACCACAAATGCAATCCTTCGATGCAGACCATGTGATTGATCATGAAATACAATCCTCTGGCGGAAATCTGACAGCAAATGCCCCGATTGATGATGAGCCACGCCTAAGGAAACGACCAACTTGGATGATTGACTATGTAAGTGAAAATGACTTGTCTGATGATGATCAATTTGCTCACTTTACTTTTTTTGCAGATTGTGATCCCATTACATTCCAAGAAGTTGCCAAAGATACAAAATGGCAAAAATCCATGGGCGAGGAGATCAGATCAATCGTAAAAAAAAAGACACTTGGGAGTTGTCAGATCTTTCAAAAGGGCAAAAATCCATTGGTGTCAAATGGGTTTACAAAACAAAGCTAAACAAGGATGGTAGAATTTACAAATATAAAGCTCGGCTCGTCCCTAAAGGATACAAGTAAGAATTTGGCATTGATTACAAAGAAGTGTTTGCTCCAATAGCAAGGCTAGACATTATTCGATTGGTATTTTCCTTGGCTGCTCAAAATTCATGGCATATCTATTAGGAAGATGTGAAATCGGTATTTTTACATGGTGAGCTGCAGGAAGAGGTGTATATTGATCAACCTTTTGGATATTAGAATTTTAATAAATGCTAAACTTGAATTTATATTTAATAATTTTAGAGGATTTCATAGTCTCGGCCATGATTTTATTTTTAAATGGGATAACATGACGCCTTAGATACTTGTCTCAATTCCATTATAAACTATGTAAATTCCATTGTAAACTATGTCAATTTCATTTTATTTTTAATTATAATTGTTTTTATTTTATTTATTAATAAAAATCCTTGAAATGATGGAACTAGGTTAGAAATATTTTATTTATTTCTTAACTTTCCATTTTAAATTAGATTATGGTTATTTAAATTCACTCCACCATTATAATCAAATTTATAAATCAATGGTTTGTAATAACTCCATGTTTTAGAAAATTTATCATGCTTAAATCCCAACATTTTATTTTCTTAAATCACGTTAATTTAATGGTACCATTTTTATTTCTATACATATATTTTGTTGATTTCCCTTAGGTACGACCCCCACTCATTCACTACACTATTAACTGGTGCGTTTGAGAGTTAAATTTAAAACACAATAAGTTTTTGGCGCTGTTACCGGGGAAATCTCGAAATAAATTGTGTGACACTAGATTTATGTGTTTTTGGAAAGATTGCTATTTTTAGAAGTTTCTAAAATAGGCAACTCTTTAAAATTAGAAATTTTTGTTTTTAGAAATTCTAATTTTAGAAAGTTTCCTTAAATTAGAAGTTTTTAAAAATATTAATGATTATGGAATTAATTTAAATTTAGAAATTTGCTAAATCTAGAAATTGTATAATTAGGATTTTCTATTTCTTAGAAATTTTCTAATTTAATAGTATCCCTTTTTAGCAACTTCTATAATACTGGAGATATGTCTTAATTTTGAAATAATTTGTTTTTAGAAAATGATCTATTTTTGGAAAGCTCTATTCTTAGAAAAATCTATTTTTGAAAAATTATCTAATTTTGGAGACGTTTAATTTTAGATAACTTCCAAGCTTAAAAAAAAAAAATTCTAAATTTAGAATTTCATCTAACTTTGGAAAGTTTCTAAATATGGTTTCAAAAAAAACAAAAATCTCGTGGAACAAAGTTTTAATTTAATGGGGTGGAGTCCAATTTTCATAGCCTTGACTTGATTTAAAATTTTTAATTAGGTTACAAATATTGTATTTCCTCCACTAGTTATAACTTTAGGACAATTGCATTTAGACCAGTATCATGCAAATTTCTTTTTTTTAATTAGAATCTTCACAAAGGCTTGTATTGTCTATTTTGCAGGAGTTTTAATTGCACGTTTATAAATCACTAGAAATACGCATAATTTTGAAGGAGTTTTAATTGTGCGCTTAAAAATCGCTGGAAATAAGTATAATAGGCTAAGCTGAGTGCCTAATCTTTTCTTTTGATTTTATTTTTCTCATGCATTCATATAGATATATTTAGGGTGTTCTTTATTTTTATTTTTATTTCCATTTGTTGCTTTCATTTAATTTGTCCATGCATCTAGGTTGTTAGTATTCATGCATTAGTTTAGATTGCTTTATTATTATTTGCATATTTGCTTGAATGATATGTGATAATTTAGGACTGCATTTTCACAATATCTAGAAAAATAAGATAATAAAATTGATTCATGCATTTCCTTAATATAATCAATTAAGGAACCATTAGGCTAGGTTTTAGGGTTTCATGCTCATTAGGAACCATTTCGATCTACATTCGTTTTTGTAACCGGTGAATAGTTTATCTTCAAAAATGATGTCTAAGGCTAGTTCTGTCACCAAGAAATGAGGTCGAGCATGATCTAAGGATAAGCGGGGAAGAGATGCCGTGTGCTCCCCCACTTACCTGGGAACTTACCTAGCCATCTTGAGGTTAAACTCTCATCGGAGACTTATATTATTTGGAGAGAAAAGTATGAGCAATTCTAGAGACAATCTTTAGGGTCCTATTAGCTAAATAAAAATTTGATTGGCATTAGTGCAATTCAAATTTAGATTTAGACATTTTCTTGTGTGAATTTGGTTGAGCGTGAATGATCGTATCTGTGTATGAATTATTGGTGTCGTGACTCTGACGATCGTTTGGTTCAAGTTACATTTTATGTCGATTTACCGATCGTTGCGTCCAGAGCTCAGTCTAGCTCAGCCATAGACAGTCCATCTTGATTGCCACTGCCTTCACCTAACATGGCTGGAGAAAGAGTCGACGAGAAAACCCACCAAGACTACTTTTCAGCAATCACACCCAATACACCATCAGACATAGTTGTTCCAGCGACTAATGTAGCCTTTGAGCTCAAACCAAGCTGGTTACATCTTTTAACCGCATTCCATGGAATTGATCATGAGGACCCTTACTACATGTCAAAGAATTATTAGAAATCTGGGCCACCATCAAACTTCAAGGCATCACTGATGAAACCATTAAACTTCGCTTATTTCTTTTTTCTCTCAAAGGAAAAATGAAATCTTGGCTAAATTCTCTACCTGCAAATTCCATCACAACTTGGGATATGTTAGCCAACAAGTTTTTGAATAAATTTTTCCCTGTATCTAAAACTAACGCCCTCTAAAAAGAAATTTCAAACTTTAATCAGAAGGAGGGTGAACAATTCTGTGAGTCATGGGAAAGATTCAAAGATACATTGAGTAAATGCCCCCACCATGGCTTTGAAACGGGGAGACTTGTGCAATTCTTTTATGATGGTTTAACCATATCGAGTCGCACAATGGTCGAATCTATGAAGGGTGGGGAATTTTTAAAGCTAACTGCAATCAATAGATGAAATTTCTTAGAATAATTGAAGGAAAGTTCTCAGCGATGGGACTTCTCCAAAAGAGAGAATTCAGCACAAACCTCAAAGAGAGGAGGTTTATACAAAGTTAGTACCGACTTAGATGTTAAGCGTGCAATTGCAAACTTAACAAATACAATCGATGCTTCAGTGATGGCTCAGGCGATGAACCCATCATTAAGAATGCATGCTGACGTTTGAGCAATATGTTCTAACCTAGGACTCACTGCCCAAATTTATCTTTCCTTCAGATCTAATGTTGAGTGCTCAATCGAGCAGGCCAATGCACTCAATAATAATGAAGACAGCAGGGAACCCCTTTCTCTGCCACATACAATCCTAATTGGCAGAATCATCCAAATTTTTCTTGATGTTAGAATCAACCTCAAGTAGGTCAAGGACCCCCTCAATATTAAGGTCAATTGTACCAACCACCTTAGAACCAGCCATTCCACCCATCTCAAAATCATCCAGCCCAACCAAATCAGTCTTATCAATCCGTTCCACCTCAACAACGTAAGCCCTCTCTAGAGGATACATTGCAGCAATTCATTCAGTCTACCCAGCAGACTATGCATAAACTTGAGACACAGCTTGGGAAACTAGCCACCGTAAAAGGAGATAGGGAGAAAGTTAGATTTCCCAGTCAGCCTATCCCAAACCCCAAGGGCCAGAATGAGGTTTCATCGTCTAATCCAACAGACACTAACTCCATCATTACCTTGAGATCCAAGAGACAGGTAAACAATAAAATGGGAATACCTAGACAACCAGATGACCAGACCACTGGTCAATCCAAGCATCAAGATGACCCACCGAGTCCATCCCCAGTCCAATCGCACCGGGCCCATCTGCTAGAAAACCATATGTACCTAGGGCTCCATACCCTCAGAGGCTCATCACGAAGCAAAGGGTGCCTTATGGTGACATACTAGAGGTATTCAAACATGTCAATATCAACATTCCTCTACTTGATGCCATCAATCAGATACCCTCATATGCCAAGTTTCTCAAAGACCTTTGTAGGGTGAAACAGAGAACTAATGTTCTCATAAAGGCATTTCTAGCAGAAAATGCAAGTGCTCACCTCCAACAATCATTCCCGATTAAACATAAGGACCCTGGGTGCCCAACCATTGCATGCACCATTGGTACATATGAAATTGACAGGGCCTTACTAGATCTGGGAGCTAGTGTCAGCCTACTGTCATACTCCGTTTATGAGCAGTTGGGGCTGGGAGAGCTGAAACCCACTCCTATCACACTACAGTTAGCTAACCGTTTAATAAAAAATCTGAGAGGTGTGATAGAAGACGTTCTGGTGAAAGTAAACAAATTCTATTTTCCGATCGATTTGTGGTGTTGGATACACAACCTGTTCAGAACGAAAGTGGGCACATTCTGACTATTTTTGGATGACCATTCTTGGCCCCGCCAAAGTTGTTATCAATTGCCAAGATGGTATGCTTAGGTTGTCGTTCGGAGATCTAACGACAGAACTCAATGTGTTTGGCCTATGTCGACCACCAGACTACACAGAAAATCCATGCGAGGTTAATATGATCCAGAGTTTTGTCCAAGAGTTCTTCATTCACTTCATTTGTGATGACCCATTTGGGAAGACTCTGTCCACTTTTACACAGACTTCAATGAAAATTGTAAACAACAAGTGAACACTATGTTTGACGCATCTCCCATATGCGCGAAGACTCATCAAATTCGAACCTCTCGTCGTTAGTCAATTTGTTCTGATCCCCTCTGTTGAGAAGCCACCAATATTAGAGCTCAAGCCACTCCCTGAGACACTTAAATATTCTTATCATGGGCCATCAGACACTTTACCTGTTATCATAACTTCCGATTTAACTTCTGAGCAGGAGTATAAACTCCTTGCTGTTTTAAGTGATCACTGCGAAGCTATTGGATGGTCTATTGCCGATCTCAAAGGAATTAGTCCCTCCATGGTCATACCCAAAACTCATTTGGAAGAAAACTCCGAGACATCTAGAGAACCATTGAGACGACTAAATCCGGTGATGCAGGATGTGGTGAGAGCCGAGATTTTAAAACTTCTTGAGGCGGGAATTATCTACCCGATCTTTGACAGTGCATGTGTGAGTCTGATACAGGTTGTACCTAAGAAATTAGGTGTGACGGTAGTCAAGAATCAGGATAATGAGTTGGTGCCAATCCGCATCCAAACGGGTTGGAGAGTTTGCATTGACTACCGTAAGCTGTATATTGTCTCGAAAGGACCACTTCCCTCTTCCATTCATCTATCAGATGCTTGAACGTTTAGCCAGTCATGCATTCTATTGCTTCCTTGATGGTTATTATGGCTATAACCAGATCTACGTTGCTCTTGAGGATAAGGAGAATACCACCTTCACCTGTCCGTTCGGTATGTTTGCAAATTGCCGTATGCCATTCGGGTTGTGCAATGCACCAACCACTTTTCAGCGGTGCATGATCAACATCTTTTTCGTTGTGGTCGAACATTTCTTAGAAGTCTTCATGGATGACTTCTCTGTGTTTGGATCCACTTTTGACCAGTGCTTGCACCATCTGAGCCTTGTGCTAATCAGGTGCCAAGAAAAGAACCTGGTATTGAATTGGGAGAAATGTCACTTTATGGTGAAGCAGGGCATAGCACTAGGGAACATTATCTCTGAAAAGGGCATCGAAGTGGACAAGGGAAAGGTCAACCTGATCTCTAATTTACCAAGACCCCAAGCCGTTAAAGAGATCAGGTCATTCTTACGCCATGCTGGCTTTTACAGGAGATTTATCAAAGATTTCAGAAAAATTTCTAAACCTCTCTGTAAACTCTTGACCAAGGATGCTAGTTTCAATTTTGATGATGAGTGCGTTCAAGCCTTTGAAAAATTGAAAGCCGCTTTGACCTCCGCTCTGATAATATAGCCACCTGATTGGTCTGTCCCATTTGAAATTATGTACGATGCTTCTGATTATGCAGTAGGAGCCGTGTTAGGACAAATGTTAAATCGGTTGCCTCACGATATCTACTATGCTAGCAAAACTCTCAATGACGCTCAGCTTTATTATTCCACCACGGAAAAAGAGCTGTTGGCAGTCATATTTGCACTAGACAAATTCTGATCCTACTTAGTGGGTTCGAATGTCATTGTCTATTCTGATCATGCAATACTTAAGTATCTCATTTCTACAAAAGATATTAAGTTTCGCCAGATCTGATGGATCTTGCTACTACAAGAGTTTGATATTGAAATCTGGGACAAGAAAGGTTCCGAGAATGTGGTAGCAGACCACTTGTCTAGATTGATAACTGAGTTCACTGATGAAACCCGTCCTATCACTGAGTCCTTCCCTGATGAGCAACTCATGTCAGTGTCCCAAATACCATGGTTTGCCGATATTGTTAACTATCTTGTGACCAATCAAATGTCCCCGCATTGGACTAAACAAGATAGATCTAAGTTTCTGGTACAGGTCAAAAGTTTTATCTGGGATGACCCTTATCTGTTTAAACATTGTGCGGGCCAAATCATTCGTCATTATGTCTCAGAAGAAGAGCAACAACGTGTCATAAGTTTCTGCCATAACTAGGCCTGTGGAGGGCATTTCAGCAGTAGAAAGGCAACTGCAAAAATCTTGCAGTGTGGATTTAATTGGCCCTCCATGTTTCAAGACACCCACACTTTCTGTGTCTCGTATAATAAATGTCAAAGATTGGGCAGTATCTCCCGTAGAAATATGATTCCTTTAAACCCCATCCTAACCATTGAGCTTTTTTATGTTTGGGGCATCGATTTCATGGGACCATTCCCTAACTCTTTTGGAAATCTATATATCCTTATAGGGGTTGACTATGTGTCAAAGTGGGTCGAAGCGGTGGCATGCAAAACAAACGACCACACGGTTATCCTCCGTTTCCTTAAAGAAAATGTTTTCTCTAGATTTGGTATTTCACGAACCATCATTAGTGATGGGGGTAAACACTTTTGCAATCGTCCATTTGACAACTTGCTAAAATCATATGGGGTGATGCACAAGGTGGCTACTCCCTATCACCCGCAAACAAGTGGCCAAGTGGAAATTTCAAATAGAGTGATTAAGCATATTCTGGAGATGACAGTCAATCCAACCTGGAAAGATTGGTCTTCCAGACTCATTGATGTACTATGGACGTACCGTACAACTTGCAAGACTCCTATAGGAATGTCACCCTACCGTCTGGTTTATGGGAAGGCATGTCATCTTCCGGTCGACCTAGAGCAAAAAGCCTATTGGGCAATCAAAAACTTCAATTTTGCTCTAGACTCTACTAGAGAACATCGGAAACTTCAGCTGGTTGAGCTGGAGGAATTACGAAATGAAGCCTATGACACGGCCAAAAGGTACAAAGACCGGATGAAAATGTTTCATGACAAACACATCTTGAGAAAATCTTTTATAGTTCGTCAGAAGGTCTTGTTGTACAATTCAAAGTTGCATCTTTTTCCTAGAAAGTTAAGGTCCAAATGGACAGGTCCATTCATTATTTCATCAGTGTTTCCACATGGGGCAGTACAGATCATGCATCCTACGAGTGGTCATGCGTTCAAAGTTAATGGACAACGATTAAAGCCATTTTTAGAGTTCCCCATTCCTGAAGAAGAGAACGAGGTCACGATCGCTGATCCTATGTACCAAGACTGATTTAAGGACCCATACCCATTCACTCACCTACTCATCTTCATCCTTTCTATTACCCAAACCCACCTATCCATCTGTCTATGTCTGAGTCCATCTGAGTCTTCAATGTTTAGTAAAGGTTTTCATCGAGTCAGTTTAGGATTTCTTTATTTGGTCCATTACGTAACTCATGCATTTCACGGTATGTCTGAACTCCGATTGTTCGTTTTCTAAAATATTTCTTCTTTTACACCTGCCCAGTGTAGATTAGGAAACATTGCGGACAATGTTTAATATAAGTTT
Organism: Chimonanthus salicifolius; assembly: GCA_013350335.1. NCBI lineage: Eukaryota > Viridiplantae > Streptophyta > Magnoliopsida > Laurales > Calycanthaceae > Chimonanthus > Chimonanthus salicifolius. The sequence continues at coordinate 33,289,251 of CM023539.1, forward strand.
GGGGGTACTAAGGCCATTTATCATCCATCTAAAAAAAAAAATCAACATCCATCATCCATCTTTGTCTTTGTGACCAGCAGACGTTAAAGAACTGGATAGGAGTCATGCACGTAGACAGTCGAGTTTTTGTCTTCGCATTGTGTCTGTCTAGAACACAAGTTTCCCCAGACTTGTGTATGAAAATCATTTCCTTAGCTATGAGGGTGAGGAAGCTGGAAATCCAAGAGGAGCAACCCAGACCTCTTTGTGGTCGAAGCACTCTAGCTGCAAAGATGAAAGCTAAGAGGCTAGGAATCTGTCACAAATGTGGACGTGGGAATTGTAATGGAATAATATCTGATCAACAAGTTAGTTGTGTGACAGTAGCAAAGCATAGACTTATAAGTGAAAATAGACTGATTTATTTGGATTTAGTCAAAGGTAGAGTAAGTCCGGAAAGGCTGAGACTCCTTAGTGTCCAAAGAACTATTGATTTTCGTTTAGGGGACTATAAACGTCTTGATAATTTGACGTTAAACGAGTTATAGTTTTCTTAGGCAAAGAGTGGCAGACTTAATCTTTTAAGGGTAGAATTAAAAATTTCTAATTAATGGATGTCGTAATTTTTCTAATTAGAATTTTTCAATTCAAGCCTTAGGCTTGAGCGGGATTTGCAGGTGTAGTTTCCAAATCTAAAATAAATTGTTCTTAAAAAGAACCTTAGACTGAAAATTCTAACAGGGGTTCTACTTTTCCTTGAAAGATTCTAAAAATAATTTGTTCCATAACATTCACAAAAAGAATTAAAATAAAATTATAAACCATCATCATAGAATATTTAATAATTGGGAACACCATAAATCTAATGAATGTACCATGAATTTCATTCAAAAATTGGAATATGAAATTACATTGCTTTGGAATTTATGAAAGAAAGAAAATAAAATAAAAATACAAGACTTACATGAGTCAAATATTCTTTCTCTCTCTATTTCTCCAACCATTAGCACCTTCAATGCCTTGCTCGAATTCAAATTTTACAAGGCCTGAACCCCTTTATTTATAGTGCTCAAAAGAAACTGGTTTAGGAAGGCTTGGACAAAATTCCTCCATAATTCTCTCTCCAAAACTTACTCCAAAATTCTCTCTCCTAAACTTCCTCCCAAATTCTCTCTTTTTTAATTATCCAAATTCACTGTCTTTTTCAAGCCATGACCGAATTTTGTAGATAAGGCATCATGATTTTAGCGATTTTATATTAATTTGGAAAGTAGGGTGCAAATCTCGTTTTTCTACAAATACACCACCTTGCATCTCAATTTTGACCTTGTTAAGTTCTGAATCACGAAATTTCATAAATTAAAAAGTTGTAGCCCTTTAAGTCTTCTTTCCAATGCAATAAGAATAAATGTAATCGTACATCGGAGTAAAATGTTATGGCTAAAATATTGAAACTATGTCAAAATACTCCTTCCAAAATTCACTTTGGTCAATCCAAATTCCATTTTTTTCTCTTATTTTTGTTTCCTTAATCCTTCAAACAAAATTCACTGGTCCCACTTGGTCTTTTGGACTTGGATCCCATAGTTGGACTTTTATCTGGCCCGAAATACAGGTGGATTTTGGCTCATTGGCTTCTAATTGCAGACTTGGGCTTCAGGCTTCAGACTCGAATAGTGGGTCCATTGTGTGTTTATAAATTTTTACTACCAATAATAGAACTATGGCCAACTTTTCTATATTTTAATTTATTTTTCTTGTATTCTCATAAATACACTGTAAAACTCACAAATAACATTAAACGCATCTAGTTTACACAAATCAAATGCTAACTAATCCAAAATTAAGGGTAAAATGGTCATTTCTCAATGTTTATCAATATGCGAAGCAAGAAAGTGAGGACAAGGTATACAAATTGAAAAAGGCGTTATACGGGCTAAAACAAGCACCGAGAGCTTGGTATAGTTGTATAGATGCTTACTTTTCTAGAGAAGGTTTTCATAAATGTCCTTATGAGCATAATTTTTTATAAAGCTTGTAAATAATGGAAAAATGCTTGTTGTGTAACACCCCATCCCGAAACGAGCGTGTTACTACCGATACTAAACCGAGATATCATACATTCCAAACTACCGGCATATATATATATATATATATATATATATATATATATATATATATATATATATTTTTTTTTTTTTTGACTAAACATCAATCACCATAAGAGAAAAGAGATACCATAAGTTCAGTTAACACAACAGTGCAATAGGTGGCTAGTACAGTCATCCACAACGATAAACAATATTCAAAATAAACACAAGGTTCTTTCTAATTAATAAAAGGAAAGTAATTAAGCAATCCGAAAGCATCATCGCCTAAGCCTGGTCTTGGGACCCGCTGGATCCCGCATCCATCTAGCCACCTGAAAGGCAAGGGGGTGAGTACTTCATACTCAGCAACGGAACACATGCATATAATCACACAACATATATCACACATTGTATATCTACCACTAAGGAATAACAAAGGTCCACGTACATGGTTCCCACACAACACGCACTCGACCCACCGTACGGGCCATTCGGTAGGTACTCAACATGGCCCACAACCACTTGACCTAGACAACCTCAATCCCTTAACCAATGAGCAAGCAAGCACACCTCAGTCTATTCGGTCATCTAGGGATCACGAACCATGCCGGCGGGAGCTGTCCCTCACCGCTCCGTCCCTCGACCTAGGCAAGCACCTCCTCAGCCTACTCGGTCACACAGGGATCACAACCCGTGCCAGCGGGAGCTACCCCTCACCGCTTCGTCCCTCGACCTAGGCGAGCACCTCCTCAGCCTACTCGGTCCACGGGGATCACAACCCGTGCCAACGGGAGCTGCCCCTCACCACTTCGTCCCTCGACCTAGGCGAGCACCTCCTCAGCCTACTCGGTCCACAGGGATCACAACTCGTGCCAGCGGGAGCTGCCCCTCACCGCTTCGTCCCTCGACGTAGGCGAGTACCTCCTCAGCCTACTCGGTCCACAGGGATCACAACCCATGCCAGCGGGAGCTGTCCCTCACCGCTCCGTCCCTCGACCTAGACGAGTACCTCCTCAGCCTACTCGGTCCACAGGGATCACAACCCATGCCAGTGGGAGCTGCCCCTCACCGCTTTATCCCTCGACCTAGGCGAGCACCTCCTCAGCCTACTCGGTCACACAGGGATCATCTCATTCATCCCACATTCGGGTATCGGAACTACAAGAGGCTTCTAAGGTTACCTTGGATGAACCAACATTCAGCCTGATGGCCTATCTAGGATTGACACGACTACTTCCCCAACGGATCCCTATTGGGGACTTCCACGCACCTTGTTCCCCAAGTCAGGTTACACCTCCCCCAAAGGTGTATCTGGTGACCACAAGACAGATCGACCATTTTATTCAAGCTAGGGGCATGACTACCCACATCCAATCACAATGCAGTAAACATCCCATCACGCGTCCGCCGCATGGCCCCACATAACCCTAATGTTACTTAACGTCCAAGCCCCTCCGACATTCTACGCATCCAACAATTGCATGTACGATTAACAATAGGCACGTGCAGGTACAATTAACAATAGACATGTTCTCAATAAAACAACATCAAATCACAGTCAATCATGTATATCACAGTCTATCACATACTAGCATGTTGACATTTCATCATGTTATCAATCAATCACATCCAATTACTTAATCATGCACAACTGGTACAACATCAAGCCCATCTATTATTCTTTCATCATTACCGGACGCGAATACACAGAGTGGTCCCCTCGCCACATACTTATCTGAACGGTTCCCTTGCCGAGTGGCAAAACCAAATATAAGGGGTCCCATTCTGCACATTCCGCATCCACATGATTCGAAAATAAATAAATGCAGAAATGCGTATGTTAAAAGTGTGACAGTTCCCTCACCGGTGTGCTTTTGAAAGTCAATCGTGAGAAGACGGTTCCGTTGGTTTGAAGGGGGCTCGATCTGAAGAAACAAGAGCACAGAATAAGTAAAGGAGAAAAAACAGGCTAAACTAAGCTCGAACTGAAAAATGGGCCCGAAATGGGCCGGGCCTGAAACTGGGCCCAAAATGGGCCAGGCCCAAAGCTGGGCTGGACCTGAAACTGGGCCGAGCCCAAAACTGGACTGGGCCGAGAAGGATCAGTGGCGAGCTGAGCTGGGCCCGGCCCAGCGGGGCCCACACTCGGACTCAGCCGAGTTAACTCGGCTGCCCAGCTGAGCCAACTCGGCTGCTCAGCTGAGTTGGCTCGACTGCCCAGCCGAAGGGGGAAGAAGAAAGAGGAAGAAAATGCAGGAAGAAGAGGAAGAAGAGGGAAGAGGGAAAACCAAGGGGATCGAGAAATCCATTGAAAATTCGGGAAAATCCGAGGAAATCGGAGAGAAAGGAGGGAAAAAAAACAAGGAAAATCGATGAAAACCGAGGTGGGCTCGGGGAAGAGGGAAAAACCGATGGGAAAAGGGAAGGTGGAAAAGGAGGGGAAGAAGATACCTAGGAAAAGGGAAGGTGGAAAAGGAGGGGAAGAAGATACCTTACTCAGTCGAGCGGTGACGGCGACTCCGAGATGCCGGTCGTCGGAGCGAAGGGGAAAGAGGGACCGGAGGCGGGAGAGGGAGAAGGAGAACGAGAGAGGAGGCGGCGGCAATGACGCCGCGGCACTGTAGCTGCGTGCTACAGTGCGCAGCGAAAGGAGGGCTTATAAGGGAGGAGAACTTAGGGTTTAGGGTTTCTCTTTTATTTATATATATATATATATATATATTTTATAAAATCAGAATTTTTCAAAAACAGTGTTTCAAAATCAGAAGGAAAATCAGATGTCAAACCTTGGGTGAGGAAAAGTGTGTGATTTTCAATTATTTTGGTATGACAAGGTATTAAATAATTTAAATGACTAAAATGCCCTTCGAGTTTCTGAGCTCGGGATCGGGTAATACAAGGCCTACAACGGGTTCCATCCCATCCCCACTGCTACTGAGACCCTAAAATCCCGAAAAAATCGAGTCGGGTCACTACATGTTGTGTGTCTGTATGTAGATGATCTGATATATACTGGTAATGATAGTGTCATGACTAAAGCTTTTAAGAAAAATATGATGACCGAATTTGATATGTCAGATTTGGGATTGATGCATTATTTTCTTGGGATTGAAGTTGTGCAATCATCTGCTGTTGTTTTTATTTCACAAAAAAATATGTTCTTGAGATTTTGGACAGGTTCAAATTGAAAGATTGTAATTCAGTTTGTACACCAACTGAATGTGGCTTAAAGTTGATGGGAGATGATGGAGGGGAGAAGATAAATGCTATTCTTTACAAGCAGATAGTTGGTAGCTTGATGTATCTAACTTCAACAATGCCGAATATTATGCATGCTTGTTGTGCAAATTTCAAATTTATAACTCGCAAGCACATGAACCATTAGATAGTATAGCAGTAGAGTGCGATGTCGAACCCATCGGAACTTAGGAAAATATATCCGTGAAAAATACACCATTGAATTATGTAAATAAAGGAATTTAGGAAATATAGAAATAAATCATAAATACAAAATTATTTCTCTAATCTATCTTTTTAAATTTAATTAAGAAACATTTTAGACTTAACCATAAAATCTAACAATTTAACTAATTTTAATTAAGATGGTGGATTTAATCTAAAAATATAAATAATCATAATCTAAGTTAGAAAACAAAATTAAGACGCAATTAATTAATTACCAACCTAGTTCACAATTTTCAAGAATTTGAATTTATAAACAAAAGAAAACAAAAATAACATCTAAATTACCTCTGTACATATTTACAGTGAACTGGCTCAAAGAATTAATGAGGCATTATTTTCCATATTTTAAAAATAAAACAAAGACTTAGCCTACGGAGCTCACGTAAATTGCTAACCATGAGTTCAAATTTTTCATCAATTAAAATTCCAATTATAAAATCCATGAATTCAATAATTACATTTTTTTTCAAATTAAACCTTAGATTAAATAGTATTTAAACTTTTTCTCCAAACCTAAATATTTCAGTACACTCTTGAAAACAAGAGCCTTAGATCAAAGAAGGAAGTCTATTTAATCTAAATATTTCAGTGTATCTAATTTGAAAAATCTAGAATTAAATCCAACATGTATTTTATAAAAAGAATTAAAATCAAATCAAATCATCATAATACATAAATTAAATAATTGGAAAACCATAGACTGATATTTCAACACACCTTTATTTTATTCAAAACAAGAAATTGAAATTACAATGCATGAAATTTTGAAATTAAAAAGAAAAGTACAATGGGAATTTAAATTACCAACCTCAAGAACTCAATAAAAAATTCCCCTAAGTCTTTATATTCTTTCTCTCAAATTCCTCTTATATGCTCCAAAAATCTAATCTCCAAGTTTTATTTTTTCTTTCGATGGATTCCAGTATTTATAAGAGAGAGGGTAGGAATCAAGGGTCATGATCGAAAATTGCATGAAAGGAAGGTGGGAATGGAAGGTCAAGATAGCGTATCTTATTGTGGAAAGGAGGCAACACCCACCAAGGGTGAAGATCAAAAGTACATGGGAAAGGAAAGGACATGTTCATGGCTTGGATTTAATTAACTTAAAATTAAGATAGGAAGGAGGTGACGGATGTGGGTTAAGGTCGGCCATATGTGTTATGCGCATATGGGCTGTGGTAAGGTGATGTGGCATCCAATCTCTCTCCATGTGGCTGATAGCAGATCCCTTCAACCTATTCTTTATTTTATACTCACCGATCCTATCTTACTGCTGTACTTTGCTACTCTTTGTTTGCTGATTATTTTGCCTCCTTCCTGCTGTACATTACTCTCTTCTTCTAAATCTATTTTCTTCCACTTAAGATACTGGTGGCAATCGCTGATGCTTGCAATTTTCTGCAGATTTTTGGCCCAAGATAAGGCTTCTTGATGTGCTGCCCACCATTCTTCCTTCTTTGCTATTGTTGTCATTAATCACAACTTGAATGCTTGCAACGCTGCTGTCCCTGGCTTAATGCAAAAATCAATAAAGTGCTTGCTATATATATATTTTTTTTCTTACAACTACAGTGCTCGCTGACTAAACATTCATGCTCAAACAGATCTGTTCTGCACTTCTCTTGCCACTGGTTTTCCTTGCTTTTACAAAGCTTCTTCAGATTATTCCTACTTGAATCCACCGCCTTTTCTTCCATCTGTAAGCTGCATGAGTGTGGCTTGCTTTACTTTTGGCTGTTGCAACTCATTAATGCTTTTTGCTGATATTTTGAAACTTGATAACACCACCCAAATTGTTGTCCTTAGTGTTAGAGATTTAGATCCACCCCCCTCATCCGGCTTTATCAGATCTGGAACTCTCTCCTTACTGATCCCATGATTATCCCCACCGATAATCAAGGGCTGGTCAAACACGGATTTGAATAGAAGATTGATATGATTTGAATAAAAGATTGGGATGATTTGAATAGAAGATTGGGATAGAAATCTATGTTTGAATATAGAGATTATCTCTATCTTGTACTCTTATAAATATACTTGTAAATCAATCAGAGAAAATGAGAAAAGTTATTTTTTTATTTCTTTATGGTATCGGTTAGTTAATGTTACCTCCATCGATCCATCTCAAGAGTCCAGATCTAGCATCCAGTGTTCGATCCCTATTGGCTACTGTAGATCCCTATTCACGTCTCAGATCTGAGACTGCATCTTTCTGGTGTGCTGCTTCTAATTGGCATTAATCCGTAGCTCAGATCCGGCTTTCTTTGTTGCATCTGAATCGGCTACCTGCAGCGTGTTGATCTTCCTTGCTGGATCTTGCCTTTAGAGCTAGATCTCATCTTCGATGAACGATCAACTCTGCACCGCCTGACCAGATCTGCGCCTCCTCTGAATCGCTTCGTAGTCCCAATCCGACGTCCTCTAACAGATCGGCATCGACGCCCTCCCTGTTGTGCTTCATACCATCGACTACTGCCCACGATCACTATTTGTCTTCCGCCATCGAGCACTATCTGCACTCCTCCACTGATTTCCGCTCTGTTCTCTGTGCACTCTGCTCTGTTTCCAGACGCTGCAACAGTCATTTTCTCTTCTTGTACAGTGACCATTTGGTTACCGTGTGGTAGCTGTTTGTTGTCCCATTATTGTTGGTGCTCTACAGGTCTATTTCACAGTATATTCTGGTTTTGGCCTCTATCACAAGCGTTTTCAGGCCTCGAGATATCAGGCGATCTTTAATACCTGTCGCGACCATTGACTGTTTATTATGGCGACTTTCTCGCTCTTGTCTTCTCAACTTCAACATTTTATTACTGTCCGCATGACGCCGGATAACTATCTTGTCTGGAAATCTCAATTTTTGTCTTTTCTTAGAGGCTACAATGTCATTGGTTATATTGATGGGACAATCTCTGCCCCATCCAGTGTTCTGCCTTCGGATCCTACAGATGACTCTTCATCTTCCTCCACGACTAATCATGTGTTTCTGATCTGGCGCAAAATGATCAGCTACTCCTTGGATGTCTCCTCTCTACTCTCAATGAACCCATTCAAGCTCAACTTGTCGGTGTTCCCACTGCTCATGCTGCTTGGCTTCAACTAAAACGATCCTTTTCCTCTCATTCTCCGGCACACATCATGCAGCTTCGTCTCCAACTTTTTCATCTTCAGAAGGGCGACTCTTCCATGCTGCAGTATCTTACATCTATCAAGACTCTTGCTGATAGTCTTGCGGCGGCTTGCCGCCCTGTGTTGGATGATGATCTGGTTTTATATACTCTCAGTGGTCTTGGACCCAAATATGGAATCTTCGTCACCTCTATCACTACTCGGGCGGAAGCAATCTCTTTCTCTAAGTTACAAGGTCTTCTGTATAGTCAGGAACTCCGTCTTGCACATGAGACTGTCATGTTGGCCTTACAATCCCCCCTCGCCAATATCTCTACTAGACAACACTTGCCATCTTCTTGGCATTTTTAGCAAGGCACTTCCTCCACTCTACCAACGCATTCTCGCGGGCGTGGTGGTCGCTCTAGGGGCCGTCTGTGCAGTATTCTGCTCCAGCTGACCGTCCTCCTGTTACTTATCCATCACCGTCTTCTCGCTTTATCTGTCAGGTGTGTAACCGCGTCGGTCACTCCGCCTTGCAGTGTCATCAGCGATTCAACAATGCTTTCCAACCTTCTATACTACTGAGGTTTCGCCTCCCACTGGCAGTAGTTGGTTTTCGGATTCTGGCGCATCTCGTCATGTCACAGCTGAACTCGAAAATCTCTCCTTGTACTCGGAGTATTCCGGCCTAGATCAATTGACCGTCGGCAATGGTGCAGGTTTGCCTATTCATCATACTGGTTCTTCTACACTCTTTTCTTCTAATAGATCATTTCGCCTTGGTGACATTCTGCATGTTCCGTCTATCTCTCGGAACTTATTATTCGTCAATCAGTTTACACGTGATAATAATGTCTTTTTTGAGTTTCACCCTGACTGTTTTTATATTAAGAATCGCACCACGGGGACAACTCTCACTCGCGGACAGAGTAAGCAAGGTCTTTACCAGTTCATGCTTCATTGCACACGTACGTCAGATTCGTCTCCTACAACACTTATTGGTGAACGTACGTCTCTTGAACGGTGGCACTCTCGCATGGGTCATCCCTCTAGTTAGACTGTTAGACAGATAGTTTCCAAAGCCAGGCTACCAGTCTCTCATAATAAAGGTCTAGAGGTGTGTGCTGCATGCCAGTTTGGAAAGAGTCACAAGCTTCCTTTTTCACGCTCACCTTCAACATCGTCAGGGCCATTAGATCTTTTATTTTCTAATGTGTGGGAAATGGCTCCTACTCGATCTGTAGATGGACATAAATTTTATGTGGTATTTTTTTATGATTATTCTAAGTTTAGTTGGTTATTTCCCCTTGTTCTTAAATCTGATGTTTTTGCTACATTTTTACGCTTTAAATGTCTTGTGGAAAATTATTTTGATCGCAAAATCAAAGCTCTACAATCTGACTGGGTTGGTGAATATTAGAAGCTTAGCCCTTATTTATCCCAGTGTGGGATTCATCATCGCATATCGTGTACTTATACACATGAGCAAAATGGATCTGCTGAACAAAAACATAGCCATATTGTAGAAACAGGCCTTACCATAATGGCCCAAGCCTCTGTACCACAGTCATTCTGGCATCATGCCTTTGAGACAGCGATCTATCTGATTAATCGTCTCCCTACTCCTCTCCTGCAGCGTCGTTCGCCACTGGAAGTTTTGTTTGGACAGCTACCCGATTATAAGTTCTTTCGGATTTTTGGATCTGTTTGTTATCCTTATCTGCGGCCTTTTAATACTTACAAGATGGATCTTCATTCTGCGTAGTGTATATTTTTGGGCTACAGTTCTCACCACCTTGGTTACAAATGTTATAATCCTATCTCTAAGAAGGTTATTATTGCGCGCTATGTGGTGTTTCATGAAAGCAACTTTCCTTTTTCATGCATTTCTATTTCTTCTCAACAGACTCCCATCTCTGTGCCCGTTGCTGTTCCACTTAATTTTGGTGCTTTGCCTATCACCACAACTTATCATCCGGATCAGTGACCACTACTTCACTGCCTGATAGACTGGATGCGCCAATGGTGGTGTCCTCGCCCTCACCTAAGCCAACCCCTGTCACTCAACCCTCACTTGTATTGCCCACTCTTCCTATCTCTACTGTTGTTTCCTCTCAACAGGCTCCTTTATCTGACATCCTCCCTACTCCCACTACCTCTTTGCATCCTATGCAGACGCACGCCAAATCTAGTATTATGAAAGGCAAAGCTTTTGTGGCTACTAGTGATACACCTTCACCTAGTCATATAGATATGGTTCCTACTTGTGTTTCCTCTGCCGTGAAGTTTCCTATTTGGCGTGCTGCTATGAGTACTGAGTTGAATGCCCTCATTCATCAAGGCACCTGGCAACTTGTCCCGCTACTGCTATTCATGAATGTTCTTGGTTGTAAATGGGCATTCACCATTAAACGTCATACTGGTGAGTCTAGTGCTCGACATAAGGCCCGACTGGTCGCTAAAGGGTACAATCAACTCCCTCTCCACCAATAATCAAGGGCTGGTCAAACACGGATTTGAATAGAAGATTGGGACAAAAATCTGTGTTTGAATATTGAGATTATCTCTATCCTGTACTCTTATAAATATACTTGTAAATCAATCAGAGAAAATGAGAAAAGTTATTTTTTTATTTCTTTACTTAGTATGCTCCACACTACTTGCAAATCTGTTGTCATGCTGTTAAGTGCTTGCTGGCTGCACTTGGTAATCTTTGGCCTCCCAGCACACATGTGATATCAATCCACGTTGGTAGTTCTTGTCCATGTGTCTCTCATTTCCTACTACGGATAGTAGTGTTTCTTGCTTAATTTTTTCTGCTACTCAATAATCAGCTACTGAGTTCAGTGTTTACTATTGATGCTCAGGTCAAAACAACCCAAGACGCTGTTGTACTTTTCTTCTCTTTGTTTGTTGTTTTCTTTCATGTCTAGCCGATTGTCTATTGTTTCGGCCACCAATCTGTGCCAACTGAACTCCTTTCCTTATCTCTGATTTTTGCTACATTATATGGCTGTTGTTCTGTTGTCTGATTGCTTAAGGTTGTTTCCTGTACCTGGCTGGTCACGGCACGATTCTGCTTTTGGTGCTGATATACTTCTTTCTTTATTCGTCTCCCTAAATTTTTTTTACTTCCAATCTGTTCTATCAACAGTCCCACATACTAGCTTCAATGTGGGTTCAGAGACAGCAACGTCTCTTGCTTCCTATGATAAAATCAATCCCAATTGGTATTTCACATCTCCATGCTAAAACGCTTTTGCTTGCTTCCATCGCCAATACTCTGCTATCTTTATTTTCTCTTATTTCAATGCCTGCTTGCAAATTTGCTTTGCTATTTTTCTTTTTCTTTCTTCTGTCTTGCAACTTCAATTCAGATCAGGTCTGATTACTTGGACGTTGGAAAGAAAGATGAAAGATAAGAAAATTCACTGCTCTGCATAGGCTCTTTGTTGCCTTTTTCAAAGGGTGGTTGTTTCATTGATTCATCAAACATACACTGCTCAACGCCTCTGTTCTTTCTCTATTATTTTGAGCAATCAATACAAGCCGAGAAAACACATCAATTTAGCATAATTAGGCCGGTCTCGAGTTTAGACGATACTCTAACCTAAAACACACAAAACACATTAATTAGATAAAATTAAATAAAATGAGATACTAACAAATATAAATTTAGGAGTAAAATAAGTAATAATTTTGAACTCATCAATGTTGCTAGTTTAATCAGACGATATATGGAGAATCCAACTGAGAATCATCTCTTAGCTGCAAAAAGGATCTTTCATTATTTAAAAGGTACATCTGATTTTGGAATTCTGTATAAAACAGTAACAAAGAAAAATCTAAATGGTTTTTCTGATAGTGGCTATGCTGGAGATCTTGATGATAGAAAGAGTACATCTGGGTTTGTTTTTATGATGAGTTCTAGAGCTGTGTCATGGTCATCAAAGAAGCAACAAATTGTAACTTTGTCGACTACAAAAGCTGAGTTTGTTGCAGCAGCATCATGTTCATGTCAAGCTATCTTGTTGAGGAGGCTACTTGAAACACTTCAAAATCACCAGCAAGGTTCAACAACAATCCACTGTGATAATGTTTCAGCAAGCAAGATTTAAAAAATCCAGTTCTACATGGAAGGAGCAAACATATTGATGTTAGATACCATGTTTTATGTGATCTTCGCAATGATGGTATAATTGATTTGGTTTTCTGTAAAAGTGAAAATCAAGTGGCTGACATTCTGACTAAACCACTCAAACAAGCTGTGTTTGTGAAGCTTCGAAGAATTCTTGGAGTATGCTCTTCAAAGGATGTTGTTTAAGGGATTTAATTGCTCAAAATCACACAATTAAGCCTAGCCTAATTTAAGGTCAAGGTTTTATAAAATTTGTTCAAATGATGGAAACTCATGGTCGATAGAGATGTGGTACCAGGAGTCCATTTCGTTGTCGTACTGATAATTAGGACAATTGAATCCTTCATGAGAGAGAGGTGAGGTTGGAAATTGGAGTTCTGGATCCTTGATCTTTGATGGGTAATCTTGCTCTTCATCCACAGAGATATTACACCAAAATTCCATTCGGTTGTTCCATTGAGAACATGTACTGACAAATTCTTCGTAAGAGAGAGGTGAGGGTGGTAGTTGAAGCCCTTGATCCTTCATTATTGATGAATAATCTTGCTCTTTATCAACAGAGATGTTGCAGCAAAAGTCCATTTGGTTGTTGTATTGAGGAATTGGACTGTTGTATTGTTTGTAGGAGAGCGGAGAGGGTAGAAGTCGAAGTGCTGAGTCCTTGAATATTGACAGACAATCCTCCTGTGCATAGAAACCTTCTTCCGACAAATTTGGGAAGTTTAAATGGTTTTTGAACTCATCAAGAATTTCTGATTTCATGAATTGATCCACACCCATTTCATTAAACTCCCTAGTCGCTGCAAACGATGAACCATTACCAGATGACAGATTGGTTTTAGTCTCCTGTGGAGGGTTTTGATGGTAGCTCGGATATTTTGATATCATGTCGACTGGAGCACTTGGATGGAAGTTGATTGGTTGAAACTCCTTCTTTGCATTGACACTGCTGTGGGACTTGTCAATTAGTCGCTGCTTGGTTTCTTTCTTGGTTTGATTGACATTCGTGCGTTTTCTCAAATGACTGTGCCAGTGATTCTTTATTTCATTGTCTGTTCTTCCTGGTAATGCAGCTGCAATGGTAGCCCATCTGGAGGAAATATAAAAGAACAAATGATTGTCAACCAACATGAGCAGAGCCCATAATTTACAAGATAATATGCATTAATGGAAATTGAAGTTAAATCAGAGATTGATTCCAATATATCTGATGCAAAGAGAAATTGTTATTAACAATTATTGTGCTTTTGAAAATTCAGTTGTTAAACATGTAATTCTAATGCATTTGTATTCAGTAATGTTATCAATTGAGCTTAGAAGTTCATAAATTGTCTCAAAGAAATGCAGATCATTCACACCTATTTCCGAGGAAATTGTGCATTCTGATGATAGTTTCTTCTTCTTGTCTGCTATATTCTCCACGCTTGATATTGGGTCGCAAGTAATTAAGCCATCGGAATCTGCAGCTCTTGCCACACCTCAAAAGGCCTGAAGTAGAAGAGAGGGGAAAAGAAGAAATAAACTGTTAGTACCATTTAAACATACCTAATTTTAACTACTTAAAATACTTCATCAAAACTGTGAAATTGTCATCTATTTCTATTAAAATCTTCGTTCTTCCATGTCTCCATTTGCCAAAGTGGGAAATACCAATTGCTCCCACAAATTCACTGGTTTTCATGTACCAATTCACAAGTCCCAAAAGGCTAGCTCAATAGGTGGAGTGACTCAAGTCCTTTATAAGTTCCTAAATCTCGCCTTCCACAACTCAGGTGGGACTCATTCTCTGCCCCAAGAATCCCCACTTGGACGGATAGAATGTCACCGGACATCCCATTCGCCTAAGGGATCCCCTTAGTCCACATACATTGGTCTAGGGATAAAACTCTGATACCCATTATTAGAGCTGAGTATCCTGCTGAAAGGACTATCTCAATAAGTGGAGTGACATAAGTCCTTTATTAAGTCCATAAATCTCCGCCTTCAAAAGTGGAATTCATTCGCTGTCCCAACGATGATCAGTTTCGCATTCAAAAGTTCAAATTTTCTTGGAGAAATAAAGAAATGCAGCATGAGGTTATCTTTTTCTCCATTTCTATTATACAAGTAAAATTTATAAGAGAGCCAATTTGCTATGGTTGTAATTACCTGCTTGTTTGGGAAGCTCGTGCCAGTTGCCATGTCCATGCCTCTGAATATAAGCTATTAATTTCCCATCCTCTTCTTCACTCCATGTCCCTTTCTTTAGTCCCTCCTTCTCACAACAACCTTTCACCATCTTTCTCACTTCTCGCACCTTCTTTCAATCCAAGTTGCTTATCTGAGCTCTGCTCTCCAAAACTTCTGCAAATCACTGCCATTTATATACGTAAGCACACACTCGGGAGTATGAGAAGACTAACAGCGTCAGATTTCATATACGCGGACAGTGAAGAGCCTTCCAAGAAGGGGATCCGATATTGTGTTGACCTAAGTACTAGGATTAGTACTTAAAAAGTACTTTACTCTTTCATTTGGCATCTCTTCATTATCTCACGCGTGTTGTCCATTTCTCTCCTCTCTCTCTCTCTCTCTCTCTCTCTCTCTCATTTGATCCATCGGTATTTTAAACAATTCCTTGGATTAGAATTCAGAAGAATGGGCCATAAGCCCCCTTACTGGAAATTGGGAATTACTCTGAGAGTCAGGTCAATAATGCAGGTTTAAAGTATTTCCTTTTCCAGGTCAACAAAGCACATGGTCAGCTACTCTCCCAATTAGTATCCCATCTGGTGTTATATTATAAGATAATTGCCTTGTTCTTGTCCCATGGCCCTTCTCTTGCCTTGTTAAAGTATAAAATTTAGTTGAGTATTATTAGACTGAATATGAATCAGGTCAGGTTTAAATGAAAAGTAACTGGCTGATTTATTTGACTTCAAGTCGAATTATGGTAATTCATTAAATGAGTGTAAATCAGGTAAATTCATTTATTAAACAGGCCAGGTATTTAACTTAAATTCTATTTTTCATTGTTAAAATTTAATTAATTCGCCAAAAAATTGAGTTTAAATTAAATTGATAGGTTAAATTTTATAAAATTCACATTCAAATTAAATCCATTTATCAGAGAAACATGTTTATCAATGGGTTTCATCTAACAAGCATGTAAATTTGAAGTACTACCAGTTGCTTGACATTGGTATTAAAAATTGAAATGCATAACATTTTTTTAACATAGGTATCGCCATCTCTTATTGTAAAAATTTGTAAAACCCACAATCCACATTGATGAAGAGTCGTTTGAAGGGTTCCACAGTAGCTGAGAGCCTCCTCTATAAGGTCCATTGGAAAAGAACCCAAATTAAAAGGTAGTATGATTTGTGTAATGAAAATACTTACGTGCATGCATGGTTGGTATCTGGATCATGTGGCTTGTCTGACTTCATCTTCAACCGAGTCAAACCACAGCAGATAGAATGAAACCAGCCCATGCAAACAAGTCCGGCTATAAAATACCACTCTGGTTGAATCAAGTCAAAAATTTGGATTGAGTGCGGTTAAGTAATTCAGATCAATAATTTGAATTGAGTTGGATCGGATTCAATAAATTTTGAGATAAGTTGAATTGAATTTATTCAACTTTTACCTGACCTGGCTCGAGTTTTAGCCCCAGTGACGTGTGAAAAATGGTCTCTTTTTTTTGGTAGCAGAAGCACAATTGTTTGATAATGCTGAAGGCTATGATGCCGCCAGTGGTGAAGAAAAGAAGAAAAAGTTGAAGAAAGGGGAATAGAAAACTAAAGAAAATATAGTTCACGTGAGTGCTTTTATACTCTTTTAATAACATTAATAAAAAATTTCTTATATTCTTGTCATAAATTAATGCTATTATATTCGTTAGATATATTAATAATGGATCATGGATCATTTTTTTATTAATAAATATGAAGAAAGCTGACATATTCATAGAAATTCATCCTACCTGGGTCAAAAATTAAACGGTAATAGCTTTTTAAATGAAATTAGTTTAATGTATTTTACCTGAAGTTTATTCCACTGATTATTGTCATCTTCAATTAGATAATTACTTCATTTCATTTCTGTTTACATTTATAAATCTCGAAAGTGCACAAAATATTTATAGTATATGTTATGAGTGTGAGATCGTGTTATGAGTGTGAGATCGATCCCATAAAGAACAGTAAAATATATGCAATAATCTAATCCAAAAAATCAATTCTATTCTCAAGAATTTATCTCTAAGTTAACAAAACTTTAGTTTTAATAAATAGTTCTAGAAATTAAAACATTAATTAAATTGAATTAAGAGAATGGATTAATATAGAATTTATAAACAATCTCACATCCTAGGTTCAAGAAAACAAAATTAAAATCTAATTAAATTAAATTTAAAACTAGTTAACACATCTTGAGAGGGGTTTAAATACATGAAATAAAATACATGAGCAATTAAAATACATAACAAATGAATTAAGAATTAAGAATTGAAAAGAAATTGAACAATAAAAATACAATATACAAACAAAATAAAGTGAACATTGAAAATAAATTGACAATAAAAGTAAAAGACAGAATATAAAAATGCATAATTAAAAAGGTCGTTATTGGAATAGACCGCTCATCACCAAAATATGTAAATAAATGCAAAATCTAGATCTGAAATTCGCATTAAAATCCAAATCTCAATTCGTGTTCTTTCATCAAAATAAAGATTTGTAAACTTTAATTTAAATAACCAAACCTTAGTAACTTAGATTTAACACTTATAACCTAAGTTCTAACTATTTCATGTCCAATTAAATAAATAAATATTATAAACGCAAAATTAAATCAAAACAATTATAAAAGAAATTCGAAAATTGGATGTTTTAGGATTCTAAAGGAATATCTTTTATTTATTTAATGAAAGAATTAAATACGGAAATTGGAAATTAAGTATAAGAAAGACAAAATAAAAATGAAAATTTACAACTCTCACTTGTAAAATTTGAATGGTGCTCATGTCTTATTGTCTTTTCCTCCAACCTTTGGTCCTTTCAAGCTCAAGGTCAAAATCGAATTTGGCATTTGGTTAATGGGGTATTTATAGGACCTGAAAGTGAATGAAGGGTGGAGATTAAATCTTGGTTAAAGTTAATGCATGAAAAGCTAAGATTGGATTTAACTAAAGGCGGATGGATGGGATTTAAAATACAAAAGCTAGTGCAAACAAGAACATGGTCAAATTTTGTATCTTGGGTAAGAAGTTGGCTTGGAGGCTAAGCAAAGGTGGAGAGAAAGAAGAGATTTTTAGAAAAAAATAGGACATGGCCAAATTTTACATGTGTGTTTTAGGGTTTGGGGCAATGCAATGCATGATATGGATGATTGGGATTGAAAGTTAAAATACATGGATGGTTGAGATGATGATTTGATGGCATGGCGGGTTAAAATTCGAATGGGATCTAGAAGATACGGGAAAATCGTGTGAGGTGTGAATGGATTGGTGATGAATTAACCTAGATCTAGGGTTTTATAAATGAATGGCTATGATTAAATGGATTAAGATCTAATGGCTTTAGCAACGGATGTATGAGATGAATTATGAAATGATTAAATGATGCATGAATGATTGAGATTCAATGGTTGATCTAATGATATGATGGAATGAATGACCTAAATCTAATATGCAAGATGTATGGTTGGGATTAAGGAGGTTCTAAGGTTTTCCTAACTAATGCATGATAATGAATGGTGGAGATTAAGTATGATGGAATGAATGGTATGGATAATATGGAGAAGGACATCGCTTTGGGTTTGTGGACTTATGGTCTACAATGCAAAATTCAAATATGGATCATGGAGCAATTGGAACTTGGACTTGGATTTGGGCTTAGATTGGAGCAAATGGACTTGGGCTTCTTGGACTTGGATTGGCCTGACTCACTTTGTAAAATGCGTATGAATTACTGGAGCTTGGCCCAATGCTTGACATTTGAAATATAGCTTGGCCCATTTGAAGTGGATCTCTGTACCATAGATTTTCAATTTAAACTCTTGTGCTCTTTTGGCCCTTGAATTGTAGACTTTCCTTTCTAGAATTAAATAATTAACCATCTACTTAAAATCTATAATATTGAATTAATCTATACTCTCATAAATGGATCCAAATTAATCAATTTACATTGAAAATCTTAAAAGTGGTATGAATTAATTATTAAATTCCAGATCTTCCAAATTAAGCTCAATTCTTACAATAATCCACTGAATTAATTTATCTACAAAACTAGAAAATTAGAAAATAAAAACTGACTAATCCAAAATTGAAGGACAAAAATGTCATTTTTCTGGACTCAACAATATCTTTTTAAATTACTCTAACCGTTTATTTAAAGTCATATAATAGAGTAAAACCATTGTGACTTTGAAATTCTATCCTGAATTATTTATTCAAGTTGATATGGATGACCTATTTTCAATTGAGCAAATGGACTTCTAATTTATAAATTTTAAACTACTTAAGTTGGAAATTTGTACTAAACTCATTTAAGTTTTTAAGCTTTATCAAGTTCAAATATGAAGAACTAAAACTAATGGAACCTTTATCTTCACCCTCTCAACATAAAATTCCCCAAATTGTTATTTGGACAAATTGCCTTATGATATTGCATCTAAAATTCTATATTTTTTAAAATCAAAATTTAATTGTGAAGTGCAATAAATCTTCAATAAATCTAATAAACATATTTATATAAATAAATGGTAAACTTCAGAATTATATTTATATTGTTTCTTCTTCCGCAATTGAGATCTCTTAATTAAACTCCACAAACAAACTAATGAAGTGCCACAGAGATGTTCTGTACTGGCAGTCTCCTCTAAACGACTCCATAATTAAATGGTAGAAGACATGAATTCCATTTCAACGCCGTGTGCTAATGTGAATGTAAGGCACTTGGTATGAATTCCATTCTTCAAGTGACTTCCTGTCGTCCATTTCTCAATGCTATTATTCAAATTTTCTATTATCAACTTGCTACTTTTATTTTTTGTCCGTCAATAAAATTGTGTCTAGATCTTTTAGAGTAGCTGACTAATCTATTGTACATGTCCAACCCTCTTTATCTACACATCGAGTAACTCTAAGAAAAATAGTCCTTTGGAATGAAATAGAAATCGAATTCCAAACTTCCATTTCTTGAGATAAATCTCTGACCATCGCTCCAATCTTTTGGATTTCAATAAAATTATTTATTTACTGCATTTTCCTTTTGATATAAAGTCCAAATGAACTAAAGAGACTGTTGAACGTAAATAATTAACAATGTTGCATTTTTTACACTCAAATATAATTATTGTCATAAGAATATAAATTTAGTTCAACTTGTGATTATAATTCAAAAGTCAATCAATTGAATCACAAAGAATTTGATTTAGGCAAGATAGATGAGTGTGAGTGAAAAATGTTTTATAAATAAAATTTATATAAAAAATTTAATGTTTAGAGTGAAGAATTTCAAATTTATTTGAAGCTATATTTATCATATCAATTAGTATCTACATTATTAAAATCATAACCATTAACATTATTGGTAAAGGTTTGTTGTTATAACTCAAGGTTTTTTGGATTAAAAATAAATAATTATCAAATTTAAATATTAAAATCTAACTTCAAACAAACTAAAAGAGTATTTTCTAAATTAGGAGCAGTTTGTGATCAATCATTACTCATTGTTTTAGAAGCTACTATCAATTTAAAATTTGAGATACTGTCTTTGGTAATTTATTATTAATACTTAAAGAACACTGCAATGACTCAATAAAGGTTCTTAAAGAAATCAGCTCATTAATTAACCCTTCAGACACGTATTAGTGACGTCAGTCACTGAGGCAGAAGGAAACAAAGCAACTGATGTCATGAGATTCGTGCACAGGTATGAACCATTATTACGGGCACTCGTTGTCGAATGCAGTCAAGGTCCATCTTTGGAGTTTGGATCACTAACAACCAAAATTATGTTAGATTCTTAAAATTAAATATTTCAAATTATAAATTATATTTAAATTTTTTATACACATTATAAAATTCAGAGACAATCCAAGCAACATTGGAAATTAATTTTAGGAGGATAAAGTTGCTCATTTGTTTGATTCGAAGTGAGGTCGGCCATTGAAAGATGCTTGCATTTGATAGAATTTATCGATATATTATAGTGATATTATTATTTATAATGTTTTTAATACGATTTTATTAAAAACATTCTATAGTGTCAATAAATAAGCGTTATTTTGAAAAGTTTAATTAAAGTATTGTAATAGAGAAGATTTGTACAGAATAAGATGAGGCACATGAGCTTTTTATACATAAAAGAGTAATGAGCCTTTAAATTTGAGCAAATAATTTTAATTTTAAAAAAATAATGAGAATATTATAATATACTTATAATTAGATTCTCAAAAGACCAAATCCACTATGGTAGCCTCAGTTATACAAGTCACCCCTCCCAGAGTTCGAGACTTACAATGAAACACACTAATCCTCTGAGAAGGGGTGTCTTAATATTCAACTTTCTTCGTATAAACTTCAATTCGATAATCTCTCATATTTATAGAAGATAAGTGATAGACAATAAGAGAGAAGTAACCAACATAGAACATATCTACAAATACAGTATTAGAGAAAAGTTTTATAAATATTTGTATCTTCCTACAAATACAAAATTATGTTTTGAATCTTACATAATTTCGAGATGCTAAATGAATGTTTAATGCATCTCCAATAAGGTTACATATAAATTTGTTATTGTTTTTTATTTTTATTTTTTAATCTTGGTTGTGAGTCTTGGCTACTTGAATTATAATTCAGTTATTGGAGAAGTGGATTTTTCTCACACTTTAAAATATTTTTCATTCAAAATATTTGAAAAGTTGTGCATTTGGGTAAGCATGCCTACAAATTATGAAATAGTGTAAGAGTTTTTTTTAACAAAATTGCTCATGTTAGCCTTTTTAGAATCTTAAGTACGGCCACGCAAATGACATTGTGACTACAGAACAATGCGTTAGCACTTCAATATCAAGGCGCTACTTTTTCAAGCATTTTTTTACTTTATAGCATTAGCGCTTTTCATGTTAAAACGCTCAACACGATATATATAAGAAAACGTGAATTAAAGATATGAAAGCTATTGTACTTATTTTCCATGGTGGGTCTTGGGTTCAAATTTTGTTCAATTAATTTTTTTCATTCTTATTATTTTTTTCATTTTTTTGAAAATGATAAGTAAAAACTAAGATGTGTTCACTTGTTCGAGCCAACCTAAAAAGACGGGCTTCAAAAAATATTACTTATTCGATAGGTGAGGCTCGTGCTTTTAGACCCATTTTTGAAGTATGAGCTCAACGGGCCTCAATGGGCTTTGGATCAAGAAATTTAGTTAAATTTTTCTAAAACATAAAAGAAAAAAACTCAAAATTCTATCAAATTAAGATAACATTGAGTCTTTTTGACCTTTTAAACTAGAATATGGATACATATAGACAGAGAAAGGGAGGGGGGATTGGCAATTGGTTGGCATGTGCAGCCTGTGTTAACCATTGATAGTTGATAGTAAATAGCCAATAGCATGTGCAGAAAACCATTTGGAACACGTTTAACAACTAAATTAATTGGGGCATCTGCAGAACAACTGTTCTCTTAATTAAATTCCTAAACCTTTTCTTCTATTGTAGTGAAGTTGGTCAATGATTACCTGAGAAAGAGAAGTCAGGACTCACCATTCATGAATGTGCCAAAGGACATTTCTTCTCGTTCCATAATCCATATATATGGAACATGGTCAACGTTTGTAAACTATATGAATTAATGGATTATTTTTCACTTTTCGATTTCTTGCCAAAGCGTGTTCCTTGAAATTGAAAGTTCTTGATCTGTCAAATGAACCAGCTTACTAAGATATTAAATTTTGAATAAGTAGAGTTAAATATCCGAGTGTAAACCAATCAATGCCTGTCCATTTACAGTCAGGAATAATTTAGTCCCCTGAAAAAGTAATGTTCGAGGTCTGAGAACTTACAGTCAGTACAGTTCTTATTTACGAAATCTGAAATACCAAAGAATATGAATGTTAGGATTGGGCTTCCAGTCCAAAAGACTAGTCTGATAAGTGGAGATATTCAGTTTTGTACAAGTCTTTATGTTTTTCTCCTACTCACCGATGTGGGACGCATTGGTACTTGAACAATTCCCCCCTCGAACAAGGTCCACCTGCGGATAGAACTTCGACAACCATTCCGTTCAACTAGGGGATCCTCGAGTTCACATTCAGTGGCTTGGAGAAACTAGCACTGATACCACTATTTGAACTGCGCTTCCAGCCCAAAGACTAGAGAAGTAGGTGGACATATTCAGCTCCATACAAATTCTTATGCTTTTCTCTCTCACTAATGTGGGACTCGTTTATACCCACAATAAACTTGACTTATATGGGTCTCGGAGACTAAATTAGCCAATCCAATGATACGAAAGAAACATTTTGAGGTTGATGAAATGAAATGAAATTCCTCTTAATAAGTTTCTCTCTTTTGACTGGACTTTAGAAGTCCCAGTGTGAAATCAAAGCGGCCTGTTTAATATTTTAAAAAGTCTCATTTGTCAACAAGTCGGTGGTGGTAAGTAAGAAGAGCGTCGAGGAAACTTGCCAGATTCCTCTCTTGCCCTTGTTTCTTCTCTCTTTAAAAGCACCTACTGCTCACCACTCTCTTTCACTACAGAGAGACTTTCCTAAGCTGCATATTTTGAGTCAGGGGCTGAAGAGATCAGTCGTGTCTTTTAAACCTTTGCTCTGAGATCAGTGAAGATGAAGGTACTTTATCTTGTAAAGCCTACGTCAATTTTCTAAACCTAATGTAGGTTTGATAATTCAAAGCTGGCAATGTTTATATAGATTATATGCATGAAATTTGGTTTCTCATTTTTCGGTTTGTGCAGCAAAAGATTGTGATGAAGGTGCCCTCGAACAAAACAAAAACTTAAAACTCTAAAAACAAAAATAAAAATCCTAAACTACACCATTTTCGCTGGCACTCTCGATTGCATTTAGCGTATAAAACAAGCCTTTAAACCCCTATACCACCACTAGTGGACGAGTTATAATCTCGTGAGAGCTTCCAGTGATAATACCCACAAACATCAAATTTCAACAAAAATATCAAAACAAGAATTTAAGCATCATACAACTCCAAAATTATTTTACAAAATTTATACTCAGAGTGTAGTGTGTGATAGCCACTATTAAAGTAATCTTATTTTTCAAAATACGCACAAGTTTGGCAACCACGTGCTAAAAATGCGCTTCGACTCCAAATCTCACCAGATATATCTTTCAAAAAGACTTTCGCTCAGAGATTGGGTTAAATTTCTCTCAAAATTATATGTTAGCAGAAAAATTTTTCAAATACAAATATCTCACATATTTATCATCAAAGAACGGATTATAACAAAGAAAACATATATCTCATGAACGGATGTCATTTTTCTGAGAACGTTGAAATAATACACCATTATTTTTCCTCATTTATTCTCCACATAAATATCATATTAACTTAAGATCAATTAGGACTTCCTAATAGGGCAAAATGTGCCTTAGGACCGGGTCATATCAAATAAGGATATAAAGACTCTAAAATTAAGTACTATGACCATAAAAGGTAAAGGTCTTCAAAATTTAGATGAGATAATTTTTCCTCTATTTTTTCTTTTCTTAACACTTTCAAAGCATTTTTTTCTAATTTTTTTTTTTTCACATCCTTATTTTGACGTATAGATGTTCCCCTTCTCAATTCTTTTATTTTTTTCATCATTTTTTTAAGTGCCATATTTTTCATAGAGTACCATCCCAATAACAGTCATCTCTAACATTTCCTAGTTCGTAGAATAGGTCACAGATATTTCAATGAAAGCTTAAGCTCCACAACCGGAGTTGGGTATGGATAACATAGCTAATAACAAAAATAGGCATAGTTTTCATATAAGGCTCAAAATGGGAACTAACATGAAAAGATGACCAATATAAGTGGGTTTCAAAGTCTCAAACGATCCAAAAATAATGGCGTAAATCACTTCCTAAGCTTCATATGAATATTTTATTAGCTTAAGATAAATTCAGAAAAAATTCAGATGTAATAATCCAACATGCTGCCAGAGGCAACCTGGCCAAAAGGCTTATGCCACAATGCAAGCGGCAACCTTGACAATACCCAGGCCCAGCTCAACCATTAGGCAAGTTAGGCGATTGTCACGCCCTGACCCAAAACATAGGCATATGACGCAGAATAATTGTACTTTTTCAAATCTCACACGTGGAAAACACACTTGTACTCACAACTCAATCATCGAGATCACAGATGAACTCAAATACCATTAATATCTCAAAGGGGATATAAATTCTCTACCATGAATGTTATCAACCATTTTAGAATTTATTATAACAAATTCACAATGAATAAAAATGGTATAAACAACATCGCCAACTCAAATCAAATAAAGAAAGTAATTAACTCAATATATAGGGCGTATAAAGCAGCATGATAAACTAAGCTCTTCCTCGGGGTCCCTCAAACCCAGCCGGTGCAACATTACCTGAAATTGCAAGGACGTAAGTATAAACAATACTCAGTGAGTAAATATGCACGCTACATAATCACGCACCCACATAATTATAATGTATGAAATGGAATATAAATAAGGCTATGCTATCATGCCATGCTATCAATCTCATCAATATAAACACAATGTCCACCCAAGGACACCAATCTCATCAACGTGGACACAATGTCCACCCAAGAATACCGATCTCATCAACGTGAACACAATGTCCACCCAAGGATACCTCTATGGAACGGGCTGTCAAACATCATGATCCCTTAAAGAACATAGGCCATGACTTACAAGTGAGAGATCTTCATACAACAAAGATAATCTACCTCACCATTCGTCCCTTCACCACTCTGGTGATTAAGTCAGCTTTAAGGTGATCAATATACGACTTACCAAGTTAGTATTTCTCAAGTAGGGCTCACAAGTATTTAACCTTGCTCATCTGTACACCAAGTGTACAAAATAGTCATGAGAACGACCGACAATGCGAAGCATGATAGGAGCTATACTCCTCAACGACAACCACAAACAATCGTGAGAGAAACCTACACCGCGGAGCATGATAGACTCCTCCACGACAACCCTACAGGCTGAAGTCCCACATCCGACGCCACCATTCCAATAGGGTTCCTTAAACAAAACCATTATCCTGTTACACTAACCTCCTATAGAGAGTGGGGACTCATCATAATGGGGCGTAAACAAGAGAAGGTACATCATCAAGTCCTATAAACTCTTTGGGTTTCATCCCAACACTAGTAATTCTCAATATCATCATGCCTATGAACAGAATATCACATACTCACGTCCTAGATAACCTCCTAAGCACATATCAGTGGTTAATACAAAAAAGGATTATATTCAAGATTACATAGGCAACATATATGTCATAATCACATAATGACCATAGTTTCATAAAGATAGCAGTATAACACATTCCATTACGTTTCATACATTCAACATAATAATTACATTGGGTTATTTTAGGGACATGGACTACACACCAACCTTGAGATACACACATCAGGTTTATTTACACATATTCTTTGTCCATGCAATTTATTCAACCCATCTCATGGTGGTTTAACATCTTAAGTCCAATAACTCCCTTTTTACAACACAAACCCAATTAAATTCATCAATAAATCATCTCAGCCCTTCATAAGAGGCTCTAAATAATAATCACAAATTTTTTATCATCATAACAAGATAATAGCTGTTGAGCATTGAAATATTATATTTTTACCCCTAATTATTGGGTCAGTTATCCTCAATTTTGTATATAATGATGTATTTAATATAGTTTGTCAGTTTTGTAGTAAAAAATGGAAAGTTCAGGAAAATCAAGTTAAAACAACAGAAGATTGCAAGTTTAGAGCTTTAAAAAGAAGACCTAGAATTATTATAATTATTGTATGTCACTTTCTAGGATTTTCATGTAAATTAATTAATCTAAATCCAGTTATGAGAGTCTATGATTAATTAATAATTTTTAGATTTAAAGTTGCTGAATAATTATTTAATTCTAGAGGTTAAAAGTTGCATTCCAGGTGCCCAAGCCTGAATTTCAAGTCATTGGGCCAAGACTCAGTTCAAATGGGCCAAGTTGTGCTCCACAGAGCTTCAATGGGCCAAGCCGCATGCAAGCCGTTGCACATTTCACAATCTAGGCCAGGCCAGTGTGCAAGCTCAGTCCAACTAAGACCCAAGCTCTCAAATCCAATTTAAATAGGCCTGAGTTGAGGTCTAGATCTAAATCCAAAGCCCAAGTCCAATGAACTCCAAGGTCATGTTTCAATTTACCTAAGTCCAACCCAACTACCTATGTCCAAAACCCATAACCCAGCTTCACATCCACACCATCCAATTTCCATTTTAGATCTTAAACCTTCTGTAATGACCCAACCCAATTTTTAGGAGTTTTAGGGTCTGGGTAGCGGTGGGGTGAGTGTGGGCCCCGTGGTGGGTCCTAGTTTGCCCGATTTTGAGTACGGAGACTTAAAGGGCGCTTTAGTAATTTTGAATGATTGAACATTTTGTCATACTAAAAGTTTGAAAATCACACGTTTTCCCCCGACGTTTGCCATTTGATTTCTTCGGGTTTTTTTTTTTAATATTTTGGAAATTAGATATTTTTATTTTATATAAAAAAAAATCCAAAACATCCCTAAACCCTAACCCTTTATACCCCCCCCCCCCCCCCTTCCCTTCTTTAGCACAGCACTCTAACATGCAACTACAGTGTTGCCACTGCTTCTCTCTCTCTCTCTATCTCTCTCCCATCCCTCCTCTCCTTCCCCTCCCTCAAGCCGCCGCCGTCTCCTTCATCTCTCTCCCTCTCGATTCTCTCTTTCCCCTCTCAATCCCTCTCCTCTTCTCTCTTTTCTCTCTCGATTTTTCTTCTCCCTCGTCTGGATCTGCTACCGACCTCCCTCACCTCCTCATCCGGCGTTGGTTCGAGCTTCTCCGGCCCCAGACGAGTTAGATCTCTTCCCTCCTCGGCCGAAACCAGGTATTTTTCCCTCTTTCCTCTCCGATTCATCTTCTTTCTTCCCCGATTCTCTTTCTTCTTGTAATAGCCCGGAATTTTTAAATCAATATAAATGTGGATATTATTTATTTTAATGATGGAAATTGGAAAAATTGATGGAATAGATGGTAAATGGATCAAAGTTTGGACAAAGGCCCAAGTATGGCCTAATGGACCATGGATTGGATTTAATTTATCTTAATGGTCAATGATGGTCAAATTGGGCCCAATGCCCATTTAGGACCAAATGGGTCAAGATAGTTAAGCCCTAAGGTAAATGGATAGGAGGGAATTTAATTGGGCCATGGGCCCAATGGTGATCCAATAAGAGAAATGGATTGATTTGGAAATTAAAACATCTAAGTTAATATTAATTGGACCTAAGTGACATGGCCGAATGGGGCCACCTCCACCTCACTTGGTGAGGTGGCGTGTGGACCCAGAGATTTGTGGAGCCGGCCACCATGGTTGAATTGGTCAACCATGGGTGTATGTATGAAGGCAATTTAAACAAGTGGGATTAAGTTCAAGTGGGAATTAATTAACTTAACCTAATAATCCAACTAATTAGTTAATTAAACTAAGCTAAAATGGTGGTCAAAGGGGTCAAAAGGTGGGAGACCAAGCCACCTTATCTCTAACACCATGAAACATGTTGGACTTGAGTGGTGGTTATCCCAACCACCACCATAAAGCAAGATAAAAATCTTATATGGGTTGGTGGGAGGAGTTAATGATAAAGTATATTTTAAGCAACCAAAAGAAGTTGTCTTCATCTCATTCTCTCCACTTCACTCTCATTTCATTCTCTTTCTCTCTTGCTCTCCCACACCACCGTCCCTCATCTCTAAGGAAAAAGAAGAAGAAATACTTGGAAGAAGAAGAGAAGAAAAGAGAGGAAAAATGTGTAAGCAAAGGCCCACCACTCCAAGATCAAAGGTTGGGATCTTATTTCTCACCATCTCCTCCTCTTCCTCTCTCAAGCAAACCCTACCTTAGCCGACCCCAAGCTTGGAGGTTCCACCATTGATCAAGCATTTTGGCCGACCAAAGATCAAGAGGAAGGAGAAAGGAGGCCAAGGAGTCCGACGGGAGCGAAGAAAGTCGGAGGAGACGACGGATTGTAAGTATTTTCTAAAACAAGAGGTTTGGATTTTTCTTAGGGTTTAAAAGGCTATGAAATCCATTTCTTGGATTTAGAGGTGGCCAAATCATGGCCTTGGATCTCAAATCTATCAAATGGAAGGATGAAAATGGACAAAACCCTAATGGAGAAAAATTAGGGTTAAGGAAAATAAATAAAAGGATTAAGGATGATATGTAATTAAATAATTAAGCATGGAAGTGTGGGTTTTGAATGAATTGATGGACCATAGGGTTCGGCCATGTAGTATGGCCGAACCCCATGGTAAATGGTTGAGGATTTTAATTAGGGTTTTAAGGTTTAAAGCCATGGAGAATGATTATGATTTTTAGGGTTGTAAATGATTAAATGTTGGAAAATTTAAAGGGGTTTAAATGAGGAAAAATCATGGAGTGTGTGAATGATTTTGTGGCCTCAAGAGGCATAGGAAAATGGTAGATCATGAACCATGTGTTCGGCCATGGTGTATGGCCGAACCCTATGGTGATCAAATGGTGGATTTAATGGTTATGTATTATGGAAAAATAAATGGGGAATGTTGGTGATGTTGATGGACCAATGTGAACTTAATGTTGATAGTTGGGATGGAAATGTCATTAAGGAATGATGAATCAAATGTATGGTTTAGGTTCTCTCAATGGAAGGACTTATGATGGATCTAATATGTAACCAAAGACCAAGGAAAATGGGGATTTGGTTAAGAAGGGGTTGATTTTTAATAAACCCAATGGTAGATCATTTTGGCCTAAGACTAATGTGTAGGTATATGTTTAAATGAATGGACTTTAGGTTAAATTAAATGGCTGATGTAAGTGGTCTTGTGATATGGGTGATGGGTCAATTATGGACCCAAGAATGTGGCTAAGAATGATGATTTAATTGTAAGTCATTTTTATGGGCTAAGGAAGGATGTATGTATGTGATTAATTAATGGGGATTAGATTAATTAAATGGCTAATTTTAATGGTCATGTGACATGGTTCAATGGGTCATTAATGGACGTAAGTTAGGGATCCAAGTTTATGACCAATTATGAACTTAGTTAGGCAAGGGTGAATGAGTGATTAACCATGGAGAAGGGGGTAGTGGCAAAACCGTAATTAATGGCCAAGTTCAAGAACTCCATGGGAGAGGACCATGGATTTAGGGGCACTAAGTAATAAGTTTATGTATGGTTAAATAAAGCCTAGGAGGCTGAGTTTTAGACTCATGTAATTAAAATATGTAATGGATTAAATGGGACCCACAAAACCTAAATAGTGACCGATTTTTCATATGGACTTGAAAATGATTAATGGGCTTAGAAATAGTTAAAATATGGACTGATTATGTGTATGTAATAAGGTATTGGATATCGCGAGTGGTACGTGTGTCGGTAGCCGGATTATCGGACGAAAACGAAAAAGGATGCGAGTCGGTATTCGGTAGGATTCCTACCTTTTGTAAGTCGTGGATTGTGTGATGGTTTCTTTGATTTATTTTGGGAATTTTATGGTTTATTATATGATGAATTTTAAGATCATGGTTTATTTATCTTATATGGCATAATGCAAGATTATGAATTATATGCCAAGTTATGAATTCTATATTATGACTATGGATTATACATATTACATCGTATAATGCATTACATCTCATGCATGGCATGGGCGGGAAAATAAAGGAACCGGAGTCCATGCTCCGTCGGGGCGACCGAGAACAGGCAAGGGGATAGCCTAATAGGCTATAACCGGAATCCATGCTCCGTCGGGGCGACCGAGAACAGGCATGGGGATAACCTAATAGGCTATAACCGGAGTCCATGCTCCGTCGGGGCGACCGAGAACAGGCATGGGGACACCTTGACGAAGCCTTGCCATCAAGGGGGATATTTTATGATTGGATATATCTTGACGAGGTTTTTCCGTCAAGGGGGATATGACATCATGATGGTGGGGATGATGGGTGGGATTTCATAACACAGGCACCCATGGCATGGCATTCACTTTATAGTTTCATTATATGATTGTCTACCAGTTTTCACGATATTATTATCTGTATGCTTGTTTTCACTAATCCATGTGCTAGCCCTACTCGGAGTCCTACTGGGCGCGTGATCTCACACCCTACTTCTACCCTAGCTGATGACGCAGGAAATGCCGGGGCAGAAGGACGAGACCGGAGCCAAGCTTAGGAGCTTGGGGAGGCGGACTATTTACTTTATTTAAGTTTATTTTAGGAAATGTATTTGAGTAGCCTAGCTTGTTGGAAATGTATTATTTTAGACTTATTGCTATGTTTTGGATTTTATTGTGGACATATGATGTTATGGCATTTTAGTAATTAAATGATGAAATTTTCCCTGCTATCTAGAAAAAAATTGGTAAGATAGTATCTATTATCATTCCGCATTTAATGTATTTTTCCTCGAGCTTACTTCTACGGGTGAACCATTCTCCGTGGACTCCGTTCCACGAACCCGTAGGGTTGGCCAGTTAAGGGCCGGGCTTTAAAAGCTCAGACTTAACTCGCGTCTTGACCTCCGCGCCCTTTGTCACTTCTTAATTGGAAAAAAAAAAATTAGACTCTGATTTTCCGTGAAAAGGGGCGGGCGTTACACTTCTTCCCCTCTTTTCCCTCTTCTTTCCCCTTCCCCTTCGGCTGAGTCACTCAGAGCCGCGAGTTGACTCAGCCGGGTCTCGATTTTGGACCCCGGTAACCCTGCCGAGCTCGCCATATTTGGCCCTGTTCACCAGATCCGGCCCACCTCGCCAGATCTGGCCCTGTTCGCCAGATCCGGCCCAGCTCGTTAGATCTGGCCCAACCCCCCAGATTCGGCCCAGTTTATCGGATTCAGACCAACCCTTGGCCCGGCCCAGTCAGGTCCGATTCGGACTCGACCCGTTCTCGGGCCCATTTGCGTTCCAAGCCTAGTTTGACCCGTTTCTTACTCTCCTATTCTTGTTTCAGCAGATTGAGCCTCTTCAACCCCCGGACTCATTTGCTCGCATTGGATTTCAAGTACACACAAGTGAGGAACCTCATCATCGCTTTTACCATGCATCTATGCATCTTACTCCTCTATCAAATGTGCAGGTACGAAATGTGGTGAATGGGGGTCCTCGGTATTATGAGCCACTCGGCAAGGGAACTATTGATACCATTATGTGGCTGGCCCCCATCCGGGTATATTTGTATCCGATGCCCGCAGAGGCATATAAAAGTTGATTATCTGATGTCACGATTGATTGGTTGTGTGGTGACATGATTAGGGTTTATTTTTATTGATAATATGTTAAGATGCCAACATGCGAACATATGATATGTGGTGATATATGCCAGGTTATGGTGTGATATGTCGTGCTGATAATATGCTATATGATTATGTGATAGTTAGTTTAAACTGCTAGACATTATAACATGTTTGGATGTTAACATGCTAGCCGTGATAAATAGTGA
This sequence comes from Chimonanthus salicifolius, assembly GCA_013350335.1. Lineage (NCBI taxonomy): Eukaryota > Viridiplantae > Streptophyta > Magnoliopsida > Laurales > Calycanthaceae > Chimonanthus > Chimonanthus salicifolius. The sequence goes on from CM023539.1 coordinate 33,321,786, forward strand.
TGTATACACCTGATTGTCATGTGATGAACTATGTTAATAGTATGTGTAGGCATAGAGGTAATTGTTATGTGAGATGCTGGTGAGGCATGGGTATTAGGCCACATCAGGATCTAGAGACTCCCACTAGTTTGTCTGGTAGTTAGGATGGGGATGTTATGTGGGACCGCACTCCTTTGTGGTTGGAAGTGGGTAGTTGTACCCTCTTGTATGGATCAAATGGTTAGTCCGTCTTATAGTTCTCAGACACACCTATGAGAGAGGTGTAATCTGATTTAGAGAACAATGTACATGGGAGTCCCAGATAAGGACTAATTGGAAGGTAGTTATGTTAGCCCTAGAGAGAGACCATCGGGTTGAATGTTGGTTCACTCAAGGTAGTCTTGGAAGCCCCTACAGTCATAGTACCCGAGTACGGGGTGGCGGAGGCATCCCCGGATGACTGAGTAGGCTGAGGAGGTGCTCGCCCGCTCGTTGGTCGAGGGATAATGCGGTGAGGGACAGCTCCTGCGGGTATGGTTTTTGATTCCCAGGATGACCGAGTAGGCTGAGGAGGTGCTCGCCCGTTCATTGGTCGAGGGACGATACGGTGAGGGACAGCTCCCATGGGTATGGTTTGTGATTCCCCGTATGACCGAGTAGGCTGAGGAGGTGCTCGCCCGCTCATTGGTCGAGGGATGATACGGTGAGGGACAGTTCCCGCGGGTATGATTTGTGATTCCTTGGATGACCGAGTAGGCTGAGGAGGTGCTCGCTGCTCATCGGTCGAGGGACGATGCGGTGAGGGACAGCTCCTGCTGGTATGGTTTGTGATTCCCTGGATGACCGAGTAGGCTGAGGATGTACTCGCCGCTTATTGGTCGAGGGATGAGGTGATGAGATATTCCAGGGTAAGACACCTGTAGGGTGGGGTCAGCCTGCGATGTGACGTGATGAGATATTCCAGGCTAGGATACCTGTAGGGTGGGAACAGTCTGCGATGTGATTTGATGAGATATTCCAGGTTAGGACACCTGTAGGGTGGGGATAGCTTGCGATGTGATGTGATAGTGTGTTTACCCGTAGTTATGACTTTGGGGTTCATTGTTGAGACTGTGTTGTGGGTGTTGACTCACCAGGAATTTATGGGTGCTTAACGAGTGAGTTCGGCCGGCTCACTTGATAGAAGACCTATAGAATTCTGTGAGGAGTGGATACGCCAGCCGTGTGGAGACCAACAGATGGGGTCCAAGTTTATAGGTTTGACTATCGAGACTCTGGTGCTTGGCTGAGGAGACCACGGATGAGTCTGGTTGGCAGTCAGTTGAGGACTGGTGAGGTGGTTACTCCCGTGTGGTAGTCGATTTGGGACTCTAGTGAGTCCGACTCTTGGGTTGGTCGTGGTATGTGTAAGGGTTGTCATGAGAGAGTCATAGGTCTGGTCGAGGAGTATGAATCCTGACCTGGTTGGAGATCATTCTGTATACCCGAGGGTGGGTGGACCGCAGCGGATGGGCACATGTGGGAGTTGCCATAGAGTTGTATTGAGTTGGTTAGTGGATGTACTAGAGGCCCGATAGATGTGGGCCCGTTTCTTAGGAGTAGGGCACCCGCTTGCATAGTCATGCATGCAGACATCATAGACATTAATGTGTTCATATGATCATATACAGTGTATGCTTGGTGACATATGATGTGTGTGTTACCCTCACTAGGCATGTAGAGCTCACCCCTTGCCTCACAGGTACTTCATAGAGGAAGGGTCGGCGGGATCCTCAATCGGACATTGGGCGTAGAGTTGTAGCTTTGTACTTGTCATGGTTTCATTTTGTATCTAAGGATCTGTTAATGTATTTGAGATATGTGTACATTTCATTAAGTTTGGCGAATGTAATAATGGAATGATGTAATTGTTTCCAATTATGATTAATACTTCATTGGTACTATCGGTTATTGATTTAAGTGGGTTACGGGAGCAGTACTTCCCTTTATTTTGAAAAAAAAGAAATATATATATACCCCTGAATTAGTAACGGATCGATTTTAGAACTTTGTATCAGTTGGACGTACTCATAGCGGGACGGGTCGTTACACCTTCCATCTGACATAACCAATTAGGACAAACCTTAGATCCATCATAAAATCTAACCCATCCATTCATCTATCATTAGATATAGGTCATCCATCATCATCATGATCATCTTAACCTTAGATTAGTGTTCATCCATGCATCACCTATTAATCCTTGCATTCATTTCATTCATTGATCATCTTAGTCATTAGATATTAGGTCATCTAATCTCATTCACTCATTCATCTCTTAGAAACCCTAGAGCCTCCACATGTATTCATCACATGAACTCATTACCTTAGATTTAGGGCATGCATTTCATCATCCATTAAGATCCACCTGTGCATCTAAACCCTCCATCAATCATCTACCCATTCCTATAATTATTTTACCCAAAATACCTTAGAGCCATTAGATCAAAACTCATTTAATCTAAGCTCTCCATTCATAAACCCTAAGCAATGAATAATTTGTAGTTCAATCTAGCCTCCATGCGCATTTTACACATCATCATCCCATGATTTTTGCAACCTAACATCTCTCCATGTACTTAGACTAAAAATCATCTGGATGCACTCCTAGGATCTTAATACACCTCATCCCAATCACGACATCACACACAATTTTCTCAATCCCAATCCAATCCATTCGAATTTCACACCTAGTCAACCCTTCATTTCATCTTCTTATCATCCACCCATTCATTCGTCTCATCTCTTAATCTCATCCATTCATTCATTCATCATCTCATTGTACACACTCTAAAACTACATAGCAAATTCACATTTCACAGTGCCAATCCAAAACCTATTTTCTCTCCTAATATCCTATCTTCTCTCCACCTTGACTTAGCCACCAAGGAAAGCCACACCAAATTTGTGTGACTCTCCTTGTGCAACCCTAAAATCCAAGCTTCAATCCCCATCATCCATTCCCATTTAGATCCAATCCAGTCCTTTGATTTCCCACCTTAAACCTTGATTTAATCCAAGCCATCCATCTCTTTTCAAAACCTATAACTACCCCATTACCCCAAGGGTAAAATTCGAATATGACTTGGAATTCAAGAGGACTAAAGGCTAGAGAAAAGACTAGAAGATAGAGCACTACACAATTTCCAAGTGAGCAATTAATTTTTCCATTTCAATTTTATTGCTTTTATGTAATTTCTTCCAAAGCCTTGTACTTTAATTCTTCCATTTAATAAAGTGAAGCATTCATTTAGAACCGTGGAACATCCAATTTCTAAAATACTTTTATGATTATTTTATTTTTAATTTCAAGAACACAACTTTAATTTATTTGATTGAGCATGAGGTATGCAATAGTTAGGATCTTAATTGAAAACTTTGAATCATGATTACTAAGGTTTTGATTAATTAAATAAAAAAATTGTGAATCTTGTTTTATTAATAAATATGAATTGTATTTTAGATCTTTATGTGAATTTCAGATCTAAGCATTTACTTTGTCTACATATCTTGGGTGATGAACGGTCTATTGCAAACAACCAACCTTTACGTTACTGCACATTAATTTCATGCAATTTAATTATCTGCCTTTTAATTATGTTAAATCTCATGTTTGTTGTGTAATATTTGTTTTAAACTAATCTTTTAATTCTTTAATTCATGATTCATTCTTTAATTTTTTAATTTCTCTTTAATCACTCTCTCTAAAAAATCCATTCAATTAAAGTTAGGAAGATGTGTAAATAATTTTTTAACTTGAAATCTTAATCATTATTAAGGTTAAAATTTAATTCACCATATAAGAATAAGAAATCACACATTTTGTTTGCTGATTTTCCAAGTTAGATACATGACTCATATAATGATTCAATTTCTTAAAAACAATTCTATTTTAAAGGACATAAATTTAAATTCATATACTTTGAGATTTTCCAATGGGTTTGACCTCGCTCTCACAATACTATACTATGAATGGTTCGTGCACTTGCGAGATTTACAAATTTAAAACATCAACAATAGACTTGCTACAAATCACATAATAGGGAATTAATAATATCTCATGCATAGCATAAGGCACACCCATCATATTTATCATGCATTAATACATCAATAACACAGTACATTCCCTATATCAATGAAATAACATAGATACATTCATACAATACGTGTAGTAATCCTCACCTCCAAATTACGATGTCTCGGGTTGATCTTCGAGTCGTACCTCAACAAATACAGGGTTCAAAGGCTCTAATCAATAAAAAAGAACATAATAAATCCCTATTAGTTGATCGATTAGGCCAAAACAAAGTTTATAAGCAAAATCCCCAAATTTATACCCAAGATTTACCCCTAATATGGTTTAATCCCTTCAATCTAAGGGAAATCCCCAAATCTCCTCCCATGAATCATCTCCAAAAATAGCATATACCTTTTTTTCCTAATTTATTTCCCTTCCCAAGGGTTCAAAACTCAATTTGAATTCAGATTTACACCCAAACAAGGTTCCATATCAAAATTCCCAATTACTTCCATGGATTCCTCTCCAAATAAAGCCTAAAAGCCATTACATACTCCATTCTGAACAGATTCCATTAAGATCTCATCAAATGAAAAAAAAAAAAAAAAAGAGGAAAGAGAAGGATCATAAATCTTACCTTTGGAGGAGAAGGAACCGTACAAATGGGCGTTCCAAGCGTAAGAAATCCGAATCCAAAGCCTTTAATGGGTGGAAATCAATAGAGGGAAGGTAAATGAAGCAAGGGTATGTTGTTAGAGAAGAAGGATTAGCTGTTTGGAAGCGGAAGGAGGTGAAAAAATACTAATTTTGTCCAAACACGGACTTATGTACGGACTTAATATTTTAATAATATGTTTTTTTTGGGTTGGGCCATTACAGCGATAGCCTTAGGCCCCAAATTAAAAAGGTCCACATTTCTCTTAACTCAAAACCACTATAAAGATGGAAAGGAGGACGAAGAAGAAGAGAAGAGAGAGATGAAAATGGGAAGAAAAGAGAGGGAGAGATGAGGGTTTGGAGGGGTGTTGGGAGAGAAATCTAGTTTTGGATTCCATGAGAGGCAGAAAGGAAGAAGAGAGAAAGAGATGAGGAAAGAGGGATTAGGGTTAGGAGAGGGCTTCCCTCATTTCTGAACAAAAATGGGATTTGAGTGAGCGGGGTGTGGGTCCCATGGGCCTTCCACGAATTTTGGATTTTGAGCTGCATTTCTTTTTCAAAACTCACTTAAAATGGCTCTAAAAATAGGGATTTTAAGGTGCAAACTTCACTTTTGATTTATTTAATTTAAATAAAAACCAAGGAGAAAAAATGGATTAAGTTAAGAAAATTTGGGGATTTTAAATTGGGTTTTCAGACTACCTCTTTTGAAAACTCTAAAAATTTCATTAAATTATTTAACAAAACCTTGGTCTAAAAATAAGATTTTTGTCAAAAATAAAAACTCGAAGTAAAAATATTATTTTCAAAATCAAGAAATCCCGAGAAAAAATATAAAACAAAACATTTTGTGATATTTCTACATTTTTCATGTGTATCTAATTGAGGAGCATATGTGTGCATACTTTGGGGGATCTAATAGTGCAAATTCTAAGTTTTTGTGTGATTTCTCAAACATTTATCTTAGTAAATAACCATCTGAAGGCCTACAAATCTCCCTAAAATCTCGAAATATTAGATCAAGACATTACATTAAATGCCAAGAAGGCTTCATTTAGATTTTTTGCCTTAGGCCTCAACTTGTGCCGAGACGGCCCTGACAATACCATGTGTCCTTTTCAATACACGTTGCTGCTAGTGAAGGCATCTCTCTACGTTGCTCCAGCGAATGAGTTGTCCCAACTTAGGAAGTCCACAATGCATGCAATACCGTGTGTAGTTTCCACACACGCCAATAGATACCATGTTGATTTCTCTCATTCCTTTTTAATCTTGATATACTCCACCATCCAGACTATCCCTAATTTATATAGAAAGAATCAAGTTGAAATGAGCCATATCCCCAGCAATCTCCACCTTGGCAAAAATTCCACCAACCCCCAAGACTACTGGGGACCATGATGCTGCAGACCCATGTCGCACTGATTCTGAGTTCAGAGTCGAAGAGTTCAGAGCTCTGACTTGATAGCCAACTTAATGACTCAGGCTCCATAGAACCTAACAATCTCCACCTTGGAGACTGACCAAGCGACTCCTCTTTAACATATTTGTAGCTGCATATCTCTGTGAAGGATGAACATCCCATGCCCTAGGATGCTCCACCAATTATAAGTGAGAAAGAATGATTAGCCCTTGCCAAAAGAACTCTACCTCAAACATGACCGATGAGATCCATCATGTTGTAACTTACTCTTGACTTAAGCCCAGCCCTGGCCTTAGGCAAACTAGGCCGCTGCCTAGGGGCCCCAAATAGATAGGGGCCCCAAGTCGGGTTTAATTTTTAAGTTCCCGCACCTTCTTTTATGTTTTAAATTTATTTTAATGTTTATTTTACTAGTAAATAGATCTATGGCGCAATGGTAATGCATTTGACTTTTGGTGTCAACTTCTTACACCATGTTGAACTTTTTACAATTTCTTATAAATTTAGACATAATTTTTTCTTTAAGTAAAATAACAGACATAATTTTTCTTTAAGTAAAATAACTTGGGGAGTATTTAAAGTCAACTTGAAAAGACTTAACAAGACTCGTTACCATGCTTGACTCGAATTCCTACCGAGTTTAGTCAACTCAGATTGATTTGGACAATTTTTTTTTTTCAAATTTTAAATCTATAATTCTAATAAAATGAATTAAACATCGTGATAAAAAACATTTATCCTGCAGTTTTATTTTTCTTTTTAAAATTAAGAATTGAGATGATTAATCTATTAGAAGATTAAAATGATTTTATAAAGGTCAATTTTAATTAATCATTATTCTTATCATTTTTTTAGAAATTTTAATAAAAGTGTGACCTAAAGAAGTTCCTAAATGAGGAAACTTAGTGTAATGCCCTGTCCTTTTTCACTCAACGTAAATCAGAATATATATTTTTTTTAAAATAGTGAGAGAGAGCGGGTAAACACACCAAATTCCTTTACTTATTTGGTACATCTATTTTCAGTCGACTGAATCTTATATTCAGTTGGCTGAAACACCAATAAACCTTATATATTTAAATCCAGTCCCTGTTCAGTCGACTGAATCATAAGATTCAGCCGGCTGAATTATATGATTCAGTCGGCTGAAACTCCCAGAAACTTATTTCTGTTTCGGCCAACACCAGTTCAGTCGACTGAATCCCTGATTCAATTGACTAACTGTTTGTCAGTCTTCTTTGTTTGCTTATTTGGCTCGACCCTTCCTCATGCAATCCATGCCCTAGCATTTTAACACATAGTTATATCATCATCCATATAGGTCTTAGTGTACTTACTACACCCACTAGCCAAGGCTAGGGTCTTTTCATAACATATTCCAATCTTGATACCATTATAACATGGTTTTGGATTCCATCCTTTGATTGTTTGTTTCAATCCCATTACCAATCCTTGAATGGATTTCTAATTCCATGACCCTAAGAATTGAATATGGAACCCATAGGTTCGGCTATACCATGGCTAAATCTAAGGTTTCCCCTTAGTCTTAATCCCATATTGTTTAAACTCGAAAGCATACCTTCTTTCCCATCTCCTTCGTTTCTTTTTTATCTGAATTCATTCCTTAATCCTTATTTCCTTCCTTTGTTCTTCAGCAATTCTCCAAGCACAAAGGTGTAAGTGGGAGAGAAGAGAAAATGAGAGAAGAACACTTGTGTGCTAAGATGGATTCGACCAAGGGGTGTGGTCTGCCCCTTAGTTGGTATCTTTTAAGTAACCACCCAAGCCTTTTCATTTCCTATCTTTGTTATTTGTCCAACCAAGGAGTCCCTTGGTTTAACCAAGGAAACTCTTGGCTTAAACCAAGAAGTCTCTCCACCTTCCACCGTGTCCCCTCAAGACGGAAACCCTCCATCTTCCCACTTAAACTCAATTCGATTTAATCTTGGACTCAATTGAGTTCACTCATGGTTGACCAAGTCAACCATGACTTAGCCAACCATGCATGTGATGACATGATCACCACATGGCACATGGGTCCCATCCTTGCCATATCAATTGATGATGTGGTCCCTTGCCTAGTTGGCTTCCATGCATGCCACATGGCAATGCCACCTCACATACATGCCACCTCACTTAATGAGGTGGATTTATGCATTGGATCTTAATTGGGTAGCTGACCCAATTAATTTAACCCTACCCATTTACTTCTAAATCAGCTCACCTATGACCCATTGGGTCCCAATTGGGTAATTGACCCATTTCTTTACATTTACCCAATTACTTAAAATCAAACCTACCCGTGATCCATTGGATCTTAATTGGGTAATTGACCCAATTCCTTACCCATCTAAGGTCCATTTCAACTATTTAAATCTCAAATTCCATTCATTCACAATTTAAATAGACCAATCAAATATATTTATAAGTCATGAAAATCCGGGGTGTAACAATATTACCCTCTTTTGAAATTTTTCGTCCCGAAAATCGGACGAAGTAGGGTTTCAAACAAATTACACTAATAGCTCAGGATGAGCTGTTCTCATTTCTGTCTCAAGTTCCCAAGTGGTTTCCTCATTACCATGTCGATCCCATACCACTTTGACGAATTGAATTGCTCGGTTTTGTAACACCCTTTGTGCTGTCTCAATCACTCTGACAGGCCTTTCGACGTAAGACACATCGCTTTGCACCTCGATGTTTTGTACATCCAGCACGTACGATGGATCAGGATTGTACTTCCTCAACATAGATACATGGAACACATCGTGTAGTGATGATAACTGTGGAGGGAGTATCAGTCGATAAACTACTTCCCCCACCCTCTCATGGATTGGAAAGGGTCCCACAAATCTGGGTGACAACTTCCCTTTCTTTCCAAATTGCATGTGTCCGTTTCGTAGCGAGACCTTCAAGAATACTAGATCTCCCACTTCAAACTCAAGGAATCTCCTTCTCTTGTCAGCGTAGCTCTTCTAACGACTCTGTGCAGTGAGTAGATGTTGTCGTATCACCTTAATCTGTTCCATGGTCTCTGCAACCAGATCAGGTCCAATAAGAGCAGGCTCACCAGCCTCTGTCAAAAATACTTGACATCTGCATGGTCTACCATACAATGCCTCAGGTGGAGCCATCTTGAGACTTGCCTGGTAACTGTTATTGTATGAGAACTCCACCAGTGCTAGATGATCTTCCCAACCACCCTTGAAGTCTAACATGCATGCTCTCAGCATATCTTCCAATATCTGTATTGTTCGCTCTGACTGTCCGTCAGTCTGAGGATGAAAAGTTGTACTGATTAACAAGTTTGTTCCCATAGCCGACTGCATACTCTGCCACACTCTGCCAGTGAATCTACCATCTCTATCGGATACAATCGTTCGGGGTATACCATGTATCCTGATGGTGTACTTGATATACTGCCGTCCCAAAGTCTCAGACGAGTCTGTCATCTTGATTGGAAGGAAATGTACAGATTTGGTTAGACGGTCCATTACAACCCAGATTGCGTCATTACCCTTTGAAAACCTTGGCAATCATGTCACAAATTCCATGGAAATATGTTCCCATTTCCATTCGGGCACAGGTAGAGGTTTGAGCAATCCTGGCGGCTTCTGATGTTCTGTCTTGACTTGCTGACAAGTAAGGCAGTGAGAGACAAAGTCAGCTACATCTCTTTTGAGTCCATGCCACCAATAATGTCTTTTCAGGTCATGGTACATTTTGGTCCTACCCAGATGAATAAAGAGTTTTGTTTGATGAGCTTCGATCAACAAGTCTCTTCTGCAGCTTTGAGGTACATATGTCCTGCCTCAAAATAAGAGACCATGTCCAAGTCGTAATTCCCATTCAGGTATGACCTCACCAGTAGACATCTTGGCCCATATTTCTTCCACTTCCTGATCTGTCCGCTGTTCTTGCACAATTTTAGAAACCATGCTTGGCCGGACCATCAAATTGTACATGCTCCCACAGTCCTTGATGTACAAATTAAACTCTCGGATGGTCGTCAGCATTTCCCATTCCTTCATTATCAAACTGGCTACCATTGAATGTGACATGTGACTGAGGGCATCCGCCACTTTGTTTGCCTTGCCAGGATGATATCGCAGTGCAAACTCATAATCTTGCAAATATTTCATCCATCTGCGCTGCCTCATATTGAGTTCCTTCTGATCAAACAGATACTTCAAACTCTTATGGTCAGGAAATACTTCAAATTTCTCACCATATAGATAGTGTCTCCAGCTTTTGAGAGCGAAGACCACTGCAGCTAATTCCAAATCATGGGTGGGATAGTGGCGTTAATGAATTTTCAGTTGCCTTGAACCGTATGCCATTATATGATGACTTTGAGTGAGAGAACACCTAAGTCCTTCTCCTGAAGCATCATAGTATACTTTATATCCCTTGCCTCTTTCCGGCAAAATTAGAATAGGAGCAGTCGTAAACTTATATTTCAGATCCTCAAATCTTCAATTGCATACATCCGACCGTTCAAACTTGATTCCTTTCTAAGTGAGTCGGATGAGTGGAGCTGCAATTTTGGAGAAGTCCATAATAAACTTCCGATAGTAGCCAGACAGTCCCAGAAAGCTATGGATTTCGGTCACATTCTTCGGAGCTTTCTAGTCTCTAACCGCTGCCACTTTAGCCAACTCCACGGCTATTTCTTCTGCTGATATGACATGTCCTAAGAAGTTAACTTCAGATAGCCAGAACTCGCACTTGCTTGCTTTGGCATATAACTGATTCTTCTCCAGAGTGTCTAAGACTATCCTCAAATGCTCAGCATGCTCTTCCCGACTAGTGGAATAAATCAGGATATCGTCAATGAAAACAATCACGAACTTATCTAGATAAGGTCAGAATATTTTGTTCATCAGATCCATGAACACGGCGGGTGCATTGGTGAGTCCAAACAGCATGACTACATATTCATACCGTCCATACCGAGTTCTGAAAGCCGTCTGCTCTATGTCTTCATCCTTGACTCGGATTTGATGGTAGCCTGACATCAAATCAATCTTGGAGAAATAGTTGGAACCTCTGAGTTGATCGAATAGATCATCAATTTTGGGTAGAGGGTAGTTGTTCCTGACCGTCAACTGATTCAATTTCCTATAACCCACATACATCCGAAGAGTACCATCCTTCTTCTTGACAAAAAATACCGGTGCTCCCTAGGATGATGTGCTGTTCCGGATGCATCCTAGTCTAAGCAATTCATCAATTTGTTTCTTCAACTCAGACATTTCTGCTGGGGCCATCCGATAATGCGGCAATGATACAGGAGTAGTGCCAGGATATAGCTTGATCTTGAAGTCAATCTCCCTTTTTGGAGGTAAACTTGGGAGTTCTGTCGACAATACCTCTGCGTAGTCTTTCACTACAGCAGTTAGTTCAGTCATTGGCGCCTTGTCTAGTCTGATGTTGTTCAGTACTAGATGGTTCATTTCTTCATGCAATCTCCTGGTCATTGGAATGCTCTGCTTGTCGGCATGTATCACATGTCGTTTTCTCTCAGGTGACCAAAATATCACTCTACGGAGATAACAATCAATGCTGGCCTGGAAGTTAGCCAACCAATCCATGCCAAATATAATGTCGTATTCCATCATCTCAACTACCAGATAGTTGAACTTAAATCTAAACCCAGCAAGTTCAGTGTCTACGGAAGTGTAGATCAAACCCAGTGATGTGTCTCCAATAGGGGATACAATAGTAAGTGCAGTGGATAATTGTTGTACTAGAGTACCAGTAGCAAATATGAAGGTAGCAGATATAAAGGAGTGGGATGCTCCTGAATCAAATAACACAAAGGCATATGAACTACCAACTACTGCCATACCTTGAATCACCGAGTGATCCACTGCCTCTGGAGGAGGAACCAAAGTATATGGCCGCCCAGATCCTATCGGAATCGGTGCCCATCCTATCTGGTTAGTGCTCTGGATCCTTGAGACTGAGCTGGTCGAGCTGGAGGACGGAAATAACCCCTGGAGTGAGGAGGTCTATTGTTCTGTGGACACTCCTTCTTGAAATGGCCCTGCTGGCCACACTGGAAACATGTACTAATACCTCGAGGAATCTGAGAGACTGATCCTGATGTGGAGGGCTAATTGGGACGAAAACCTCTAGTGGACCCAGTAGAAGGTGAGGGTCTCCCAAAGTTGGGTCTGAATCTTTTGTTCGGGCGAAAAGTATTTCCCCCGCTCTGACCTCATCGGTTATCCACAAACCTGACTATCTCTGCCAACTCTTGTTCAGTTATGCTAGCTCGACTAACCACTTCTGCCAAAGTGGCTGATTTGAAAATTGTGACGTTGGCTCTTAGGTTAGGTCACAGGTCTCGTTCAAACTTCCAAACCTTCTTGTGTTCTGTGTCTACCATGTACAAAGCATAACATGACAGATGAAGAAACTGCTGATAATAGTCCGCAACCGTCATGATGCCCTGGACCAGAGATATGAATGCTTGTGACTGGCATTCCTTCTCCTCCTCTGGAAAATAGTGATCCAGAAACATTCCAACGAACTGGTCCCATGTCATCTCAGTCTTTTCCCCTGTTGGAATCTGTGCTTATTGACGTTCTATAACTCTCCACCATTTGCCGGCATCATCCACCAATTGTGAAGTAGCCAATAGTATCTTGTCCTCGTCACCAGTGATCATGAGCAGCTTCAAAATCTTGGTGATATTCTCAATCCAGTTCTCCCTCCCGCAGGTCCTTCTTTCCCTTTGAAATAAGGAGGACGCTGCTGTTGGAAGTCCCTGACCATATTTCAGTCCTGCGATTCATTGGAGGTTGCGCCTTCATTGCCGTTCTGATGTTGTTGTAGAACGGAAGTGACTACTGCCTGTACTAGGCTCTGCAGCTCAGGAGGTATCTCAGGAATGTTCATACTATTCTGTCCCTCTTCCTGGTGTGGGTTCTGTACCACTTCCTCCTGATGCGGGTTTTGTCTAGTATTTCTTCTTTTTAGAGGCATTTTCCTAAGTCATTGAAACACTGTTTGACTTAGTTTTCTCATAAAATTTTATGTTTACATAGTTGGGTAAATTGCCTAATCATCATCTTGTATTTCTTGTTTTGGGAATTTCCTATGTATCACATATTGTTTCTCATTTTGGGGAAATCTTGAAGTTTCTTGTTTTGGGGAAATATGTCCTATTTCGCTATGTTTGATAAATCCATAATTATAGTGATTGTCCTTCCATTGTTGTTATTCTTCTCATCAAGTGTCGTTCTCAAATTGAATGCTTACAGTATGATTCTCAACAAAGTAAATTAATCCGGCCCCTGTGCAGCAGACTCCGAAGAGTCGATCAGTTTGGATTCTTATCTTTTAAGTGAGGTATGATAGCGTATTAATCTTACTTTACGAGACTCAACACTTTCTGTTTCGCTCTGATACCAACTGTAAGGTTCCGCCCTTTTTCACTCGACGAAAATCAGAGTATATTTTTTGTTTTTAAATAAAGAGTGAGAGAGAGCGGATAACGTCACGACGCGAGCTAAGTCCGAGTTTCCAAAACCCGACCCTTAACTGGCCACCTTTACGTGTGCGTGGACTAAGGCCACCAAAACATTTCACATGCTAAAGAATACTTGTGGAATAATTATATCAATAAAAATACTATCCATATCCATGTCATTAATAAGCAAGGACGCCAATCACCATTAAATTAACTGAAATTTAAATATACAAAATATCATCAAACCAAAGCAAGATAAATCTAAGTTATTACAATCCCGAAATATCAGTTACCGCAATACATCATTCCAAAATCAAGCTAAGTAACATAAACATGAATCTGCCCAAACTCCTAAGCTTGGCTCCCATCGTGCCCCATGTCCTTGTCATTTCCTGTTCCATCATCTATAGGGTAGAAGTAGGGTGTTAGTCAAAGCGCCCAGTAGGAATTCCAAATAGGGTTTTGTACACATAGGACCAATATAAAATTAATGTAGAAAACTTCATATCATGTTTGTAAACCATTTCATAAGTAACAAAATATAATGCATGATTTCCAAAACATAATCATGCTTATTTATGCATCTTGCCATGGGTGTCAATGCTAAATGATCCCTCACCCAATTCCATATCCAACCACATCATATATAGATAGTCTCCTTGATAAATCACCATATCAAGGTGTTCCCTTGGCCAATTACTTCCACAGTGTTTTGTGATGTACCACCAGGTAATTGTTATACCTCCCCATATATGTTAATCGGAATTACCGAATGGAGTGTGGACTCCTCCCCACATATGTTAATCGGAATCACCGAATGGAGTGTGGACTCCTCCCCACATATGTTAATCGGAATAACCGAATGGAGTGTGGACCCCTTCCTTGTATTCCCTCCCATGCCATGCATGAGATAATGAGTGCAAGAATGTCATTTCATATCAAATTACATAATATTATTGAAATTTAGTTCATAAAACATAACTATTTGTTTAACCAAAGTAAATCATCATATATGGAAATAAAACTAGTACATATATATAATCCACAGTGTCTCAATAAGATTAAAATCCTACCAAAGTCCAGTATACTGTCTTTCCTGATTTGTGAAGGTAACGTTTAACGATCATGACGAAACGAATTGCAAACCCTTTGCGAATCTCCTTACCTTATTACATTTAATCATATAAATAAATCAATCTGGCTATCCATCTAATTTTTCATCATCCCTCATATCCTACCAGATAAACAGAAACATCTGGAAATGTATTTAAAATTTCAACTTTTCAATTCAGTCGACTGAATAATGCCCGAATACTGTTCTCTGCCTTACCCGCAGACTTTCAGTCAAATGAATACAATATTCAGTCGGCTGAAACCCAACTCAATACTGCTTACCCTTGACCCATAACCTTTTAGTCGACTGAATCATAGATTCAGCTGACTGACTCTGAGTCAAACCCTTTGAATTCTCGGTCAATACCAATTCAGTCGGCAGACTTTGGATCAGATTATTTGTTTGTTCAGCCAGTTCACATTCAGTCGGCTGAATTACCAACCAACCCTTTACATGTTCAATAAGCATCCCTTCAGTCGACTGAATTATAGATTCAGTAGGCTGAAACACACCATATTACTTTACTTATTCGGTACGTCAATTTTAGTTGACTGAATCCTAGATTGAGTCTGCTGAAATGCCAATAAACCTATTTATTTAAATCCAGTCCCTGTTCAGTCGACTGAATCATAAGATTCAGTCTGCTGAAACTCCCAGAAACTTTTTTTGTTTCGGCCAACACCAGTTCAGTCGACTGAATCCCCAATTCAGTCGACTGACTGTTTGTCAGTCTTTTTTGTTTGCTTATTTGGCTCGATCCTTCCTCATGCAATCCATTCCCTATCATTTTAACACATAGTTATCATCATCCATATATGTTTCAGTGTACTTACTACACGCACTAGCCAAGGCTAGGGTCTTTTCGTAACATATTCCAATCTTGATACCATTATAACATGGTTTTGGATTCCATCCTTTGATTGTTTGTTTCAATCCCATTACCAATCCTTGAATGGATTTCTAATTCCATGACCCTATGATAGTTTTGCCAACCCTTTCAATTGAATGTGGAACCCATAGATTCGGCCATACCATGGCTAAATCTATGATTTCCCTTTAGTCTTAATCCCATATTGTTTAAACTCAAAAGCATACCTTCTTTCCCGTCTCCTTCGTTTCTTTTTTATCTCAATTCCTTCCTTTGTTCTTCAGCAATTCTCCAAGCACAGTGGTGTAAGTGGGAGAGAAGAGAAGAGGAGAGAAGAACACCTGTGTGCTAAGATGGATTTGGCCAAGGGGTGTGGTGTGCCCCTTGGTTGGTACCTTTTAAGTAACCACCCAAGCCTTTTCATTTCTTATCTTTATTATTTGTCCAACCAAGGAGTCCCTTGGTTTAACCAAGGAGACTCTTGGCTTAAACTAAGAAGTCTCTCCACCTTCCACCATGTCCCCTCAAGATGGAAACCCTCCATCTTCCCACTTCAACTCAATTCGATTTAATCTTGGACTCAATTGAGTTCACTCATGGTTAACCAAGTCAACCATGACTTTGCCGACCTTGTATGTGATGACATGATCACCACATGGCATGTGGGTCCCATCCTTGCCATATCAATTGATGATGTGGCCCCTTGCCTAGTTGGCTTCCATGCATGCCACATGGCAACGCCACCTCACATACATGCCACCTCACTTGATGAGGTGGATTTATGCATTGGATCTTAATTGGGCAGCTGACCCAATTAATTTAACCCTACCCATTTACTTTTAAATTAGCTCACCTATGACCCATTAGGTCCCAATTGGGTAATTGACCCATTTCTTTACATTTACCCAATTACTTAAAATCAAACCTACCCATGATCCATTGGGTGTTAATTGGGTAATTGACCTAATCGTTACCCATCTAAGGTCCATTTCAACTATTTAAATCTCAAATTCCATTCATTCACAATTTAAATAGACCAATCAAATATATTTATAAGTCATGAAAATTCGGGGTGTTACACTTAGTGTTCACTGTAATAGAGATGGTTGAATGGAAAGAAAATGAGTTTAAATTTAAATGACTATTTTGTACTTTATAGTTTATAATTGAGTGATAATTTTTTGATATAATTTTACTTTATAAGTTGTTTCAAATGCATTATATACTTTAGCATGTCAAATACTATTTTTAAATACAATAAAATAGTAATAAAAAATCAACATGCATGACAAAGTAAAAATTAAATTTGTCATAAGAAAGATTGAATGGAATAACTATCTTATCTAATGAAAATGATATGTTAAAAAAACTTGAATATAGTTATTTAATTAGTAATTTTGCATTTCAAAATCTGAGAAGAATAAATTTTATATAATACTTTGTTATAAAAGGCCCATCTTAAGAGTTCGCATAGGGCCCCTAAAATCTTAGGGCCGTTACTGTCCTGACTCCTACCTAGTCGTAACCAAAGCTACTAATACCACAATTAGAAATATAATATGCGCAAAATAAAATCAATCAGTCACAAATCGCAGAACGATAAAATAAATCAAGCAAACACACCAAACCATAAATTTGGACACCGAGATTTACAAGGTTCGGCAAACACTTTCTACATCCACGGAGCGATATATATTTCACTATGAGAGACAAGAGAGAACATCAGTGCAAGATACACATCTGAAATCCAAGTCCTGAAACCCTTTTACAGAAACACCGTTGCTGCCCACAACCTGCAACTCAATCTCAATTGCCCTTCTCTGACTTGCACTCTCAATCCCAGAAGAAATAACCATTATTCTGCACTACTCCATGGTATGCTTCCTGTTGTGACTCCTCCACAAGACTATCAACCACCTCCATGCATATGGTCATCACCATGCATCTGTCATCCATCCATGCAACATATCATGCATATATTATATGCATGCACACCATAAGAACCAAGCATTCACCCAGGACCGGCCCTAGCCTTAGGCGACGCCTAGGGCCCCCAATTAGATAGGCCCCCAAGTCGGGTTCAATTTTTAAGTTCCCGCACATTCTTTTATGTTATAAATTTGTTTTAATGTTTATTTTACTAGCAAATGAATTTGTGAAGCAATGGTAGCATGTCTAATTTCGAATCCCAAAATGGTGTGTTCAATTCACATTGGGTTCAATTTTTCAATTTTTTGCCAATTTTTTTTTCAAATTTTAAATCTATAATTCTAATAAATTGAATTAAACATCATGATAAAAAACATTTATCTTGTAGTTTTTTTTTTTCCGTTTAAAATTAAGAATTGAGATGGTTAATTGACTCTATTACAAGATGAAAATAATTTTATAAAGGTCTGATTTTAACTAATTCTTATCATTTTTTTCAGAAATTTTAATAAAAGTGAGACCTAAAAAAGTCCTTAAATAAGGAAACTTAGTGTTCACTGTAATATAGATGGTTGCATATAAAGAAAATGGGTTAAATTTGAATGACTATTTTGTGTTTTATAGTTTATAATTGAGTGATAATTTTTAATATAATTTTTCTTTATAAATTGTTTTAAATGCATTATATACTTTAGCATGTCAACTAGTCTTTTTAAATACAATAAAATAGTAATAAAAAATAAAAAATCAGCATGCATGACATAAGTGGAAATTAAATGTGTCACAAGAAAGATTGAATGGATTAACTATCTTATCTATTGAAAAAGATATATTAAAAAAACTTGAATATAGTAATTTAATTAGTAATTTTGTATCTCAAAATCCGCGAAGAATAAATTTTAAATAATACTTTGTTTATAAATTTGATTATTATATTTTATTTGGATGTTTCACACTTTGTAAAAAAAAAGTATGATTTTATTTTTTGTGAGTGAATAAAAGGCTCATCTTAAGAGTTCGCCTAGGGCCCTTGAAATCTCAGGGCCGACACTGTATTTACCATACTTCTGTTGTATTTTCAGTCTTCATCGATGGTGTCTTGTGGTGGCCGACAACGGCCCTCCACCATGTTGCATGCAGCCGGAGGTGACTCGACCAAAAAGCATGTTAACGTAAGCGGCAACCTTGACAATACAATGCATCCTTTTCAATACACATTGCTGCTAGCGAAGGCATCACTCTACATTGGGAGAAATCTCTATATTTCTAAGCTGCTCCAGCACATGAGTTGTCCCAACTTAGGAAGTCCACAATGCATGCAATACCTTGTTTAGTTTCCACATATGCCAACAAATACCCATTCTGATTTCTCTCATTCCTTTTCTTTTCTTGATATGTTCCACCGTCCAAGTTGTCCTTGATTTGTAGAGAGAGAATCTTGGTGGAAACGAGCCATATCCTCATCAGCCACTCAAGGAGTGAAAATATTCGCATTTCAACTATTAATAGAGTTTATTAATGTTAAAACAAAGAAGTTTCGGCTTGGGTGTAAATCCCATAAAAACAGTCGGAGTGAAAATTATCAAGGTGAGGAATATCGAAAGAGTTGATTTTGGCTCAAATAGTATGGATATCATAAGCACTTGAAGTAATAATTTATGAAGACCCGCATACCCATCTACACGTGTGTATGCATGAGTTGAAAAACACTTTGCTTGTATACAGTGCCAATAATTTCTTTTTTTAAAAAAAACTTCCTCTGTTAAAATTCATAATTTCCAAGTAAACACAGTCGACAATGATGCTTAGAGATGCATCTGGAAAAAAAAGACTCTTAGAATTTAATTCACAAAATAAGGAAGGCAGTACGGGGTGAGAAATAAAGATTGAAATACCATTTACACAGGTGCTAGAACAACCTGATTGACCCTAGAGGGGGAGTTTGGGGATGGGGGTGGGGGTGGGGGGGGGGGGGGTGTGTGGGGGGGTGAATAGGTTATAATTGGAGGGGAAACAACAATCAAGAGTGTGTGTGTTAGTAAATGTGATTAAAACAATCAAGACAAGAATTTGGCTCTAACACCACAAACACAAGGACACAAGATATATAGTAGTTGGATTCGCCAACCTACATCCACTGTTAGGACTCACTCAACCTTGAACTATCCCCAAATCCACAATGTGGGGACTTACACCCTCACAATTAGAGTAGGAATTCCACCCCACTTAATTGGCTGAGAATTCCACCTACCACTGTGCTAGAGACGACGCTTTAGAGTTTTTTATAGTGGTTCCAGGGTACCTCCCTTTAATCCACTCTCGGGTTACAGGTTTTTAAAAAGAAAATTAAAAACCAAGAAACACTTGCCTTAAAGCTCTTTCTCACTGATGTGTGCTTCTTGAAGATCCCACCAGAGTTGTGTTGAGGCTCCTTCTTCAACAAACGTCGTGTAGTAATCACAATCTGTGGGTGACAAAGAAACTTAGCTAAACTAAAGCCTTCCTACTGTATAGTTTTCTCACTTGCAAACTTAATCCGAAGATTGGTTGTTTATGATCTTTCTCTCCTCCTCTCTTTCTCACTTACAAACTTAATTCGAAGATTGGTTGTGTATGATCTTTCTCTTCTCCTCTTTTTCTCATTTGCAAACATAATCCGAAGATTGATTGTTTATGATCTTTCTCTCAAGAGTGTTAATCATTCCTTAGAGTGTATAACTCTTTTAAGCTTAAGGAAGATAGTAAAATGATCACACAATATTCATATTTATAGAGGAGTTTTTACAGTCATATTGACTGTCCAGGACCGATAGATCGGTGGCACCGATGGGTCGGTGTTTATATTTATTACCATTCAACCACCTGACCGTTGCGCATTAAATGCACCCTCAACGACATTATTACTTCTCGGCCGACATGTCATTGTCGCCGATGGGTCGACACTTATGGTATCGAGGGATCGGTCCATACGAGAGGCTCGTTTTGGTACAAAACCATGTTTGACAGTAGTCTCCTCTTTGGAAACATGTTACACAGAAGGACCTGTCTCCCTTTGCTGAGGGTCGGGCCTGTATCTCTCGATCGATCTTTGTTTACTGATAAGTCTGTTTTAATGAGAGCACTTATAAGTTTTATACAGGAGAGTCATTGACCACGAGACTCTCGGTCAAAGGCATTTCCAGAATGAAAGTTCTAATTTCCAGAACGAATGTCAATCTGTCTGACCAATCTTTGACCACGATGGGTCGTTCCTGAATACACCGAGAGGTTGGTGAGATAGACTGGTCGTGCTGACCGTGAACATAATTCATGTTTTCAAGTTCACTTCCAATTCACTGTTCAACATCCTCTCTAGGCATTTCATGTTTATTACCAACACATGCAACTAAGCTTAGTAGTCCTCTCTCAAGTATGGGTTCCACCTAGGGTCATATATGGCCATATACTTATCTTTGTGATTGCCATGACGACGAGCTTTGAGCTTGGTGGAGCATGATCTTTTTCCTTGATCATTTTGAGTCTTCAAGCTTCTTGGCAAGTGTTTCTACCCGAGTCATGTAATTGACAAACAGGGACTCTGTCAAGTAAGGGCACTAACAATCTCCCCTTTTGTCAATGACATGACAAAACCTAAAATCTAACGTAATTACATGCCAACCCTTTATTACAACACATTTGAATACAAAACATTACATCAATTACCTGTATATTAAAATTTATTAACAAGACTATGATCTTCATATTCTTGCTTAGCTTGCTTCATTCTTATTTTCATGTTTAAACACAAAAAAGCAGGCAATACCAGACAATCATTAGATGGGTTAGTCCAAACCATAAAACATCCATGGACTAAATATGATTTTCTTCCCCATACACAAATGAATTGCTAGGATTCCCCTAATCTCCTTGAGCTTCCCAGCTCCAAGCTTCTACTACTTTCTCCCCCATTTTGTTATTCAATTGACAAAGAGTTAGTAGGTATGCACCAAGATTAAGCACTCCCCCATGCTTCTTGTAGTGGTGCTTGACTAAGGTCTATTCCAACTCATGGTTCTTCCCCAAGGTTCAGTGCACACTTTTTGTGCAACAAGATTTGTATGCCTTTGCACAAACTGATTTCCAGCATATTGCTTCAAGGGTTAAGCTAATGTCCCTAGCTTTTTCGAGTTTCCTTCCCCATTCACTATGCAATTTTTCTTAGCTTTTTCTTCTTTGTTCCCCCACAAACTTAGCTGTCCCCAAGTTGATTTCTTTTCAAACTTTCAAGCTTGCATTCACCTTCCTCCACAAACTGTCATGACCAGTGACAATAGCTAATTAGCACATATTTTGTGCTCCCCCATACGCCAAGTATATTGTAGCACCATATCTCGAATCCTTATCTCCCTAACATGCCAATACAAAACTAACTCAGTCAAACCTGCATGTTAGTATATCATACACAAGAGATAAATGGCATACATACACACCAATACACATATCACACTAAACCAAACCTTATCATTGTATTGAAATCATAATGTGCATTTGAGTACATATGGTGATTGTTAGGGGGCACTATGGATGTTTAGACAAAATAACAAAAGTATAGTTTTTCTAAGGTCAAAGAAAACTATCCTAAGCAGATCCATCCTAAGGAGGTGCAGGAGGAGGAGTATTTGGAACTCGATCAAAGAAGGAGGTAGCAGCAACAAGATCCTGGATTGTAACCCTCAGTCTATCCACGGATCTCTCAAAGCAGGTATAGAGCATGAGTGCGAGGTCGTACCCAAGGGAAATCTACAAAATATATGTACGAAATAAAAAATTTGCACTATTTAAAAATGATGTGATTTAAGGAAATAATTTTCTAAAACATTTAGTTATAATCTTAATTTAAAACAATGAATAGTTTTGATAAATTTTTGAGAAAAAGAAAAATAAATTAAAAATAATTTTTTTTACATAATCTACAATGGAATCCGGTCAAACATCGACGTGCCATGTTATCCGATTTAAAAACAAAAACATGGCCTAGACTATGAAATATTCTGGAATTATTAAATATAATTCAAGTTTCCTATTTAATAAAATTCTAATTAAAATAATTATTAAATCAGAATTTTTCAAATCAAGCCTTAGGCTTGAGCGGGTTTTAAACTTGTGTTTCCCCAATTCTAAAACAACCGTTCTTGATAAGAACCTTAGACTGGAGAGACGGCAAGTCCCACTGATCCTAAAAGGGGTTCCACTTTTCATTGAAAAATCCTCAAATTAATTTGTTTCATGAAGTTCTTAAAAAGAATTAAAATTAAATTGAAAACCATCATTATTTAATATTTAACAATTGGGAATAGCATACATCTAAACAAACCGCCATGAATTTTATTTAAAAATTCAGAAATGAATTACAATTCTTTTGGACTTTAAATAAAAATAAATAAATAAAATAACTTACAAGAAATTATTTATTTTTCTCCTGTCTTTCGTCGTCCAACTTCAGCCTTCAATGTCTTGCCCGGTTCAACCTTCAACGGACTCGAAGCCTTGAATTTATAGGAGAAAAGGGATAAGATATGGGGTCCTTCAAACTCAGCCGGGATAAGAGACCCGTTCAAATTTAAACTCAGCCGGGATATAAGGATCGGCTAACCCTCTTCTTTCTTTCCTTTCTACTTTATCTTTTTCAAATTCGAACTCCAACTTCTATCGGTTCAGCTGCAGCTTTTTCAAATCCTTGCTTTATCTCTTATCTTCCTTATCCTTCATCTTTGAAATTGAAACCCAGTGCACGGATGACTCTTATCTTATCTCTTCTTCTCTTATCCTCTCTTCCCAGCTACTCGGCAGCTGCTGTTATCCAGCTGCACGACATCCCTTTTTTCGGCTAACTTCTTCTTATCTTATCTTCCCTTTCTCTCCTTAGCCGGATTTGCTCTGTTCTTAGGTTCAAAAACTCTTCCTAATCCTTCATCTTATCTGCTGCTATTCTCTCTTATCTTGATCGGATAACTCCCCAACTGACTGCCCTTCTATCTCTTTCTTATCTTTTCTTTCAGCCGATTCTTCTCTCTTATCTTATCTCTTCCTTATTTTTGAAAACCAGCTGCCATCTGTCTTCGGTGCTCTGTTCATGCATGCGGTGATGGCTTCTGCTCTGGTGCTTCCACTGCTGCTGCTGTCTTTCCCCGGCTGTTCTGCAGATCTGGCTTTCTTCTCTTCAATCAGTGCTGGCTGCCATCTGCTTGCTTTCAATCTCTTTTCCTGCTACCCTTCTTTACTTCTTCGGCTCAGTCACTGCCCCTCAGTTGGCTGCTGTGTATGGCGTCAACTGGCTGCCTTGCTGCTTTCAATGTCTGCTGGGACTGCCTCTGTATACAGTGCTGATTTCAGCTGCTCCACAGTCGCTACTGCTGTATTTGCTGTTCTCTGTTTCTCAGTTTGGTTGCCTTTGCTGTCTGTTTTCTTCTCTGCTCAGAGATGCTCCACCATCGGCATCTCTTCTCACAGGCTGCTGTGTATCAGCCGGCTGCCTTTCCTTTGCTTTCATCATCTGCAACTGCCTCTGCTCTCTTCAGGTGGCTGCCCATGTATCGCTGGCCTCAGCTCTGCTGTTTGCAATGCTGGCTGCTGTTGGAACCTTGCTGTTCTTCTTCTCTTCTTCTCTGTTCATGCCTTCAGCTGCCCTTTTCGGCTGGCTGCTCCGCTGTGTGCACTCTCGGCTGCTGCCTCTGTTCTCACTGCTCGGCTGCTACTGCTGTTCACCTTGGGCACTGCTGCTGCTCTGGTGCTTCATCGCTCTGGTTGCCGCTGCCGCTTCAGCTCTGCTCAGAGCTGCTCAGACTTCCCAGCTGTGGTCTCAGCTGACTGCTGTGTCATGGTGCTGGCTACAGCTCCTCTGGCTTTGTTCTTTGTCCATATGAGCTGCTTGCTTGCTCGCCGCCCTTCTCAGCTTGGGCGCTGTTCTTCCCTGCCATCGGTACTGCTCTATCTCTGCTCATAGCTGCTCCACCATCGGCCCAGCTTGCTAGACTGATGCTGCTTGCAATCGGTCGCTACGCAACGTCGATCTGAGCTGTGTGGCTGTTGGTTGTTTTGCCTCTTAGCTGCCTTCATTAGTGTTCTTCTGTGCATGGCTGCAGTCGGTGAGCAACAGCAGATTCTGCTGCATTCAGTCTCTGTTCGGACTGCTGCTTGGGCGGAACTGCTGCTATTCTTTCTTCTCAACTGGCTGCTCGGGCGCTGTTTGGACTGCAATCTGTGTTGGCTTCAGTTCACCGTTGCTGCAATCTGCCAGCAACAGACTGTTTATGGCTGCCCTTCATGGCAGCTGGTTGCTTGCTCGGCTACTGGCTTCTTCTCATTTCTGCTTGCTGCCTCTTCTTCTCATCTCAGCTGCTATCTCAACTGGTTGCACTTTGTTTTTCCACGAGTCCTGCGACATGAGAGAAGAAAAAAAAGTAGAAAAGAAATGGAAAAAGAAAAGAAAAGAAATCGAAATGGTTCTTTCAGATTTTAGGCGTTGGACACCCCGATCAACAATAAATGAGACTCGACTTTCACTCAAAATTTGGATAATAAAATTTAAATATTAATTTGAGTGTAGAAGGTTGGTTCTGAAAACTCCACTAGTTTAACCAACTTGACCTGACCCTTCTGAAGGTAACGTCGACCGTATTTTTGACTTAACCAATTTTTATCCTTTTTTTATTTTTATTTTCTTTTCTTTTTTTTATATTTTTCAAAATAAACTATAAAACTAAAAAAAATCCTAAACATATCTAATATTTATAAAATAAGGACTAATTAATCTAATATTAAAGGGTAAAATTGTAATTTTACGGTGTTCATCAAATACCCCCAAACTTAGATTTTTGCTAGTCCTCGAGCAAAACTAAACCTAAAAACTAAAATGGAAAATTAAAAATCCTAAATGACACCACTTTCGCTAGCTCTCTCGATTGTATTTAGCGTATGCAACAAGCCTTTAAACCCCTAGGTTACCCCTAGTGGACGAGTTATAGTCTCGTGAGGGTTTCCAGTGATGATACCCACAAACATCATCATCATTTATTTTTTTTCCAGCAAAAGCACACAGCCAAAAATCTAAACATCATACAACTCTAAAATTCATTTTACAAGACTTATACTCGGAGTGTTGTGTGTGATAGCCATTATTAAGATAGTCTTCTTTTTCCAAATTGACACGAGTTTTATAACCAACATTGGAAAATACGCTTTGACTTCAAACCTCACCAGATATATCTCTCAGAAAGATTAACGCTCAAAGGTGGGTTTATTTTCTCTCAAGGTATATGTGAGCGGAATTTATGTTTTCGAATCAAAATTCTCACATATGTTTTAAACAAAGACGGCATAAATGAAGAAAATAATTGATCTCATGATTAGATGCCATTTTCCTAAGAACGTTGAGTCAAACACCTTTATTTTTCCTCCTCTATTCTCTACATGAAATACCTTATTTAAACTTAGGATCAATAGGACTTTCTACTGGGACGAAACGAGGCTTAGGACCGGGTCATATCAAAGAAGGGATAAAAGATTCTAAAAATTAACATTTTCACAGGAAAAAGGTTAGAGGTCTTCATAATATGAGCGGGATATTTTCCTCTAACAATTTTTTTTTTTTTTTTTTTTAACATCCCATTTTGACGTATGGATGTTTTTTCAGCAATTTTTTTTTTTTTTAAGAAATCTCTTTTCTTTTTCAACATCCCTCTTTGATGTGTGGATGTTCCCATCTTGCTTTCTCTTTTATTTTCATTTTTCAGTGAATTTTATCCCAAAATCTTCCCTAACCTTTTCTCATATGATAATAGGTGATGGATATAAAATTTTGGCTCAAACTCCATATCCGGAGTTAGGTATGGAAGATATGGCTAGTCAATAAAAAAGGCTTTATTAGGCTCAAATAGGGAACTATCAAGATGGAATGACCAAAGTAGGTGGGCTTGAAGGCTCAAACGGTCCAAAAATGGCCTATATCCTATCCTAAGCTTCATAAGATGATTTCTTTGTTTTGAATACATTCAGAAAAATTTCAGGTGTAATAACTCAATTTTAATGGCGTTCTTAGTAATATGACCAAAACAATGATAATGAGATCACTCAACGACTCGATGCGCTTATCAAAGAAATAAGGATTTACTTATAACCCTCAGAAGGACAGAATGACTCTAAAACTCACTGGGTTTAAGTCTCCACTAGTATTCATCTGGTGATCACTTGACTCATGAAAATTTTTCTTTTTCAGACTAACATTAATATGACTGTGTACATGGACTTCCGAGCATAAATCCTATAAAAGTCTTTCCGGAAAAGTATGATATAAAGATTTTTATTTAGGTATTAATGCTAAAAAAATTATTTTGTGACTCTTTTTATGTCAGATTGTCAGGACGCATGATTATCTTAGACCTCAATTGACATTCTTTTTAAGTACCAAGGTGTCTTAGCATTTGCCTACTCTACCCTTAAAAGATTAAGTTTGTCTCTTTCTGCCTAAGAAAATTTTGACTCGTTTAACGTCAGATTGTCAAGACGTTTATAGTCCCCTAAGCGAAAATCAACAGTTCTTTGAACACCAAGGAGTCTCAGTCTTTCTGGACTTACTCTACCTTTGACTAGGTCCAAATAAATCTGTCTATTTTCACTAATAGGTCTATGTTTTGCTGCTGTCACACAGCGAACTCCTTGTTTAGATATTTTTCCATTACAATTCCCACGTCCACATTTGTGACAGATTCCTAGCCTGTTAGCTTTCCTCTTTGCAGTCAGAGTGCTTCGACCACAAAGAGGTCTGGGTTGCTCCTCTTGGATTTCCAGCTTCCTCACCCTCATAGCTAAGGAAACAATTTTCCTACACAAGTCTGGGGGAACTTGTGTTCTAGACAGACACAAAGCGAAGACAAAAACTCGACCGTCTACGTGCATGACTCCTATCCAGTTCTTTAACGTCTGCTGGTCACAAAGACAAAACAGATGATGATTTTTTTTATTTCTTTATTTTTTTTTATTAATTTTTTTTTTTTCAAAATTAATTTTTTTCTTTTTTTTAAATGACCCTCCCTCAGTACCCCCAAACTTAAATTGAACATTGTCCTCAATGTTCTCTAATTGACACTGGCCAGGTGAAAAAGAAATTTTTTTTTAGAAAACGAACAATTGGGTTTGGACATACCTAGGAATGCATGAGGTGCAAAATGGACCAAATAAGAAAAACTAGACTGACTCAATGAAAACCTAAACTAGACACTGAAGATTCAGACTGACTCAGACATAGACAGATGGATATGTGGGTTTGGGTAATGGAAATACTGAAGATGGGTAGGTGAGTGAATGGGTATGGGTCCTTAAATCAGTCTTGGTACGTCTTCTGGATTGGACGATGAAACTTCATTCTGGCCCTTGGGGTTTGGGATAGGCTGACTGGGAAATCTACCTTTCTCCCTATCTCCTATTACGGTGGCTAATTGCCCAAGCTGTGTCTCCAGCTTGTGCATAGCCTGTTGGGTAGACTGCATGAACTGTTGTAACGTATCCTCGAGAGAGGGCTTACGTTGTTGAGATAGACCAGATTGATAAGATTGACTTGACTGGGTTGGATTGAGTTGATAAGACTGATTTGATTGGGTTAGATGATTTTGAGATGGGTGGAATGGTTGGTTCTGAGGTGGTTGGTATGGTGGATTTTGATATGGTGGACTTTGATATTGAAGGGGTCCTTGACCTACAGGAGGTTGGTTCTGGCGCCAAGAAAAATTGGGATGATTCCGCCAGTTAGGATTATATGTGGCAGAGAAAGGGGTTCCCTGCTGTCCTCCAAAATTATTGAGTGCATTGGCCTGTTCGGTTGAGCACTCAGTGTTAGGTCCAAAGGAAGGACAGTTTTGGGCAGTGTGTGCTAAGTTAGAACACATCGCGCAAACCTCTGCATTCATTCCTAATGTTGGTTTCATCGCCTGGGTCATTGCTAAGGCATCAATTTTCTTTGTTAAGTTTGCGATTGCAAGCTTAACATCAAAGTCGGTACTAACTTCATATAAACCTCCTCTTTTTGAGGTTTGGGCTGAATTATTTCTTTTGGAGAAGTCCCATCGCTGAGAGCTTTCTGCTAAGGTTTCTAAAAGGTTCCATCCATTGGTTGCGGTTAGCATAAAAAATTCCCCACCCTTCATAAACTCGACCATTGTGCGGTTTGAGATGGTTAAACCATCATAAAAGAATTGCACGAATCTTCCCGTTTCAAAACCGTGGTGGGGACATTTATTCAACGTATCTTTGAATCTTTCCCATGATTCATAGAATTGTTCACCCTCCTTCTGATTAAAATTTGAAATTTCTTTCTTGAAGGCGTTAGTTTTAGATACAGGAAAGAATTTATTCAAAAATTTGTTGGCTAACAGATCCCAAGTTGTGATGGAATTTGGAGGTAGAGAATTTAGCCAAGATTTCGCTTTTTCTTTAAGAGAAAAAGGAAATAATCGAAGTTTGATGGATTCATCAGAGATGCCTTGAAGTCTAATGGTGGCGTAGATTTCTAAAAATTCTTTGATGTGTAGGTAAGGGTCCTCATGATCAAATCCATGGAAAGTGGGTAGAAGATGTAATAGGCCTGATTTGAGTTCAAAGGCTGCATTAGTTGGTGGGACAACTATGCTTGATGGTGTATTGGGAGTGACTGCTGAAAAATAATCTTGGAGGGTTCTTTCTTCGATTCTTTCTTCGGCCATTTTGGGTGATGGAGTTGGACTGTCTATGACTGAGCTAGACTGAGCTCCGGACACAATGATCGGTAAATCGACAGAAGACTTGACTCGAACTAAACGGTTGTGTGAATCACGATACCAATATTTCATACACAATCAAGCTCATTCATGTTCATCCAAATTCACACAAGAAGAATGCCTAAATCTAAATTTGAATTGCAATAATGCAATCAAAAATTTTTTATTGGGACCCTAAGGATTGTTTCTAGACTGCTCCTACTTTTCTCTCCAAATAATCTAAGTCTCCGATGAGAGCTTAACCACAATCATGGCCAGGTAAGTTCCCAGGTAAGTGGAGGAGCACACGGCATCTTCTTAAGTTTCCAACTTATCCTTAGGCTCTTTACACCTTGGTGACAGAACTAATCCTAGACACCATGATTGAAGATAAAATATTCACCGGTTACAAAAATTAATTTAGATTAAAAAGGTTCCTATTGAGCGTAAAACCCTAAAATCTACCCTAATGGTTCATTAATTGATTTTATTAGGGAAATGCATGAACCAATTTTACTAATCTTATTTTTCTAAATATTGTGAAAATGCAATCCTAAATTACCATACAACATTCAAATCAATATACAAACATTAATAAAACAATCTAAACTAATGCATGAATACTAACAACCTAAATGAATGGACAGATTAAATGCAAACAATAATAAAGAACACCCTAAATAAATCTATATGAATGCATGAGAGATATAAAAAAAAAAAATTAAAAACTCACCTTAGCCTTTTATGCGTATTTTCAACAATTTTTTTTTGTTTAAGCGCGCATTTTTAAGCTTTGCGGAAGATTTAGCCTTTTGTGCATATCTCCATCGATTTTTAAGCGCAGCGTAAATAAAATTCCTGCGAAACAGACAATAAAAGCTTTGGTGAAGATTCTGACTCAAATAAAAATAATAATAATATAAAATAAATAAAATGCATAATACTAATCTAAGTGCACTTGTCCTAAAGTTATAACTAATGGAATAAAAAAAAATTATTAAATCAAGTCAAATTTTATTTCTAAATTTTTTATTTTTTTATTTTTATTTTTTATTTAATTAAAAAAAATTCCTAAGTTAGATTAAATTCTAAATTAAGACATATCTGCAGTATTAGATTTATTTTCACAAATCACATAATTTAATAGCACACAATTTTTATTTCGAGATTTCCCCGGCAACGGCGCCAAAAACTTGATGTGAAATTTTAAATTACTCGCAAGCGTACGAACCGATTTATAGTATAGAGCATGAGTGCGAGGTCGTACCCAAGGGAAATCTACAAAATATATGTACGAAATAAAAAATTCGTACTATTTAAAAATGATGTGATTTAAGGAAATAATTTTCTAAAACATTTAGTTATAATCTTAATTTAAAACAATGAATAGTTTTGATAAATTTTTGAGAAAAAGAAAAATAAATTAAAAATAAATTTTTTTACATAATCTACAATGGAATCCGGTCAAACATCGACGTGCCATGTTATCCGATTTAAAAACAAAAACATGGCCTAGACTATGAAATATTCTGGAATTATTAAATATAATTCAAGTTTCCTATTTAATAAAATTCTAATTAAAATAATTATTAAATCGAAATTTTTCAAATCAAGCCTTAGGCTTGAGCGGGTTTTAAACTTGTGTTTCCCCAATTCTAAAACAACCGTTCTTGATAAGAACCTTAGACTGGAGAGACGGCAAGTCCCACTGATCCTAAAAGGGGTTCCACTTTTCATTGAAAAATCCTCAAATTAATTTGTTTCATGAAGTTCTTAAAAGGAATTAAAATTAAATTGAAAACCATCATTATTTAATATTTAACAATTGGGAATAGCATACATCTAAACAAACCGCCATGAATTTTATTTAAAAATTCAGAAATGAATTACAATTCTTTTGGACTTTAAATAAAAATAAATAAATAAAATAACTTACAAGAAATTATTTATTTTTCTCCTGTCTTTCGTTGTCCAACTTCAGCCTTCAATGTCTTGCCCGGTTCAACCTTCAACGGACCCGAAGCCTTGAATTTATAGGAGAAAAGGGATAAGATAGGGGGTCCTTCAAACTCAGCCGGGATAAGAGACCCGTTCAAATTTAAACTAAGCCGGGATATAAGGATCGGCTAACCCTCTTCTTTCTTTCCTTTCTGCTTTATCTTTTTCAAATTCGAACTCCAACTTCTATCAGTTCAGCTGCAGCTTTTTCAAATCCTTGCTTTATCTCTTATCTTCCTTATCCTTCATCTTTGAAATTGAAACCCAGTGCACGGATGACTCTTATCTTATCTCTTCTTCTCTTATCCTCTCTTCCCAGCTACTCGGCAGCTGCTGTTATCCAGCTGCACGACATCCCTTTTTTCGGCTAACTTCTTCTTATCTTATCTTCCCTTTCTCTCCTTAGCCGGATTTGCTCTGTTCTTAGGTTCAAAAACTCTTCCTAATCCTTCATCTTATCTGCTGCTATTCTCTCTTATCTTGATCGGATAACTCCCCAACTGACTGCCCTTCTATCTCTTTCTTATCTTTTCTTTCAGCTGATTCTTCTCTCTTATCTTATCTCTTCCTTATTTTTGAAAACCAGCTGCCATCTGTCTTCAGTGCTCTGTTCATGCATGCGGTGATGGCTTCTGCTCTGGTGCTTCCACTACTGCTGCTGTCTTTCCCCGGCTGTTCTGCAGATCTGGCTTTCTTCTCTTCAATCAGTACTGGCTGCCATCTGCTTGCTTTCAATCTCTTTTCCTGCTGCCCTTCTTTACTTCTTCGGCTCAGTCACTGCCCCTCAGTTGGCTGCTGTGTATGGCGTCAGCTGGCTGCCTTGCTGCTTTCAATGTTTGCTGGGACTGCCTCTGTATACAGTGCTGATTTCAGCTGCTCCACCGTCGCTACTGCTGTATTTGTTGTTCTCTGTTTCTCAGTCTGGCTGCCTCTGCTGTCTGTTTTCTTCTCTGCTGAGAGCTACTCCACCATCAGCATCTCTTCTCACGGGCTGCTGTGTATTAGTCGGCTGCCTTTCCTTTGCTTTCATCATCTGCAACTGCCTCTGCTCTCTTCAGGTGGCTGCCCATGTATCGCTGGCCTCAGCTCTGCTGTTTGCAATGCTGGCTGCCGTTGGAACCTTGCTGTTCTTCTTCTCTTCTTCTCTGTTCATGCCTTCAGCTGCCCTTTTCGGCTGGCTGCTCCGCTGTGTGCACTCTCGGCTGCTGCCTCTGTTCTCACTGCTCGGCTGCTACTGCTGTTCACCTTGGGCACTGCTGCTGCTCTGGTGCTTCATCGCTCTGGTTGCCGCTGCCGCTTCAGCTCTGCTCAGAGCTGCTCAGACTTCCCAGCTATGGTCTCAGCTGACTGCTGTGTCATGGTGCTGGCTACAGCTGCTCTGGCTTTGTTCTCTGTCCATATGAGCTGCTTACTTGCTCGCCGTCCTTCTCAGCTTGGGCGCTGTTCTTCCCTGCCATCGGTACTGCTCTATCTCTGCTCATAGCTGCTCCACCATCGGCCCAGCTTGCTAGACTGATGCTGCTTGTAATCGGTCGCTACGCAACGTCGATCTGAGCTGTGTGGCTGTTGGTTGTTTTGCCTCTCAGCTGCCTTCATTAGTGCTCTTCTGTACATGGCTGCAGTCGGTGAGCAGCAGCAGATTCTGCTGCATTCAGTCTCTGTTCGGTCTGCTGCTCGGGCGGAACTGCTGCTATTCTTTCTTCTCAACTGGCTGCTCGGGCGCTGTTTGGACTGCAATCTGTGTTGGCTTCAGTTCACCGTTGCTGCAATCTGCCAGCAGCAGACTGTTTATGGCTGCCCTTCATGGCAGCTGGTTGCTTGCTCGGCTGCTGGCTTCTTCTCATTTCTGCTTGCTGCCTCTTCTTCTCATCTCAGCTGCTATCTCAACTGGTTGCACTTTGTTTTTCCACGAGTCCTGCGACGAGAGAGAAGAAAAAAAAGTAGAAAAGAAATGGAAAAAGAAAAGAAAGGAAATCGAAATGGTTCTTTCAGATCTTAGGCGTTGGACACCCCCATCGACAATAAATGAGACTCGACTTTCACTCAAAATTTGGATAATAAAATTTAAATATTAATATGAGTGTAGAAGGTTGGTTCTGAAAACCCCACTAGTTTAACCAACTTGACCTGACCCTTCTGAAGGTAACGTCGACCGTATTTTTGACTTAACCAATTTTTATTATTTTTTTATTTTTATTTTCTTTTCTTTTTTTTATATTTTTCAAAATAAACTATAAAACTAAAAACAATCCTAAACATATCTAATATTTATAAAATAAGGACTAATTAATCTAATATTAAAGGGTAAAATTGTAATTTTACGGTGTTCATCAGCAGTCAATCCTTCTTTCCAATCTGAAGGCTTTGTTGTTCAGACTGTCATTCACTTGATGAGGGTATTCATATTTTCTTTCCCTTTCCTCATCAGAATCTCCCCTAACGTCCTCAGACCGATGATTGTCCTCCTCACTGGTGTCGTTAGAAATATCAACATGGTCTTCATGACTAGTTCGAGGACCATTCCCTCTCATGTTTCTTCTCCCCTTCATTCTCGTCAATTTTCGACAAAGATGACACATTTCTAAATAATGTTCTCTTCTGCCACATCTTCTTGGGTTTCCTGTTCTTTTTTAACATAAGTGGGATTTTTAGAGCTCGAGCCAGGGTAGAAACAAGAAGCTCACCTTTTGGCCCTTTTGGCCCATCGACTGGCACAACTGGATTCTCCTCGTTCGATAGTGATTTTGGGACGTGAGTGAGCTGCCACCTTTCTAAGCATGATATTTGTAGAGGAGGTCCTTAATCAATGGCTCGAGGATGGATGAGATGAAACATAAGCTTTACTCGATCTATGATAATCACAAGAATGGTGATTTTTAGGTTTCTAGAGGCTTGAGAAACGAAAGCCCCATGATTTTCAGGTGAGAAATCACTTCGAGAGGCCCTATCGACTGGTCTAGGGCACCGAAGCAGAAGGAGGGACCACAGACCTTCGCAGGAGGGGAGATAACGAATTCAAAAGTATTGTCACTTTCGCAGAAAGTGACCCCTTTTTATTTTAACTTTCTATCTCACCGATATGTCGGTTCCACCAACAGATCGTCTTTTTCGACTTTTTCTTTTTTTTTTACAACAGTGCTTTGATTTAGCACAGTAATGATATGTCTGCCACTCCGACAGTCTATTCACCGACATGTCGACAACACCGTGAGGCTCAGATTGTAGGGCAATCATCCTTGATTTGCGCAACTCGATGGAGATCCTAATCTAAACATGGAAAACATATATTCATGCACACATGTGCCAAACATAATTTCATCCAAACATGCACATACACAGTAATTCTCATTCAAAAATTATATTTAAAAAAAAAAACACTTTGAATGGAATGTATGGCTTTCCAAGTAAAATATGTACTATAGCCAGAAAGAGTACATTGTAGACTTGTATATGGCTAGTTCCTCTCTTCATATCATAACATTTTTTCTGCTATGTGAACTCACATGGTCTTTTGTGAGTTCATTTGTAGTGGTCTAAGATATGGAACTGAATCTTAAAGCACAACAAAATATGATTCATGGTCTATCTCCTAGGTACAAAGATTGTGGCATATGCTGTTGTATATACACCCCTATGATTGTACCTTTGATGACCAAACCTTGGATTCATCAACTCTCTTAAGACATGGTTAATTTATCTTAGCAGAGAGTCTTGCCTTGTATCCACCTTCCTTAGATTTCTTTTAAGATTAGGTGTTGGTGGATGTCTTTTAAGCTTAGGTGTAATGGCTCAGGTCAACAAAATGGTTATGGAAATAAGCAGATATATGAATCGTACGATTTTATGATTTTCGATTCACGATTCACACCCATAGACCGATTTCGATACGATTCGAGTTCAATAACATTGGGTAAAATTGGAGAATGCCATACACTTGGAGCATTAGAAATATTTGTAAAATTCCAGGCTCACAAGGTGTGATTATATGTTTGAGTGAATGTTGCTTTGTGCACATTCCAATGCATAGTTGTGTAAGGTTATGGTTTGACCTCCTTATGTGCGTATATGTGATTAATGTGAATATATTGTATCAGATACATATGTATGAGTTTCCCATGTTCCCTATGATTAGAGATTTACTATAATTGAGAATTCATAGATTTATGATATGTTAAAGTATGATAGAATATATGATGAATCAAAATTTCCTAAGATGTGTAATGTAAGGCCTTGATAACATCTCATACTTGTGTATGGTTGTGAGTAATGTATGTATCAAATGAATTCTCATGATTGTGATTGGAATTATTAGATGGGTAACTCATATAATAAGCATGATGAATGTGTTTTAATGCCATGTTTGGATTATGTGATGATGTGTACATACTAGTGGGTCCTTATATTGATAATGGTTGTGGTGAATCGACCTAACCATGTGTAGAACTAATTTCCATGATTTGAAGAGGAACTTGATAAAGGGTTAGACTAAGTGATATAGGTGAGTTAAGGTCAAGGATCTTAGAACCCAAGGGGGTTAACTTATGCTACAATGGGCATAGGCTAGCATGATTGAGAATGCATGAAATGCAATATAAATGCTAAGAAAGACTTATTTGATTTCCCCAAAGTAAAAGTATGACCACTCCCCAATGTCAACCTAAATGTGAAAATGATGAACTACGGTTGATCTGATCCACTATGTGGTACGTAGGCAACTGAGAGCATTGTGCCTCAACTCGATCAAAAGATACATTGTGTCATCCATTTGTATTTAGGATGATGTAAGATGTTGAGCAAATGTGAAGGGTATAAAGGGATTGGAGGGATCTACCTTCACTAATATAGACCCTAATGCTAGATGTTAGATCCCTCAAAGGCGGCCCAAAGAGGTTATGATGCCTTGGGAGTTCCGATATGATGAGACATATATGTTTGTTACTCGAGTAAAGCCTAGAGTTGCGAGAGAACTGTGAAAATTCTTAAGATGGACAGATAAGGACTTTGGCACTGAGATGTATGTGACTAGGTCACTTGATTATATTGAGACACGATATGGGTGCGTCCCTCACGTGATATTGCTGATTGAGACGTGGTATGGGTGTGTCTCTCACGTGATATTGATTATTTGAGACGTGGTATGGGTGTGTCCCTCACGTGATATTGATGATTGAGACGTGGTATGGGTATGTCCCTCACGTGATATTGATAATGTTATGCCTTAATCTGTTGAAAAAGGAAACTGTCCAATCAGTAAATCATTGTGTCTCACATTTGTATAGTTAAAAGGATGAGATAAGTATATAGATTCCATGAGTAAGGCCTAGAGTAGTCGTGAGACCGTGGGAACCTTAATATGAACATACAGAGACTGTGGCATTGAGATGTATATGTGACTTGGTCATTTGATATTAAGACGTGGTATGGGTACGTCCCTCACGTGATTATGATGGTTGATTGACCATTCCAGAGAGGCATTCAGGATGGTGGGGTCGGCTAAGGAGACTTGGTCCAGTAGGGTTGCCATCGAGGAGTAGGTCCCTCACATGCTACGTGTTGGAAGGTACTCTCACAGCTATTTAGCACACTTGATGTGCATTAATGCGCAGAGCTAGATACTATTTTACCCCATGGGTGCTTGCTTCATTAGACATGGTTCGACCGCCTTAAAGCTTGACTGAATCACCCTTGAGGTGAAGGGATGCAAGGCGAGGTAGACTTGATCACTCTAGTCGTGGGTTTCCCGCTTAGTAAGTCATGGGCCCTAAGTCTTACTAGGGGTCGTGGTATATTTATGATATGATATGATGGTATGATATTGTTGCCACAGTCACGTAGTGATTCATTCGAGTGTTGTTCATACGGATAGAAGATTTTATGGTAGATGATATACCCCTAGATTAGTTATGCCCATGGATTGATTATACCCATGGAGGGATTATATTCATTGATGGTTATTACCCATGGATAGATGATACTCACTGATAGAGCGTTATCAGGGATAGATGTGTATACCCATAGATGATGGTTCCTATGGTGGTGCTTGGATGTTGGTCTTAGGGTAGACCTGTTGGTACCATGGTAGACGTATAGGTCTTATGTTAGATATGTTGGTCCCATCGTAAACGTATTTGTATTATGGTGAACATGTAGGTATTATAGTAGACGTATTGGTCTTATGTTAGACATGTTAGTCCCTTGGTAAACGTATTGGCATTATGGTGGACATGTTGGTCCCATGGTAGACGTATTGGTCTTATGTTAGACATGTTAGTCCCTTGGTAAACGTATTGGCATTATGGTGGACATGTTGTTCCCATGATAGACGTATTGGTATTATGGTGGATATGTTGGTCCCATAGTAGACGTATTGGTCTTATGTTAGACCTGTTGGTCTTATGATAGATATATTGGTTCTACAAATGTATGAGTTATGCCCATGGATGGATTATACCCATGGACTGATTATATTCATGGATGGTTATTACCCATGGATAAATGATACTCACTGATGGAGAGTTACCAGGATGGATGGTGAATCCCATGGATGTTGTTCCCATGGTAGATGTATTGATTCATGCCTAGATATTGATTATATGGTGGACATATTGACCCCATGATAGATATAGTGGTCCCATGGTAGACGTATTGGTCTCATGGTGGATGTCATGGTTCTATGGATAGATATTATTTTCCCATGAATGGTTATTCCCATGGAGGGCTTTGTGACCATGGATGAGTATTGTATACCGTGGATAGATATTCCTACAAAGGGCATTGATTCCATAGAGGATTGGACCAATATTTAGAGTATTGTCCCCGAGAAGGGATGTATTTATGTTCGAGTGTAGGTCATGGTTGATGTTTATCCCATGTGTGACATTAACCCCATGGTTGACGGTGTTCCCATGGTTGGTATAGACCCATTATTGGCTAGACCCATTATTGGCTAGACCCATGATAGATGAGATCTATTCTATTGATGAGGCCCACGATAGGGTAATTAGAATGTCTTGATGTGACATCATGAATAGCACGGGGTTAATGTCATGAAATAAATGAATTGAGAACTACGCAGGATTTGATCTCTATTGGATTACGTAGGCAGCTGATAATTCAGTTCGATCAAATCAATGGTCCAATAAGTCCTAAGATCCGTAGGGATCTTGCAACATGTGTAGGTGTCACGTGTTTGGACTATGAGTTATGCATGCTTGAGAGTAAAAAAAAATATTATTGTTTCTCATGTGTCCGTTGGGTCGGGACGTGACATTAGGCTTTTCTTGATTTTACCTTAGTGCTTTCTTTTCCAGATATCTCTTCAAATGATATCAATTTCTTTTGAAATGCCCATCCTTCTGGCAGCAATTGCACTTATCCGTTGAAGGGCGAGAGATATATGTTTTTCTGAACACTCATGATTTATAGGTACTTTGGTGGATGAGGCACCAAGGCCAGATGTATCACCATACTTTCTACCCGAGCCAAGGAGTCTTTATAGCCTTTCATCTCCTTGGGTAAACTTATCTTGGAATTTTTCTTTGTGATTTTTTAATTCCTTTACTTCCAAAGATAGTCTTTTAACATCTCCTTTGAGCTTAGTGTTTTCAGCATCTGAGAGATTAAGCTTAGAGATTAGAGGAGATTTTTCATCTTTCAACTGTACCAATTGATTGGAGAGCTTAAGGTTTTCATCTTTAACCTTGTTGAGTTTTTTAGTCAGCCTCTCACTCTCAAGAAATAGGGCACTGTAGGAAGCTTGAAGATTTTCATCATCTTCACTCTCATCTTTCTCTGTTTCAATTGTAGAATTTTTTTTTATCACCTATGATCGAGGCTATGAGACCTTTTGATACATCATCATTCCATTGAGTCTCACCATCTGAATCACTTTTTGATTCAAAAGTTTCAACATGGGTCACACCCACATTCATGGTCTTCTTTATTTTGTTTAAAGGATACTCACTCATGTAGTGTCCTTTTCCTCCACAATTGAAGCAGGTATACTCCTTGACATCCTCTTTTTATCTCCCTTTCCCTCTGCACTCCTCTTGCCTTCTTGGGTAGCTTCTACTTGGTTCACCCTTACCCATTCTTCTCAAGTTCTTTCTTTTTACAAAGTTTTTATAAAAAAATTTGGCAAACATTGCCATTTCATCACTTGAGAGTTCATCTTCGAAATTCTTTTCTTTTTCTTTAGTCTTTGTTTGTTTTAGGAAAGATTTCAAAGCAATTGATTTATCATTTGGTTGTTCAAAGTGTAGTTCATAATTTTGCAATGAACCAACCAAATCATCAATGTTCATTAAGGACACATCTCTGCTGTCCTCCATAGACACAACTTTGGGCTTGAATCTTTCTGCAAGATTCCGGACAATTTTGGTACATACCTTGTCCTCGGGTATCCCTTCCCCTAAAGCGTACATTTGATTTACAATGTCGCTGACTTTAGAATAAAATTCCATGAGGACTTCATCCTCCCTCATCTTAATGGTGTCAAACTGATTTTGGAGGATCTGAAGTTTGGACCTTTTAACTATTGAGGTGCCATCATGGGTTCTTTCAAGAACTTTCTATGCAACTTTTGTAGTGTTATAGGTCATGATCTGCCTGTATTCACTATCTGAAACTGCACAATTAAGGGCATTCATGGCTTTCCCATCTGCTGTCTGGGCAGCTTTCTTAGCAGGGGTCCAAGAGGCAAAAAGGTTTGGGTTTTATCAACATGGTTGTGATGGATGCTAACATTTTATCTTCCATCGGTTCTTGCCATCCAGCCTTTACAATATCCCAAACCGACGAGTCAATGGAAACAAAGAAACTTCCCATCTTGGCCTTCCACGAGGCATAATTTGTTCCATTGAAATAGGGAGGTTTGGATATTGCATGACCATCTCCCATGGTGTTCTAGCTTTGGATCTACTCAGAAGGTTAAATCCTTGTAACGAGCATCTTGCTCTGATACCAATTGAAAGTTCCCTTTACACGGGTGCTAGAACAACCTAATTGATCCTAGAGGGGAGGGGGGTGAATAGGTCAATCCAAATTCATTGGTCCTTTTAAATTTACTTGATTGACTAATTTAATTGTAGGGGAAACAACAATCGAGAGTGTGTGTGTGTGTGTGTGTTAAAAAATGTGATTAAAACAATCAACATAACAATTTGGCTCTAACACTACAAACACAAGGACACAAGATATATAGTGGTTCGGTTCGCCAACCTACATCCACTGTTAGGAATCACTCAACCTTGAGTTATCCCCAAATTCACAATCTGAGGACTTACACCCTCACAATTAGAGTAGGAATTCCACCTCACTCAGTTGGCTGGGAATTCCACACCACTGTGCCAGAGAAGACACTCTAAAGTTTTTTATAGTGGTTCCAGGATACCTCCCTTTAATCCACTCTCAGATTACAGGTTTTTAAAAAGAAAATTAAAAACCAAGAAGCAATTACCTTAAAGCTCTTTCTCGTTTATATGTGCTACTTAAAGATCCCACTAGAGTTGTGTCAACGCACCTTCTTCCAGTCTGCGTGTAGTAAACACAATCCGTGGGTGACAAGGAAACTTGGCTAAACCAAAGCTTTCCTAGTTTATAGCTTTCTCACTTGCAAACTCAATCCAAAGATTGGTTGTTTATATCTTTCTCTCCTCTCTTTCTCGCCTGCAAACAGAATTCGAAGATTTATTGTTTATGATCTTTCTTTCCTCCTCTCTTTCTCGCTTGCAAACACAATTCGAAGAGTGGTTGTTTATGATCTTTCTCTCAAGTGTGTTGATCGTTTATTAGAGTGTATAACTCTTTTAAGCTCAAGGAAGATGGTAAACGATCACACACTCATATTTATAGAGGAGTTTTAACGGTCATATTGACTGTCCAGGACCGATAGGTCAGTGGCATCGATGGGTCGGTGTTCATATTTATTACTGTTCAACCACGCGACTGTTGCTAATTAAATGCACCCTCAACGACATTATTGTTTCCTGGCCGACATGTCGTTGTCACCGATGGGTCGACACTTATGGCACCGAGGGGTCGATCCGTACGAGAAATCGTTTTGGTGCAAAACCATGCTTGACAGTAATCTCCTC
Source organism: Chimonanthus salicifolius (assembly GCA_013350335.1). Taxonomy (NCBI): domain Eukaryota; kingdom Viridiplantae; phylum Streptophyta; class Magnoliopsida; order Laurales; family Calycanthaceae; genus Chimonanthus; species Chimonanthus salicifolius. The sequence continues at coordinate 33,363,150 of CM023539.1, forward strand.
TTTGGAAACATGTTACACAGATCAACCTGTCGCCCTTTGCCGAGGGGTCGGTCTTTATCTCTCGATCGGTCTTTGTTTGCCGATAAGTCTGTTTTATCGAGAGCACTTATAAGTTCCAACTCCAGAACTTATAAGTTTTATACCGGTGAGTCGTTGACCACGAGGGTTCGTTCAAGTTCATCACCGATGGGTCAATGTATATGAGACTCTCGGTCAGAGGTATTTCCAGAATGAAAGTTCTAATTTTTAGAACGAATGTCAATCTGTCCGACCAATCTTTGACCACGATGGGTCGTTCTTGACTACACCGAGAGGTCGGTGAGATAGACTGGTCATGCTGACAGTCAACATAATTCATGTTTCCAAGTTCACTTCCAATTCACTGTTCAACATCCTCTCTAGGTATTTTATGTTTATTACAAACATATGCAACTAAGCCTAGTAGTCATCTCTCAGGTGTGGATTCCACCTAGGGTCATATGTGGCCATATACTGTTTTTTGTGATTGCCATGATGATGAGCTTTGAGTTTGGTGGAGCATGATCTTCTTCCTCGATCATCTAGAGTCTTCAAGCTTCTTCGCAAGTGCTTCTACCCGAGTCATGTAGTTGACAAATAGGGACTCGGTTAAACCGGGGCACTAACAAAGATTATGTTAAAAGTGGTAGTCGATTGCAAATCAAACCCATTGCTCCTATTTTAGTTATTTGATGGAATCGTAGATGAAAATAATGAAATGGTGATAGTTGTGATAGTGGTGATACATTATAAAGATGGTGGTAATGATAGAAATGATGAAACCAAACTACAAAGAACGATTTTTATTTTTATTTTTATTTTTATTGTGGGATAGTAACCATTCAAAAATATGGAGAGCCCAAAAAATATACAATCAAATTAAGCCCACATCCTAGGCCAGGGAAAAAATGCAAATCAACAACGGATAAAAGATCGAATGCCGATTGGAACGAAAAGATAAAACAAGGAAAACCAGCCACAAAAATATACAAAAGCAAGTGAAGGCCCAGCACCATTAGGACGTAGCACCATGTCACATGAAAAATAAGCACTCAACAGGGGTCCAACTCTAGGAACCAAAAGGCAAAAAATTCCCCATACCCAAATACGTCCCTAGCTAAAGGGAGAAGGCTAAATCGAGATAGTTAGGCGATAGAAAGGCTCAGAACAACACAACCCATAGAATCAATGAGAGAGGAAATCCCGACAAGGTGGGAACGAAGGCTCCAATGGCTCCAATGGCTCCATTGTAGAATTTACTCTATGATGTGGCCCACACATCTTGAGTTTGAAATGAACGGACTCACATTTACACCTTTGCATATAATGGTTTGGAGAGTTAAAAGAAAAAGGCCAGTTACCTCTTTGATGGGAAGAGAGTTTAATGGGTTTGAAACTTCCAATGGGTCCTCCTCTCTACTCCTAAAAAGAGTTTCTCTCTGCATTGAGATAATCCATCACCTAAGGCAAAAGACAGCAGAGAGATAAAGGAAGAGAAAGAGAGAGAAATCCAGTGGCTATTTTGCATCTTTTCTTGATAGTGTGTTGCAGGAAGAACCAAAGATCAACCTTGGATCTGTACTTGTTAGGGAGACAGCAACACAGAGTAAGAAGCTTAAGGAACTACTTGATAGCGATGGATTCGGATGTGCACATTTGTTTATGGTTTTTATTTCCGCCTTATGAATACTATGATTATATATGTTTGTAAAACACAATTTGATTCATGATGTTGTGACATGTAATAAGTGGATTGATCTTATGCTTTTGATTTGGATATATGTTAAGTGATATTATATAATGCATTAAAGGACATTTCCATGCCCAAATAATCAATCCCATCATGAAAATATTCTATCAATTGGTATTAGAGGAAGGTTGAAACTGAATCACTCGGTGTTTTGTCATTAAGGCTATGTGATGAAGAAATGAAATTTAAGAAAATGAAAATAACTCAGATCTTAAATTCAGCCAGCAATTTGATCGAATCTACTTATTATTTCGAACTATAACTATCTGATTTTAAGCCCAGTCTAGAAGCTGCAAACTGGCTGTTTTTCCAGTCAGTAATTGGGTTGGTTTTTGGCCAGCAATAAGGGGTTAAAAAACCATACAGATTTTCGGCCAAACTATACTGTTCATACAATAGCTTTCATCCAGCAAAGGGGACTGACTAGGTTTGAACAGGCAACTATTTGGCTATCCAGAAAGGGCTAAGTTATAATCTTACTTTCGACCATAAAGGGACAACAAACATTCAATTTTAACGCATTCATTCAGCTGAATTTCATTACCATTTTAGGTTGAGTTTTCATTGATTCAATCAATCAACTAGTTTACTTAGACTATTTACCAAAGGGTTGTGTATTCTTGTTGTGAACCGAAAGTCCAGCAATAAAATTTTCTGAGTGTATTCATTATGTTTAGAATATCAATTGTGTGTTTAATATGAAAGATTCTATGAATTAAATGTAAGCTTTATTTAATTCTATAATGTACTAAGGTCATTGCTCTAGACTTAAAATCACATAAAGATACGGTTTGGTAGTCACCAAAGTGGCCCAATTGGAATTAGTCGAATTTCGAGTCTTATAACTAAGATTCAGTACTCCTCCCAAGTATTGGATAATGATGGCCTTACAAATCGCAATCCCTAACCATAGAGATATTAGGTTGGCCCAAAGGTGCACCGTTCCAAATGGTTAACAGATTGGGATAGGATAATTGAAGAGTACTTGTGGTTGGTATTAGTACGGACACCCAAAGATGACTACGATATTTAGTCATTTGTACTTAGTTGATTAGTCCTATCGATGATTGGGAATCACCGTAACGTTTGAATAGTGTGTCATAAGATTACCCAAAGGTAGATCCGATGACACTGTTCACTAAAGTCAAATTATTTCTGTGTTTCAAATTATGTTTAAAACTCATTACATTATGTAGTGATCATGAAATTAAGTACATTTTGTAGCTACATTATCTGTCCCATTGCATGCGCGTTCCTCATCTGTTCCCATGCTTAATGGGGCAAACTTCTCTAAATGGAAATAACAAGTCGAGTTTCACTTAGGTGTACTCAATCTTGATAAGGCATGAGTGGTGATCAACCTACCATTACTGATGAGAGTACGGCTAAAGAGAAACCATCCCATGGAACGTGGATTAAGTCAAATAGACTTAGCCTCAAGTTTATGCGCATGACAATAGCCAACAATATCAAGTTTTCTCTACCTACTTCTGAAAATGCCATAGAGTTCCTAAAAAGTGTAGAAGATAAGTTCAAGACTACTGACAAGTCCTTAGCCGGGACACTTATGGCCAGACTTACCACCATGAAGTTCGATGAGAGTCGTGGCATGTTTGAGCATGTGATTGAGATGACCAACATCACTGCTCACTTGAAGAAATTAGAGATGACTGTGGATGCCTCTTTTGTGATTCAGTTCATTTTGAACTCATTACCCATTCAGTATGGACCATTATAACACCATGAAAGATAAATGGCAAGTTAGTGAATTTTCCCATATGTTAATCAAAGAGGAGACCAGACTTAAACAAATGGGTCACCACTCAATCCATTTTACTAGTCAAGAGCCTATGAAGAAAAAAGGATTTGGGCCCAAAAAGTTTAAGAAAGCCAAAGCTAAGTCTTATGAGCCTAGTACGAGTTCCCAAGCTAATGAAAAGGGGAAAGCTGGTGGTGTGAGGTACCACTTCTACAAGAAGCAAGGGCACTTCCAGAAAAACTGTCATAAGTGAAAGGCATGGTTTCAAAAAAAAGGTTACATCACATTTAAGTATGTTTCGAATCTAATTTAACTGAAGTTTCCTTTAGCACTTGATGGCTTGATTCTGGGCAACAACTCATGTTTGTAATACAATGCAGGGACTTCTTATAATCCAGAACACCGACCCAACTGAAGTCTTTCTCTACATGGGCAATCGGGAAAGGGTGTCAGTTGAAGCCATAGGAACCTATCGTCTCTTTCTTGACACTGGCTACCATTTAGATTTGTTTAATTGTCTTTTTGTTCCTACTGTTGCTAGAAAATTGATTTCAATTTCTAAATTAGACATTGATGGGTTTCAATGTAAGTTTGGACAAAATACTTTCAGTTTATTTAATTACTCTTCTTTTAATAGATCTGGGTTGATGATTGATGGTCTTTATCGTTTGAAACTTAATGATGCCTTTGCAAATTCTATCATAACCATGCATCATAATGTTGGTATTAAAAGTGGGTTAATTAATGAAAGTTCCTCAATTTTGTGGCACAAGAGATTAGAACATATATCTCATAATAGAATTGACAATTAGTCAAGGAAGGGATTTTACTCAGTCTCGACTTTACTGACTTAGGTGTCTGTGTAGAATGCATTAAGGGTAAGCAAACTAAACATACTAAAAAAGGTGACACTCGAAGTAAAGGGCTACTTGAATTGATCCACACTAACATATGTGGCTCATTTGATGTTCCATCTTTTGGTGGAGAATCTCATTTTATCACATTTAGAGATGATTTTTCACGTTATAGTTACATTTATCTATTGCACAATAAATCTTAAACGGTTAATTCCGTAGAGATATTTATCACTGAGGTAGAAATGCAATTAGATAGGAAGGTGAAGATCATAAGATCTGATAGGGGTTGTGAATATTATGGAAGATATGATGAAACGGGTCAACACCCGGGGCTGTTTACTAGATTACTAGAAAGTCATGGTATTGTAGCACAATACACAATGCCTGGTATGCCTCAGCAGAATGGTGTTGCTGAAAGGCATAACCGTACGCTTATGGATATGGTTAGGAGCATGCTATGTAATAGCACTGTACCTATTATGTTGTGGATGTATGCATTAAGGACAACAATGTATATATTAAACAGGGTTCCTAGTAAGTCAGTTCTTAAGACACCTTTTGAACTGTGGACAGGAAGGAAACCTAGTATAAGACACCTGCATGTATAGGGTTATCCAGCGGAGGCAAGGATCTATAATCCACATGAAAAGAAGCTTGATGAGAAAACAAGCAGTGCTTACTTCATCGGTTACCCTGAGAAGTCCAAGGGTATAGATTTTATTGCCCAAACCATAGACTAAGGATTGTAGAGACCGGAAACGCAAGATTCATAGAGAATGGTGAGGTTAGTGTGAGTGATATAGTGAGAAGTGTGAATGTACAAGAAATGAAGGTACAAGTCCCTATACCCGTAACCTTGAAGATTGTTGTGGTTGTTCCTAATATCATTGAACAACATAATGAAATAGAACACTTGAATGATCAATCACTCCCTGAGCAAACCATTATCACTGATGAACCAATTGTAGAACAAATAATAAGAAATAACCTTAAGAAGGTCTCAAAGACAAAAGAGACCTGCTATTTCGAATGATTATGTGGTTTACATATGAGAATTGGATTATGATTTGGGGACTGTTAAGGATCCGGTCACTTACAAACAAGCCATAGAATGTGAAAATTTTGATAAATGGATAGATGCAATGAAAGATGAGTTAAATTCTATGGACCAGAATGAAGTCTGGGATTTAGTAGAATTGCCCCAAGGATACAAGAAAGTTGGATGTAAATGGGTCTTTACAACTAAATGAGACTTAAAGGGCAATATCGAACGGTATAAAGCTAGACTTGTGGCCAAAGGTTTCACTCAGAAGGATTCATTGATTATAAAGAGACATTCTTTCCTGTATCCAAGAAGGACTCTTTCAGAATAGTTATGGATCTAGTAGCTCATTTTGATTTGGAGTTACACCAGATGGATGTCAAAACTTCATTTTTTGAATGGTAATCTAGATGAGGGTGTGTATATGGATCAACCTAAAGGTTTCTCCATAGAGGGAAAGGAACACATGGCATGCAAACTTAAGAAATTGATTTATCTAAGCAAGCCTTCCAGCAATGGTATCTTAAGTTCAATGATATTGTTACTTCCTTCGGTTTTAAGGAAAACACAATTGGTCGGTGTATATATTTGAAGGTTAGTGGGAGCAAATATATTTTCGTGATATTGTATGTTGACGATATCTTGCTTGCCACTAATGATCTTGGTATGATGTTTGAAACCAAAAAGTCTCTCCACTCAGTTTGAAATGAAAGATATGGGAGAGGCAGCTTACGTAATTGGAATAGAAATATTATATGATAGAACACGTGGGATTTTGGGACTGTCTCAGAAAGGCTATATAGAAACAATATTGGAGAGATTCGGAATGCAAAAATGTTCCCCTCAGGATGCTCCTATTCAGAAGGGAGACAAATTTAGTCTCATGCAATGTCCGTAGAATGAACTAGAAAGAAAACAAATGGAGCAAATGCCTTATGCTTTAACTGTAGGTAGTCTCATATATGCACAGACCTGCACCAGACCGGACATCAGCTTTGCCGTTGGTATATTGGGCAGATATCAAAGTAATCCTGGATTAGATCACCACAAAGTGACAAAAAAAGTTATGAGGTACTTACAAGGCACCAAAGACTTCATGCTCACATATAGGAGGTTTAAGAATCTCGAGACCATTGGCTACTCGGATTCAAAATTTAGTGGATGCGTTGACAGCAGGAAGTCTACTTTTGGCTACTTATTCCTCATGGCTAACAGAGCAATTTCGTGAAAAAGCACCAACAGACTGTCACTGCGACATCCACTAGGGAAACAGAATTTGTGGTATGCTATGAGCCCACTGTTCAAGGAATGTGGCTATGGAAATTTATCTCAGGGCTTGGGATTGTCGACAGCATTGCCAGGCCGTTAAGAATTTATTGTGATAACACCGCAGCAGTTTTCTTCTCAAAGAATGACAAGTACTCCAATGGATTGAAACACATGGAACTATAGTACTTCATCGTAAAAAAAAAAGGTTCAGAAACATATGATGTCTATTGAGCATATCAGCACTCAGCTCATAATAGTAGATACGTTGACAAAAGGGTTACCTATAAAGACTTTCAAAAAATATGCCAATAGAATGGTCTTGAACGTAACTCATCTTGATGTATTTGACATTATTGATGTATTTTTGGACTGCTTTATGTAGTTATGTGATATTTGACACTTGAGTAATCTTGATAGTGTTTCTGATATTTTATTCCTGTTTGTCTTATTTTTATTTGTATATATTATGTGTGATTATTTATCACTAACAGGAATAGTCTTTGTATTAAGACATTTATGTGGACCATTATGAATTTCTCACCGAAGGGCTTTAATTAAATCAATTTTGAGAGAGAGAGAGAGAGAGAGTATAATTTAAGAGAATTAAAAGAACGAAATGAATTTAAAGAATTTTAAAAAGAATAAAACATACAAGACTTGAGTTAGAACAAAAATTATACAACAAACATAGAATCTAACATGATTAAAAGGCAGAAAATTAAATTACAAGAAAATAAATGATTGAAATAAAAGTGAAGTAACGTAAAGGTTGGTTGTTTGGAATAAACCATTCATCGCCCCAAAATGTATAAACAAAGTGAAAGCCTAGATCTAAAATTCACGTAAAGATCTAAAATACAATTTATATTTACTAATAGAAATAAGATTCACAACTTTTTAATTTAATTAATTAAACCTTAGTAATCAAGATTTAACATTTGAAATCAAGATCTTAACTATTGCATGTGCTCATGTTCAATTAAATAAACAAAAGTTGTAAACTTGAAATTAAAAGCAAAATAATCACAAAAGAATTATTAGAAGTTGGATGTTTCAGGCTTCTAAATGAATGCTTCACTTTATTAAATGAAAGAATTAAAGTACAAAACTTTGATGAAAATACATAAAAGATATAAAATAAAATTGCAAAATTAATTTCTCACTTGCAAAAATCGTGTGAAGCTTTGTCTTCTTAGTCTTTCTCCAACTTTTAGTCCTTTCAGACTCCAGGTCATATTCGAATTTTACCCTTAAGGTAATGGGGTATTTATAGGTTTTGAAAAGATATGAAGGGTTGAGATTAAATCTTAGAGATTGAAGGGCTAAGATTGGATCAAGATAGAAATGGGTGATGGAGATTTAAAGTTGCAAAGGGTTAGGGTTGCAATAGGGTGTACACGAATTTGGCTATGTGTGGTAGCTTGGAGTGGAGTGCAAGTAAGGAGAGAGAGATTTTTGGAATTGGATTTGGCAATGGGAAATTCAAATTTACTATGTAGTTTTAGGGTTTGTACATGAGATGATAAATGGATGGATGAGATTTGAAGATGGGATGATTGAATGGTGGAGATGGAAGGAAGTGATGTGGAGAGTTGACTATGTCATATGCGCATGAGGTGGCTATGTATGGAGCAAAATCATGTGGGATGCAAAGGGATAGGATGGTGATGTGGCATGAACGAATCTAGATGGGAAATGGGTTAAAAACATGGAGAGAAATTAGATGCAAAAATCTTGTGTATTGGGTTGTGGCAAGTTCAAATGGAGGTTAGCTTGTTCTTCAAGTTGTGTAGGCTTAGGGTTAAATGAATGAATGGATGCTATTACTTGGGGTTAAGATCTATGGCTCTATGGTATTTTGGGTAAAAATAATTATAAGAATGGGTAGATGATTGATGAAGTGTTTGGATTCAAAGGTTGATCCTATATGATTAATGAAATGCATGACCTAAATCTAAGGTAATGTGTGAATGTGATGAATGCATGCGGAGGTTCTAGAGTTTATAAGAGATGAATGAAGAGATGTGATTAGATGACCTAGTATCTAATGGCTCTGATGATCAATGCATGAAATGAATGCATGAACTAGTAGGTGATGCATGGATGAATACTAATCTAAAGTTAAAATGATCATGATGATGGTGATGGATGACCTAGAACTAATGATAAATGAATGAATGGGTTAGATTTGATGGTGGATCTAAAGTAGAAATTGGATGGTGTAGATGTGAAGTTAGGTTATGGGTATTGGCCATGGATGATTTGGTTGGACTTAGGTGAAATTCAAACATGGACCATGGAGTTGACTTGGGCTTGGACTTGGATCTAGACCTCAACTTAGGCCCACTAGAATTGGATTTGAGAGCTTGGGCCTTAGTTGGACTGAGCTTGCATATTGGCCTGGTCCAATGACAGAATGCGCATGGACCTGTATGTGGACTGGCCAATTTGAAGTGAGTCTTGGCCCAATAACTTGAAATTCAGGCCTTGGCACTTGGATTGCAGCTTCTATCATCTACATTAAATAATTATTCAGGCACTTGAAATCTAAAAATTATTAATTAATCTTAGACTCTCATAAATGGATCTAGATAAATTAATTTGCATGAAGAGGTCCTAAAAGGTGGCATTAAATAATTATAAAAATTCTAGGTCTTCACTTTAAAACTCTAAACTTACAATTTCCCACTGAATTAGCTTGATTTTCCTGAACTTTCCATTTTTTACTACAAAACTGACAAACTACATTAAATGCATCATTATATACAAAATTAAGGATCAACTGGTCCAATAATCGGGGGTAAAAATGTAATATTTCAATGCTCAACACGATGCTTCCTGCTTTTCCTTCTCTTCCGCTGCTGCTCCCATGCGCAGCCTTGCTACCGTGTGATGCCGCATCTCCCCTGCTGGCCGGTGCTCTCCATGGTGCTTGCAAACGCTGTTGTTGATCTTAGATTTGGCGATTCTTAACTGGAGAATACCCCTTTGTGCCCGCCCATCTGCTGGCCACACCTCTTTGCTCTGGATGTGCCCTTCCAGATCTGCACAGTGGGTCATGTGCGATTGTTTCTTCTTGCACCTGCAACTCCACCATCCGTCAGCCACTCAGATCTGTCGAGCCTCTCTCTGTACCTCTCAGAGAAGCCGATTCTGATGCTCGACTTTCCTCTCGTCGTCGTTCTTCTCTCCACTCATTTTAACCCCAAACAAATGAAAATATTTAACTTGCCGTGTGTTCTTCTACTTCAACTTCTCTGTTCTCCTTGCCGACGCTGGAGAGTGTCGTCTTATCGTTCTACTCTACTAAATGGTGGTAGGGTTTTGACCGAGAAACCCTTAGAAAGACAATGACGAAGAAGGTGTCGTGTGTGGATCTGAGATGCTGCCGATCTAATCTATTCTGGTTCCAGCGAGTGCGGGTTGGGCGTTGGGATCTGCTTCTGGCGTTGGACCTACTTGCAGTCTGTTTTGCAATCGCACGCCTAAGCTATTCCTTCGCCTCTGTCATGAAAAGCAGCCACACTCCCGTTGTCGTTCATGCCCTTTTCAGATTTCTCTGAAACTTCGATATGTGGTTTCTCCCCAAGATCCGACGAAGAATCGAAATGGCTCAGATACCAATTGTTGGGGAAATTAAAAATGCAAATCACAAAACAATCAACACACACAAAGAACACATATCATAACATACACCAAACAAGGAGACACGATATACGTGGTTCGGCCCAACCTTGGCCTATGGCCACGGGAGAGTGTAGATTTTATCCATATAGAAGGAATAAAATATACAAGATTTATGGCAATGCCACTAGGAATCCTTGACCCAAATCTCTCAGTATCTTCCCTCATTCCATCTTTTTGAAGCATGTAATCTCCATTAGGGGTAAGCCATTTTCACAAAGGCTTTAGAACACGTGGCCACATCTTACTATATACATATGTTCCCACTCCACTCCCCTCATAAGTATGGACCAGGGAAAAACATATTGTTTTTCATTGAGCAAAGATGTCCATCTATGGATGATTTAATTTCACGAAAATGATATGGAGTGATGCACAATAAAGTTCTAACAACTAAGATGTTGAAGAAAGATGCCAATCATGACTAAAACGATGGTGGGCGAGACATGAGTGGTGAGCTCGCACAATGGTGGGCGAGACATGAGTGGTGAGCTCCAACTAATACTACAGAAATAAATGCACCCCGTCTATGAGGAAATTGTTAGGATCTCGGTATCCAGCTCAAAAGACTAGCTTATTAGGTGGAGTGACCCAAGTCTTTTATAAATTCTTAGATATTCCTCTACACTATGATTGTGGGACTCGTTCGCAACCAATCCCAACAATCTCCCCCTCGAACGAGGTGAACTAACTTGTCTGCTTAGGAGATCTCCTGAGTTCACATGAGGTAGTCTGAGACCTGACTCTAATACCACTTATTAGGATCTGGATATCCAGCCCAAAAGACTAGCCTGTTAGGGGGAGTAACCCAAGTCTTCTATAAATCTCTAGATCTCTTCTATACTTCCATTGTGGGACTCGTTCACAGCCAACCCAACAAGAATAACATGCCAAAGATTGCAAGTGGGTGCCTTGTTGGAATTTATGCTCTAAATGAGGATCCCATTTGGGTTGAAATGTGGGTGTAGGGGTGATGTGCTGAAGAATACATCCTAGCTTCCGCACAAATGAATTGTGACCTAGATGTCGATAATACAATCAATGGTGGACTCCACCACACCCCAAAATGTTCTTTACAAATGATAACATGTGAAAGTGGACAACAACATATGACAACAATGACGATTGTGGATGGGAGCTCGTTCTTGAGAAGACGAAATGTACATTTGATGGGGAAAAGGCCCACCAAATAATATTATCAGAGTCAAAGTGTTAACCCCTTCTAAAATACTTTGGGAAAAGGCCCCACTAATGGTTATGCTAATGTATTCCATGGTTATAAGTATTTGCATGTATCCTCTAGGTGCATCTTTGTATCTTGACATGTTGTGTTTGATGAGAATGTGTTTTTGTTTAAATCATCTCCAACTAGCGCTATGCCAACGGTTGCGGAGCCCACTTCTCCTGTTCCTATCCCCTCAATTCTTCCTAAGCAATGTGATTTGCCTCCCATACACACTGCATCTTCAATATCTGCAATTCCGTTGACAACCACCACACCTCATAATAATGTTGCCTTCGATTACTCTCCATCTTTCTTTGTTCCCTCCTTAAATGACCTAACCCATGCTCCTCATCCCCATTAAATCAACCTTGGAGCCCTTATAATGATTTATCAACTATTTTACAACCAATTGTTCCTTCTAAGCTTGTTTAATATGATCCTCACCCAAATTCTTCTATGGAATCATAACAACACCCTCCCTTACATGATACATCACCAAAATGATCAACCTCAAAATAAAAACTGGGATTTGATATGCTGGTAAATCCCTCAAAGCAACAGCAGAAGCAAAGATCAAACCAAACACAAGATCAAACAAAACACAAGATCAAACACGGTTAGGCCAAAGCCTACTCCACCCAAAACAAAATCTTTTCTAATAAAACAAACTATTACAAAATTCCCAAATCTCTCTCACTGATCTCTCTCATAAATTTCTCATGATTTTGGCACACCTTGAAGGAAACCCTATCTTGTTTTTATTGACACAAACAGGGAAGGTTTCCTAATACAATAGTTTCCCAAACTGAGACCCAGTCTATTTTCACAAATACAATCCAAACGAAAATAGCAAAATAGAGAAGAGATAGGAGAATGAGAGATAATTAGGAAGTCTCCTAATCGAGCCAAAATCCCAACAATCTCCACCTTGGCAAGATTTGCAGATGGACTGCCTGTGATAACTCTATATTGACATGAGCTCTCACGCCAACCAAAAGAAGTGATCAACCAAGCCGACTGCAACCAAATGCGCTCGTAGGCGCCATGCACCTGAAGATGCTCAAACCTATTGAATGTTGATCAAGTCCAAACTGCGCTTTAAATTGACCCCCGAGTGCAATGAACATCTGTGTCAAATTTGTTTCTTCTCTGTTTAGTGGTTACTCCACCTGCAGCTGTACTTCTGTAATACCCACCTCCTCCCCAAACCCATGTGGGAAAGTGTCCCACATCGGTTTGGGAGAAGAAAAGAGAAGGGGATATAAGTGGTGTCCCCCTCTTGATTCAAGTGTGAGGCCTTTTGGGCCGGGCCAGTCGGCCCGGGCCCAGAAACAAAACCGTGCGGGTTTGAGCTGTGTACGAGGCCCAAAGCGGACAATATCACACTGAGTCAAGCCCTAAGCCCTGTTATCAGGTCGGGTCGTTACAAATATGGTATCAGAGCGGAGGTTCTACACTCGGACTGTGTGGGCTTTCCTCCTTCCCTGCAGTTGTTGAGCTGGACCGGGTCGAGCCGGGGACGGCTCGAGGGTTTACGCGGAGTGATTGTAATACCCACCTCCCCCCCAAATCCATGTGGGAAAGTGCCCCACATCGGTTTGGGAGAAGAAAAGAGAAGGGGATATAAGTGGTGTCCCCCTCTTGATTCAAGTGTGAGGCATTTTGGGCCGGGCCAGGTGGGCCAGGGCCCAGAAACAAAATCGTGCGGGTTTGGGCTGTGTGCGAGGCCCAAAGCGGACAATATCACACTGAATCAAGCCCTAAGCCCTATTGTCTGGTCGGGTCGTTACAACTTCGCTGCAAGAAATACATATTCTTCTGTCGAGTAGCCTTCATCACAACACGGGCACCTGAAGCAACTGTCAAAACACTACCTATCATAGTAATCGTGAAGCCTTTTGCTCCAATGCACCCAAAAATATGAGATTCTTCTTCAAACCTGGTACATATCTAACATCACATAATATTTTAACCGATCCATCATGCAATTTAAAATGAATGTTACCTATTCCCTTCGTTTTACAGGTGCTGTTATTGCCCATAAAAATGGAGCCACCATCCAACTCTTTAAAACTGGTGAACCAATCCCTACTGGGACACACATGATATGCACATGAACCAATCATCACAATAAGATACAAATGATGAACAAACCAGTAAAATTTCAACATTACTATCTTCAACGTGTGTAACATTTGCATTCGAATCCACCTTCTTTTTGTTTTTCAACATTGGACAATTAACCTTCCAATGTCATTTTTCATGACAAAAGGCACACTCATCCTTTGCAAGATTTTTTCTATCAGACAATGATGGTTTTCTTGTCTTAGAACGAGACTTACTAGATTTCCACTTTTCTATCACTACCAAACCTTCTGACATGGAGTCCATGTTATCTAATTTGTCTTTCAAACAAATTTCATTGTTCATCAATGTATTTGATACATCTTTAAAAATAATATTCTTTTTACCATACAATAAGGTGGTAGTCAAATGCTCATAACTATTAGACAATGAGCTCAACAATATTATTGTTTTGTCTTCTCCTGAGATTTCAACATCTAAATTTTGTAAATTAGCCAGAATCTTATTATATTCATTCAAATGCTTAGTCATAGAAGTATTTGATTTATATTAGAATCGGAAGAGCTTCTCTTCAAATAGAGACGATTTTCAATGCTCTTAGTCATGTACTTGTCATCTAGTTACTGCCACAAACCCTTTGCTGAAGTTTCTTTCATAACAAAATATTTTTGATCTCTAGCAAGACAAAGTCGTATGGTGCCACAAACCAAAAGATTTATTCTCTTCCATTCATTAGCATTCATATCTACAGGTTTATCTTTCAGTGCAATATCTATATTCTGTGAGAACAGTAAATCCATAAATTCGGATTGCCACATGCCAAAGTTATTAGTCCCTTCAAACTTTTCAACTTCAAATTTTGGATTTAGTGTTGGCACAGGTCCAGTGGTGTTTGATGGTAACCCAGATTCAGACATATTCTCTCCAAAAATAATCAGACAAAAGAACTTCAAAACCACTTAAAGCACCTTCCAAAAAACACTACAAACAACTTCAAAAATTTCCAAAATTTTCATTTTTTTTTTTTTTGCGAAGGTTTACCTAAAACTGTAGTCCCTCGAGGAGCACTAAATGTAGCATCCCGACCCGGAAGTGGACCCAGAACGAAACTGATTTTTTTTTTTTTTGAACTAATCTCCAAGGCTTCTAAATGGGCTGGATCAAAGGTTAGGCCAAAAAACAAAGGCCACAGATGATTTCAACATGTGGACTCAAACACATATCATAAGCCTACACACAGGCAAACCCAAATCACATAATCACAAATTTCCATAAATGAAATAATATTCAATCAAAACAGAGTAGCTACGGTCACATAGTTAATACATATTCCAACACATAAAAGTACACATACAGTACTTTACATAAATCATGGTTCCAAAGAACAAAAATCAACAAGTCCTCATCAAAGGGAGAAAACCCAGATCATGCCAAAGCTTATCCTCCCTAAGCTCGACACGGAGGTTCCTCCTCCTCGGGTACATCTCCTGAAAGGTGAGTGGGGTGAGCTAACTAGCTCAGTGAAAGAAAAATAAAAATGCAGTCTAATGAACATCAGGTTAGTCAAATAATCAACATTTTCAAAATAACAGTTCAAACCTCGCCAAAATCTCATTATCAGTCCACAACTGCCACCATCCACCATAACCCTTAGATACTACACTGAGACCAATAGTATTAAGTTCCGACACAGTCAAAATATTTCTTGTAAGTACATCTCTGGTACACCCCAAAAATGGGTACTGACACACTTGAAGTCAGCAACTGTCAACCCACTTGATCCAGTAGATGTAAACCGACACACACAGCTCAGCAATGGTTAAATAGTAAGGGTACGTGGAAGTAGTAATAACATCATCACAGCTCTTAAGCATATCACATATGATCAATGTCATAAATATTTACAAGCAATTTTCACAATAGTGCATCATGTCTAGGCATATAAGTAGGTTCATCAACACTGATTCTTGAAACCACTCATTGCTCAAGATCCAATCTTTTTAACCTGATTTACCCCTACTGTAATGTTAAGACTCCTCACCGAAAATATGTGGTATCGAAGTCTCTATCAACATGCAAACAGATATACAATCAATAATCAACCAGAATACATAGCATACAAGCAATACATACTTGTAGTATTTCAAATCTATCCTGTTTTTCCAAAAATCTCCAGGGGAATTGGAATTGAGTCTCCTATTTGGTTTCTAACCATTTTAATTTACAATAATCAACAATGCATATAATAAATAGGTGCTCAGGCCACTTCTCATATTGTCTTCTATGCATGACCAAATTGACATATTGAGTTAGGCCTAGATGTATAAAGTGCTCAGGCCACTACTCTTATAGCAAGTTAGGCCTAGAGGTCAGTCAGTGCCAAAACCCTTCTTTTCTACCGAACGACGAAGTAAATCGCACAGCTACAGATAGCTACCGAGCTGAGTCAGCCACAAATAGAAAGTATCGGCTTGGAAGTGAATACAATAAGCAATACACAATAGTATTAAGAGAAAAGGGGTTAATACTATTTTTAATTATCAACGAGTATAAATATCACATTAAAACCTAAGGTCTAACACAATAATCTTAAATCAAACCAAGATTTATCATTCAAAGACTGAGTTCCTCAGAACATGCCTCGGAACCAGGTATTGTGGCTTCGGACCTTTCGAGCCACTGCCTAAACTGGTCTGTAGAACCTCAGAACATGGTTCTGTTCTTCAGAACGTCCGAGGATCAAGTCTCGGACCGTCCGAGAGTGCTTACGAACTGAAAAACAGAAAATAGACTTTCGGTGGGTCTTGGTGTGTCTCGGAACATGCTGAGAGAAGCTCGGAACTTCCGATCTATTCGATCCTTCCGAAGGAGACTCAGAACATCCCAGAGCAGAGGCGAGAGAAACAGTTAGCCTCTAGATACTTCAAAGTCCCAAACTAAGGCTCGAAACATCCAAAGGTGTAGACTTCGGAACGTCCGAAGCCCAACTCTTGGACCTTCTGAGAGTCGTCTTCTTCCTCTGTCTGCAGCAGCAAACAGTAACAGAGCTGAGAGGGTGAAATACGAATCCAGAAATAGTGGGTTTTCTATGTTCATTTTTCACATCCAACTGGTCAGCTGGACTCCTCAGTGAATCCTCCTAACAAAGGGAATAAATTAAAACTTTAACACTTAATTAGACATCTGATTTTAGCTTGAGAACCAGTGAGACACAAGAATTCCAAGGTTTTTCTTTAAACTTCAAATTCATGTTACACACTTAAATCTTGATCAATTTTACTTCTGTTTGATCCTAAACTTGTTAAAATTTGAAAAGGAACACAGAGGTTACCTTCGCTTCAGTTCTTGGGTTGAAAATCTGAAATTTGAAAAATCTTCCTTTTCCAAGCACACGGTAAAATTTTTGAAATGAAACAGAGAGGGACGGTAGCTGGTTGATTTTTATTTAACTTAGTTGATTCACACAGAGGTGAATCCAGCTAAAGAGAAGGGTAGATTTATAGGATTATCTGATGGCTGGGTCAAAGCCACCTCACGGGCAGCCCACGAGCGCTGTATGGGAGCGGCTGGCCACGTACCAACGGCCACAATAAAACAGCACAGTAAAAATAAATTGCAGATAAGTCCCTCTGCATGTTTTTGCAAAAAGGTCATGTTTTGTCAAAAATCATTTTTTTTTAACTAAAACATGATTTAAAAAGTTTAAATAATTTAATCCAACTTAACAGAAATGTTGGGTTTAATAAACTCTATTTATCATAAAATTTTGGAGGTTTAAAGTTCATCAAAAATCATAGATTTAAACAAAATCTACATTTTGACACTATTTATTTAATTTAACTTGAGTTAAACAAAATGGTTTAAATCCTTTATTTTCAGAATTTGGAGAAATAAACTAAACCGTCATTTTAAAATCTAACATCACATGATTTTCTAAAAAAATTCTTATTTCTGAAATTATGTAAAAATAATTATTTCTCCCCTTTCGAGCTCTTTTCGGGCGGTTTTAAATAATATTTTCTGAAAATAAAATAATTCTAAAATTTTAAATTAAAATCCTTGATTAAGGAAAGAATTATCATCCATCACTAATCAGATAATTACATACATAAAAGAGATAATATTTATAAATGGTAAATTACCATTTTACCCTTCCAACTAGACGAGTTGGATCCTTGAGCTTCAAAGCTCTGACTGGGCCACACCTGGGCTTTTCGTAAAGCCTTAGCCGTAATCTTCAAGATTAACCGGTCTAAGTATGATTTATCATACTGGTCAAGGTTAATTCGGGTCGAGGTATTACATCACACCCTGCTTAAAGAAATTTCGTCCCGAAATTTAAAAACGAAACTCGTACCTTTTATCCTAAGAACAGATTAGGATACTGTAACACCCCGGATTTTCCAGTTATGAATTTGTATGAAAATTACCCATTTAATTTGTGAATTAATGGATATGGACCTTAGATGGGTAAGGTGTTGGGTCAATTGCCTAATTAAGACCCAACGGATGGTGGACATGGTTCAATTGAATTAAATTGGTGAGATTTCTTTAATTGGGTCAAAATGCCCAATTGGACCCAATGGGTCGTGGTTGACTTGGTTAACCACCAAGTGAATTCAAGCTTACTTAATTAGGGCTGAATTAAGTTGGAAATATAATTTATGTAATTGAGTTGATTTTAAGTGAGTTAAGTGAGTTGAGTTTAAAAGAATGAAAAATAATTGAGTTATGGTGAGTTGGATGGGAAGTTAATGGGACCTTTATCTTAAGTGAGTGGAGTGTGAAGATGAAGGGTGTTTTGTTGTTTCAAAACCAACTCAAGGCATACACATTGGAATAGGAGTTTCACCTCATGGGATGAAACTCCAAAATGGAGAATTAAATGGGAGGTGGACGGCTTTGTGGTCCAAGTTAAGACAAGACCGTTGGATACATGGGAGTTTCATCTCATGGATGAAACCCCCAAATGAAGCATGAATGGGAGGGGACTGTTTTATGTTGTTACACAGTTCAAACCAAGGCTACATGATGGGAGATGGGAGTTTCATCTCATGGATGAAACCCCCAAATGGGTCATTAATGAGGGAGGTGAATGTTGTGGAGGTTACACAAGCTTACACAAGGCTTGCACGTTGGAAGCATGGGGGGGGGTTTCCATCTCAAGATGGAAACCCAAGAGCCAAACGGTTGGGAGTTTCATCTCATAGGATAAAACCCCCAATGTAGGTATCAATGAGAAGGTGAGGAGTTATGGGAGTTAAACAAAAGGCTTTACCTAAAAGGCACCACCCTTGGCCGACCACCCTCATGGAACAAAATATTGGTTTTCATCTCACTCTCTCCCTCGCTCAAGGCCAACCACTCTCAAAGACAAAGGACTTAGAGTAGTTTTTGATCTCAAGCTCTCTCTCCCTCGCTCTCTCTCTCTCAAACCCACACTCTTGGCCGAACCCTCTTCTTGAAGTTTCATCTCAAGACCTCTCCAGTTCACACTCGGCCAAGGATCAAGGAGGAAGAAGAGGCTAAGGAAGAGGAAGATCAAAGGAACAAGAAGGAGAGAAGGAAACCAGAGGAATCGAGGAATCGGTAAGTACTCAATGAAATTCTTATTAAGTAAGATGGTCAAGGAACATGATCCGGCCATTGCATGGCCAAACCCTAAATGGTATATACAAGAACCATTGAGAATAAAAAGGGGTTGATGAGGTTCGGCCATGATGTATGGCTGAACCCCATCAAAGGATTATAAGCTTGGATGAATGATTTTAAGAGAAGATTATGAACCATAGGGTTCGGCCATGGTGTATGGCCGAACCCCATGGAAGATTATTATTGGTTTAGATGGTTCAAAAGTGTGGAAAACCATGGAAGTTGATTAATGATCTTAATAGGTTTTTAAAAGGATCAACCATGGAGGGACTTGTTTATGAACTTAAGATGGTAAATTGATTTAATAAAGAACATGGAAATAAGGCATCATGGGTTCGGCCATGGTGTATGGCCTAACCCCATGAACCATTTTTAATGGGTCATTTGGTATTATATCTTGATTTGATGAACCATTTATGGAACTAGGTTTATGGATCAGATATGGACCCAAGTGTGGGTAACTTAAGTATGTGATTACCATGTACGGAAAGAATGGCCAAAAAAGGAAATTAAAGGACCATAGGGTTCGGCCATGGTGTATGGCCGAACCCCATGGATCATGTGTTTGGATTAAAGAACTATATATGGATTATTTTTGGAACATAAGCCTTATGTAAATAAGCAAGGTAAATGGCCATGGATAGAATAGTGGCAAGGATGTAATTAAGTGAAAATAATGGACCATGGGTTCGGCCATGGTGTGCGGCCGAACCCCATGAGGAATGTTTTAATGGACTTAGGTGGTTACCAATGTTAGATGATTAATTTATAAGATCAAGGGATTCAAAAGAGGGACCAAATTCAAATGGGTGAGGTTCGGTCATGGTGTATGGCCGAACCCCACTAAGGTGTATTTTGTGGACTAAGGGTTAAGTGATTAACTAAGTGGTGATTGAGTAATAAATCAAAGGAGGGACTAAAACCATGTGAGTGAGGTTCGGCCATGGTGTATGGCCGAACCCCACAAAGGTTGGTTTATGGACTTAGGCATGATTGTAAATTAAATGGAATATGGGATTGATTGATTGATTAGCATGTTATAAGGTAACGGGACCTCACAAGGGGTGTACGATCGTGAGCGGTTTCCGGACGAAAACGCAAGGACACTATAGTGGTCATTGGTAGGTTTCCTACATCATTGAAAACTATGGGATGTGTACAATGGTTTTAATTCTTATTTTGATGAGTTACTTTATATCAAATGATATGTTTCAAATGTGAGATTTTAAAGGCTATGATTGTATTATTGCATAGCATATGGACATTTGCATCTCATGCATGGCATGGTAGGGATGATTTGTAACCGGAGGCCACGCTCCGTCAGGGCGTCCGTAAGGAATCCATGGGAAGACCTTGATGTGCATTATCCATCAAGAAGTAACCGGAGAACACACTCCGTCGGGACGTCCGTAAGGCAACTGTGGGGATACCTTGATGAGGAGCTTTCCATCAAGAGGATACTATGATTGTAATGTAACCGGAGATCCACACTCTGTCAGGGCGTCCGTAAAGCAATCGTGGGGGATACCTTGATGAGGAGTTTCCATCAAGAGGATACCATGTGTTTGTGATGGGTGGGACTCATTGCATATGATAGTATGGCATGGCATTGAATCGGCATGATTATGATATTTATTATCATGCAATGTTTCTGGTTTTTATCTGTATGATTGGATCTCTATTATCATACACTATTTTAGATACGATGCTTTACAAGTATGGTACGATATATTATATTTGGATTTTTGGTACTAACCTATGTGTTAACCCTAATTGGAGTACCTACTGGGCGCGTTGTCTAACGCCCTACTTCTACCCTAGTTGATGATACAAGAATGGACTGAACGAGGACGTGATCGGAGCCAAGCTTAGGAGCTTGGATGATTAAGTTTCTTTTTGTTTAAGTTACTCATGGATAATGTATTTGAGTAATTAGTCCGTGGGACTGTGATAACGTAGATATATTTGCTATGGTTTGAATGTTAACTTGGATATGTTAACTTAAGATAATTATTGTTAAGTGATGGACCTCCTTGCTATCTATAATGGAATAGGATTGTTATCCTATTGTAATTCCGCATTTATGTTTATTCCGCATGTTAACTTGAGTACGTGTGAACCATCTTAGTGGACTTGGTCCACGCACACGTATGGTTGGCCAGTTAAGGGTCGGGTTTTAGAAGCTCGGACTTAGCTCGCGTCGTGCCGTCCTGCTCTCACTCACTCTTTTATAAAAAAAAAAATAGACTCTGATTTTCAGAAAGCGAGTGAAAAAGGGCGGGGCGTTATAGGTACAGCTTCCGCATCATTGACTCTGGCTCCCACGGCACATGTTGCACATCGCGATGTTGCCACAGCACTTGCACTAGAGGAATGGACTTTCTTCTGAGCTCTTGGGTCCGAAAATCTTGTATTTCCACTGGCACTTCTTCAAAAGTCAGATCTTCTGAGACTTCGATGTCCTCGTAGCTTATCATGTGCGTTGGATCAGGCTCGTACTTTTTCAACATAGATACATGAAATGTACTAATTACTTTCTACATGGTCTAAGGAAGGTCCAACTGATAGGCTACTTCTCCTATTCTTTTTCGGATCTCAAAGGGTCCAACATATCGAGGTGATAGTTTTCCTTTGCGTTCGAACCTCTATACTCCCTGACGTGGTGCCATATGTAAGAACACTCAATCACCAACTTCAAATTCCAAAGGTCGCCGCCTTTTATCAGCATAACTCTTTTGTCTGCTCTGGGCTGCCTTGAGACGTCTTCTTATCACTCCAACTTGCTCGGATGTCTCACGCACTAGATCTGGTCCCAAAAGTGCTTTATCTCCCACTTCTGCCCAACAAAGGGGTGACCTGCAGGGTCTACCATACAGTTTCATATGGTGTCATCTGTATACTGGAGTGATAGTTGTTGTTGTAGACAAATTCGATCAAAGCCAAGTGATCTTCCCAACTTCCCTGCATATCCATGACACAAGCTCTTAGCATATCCTCCAAGGTTTAAGTGGTTCTCTCTGACTGACCATCCGTCTGAGGGTGAAAAGCAGTGATAAAGCATAACTTAGTCCCTAACTCCTCCTGCAATCCCTGCCAAAATCTAGACACAAACCTAGGATCTCTATCAGATACAATAGATACTGGCACTCCATGCAATCTGATTATTTCCTTTATATATAATCTACTCAATGTAGTCAAAGAATCAGTCTTCTTAACTGGTAAAAAGTGAGCTGATTTTATTAATCGATCGACTATTACCCAGATAGCGTCGTTCTTCTTTGAAGACTTCGAGAATCCAGTCACAAAGTCAATGGTGATGTATTCCCATTTCCATTCAGCCACTTCAAGAGGTTGTGTTTTTCCATCTGGTCGTTGATGTTCTGCTTTAACTTGTTGACGGGTCAGAACTTAGATACAAAATCCACTACCTCTCGCTTCATACCCTTCCACCAGAACAATCGTCGTAAGTCGTGATACATTTTTGTACCACCAGGATGAACTGCAAAACGAGAACAATGAAAATAATCGAGTACCTTTCTTCTGCATTCGTCTACCTTTGGTACGAAAAGTCTGTCCTTGAACGTCAGACCTCCATCAGCCTTGATCTTCCAATCCTCTAAGGTTGCTCCTCCTGAAAGCTGAGTTATCAACTCTTTTGCTTCTGGATCGTTCTATTGTCCTTCCATCAACACTCCGATTATCTCGGACTGTAGAACCAAGTTGTGGATTCTTGCTAACCCATTTCCCTCAATCAGCTCCAGATCGTAATCTAACAAAACTTCCAACATCTTCCACCGCAAGGATGCCATACTAGCCACATTGCCATGTGACTTCCTGCTTAAGGCGTCGGCCACTACGTTGGCTTTTCTTGCGTGATAAGAGAGATTGAAATCTTAATCTCCCAGGTATTCCATCCATCGCCACTGTCTCATATTCAGGTCCTTCTGAGTGAAGATATATTTGAGACTATGGTGACCAGAAAACACATTGAATTTCTCACCATACAGATAGTGCCTCCACAACTTCAATGAGAAGACAACAGCTGCCAACTCCAAATCGTGAATTGGGTAGTTTTGCTCATGTCCCTTCAGCTGTCTAGAACTATAAGCTACTACTTATCCTTTTTACATCAGAACACATCCCAACCCAAACTTAGATGCATCACAGTAAACATCATAACCTCATCATTGCTCGGGTATTATCAAAACTGGAGAAGTGATCAATTTCTCCTTCAACTCCTGAAATGCTTTTTCACAAGCCTCGCTCCAATCGAATTTAACATTCTTTCTTGTTAATCGGGTCATTGGCACCTCGATCTGGAAAAAGTGTGGAATAAACTTTCTATAATATCCGGCTAATCCTAGAAAGCTTCAAATCTCGAACACGTTCTTGGGGCTTTCCCAATTCTTCACTGCTTCTACCATTGCTGGATCTACCGAGATCCTTTCTGTAGACACCACATGTCCAAGGAACTGTACTTAAGTTAGCCAAAACTCACACTTGCTCAGCTTAGCGTACAGTCTATGGTCTCTAAGAGTCTGAAGGATAATGCGCAGATGACGCTCATGCTCTTCCTCAGATGACAAAAAAATCAAGATATCGTCTATGAAGACTATCACGAAATATCTTAAGTATGGCCGGAAAGCGTGATTCATCAAGTCCATGAACATGGCTGGAGCGTTAGTCAAACCGAAAGGCATCACCACGAATTCATACAAACCATACTGCGTTCTAAATGCAATCTTAGAAATATCTTCCTCCCGCAGCTGATGATAACCAGACCTCAGGTAGATCTTGGAAAAACATTTTATCCTCTCAAAAGATCAAAGAGGTCATCTATTCTAGGTAATGGATACTTATTCTTGATAGTTACCTGGTTGAGTCGTCGATAATCTATACACATTCTCATCGATCCATCCTTCTTTTTCACAAAGAGAGCAGGTGCGCCCCATGACGAGTTTCTCCAACGAATGAAATCGAGTCTAAGGAGCTCATCTACCTGCGTAGCTAGCTCTCTCTGTTCAGCCAGTGCCATCCGACAAGGTGCCATGGAAATAAGAGATGTCCCTGGCTGTAGGTCGATGACAAACTCTATCTTTCGGCGTGGAGATAGCCCAGCTAACTGGTCAGGAAACACACCCATAAACTCATACACCACCCGAGGAGCAACAAACCCTACACCGTCTACATCTTCCCAACTCATGCTCGCCACCATACTACCAGGATACGCCCAAAGGCAAGAGAAATCGACTCTCATCTTTTCATAGGGTATCAACTTCTCCATAAACCTTTCATCGACTGAGGAGACCCCAAAAATTCTCCTTCTAGAACAGTCAATCAAAATTTTGAAATTTGACAACCAATCCATGGCAAGGATGATGTCAAAGTCTGTCATTTCTAAGATCAGAAAATCATAGGACAACTCTACGCCATAAATTCTTAAAATGCATGACTTGCACTTTTGGTTTACCAAAACTCTCTTCTCCAAAGGTGATACTACCATTAGTGGGTTGGTTACTTCTACCGATTGCAAATCCAATCTATCACAACAAGTTCTAGAAATAAAAGAATACGAAGCACTGGTATCAAAGAGCACTCGTACCAAAAGACTAAAGAGAGTAAGTGTACCTTCCATCACTTTGTTCTCCATCGGCTCCTCCTTCTGAGTCCCAATTGTGTAGACTCTCCCCTAGGTGGTCTAAGGACATCCCTTTCCCCTCCCCTGTCTATTCCGTGGTGGTCCATTCCTTGGTGCCACCGAGCCTTTAGAGGTTTACTGAGAACCTCTGCCAACTGATGGTTGTGTAACAGAATAAGATGGCCCCGCATTCAGCGAAGGTGTGGCTCTATCGATATAAGGGCATTCTCTAAGCAGGTGCCCAGTCTGCTTGCAATGATGGTATACATTTTCCCTTCCTGCTGGGCAGAACTTAGATATATGCCCAGGCTGACTGCAGGTATTATACACTAACTGTCGTGTGTCAGACCGACTTGACTGTCCCGCAGTAGGTTGGCTCTTTCTGAAGAATGACTTTTTCTGGTTGAATTTGGCCCTTTTGTTGGAGGAAGGTTTCTGAAAATTGTCGGCGCTCCTATTGGTGAAATCTACCACCTCCACCTTTGAAGCCCGATCGATGATCTCCTCCAAAGTGTTGAAAGTCAATCCGGCCACTTGACGTTGAAGAAAAGGTCGGAGTCCATTCTCAAAGTATTGTATCTTCTCCTCCTCGTTTCCAGCAATCCATGGCACAAACTGCATCAAATCAATGAATCTTATGGCATACTATGCCACAGTGTCAAAACCTTGCTGGATGTTGAGGAATTCCCTCTTCCTTTCTTCCTGGACTGTTTTAGGGAAATACCGGGCCAAAAAGGCTACTGAAAACTTCTCCCAAGTCATAGGCTCGTGATTACGGACCAGACTCTTGGCCTCCCACCATTCATAAGCATTCCTATCCAACTGGTACGTCGCCAAAGTTACCCTTAGATCATCGGCAATGGCTAAAGTGTTCAAGATCTGGCTGATTTGAGTGAGCCAGTTTCTCGCCATGCTAGGGTCCTCGGTTCCTGAGAAACTCATCGAGTTTAGTCGCTTAAACTCCTTTAGAGCTGAGGTGGCTCTCTCTTCCTGCGTCCTGACAGGAGGACGTTGTATATTCTCGACAATCCGTTGGAAAGCCTCCATCGCTGCGCGGATGGCTTCGTTAGGTATATCGCGGGGTAGAGGACCGGTCCTCCTCCCACGGCAGTTGTTTCCATTTCCATTTCCATTTGATCCTAACATTTTTCTGTTATTTACACTTGTGAATATTACTTAATAATTTAAGAAGTTGTCAAGACAAATCACAAAAAGTTGCATAGTTCATTAGCAAAACTCAAATTTTTCATTACATTTACAAGGGTTGGTGGGGTTAGAAAACCCCTCACACAACAAAACATACTAGATAACACTACTAACAACCCTTACAAAATCTCCCCTCTTCCCCAACATTTTCCTACCACTTCCAGCCTAATCTTCCGTGGAAGACCCTACATCATCATTGAAGTTGAAAAAGTTGTCAGGGCATGTCGCTGACATGTGCCTTAACACTCCACAAGTCAAGCAGGTACTAATCCCGGTCCTCTAATGTAAGGACAATTAGTCATTTCCCTTCCGTGCCCGTAGAATCCGCAAACTAGGCAAACCACATTAATAGGGTAGGGACAGAAGATGTAGTTGTGCCCGTCCTAGTTGCGAAGTTCGCAAACATACACCCTCAACTCCTCCTCAATCGGGGTAGTCGGAGTGTATTCTGGCGAGTCTATCTCCCCTACGGACTTTTTGAACACTAGGGTTCTCCCACTTACTCATTCTGCATAAAAGCTGGAAGTTCTCGACATTCTCGTTTGGTTCTACTTCAACATTTGGTACAACTCCAACATTGTAGTTGGGGATGCTGGAGTTACTGCTAGCTGAAGTCAAGTTTATGGGACAACTTGGGGTTCCTTTGTCCCACTTCTCGGAATAATCCACGTTGCTAGACATATCTGTTTCACAAAAATAGAAATATCTTCAATTCTAATCCAAACAAAAAGTTCTAACTATGCTATAATCCATCACAATCGTAGAGTTTGAGCCGAAGCTCTAATACCAAACTGCAACACCCCGACTAGGAAGCGGGCCCGGAACACCACTGATTTTTTTTTTTTTTTGAACTAATCTCCAAGGCTTCTAAATGGACTGGGTCAAAGGTTAGGCCCAGAAAAAAAAAGGCTACACACACATGATTTCAACATGTGGACTCAAACACATACTATAAGCTTACACAGAAGCAAACCCAAACCACATAATTACAAATTTCCATAAACGAAAAATTATTCAATCAAAATAGATTAGCTACGGTCACATAGTGGTTTAATACATATTCTAACACATAACAGTACCACATATGGTACTTTACACAAATCATGGTTCCAAAGAACCAAAATCAACAAGTCCCCATCAAATGGAGAAAACCCAGATCACGCTAAAGCTTATCCTCCCTAAGCTTGATACGGAGGCTCCTCCTCCTCGGGTACATCTCTTGAAAGGTGAGTAGGGTGAGCTAACTAGCCCAGTGAAAGAAATATAACAATGCAATCTAATGAACATCAGGTTAGTTAAATAATCAACAATTTCAAAATAACAGTTCAAAGCTTGACAAAATCTCATTAACAGTCCACAACTGCCACCATCCACCGTAACCCCTAGATACTACACTGAAACCAATAGTATTAAATCCCGACACGGTCAAAATACTTCTTGTAAGTACATCTCCGGCACACCCCAAAAACCGATACTGACACACCTGAAGTCAGCAACTGTCGACCCACCTGGTCCAGTAAATGTAAACCGACACACACAGCTTGGCAATGATTCAATAGTAAAGGGTATGTGGAAGCAGTAATAACGTCATCACAACTCTTAAGCATATCACATATGATCAACGTCATAAATATTTACAAGCAATTTCCACAATAGTGCATCATGTCTAGGCATATAAGTGGGTTCATCAACATTGATTCTTGAAACCACTCATTGCTCAAGATCAATCTTTTTAACCTGATTTACCCCTACTGCAACGTTAAGTCTCCTCACCGAAAATGTATAGTATCGAAGTCTCTGTCAACATGCAAACAGATATATAATCGATAATCAGCCAGAATACATAGCATAAAAAGCAATACATACTTGTAGTATTTCAAATCTATCCTGTTTTTCCAAAAATCTCCAGGGAAAATGGAATTGAGTCTCCTATTTGGTTTCCAACCATTTTAATTTACAATAATCAGCAATGCATATAATAAATACGTGCTCAGGCCACTTCTCATATTGTCTTCTGGCTATGACCAGATTGACGTATTGAATTAGGCCTAGATGTATAAGGTGCTCAGGCCACTACCCTATTAACTAGTTAGGCCGAGAGGTCACTCAGTGCCCGAACCCTTCTTTTCTACTGAGCGGCGAAGTAAATCGCACAGCTACAGATAGCTACAGAGCGGTGAAGTAAATCGTACCGCTAAAGATAGCTACCGAGCTGAGTCAGCCAAAGATAGAGAGTATCACCTGAAAGTGAATACAATAAGTAATACACTATAGTATTAAGAGAAAATGGGTTAGTATCATTTTTAATTATCAAAGGGTATAATTAACACAAGCATCTTAAATCAAACCAAGATTTATCATTCAAAGACTGGGTTCCTCGGAACATGCCTCGGAACCAGGTACTGTGGCTTCAGACCTTCCGAGCCACTACCGAAACTGTTCGGTAGAACTTTGGAACATCGTTCTGTTCTTCGGAAGTCCGAGGATCAAGTCTCGGACCGTCCAGGAGTGCTTCCATACTAAAAAGTAGAAAATAGACTTTCGGTGGGTCTCGGTGTGTCTCGGAACATGCCGAGAGAAGGTCGGAACTTCCGATCTATTCGATCCTTCCGAATGAGATTTGGAATATCCCGGAGCAGAGGCGGGAGAAACAGTTAGCCTCTAGATACTTCGAAGTCCCGATCCAAGGCTCGGAACATCCTAAGGTGTCGGCTTCGAAACGTCCGAAGCCCAACTCTTGGACCTTCCGAGAGTCGTCTTCTTCCTCTGTCTGCAGCATCAAACAGTAACGGCGCCGGGAAGGTGAAATATGAATCCAAAAATAGTGGGTTTTCTATGTTCGTTTTTCACATTCAACAGTTTAGATGGACTCCTCAGTGAATCCTCCTGACAAAGGGAATAAATTAAAACTTTAGCACTTAATTAGACATCTGATTTTAGCTTGAGAACCAGTGAGACACAAGAATTCCAAGGTTTTTCTTTAAACTTCAAATTCATTTTACACACTCAAATCTTGATCAATTTTACTTCTGTTTAATCCTAAACTTGTTAAAATTTGAAAAGGAACACAGAGGTCACCTTCACTTCAGTTCCTGGGTCGAAAATCTGAAATTTGAAAAATCTTCTCTTCCAAGCTCACAGTAAAAATTTTGAAATGAAACAGAGAGGAACGGTAGCTAGTTGATTTTTGTTTAACTTACCTGATTCACACAAAGGTGAATCCAGCTAAGGAGAAGGGTAAATTTATAGGATTATCTGATGGCTGGGTCAAAGCGACCTCACGGGCAGCCTACGGGCACAGCATGGGAGCGACTGGCCACGTACTAGCGGCCACAATAAAACGGCACAATAAAAATAAATTGCAGATAAGTCCCTCTGCATGTTTTTGCAAAAAGGTCATGTTTTCCCAAAAATCAATTTTTTTAATTAAAACATGATTTAAAAAGTTTAAATAATTTAATCCATCTTAAAAAAAATGTTGGGCTTAATAAACTCTATTTATCATAAAATTTTGGAGGTCTAAAGTTCATCAAAAATCATAGATTTAAACAAAATCTACATTTTGACACTATTTACTTAATTTAACTTGAGTTAAACAAAATGGTTTAAAACCTTTATGTTCAGAATTTGGAGAAATAAACTAAACTGTCATTTTAAAATCTAGCATCACATGATTTTCTAAAAAATTTCTTATTTCTGAAATTATGTAAAAATAATTATTTCTCCCCTTTCGGGCTCTTTTCGGGCTGTTTTAAATAACATTTTCTGAAAATAAAATAATTCTGAAATTTTAAATTAAAATCCTTATTTAAGGAAAGCAATATCATCCATCAATAATCAAATAATTACATACATAGAAGAGATAATATTTATAAATGATAAATTACCATTTTGCCCTTCCAACTAGACGAGCTGGATCCTTGAGCTTCCAAGCTCTGACTAGGCCACACTTGGGCTTTACGTAAAGCCTTAACCGTAATCTTCAAGATTAACCGGTATAAGTATGAGTTATCATACTGATCAAGCTTAATTCGGGTCGGGGTATTACACTAAAACTGGTGGTTCTGCGTAGCACCAGATGGAGAAAGTACAGTGGTCCCACAAGGAATACACAATTTGTGGTCTTGATGGAGCACCCAAACACGTGGTCCTTAACACCACCAAAAGATGAGAAAAAGAAGAAATAGAGAAGAACGAAATAGGCCCCTTCTCTTCCAACGTGTTTCCTTCTTCTCAAACCTATTCTTTCGTTTTTGCTACAAGTAAGTCGGTGTTAGTGCCCCGGCTTTGCCGAGTCCCTGTTTGTCAATTCCATGACTCAGGAAAAAGCACTTACTAGAATCTTGAAGACTCAAGATGATCAAGAATGAAGATCATGCTCCACCAGGTTCAAAGCTCATCGTCATGGCAATCACAAAAATATGTATTTGGCCATAGATGACTTTAGGTGGTACCCATACCTTAGAAAGGACCATTCCTAGGCTAAATTAAATAAATGATAAAATCATAAAAAGCCTAAAGAGGAAGTTGGACAGTGAATTGGAACCTAACTTGGAAATATGTAATTGGTTTCACTATCAGCTCTGACCGAGAGTCTCGTATGCACTGACCCCTCGGTGATAAAATTAAATTACCCCTCGTGGTCGACGACTCATCGGTAAAAGACTTGTGAGTTCTGGACTGTGAACTCAAAAGGGCTAACAGACATATCAGTATATCAAGACCGATCGAGAGTATCAGGACCGACCCCTCAGTAAAGGGCGATAGGTCTTTTTGGGTAAGATTAGTTTCTGATTTGAAACTACTGTCAGCATGGTGTTGCCCCAGATCGAGACACTCATAAGGACCGACCTCTCGGTGCCATAACTTTCGACCTATCGGTGACACCGACTTGTCGACCGGGAAGTAATAAAGCCGTTGAGAGTGCATTTAATGCGGAACGGATATGAAAATCGACCCATCGGTGCCATCGAACTGTCAGTACTGGACACTCAGAAGAACCTTTAAGACTCCTCTATAAATATGAGTGATGTGTAATCGTTTTACCATCTTCCTTGAGCTGAGAAGAGTTATATACTCTAAGGAACGATCAACACTCTTGTACTAAGAATCATAAACAACCAATCTATTGATTGTGTTTGAAAGTGAGAGAGAGAGGAGGAAAGACATAAACTAGGAAACCTGTAGTGAAACCAGTTTCCTTGTCACCTTGAGATTGTGATTGCTCTACGACGGCTACAAGGAGATGTGTCGGCACACATTGGGTGGGATCTTCAAGAAACACACATATCAGCGAGAAAGAGCTTCAAAGGTAAGTGCTTCTTGGTTTTGATTTTGTTTTTAAAACCTTTGTGCCAAAAGTGGAAAAAAGAGGATTGGCTCCGTAACCACTATAAAAAATTCTACGGCGTCGTCTCTAGTATATGGTGAGTGGAATTTCCAGCCAATTGGATAGGTAGAATTCCTATCCTACACTTGTGGGTGAAATTCTCATCCGATTGAGTGATGTGGAATTCCTACTCTAATTGTGAGCATGTAAGTCCCCACTTAGTGAATTTGGGGATAGCTCAAGATTGAACGAGTCCTAACAGTGGATTTAGGTTGGCAAACCAAACCACTATATATCTTGTGTCCTTATGTTTGTGGTGTTAGAGCTAGTTTCTTGTGTTGGTTGTTTAATCACATTTGTTAACACACACTCACTTGATTGGAATAATCCGCTGCGCTTAAACTAATTAATCGAGTAAATTTAAAAAGGACCAACGATTTTAAATTGACCTATTCACGCCCACCCCCCCCCCCCCCCCCCCCTCCCCTCTTCTCTCCTCTCTAGGGTCAATTGTGTTGTTCTAGCTCCCAATGGAACTTTCAATTGTTATCAGAGCCTAGTGCTCCTTACAAGGATTTAACCATCCGAGTATATCCAAGGTAGAACACCATGGGAGACAGTCATGCAATATTCAAATCTCCTTATCTCGATGGAGCAAAGTATGCCTCATGGAAGGCTAAAATGAGAAGCTTCTTTGTTTCCATAGATTCATCGGTATGGGATATTGTTAAAACTGGATGGCAAGAACCCATGGAATAAAAGATGATAGGAACCACATCAACCGTGTTGATGATGCCCAAACCTTATAATTCTTGGTCCCTTGTTGAGAAAGCTGCTTAGACAACTAATGGCAAAGCCATGAATGCCCTTAACTGTGCATCTCTGATAGTGTGTACAGGCAGATCATGACCTGTAAAACTGCAAAAGAAGCATGGGAAGTTCTTGAAAGAACCCATGAGGGCACCTCAATAGTCAAGAGGTCCAAACTTCAGATTCTCCAGAATCAGTTTGATACTCTTAAAATGAGGGAGGATGAAGTCTTCTTAGATTTTTATTCCAAGATTTGCAACATTGTAAATCAAATGTGCACTCTAGGGGAAGGGATACCCGAGGATAAGGTATGTACCAAAATTTTCCAGAATCTTACTGAAAGATTCAAACCCAAGGTTGTGGCTATGGAGGACAACAGAGATGTGTCTTTAATGAATATTGATGATTTTGTTGGTTCATTACAAACCTATGAACTACATTTTGAACAACCAAAGGATAAATCCATTGCCTTAAAATCTTCCCTAAAACAAAAGAAGATTAAAGAAAATTCATCGGATGATGAATTCTCAAGTGATGAAATGGTAAAGTTTGCCAAGACATTTTACAAAAGAATTGTAAAAATAAACAACTTGAGAAGAACGGGTAAGGGTGAAACAAGTAAAAATTACCACAAGAAGGCAAGAAGAAAATAGAGGAAAAAGGGAAGGAGAGATAAGTCACCAAGGAACAGACTTGTTTCAATTGTGGGGGGAGAGGACACTTCATGAATGAATGTCCCTCAGATAAAATAAAGAAGGCTATGAATGTGGGTGTGACCCATGTGGAAACTTCTGAATCAGAGAGTGGTTCAGCTGAAGAGACCTAACAAAAAGTTGATGTATCAAAAGGTCTCATAGCCTCGATCATAAGTGATCAAGAAAATCACACAATTGTAACGGAGGATGAGAATGAAGAAAATGAAAATCTTCAAGCCTCCTATAATGCCTCATTCCTTGAGAGTGAGAGGTTAGCTAAAAAACTCAACAAGGTTGAAAGTGAAAAACTAAACCTCTCTAGTCAAGTTGAGGAGTTAAAAATTGAAAAATCTCTTCTAGTCTTTAAGTTTGAACTCTCAGATGTTGAAAACAATCAGCTTAAAGAGGATAATAAAATACTTCAAGAAGAAATAAGTATCCACTGTAAGGATGTCGAAAATTTATGGCATTACAACAATCTTCTTAAAGAAGATGTTAAAAAACTACCTTTGGAAGTTAGGGAATTAAAATTTCATAAAGAAAAATTCCAAGCTAGGTTTACCCATGGAGAATAAAGAGTTAAGAGACTCCTAAGGGTGGGTGAACAATATTGTAATAGGTTTGGTCTTGGTACCTCAGCCACCAAAGAACATATACATCAGAGAGTCTTTAAAGATACAAGTATCTCTCGCCCTTTAAAGGGTAAATGCAATTTCTGGCACAATGATGGGCAATTCAAAAGAAATTGCTATCATTTGAAAAGATACTTGGAAAGGAAAGCATAAAGGCACAATCAAGTAAAGCATATGCCTAAAAGACATCCACGAACACCTTACTTGCATGACTCTTTGTTAAGATAAATGAATCATGTCTTAAAAGAGTTGATGGATCCCAAGGTTGGTCATCAAAGGTACAATCGTAGGGGTGTGTATGCAACACCAAATGACACAATCTTTGTACCTAGGAGATACACCACTAATCATATTTTGTTTTGGTTTAAGATTTACTTACATATCTTAGACCACTACAAATGGACTCACAAGAGACCGTGTGAGTTCACATAGCAGAAAAGTGCTATGACATGAGGAGATAAAAACTGGCTAAATACAAGTCTAGAATATACTCTTCCTTGCTACAATACATATTCTACTTGGAAAGCTATACATCCCATTTAAAGAATTTTGAATTGTATGTGTTTTGGAATGTGAATTTTGATTGTGTACATGCTTAATAAATTGATGAATTGTGTTTGGCATATCTATGCATTGGAATGCATATATGAATGTCATGCTTAGAATAGAACTTCATCAAGTTGCACATATTAAAAATAACTGAACCTCTCCGTGTAATCGACATGTTGATGAATAAGACTGGTCGGTGTGACAGACATGTATGTACTGTGCTAAATCAAGCACTGTTGAAAAATGGGGTAATTGTCGAGTCCCTATTTGTCAATTCCATGGCTCGGAAGAAGCACTTGCTAGAAGTTTTAAGACTCAAGATTATCAAGAATGAAGATCATGCACCACCAAGTTCAAAGTTCATCGTCATGGAAATCATAAAAACAAGCATTCAGCCATAGATGACTTTAGGTGGTACCCACACCTTTGAGAGAACCATTCCTAGGCTTAGTTGAATAAATGATAAAATCATAAAAAGCCTAAAGAGGAAACTAGACAGTGAATTGGAACCCAACTTGGAAATATGTAATTGGTTTTACTGTCAGCTTGACTAGTCGTTCTCACCGACCCCTCAATAGAGACAGGATCGACCCATCATCGTCAAGGACCGGTCGGACAAATTGGCAGAGGTTCTGGATCAAAGAACTGTCATTCTAGGTAAGCCTCTGACCGAGAGTCTCGTATGCACCAACCCCTTGGTGATAAACTTCAACGACCCCTCGTGGTCGATGACTCATCGATAAAAGACTTTTGAGTTCTGGACTGTGAACTCAAAAGGGCTGTCGAAGAAACAGACATATCAGTATATCAAGACCGATCGAGAGTATGAAGACCGACGCCTAGGTAAAAGGAAACAGGTCGTTCTAGATAAGATAGGTTTCTGACTTGAAACAACTGTCAGCATGGTGTTTCCCCAGATCGAGACACTCGTATGGACCAACCTCTCGGTGCCATAACCGTCGACCCATTGGAGACACCGACCTGTCAACCGGGAAGTAATAAAGCTATTGGGAGTGCATTTAATGTGCAACGGTCGGGTGGTTGAACGGTAATAAATATGAACAACGACCCATCGATGCCATCGACCTGTCGGTACTGGACAGTCAAAAAAATCGTTAAGACTCCTCTATAAATATGAGTGCTGTGTGATTGTTTTACCATCTTCCTTGAACTGAGAAGAGTTATATACTCTAAGGAACGATCAATACTCTTGTACTAAGAATCATAAACATCCAATCTATTGATTGAGTTTGGAAGTGAGAAAGAGAGAAGGAAAAAAAATATCATAAACAACCAATCTATTAATTGAGTTTGAAAGTGAGAAAGAGAGGAGGAAAGACATAAACTAGGAAACCTGTGGTGAAACCAGTTTCCTTCTCACCCTGAGATTGTGATTGCTTTACGACGTCTAC
Source organism: Chimonanthus salicifolius (assembly GCA_013350335.1). Taxonomy (NCBI): domain Eukaryota; kingdom Viridiplantae; phylum Streptophyta; class Magnoliopsida; order Laurales; family Calycanthaceae; genus Chimonanthus; species Chimonanthus salicifolius. The sequence goes on from CM023539.1 coordinate 33,398,762, forward strand.
AAGGAGGAGCGTCGGCACACATTGGGTGGGATCTTCAAGAATCACACATCAGCGAGAAAAATCTTCAAAAGCAAGTGCTTCTTGGTTTTAATTTTGTTTTTAAAACCTTTGTCTCGAAAGTGGAATAAGGAGGATTAGCTCTGGAACCACTATAAAAAACTCTACACCGTCGTCTCTATCACAATGGTGGGTGGAATTCCCAGCTAATTGGATACTTGGAATTCCTATTCTACAGTGGTGGATGAAATTCCTAGCCGGTTGAGCGAGGTGGAATTCCTATTCTAATTGTAAGGGTGTAAGTCCCCACTAGTGAATTTGGGGATAACTCAAGATTGAGCAAGTCCTAACGGTGGATGTAGGTTGGCGAACAGAACCACTATATATCTTATGTCCTCATGTTTGTGGTGTTAGAGCTAGTTTCTTGTGTTGATTGTTTAATCACATTTGCTAACACGCACTCACTTGATTGAAATAATCTGTTGCTCTTAAACTAATGAATAGAGTACATTTAAAAAGGACCAGCGATTTTAAATTGACCTATTCCACCCCCCCCCCCCCCCCCCCAACCCCAAACTCTAGGGTCAATTGTGTTGTTCTAGTTCCCTAGGGAACTTTCAGTCGAGTTTGTAGAGAGTTCCAATTGCTTTTCATTTCAACACAGTAATGCAACAAAAAGATACACCGGCGAGTGCGGAGGAGGACGACCGTAGACAGAGAAAAAAAAAAAGTAGCAAGAATCTTTGGTTTTTTTTCACCTCCCCTGTCTCTCCCTTGACAAACCAAGGTCGTCCGACAAAACCAAAAACACAAATCCAAATTCAAAAAATAAAATCTGAGATAGTGAACCAACTCGAGAAAGTGTCTTCTTCAGATTCAAACTCAGATCGATAACCCAAGAAGCCCAAATTGGAAAAACCTAAGCTCTTGATGCCATTTGTATTGATTTGATAAGCTGGTAAATCCCCCAAATCAAGAGCAGAAGCAAAGATCAAACAAAACACAAGATCAAAGACATAGATCTAACGTGGTTCGGCCAACCTACTCACACAAAATAAAATCTTTTTCTAATAAAAATAACTGCTATTCAAAATTTCCAAATCTCCCTCACAAATTTCTCACGATTTTGGCACACCTTGAAGGAAACCCTCTCTTGTTTTTATAGACAAACAGAAAAGGTTTCCTAATACAATAGGTTTCCCAAACTAAGGCCCTTTCTATTTTCACAAATCCAATCCAAACGAAAATAGCAAAATAGAGAAGAGATATGAGAATGAGAGATAAATTAGGAGGTCTCTTGATCGAGCCAAAATGATGTAGGCTAGGACAAATAACTGCCAAAACCCGACTTATCCGGTAGCTTGATAATAACTAGAATAGCCCAATACTATTGCTGGTCAAAAACAATTTTTAACAAGACAAAACCAACCAGCAACTACAGCTGGTCAGAACTGGATCTGGGATGAACCAAACAGATGAAGTAACGCCTCTCTGCAATGGGACTGATCAAAAACGAATCTGATAAACTGGTTATTGCTGGGCAGGTTGTAGTTGATGACAAACTAGTTGCTGACCGATGTCAAAAGAAGACAACCTGGTTCCTGACCAATGTCAAAAGAAGCCCAAGACAATCTGCTGCTTTGTTCAAAACATAGGACACCAAGTTTGGGTGTCTGAATGTATGCCCCACGTGGCTTCCTTTTGGAAGACAGTCAAGAAACAATGGCTTGGAATTGAAATACACTACTCACAAATCTTGATGTGGTCACTGGTTCTGAAGATTGCCACCGAAGTGGGGAGACGAACCCAATGTGTTCGCAGGAAGCCTGTCGTCGATCAGGCAGAACAACTTTACTGTTTAATGCGAAAATAGGTACTTACTGCAATATTCAAACATTCACAGCGTGTTGCAGAACATGATCTAAAACAAAAACCATTTTTCGCTAAACAGAAAGAAATAAAATCTTTATTATTGGTAAACTTCGGTGCCAAATCTGGCTCACAAAAAGGCTTTATATAGAGAAGTCTACCACCTAAAACAAGGAAAGTAAAATTCGATCCTCCCTAAAAACAAGGGACCGACCCTCTTTACAAACTAAAGTAGCAATTCCTAGATAAAAACAATACATAAATTGGAAATAAACTATACTAAGTAATACCCAATCAATGGAAAGTCTAATTCTTACTGGAATAGGACTTATTTACCGACTGTATGATATGTTATGCGTGTACAGTGCATGGAATCAATGACCGGCTGTGTTGGGCCTGTTCTTGGGCGTGGAACAACTTGAACTCTTGGGTTGGATTCTTGGGTCCATTTGATAGAATTCATTCCCACTAGTATTCTTATGGAATTTTTCATAGAAGTCCCACGCCAAAGCTACGATCGTGTCCTCTTCAACACCAATGTCCGCATCATTCTCTCCGTCCTAGAAAGAACTCGTCCTCGAGTTTGTATCGCTGAAGTCTTCATTTCCACGATAGATGCTCAAGTCGGACACATTGAAAACATCGAAAATATTGAGGCCTTCTGGCAACTTTACCTGGTATGCATTATCATTGATTCGCCTGAGAACCTCACATGGACCTATGTTTCGCATCTTCTGTTTACCATAGGTACCTGTTAGAAATCTCTCTTTCCGAAGGTGTACCCATACCATATCACCTACATCAAAAACAGCCTGTCGCCTGTAATTGTCTACAGCTTCTTTGAACTTGAGATTGCTCTGTTCAATCTTGCGACGTACCTGCTCATGCAACTGTTTGGTTTCTGCAATCAAATCGTCGGCTACTTGAGATTTTGGTCCCCTTGAAGGTAATGGTATCAAATCTAACACACTGCTAGGATTGGAACCATATACAACCTGAAATGGACTGTGACCTATCGTACGACTTATCGAACGATTGTAGGCAAATCCAGAATGTGGTAAAATCAAATCCCATTGCCTAGGCTTCCGTCCAATCAAAATTCTAAGGAGATTACCCAAACTCTTGTTAACCACCTCTATTTGACCGTCGGTCTGTGGATGATAAGCACTGCTAAACTTCAAATTTGTGCCCAATTGTCGCCATAGAGAAAGCCAGAAGTGACTCATGAACTTTGTATCTCTGTCGGAAACGATAGACTTGGGAACACGATGCAACTTGACGACCTCTCTCAAATACAATGCCGCAACATGTGAAGCATCTGAAGACTTTTGCACGAAATGAAGTGTGTCATCTTAGAAAATCTATCCACCATAACTAATATGTTGTCCATACCTTGTAGTGTCCTCGGCAATCTTAAGACAAAATCCATGGAGACATCCTCCCATGGTGTTGTTGGAATAGGGAGAGGAGTATACAGCCCTGTATTTTGAGAGTATCTTTTTGCTGCCTGACAGATATAACAACTGCTGACAAAACTGCTCACCTCTCTCTTCATACTTGGCCAATAAAACTTCTCTTCCAATAAAGCTAAGGTCTTATCTCGACCAAAATGTCCTGCCAATCCGCCACCATGTAGTTCTTTCACTAGCCTCTCTCTCAATGAACATTGTGGAATACATAGTCTAGAACCCTTGAATATGTAGCCATTTTGCATACCATACTCGTCCATGGGTTGATTTCAGCTCAGCTATTGCCAAATCGGTCCAAAGTGATGATCAGGCTGATATAGATCTTGAAAAGTATCAAATCCAAGCACCTGCACCCGCATTTGAGTCAAAAAGGTTGCTTTCTTGCTGAGAGCATCTGTTACCTTGTTTTTGATCTCCGGACTTGTGTTGTACTACAAAAGTAAACTCTTGTAGAAAATAAACCCACTTGGCGTGCCGGGTGTTGAGCTTGTGCTACCCGTTTGTGTACCTCAGTGCTTAATGATCTGAGTAAGCACAAAAGGTTGATGGAGAAGATAATGACGCAAGTGTCTGAGGGCCTGTACAATAGCATAGAACTCCAAGTCGTATGTAGAATACTTCTTCTGAGTTCCGTTCAACTTCTCACTGTAGAATGCAACTGGGTGTTGTTCTTGACTGAGGACTGCACCCACACTAGTATGAGATGCATCACAGTCAACCATGAACTGCTTCTTGAAATTTGGAATGGCTAAGACTGTAGCTTCAGTCAACTGCTGCTTGATAGTATGAGAACTTGTGTCTACTGGAACTCACCCTTTTTCAAGCAATCTGTCAAAGGGGCCATAATCATGCTGAAGTTCCTGACGAACCGTCTATAGAAAGAAGCAAAGCCATGAAAACTAAGCGCCTCATGTACATTCTTGGGCATCAGTCTGTCGCGCACTACTTCCACATTGGCTTCATCTACCTTGATGCCATCTACACTCACAACATATCCTAAGAAAATAACTTCGTTAGTCATAAAAGTACATTTATTTGGATTTGCATACAATTCTTCCTTTTGCAAGGTCTCAAAAACTTGGCGGAGATGATCAATGTGTTGCTGCTTAGTCCGACTGTAGATAAGAATGTTATCAAAGTAAACCACGACAAGCTTACCAATAAAAGGCTTGAGTACTTGGTTCATTACCCTCAGAAAAGTACTTGGAGCATTGGAAAGTCTGAATGGCATAACAAGTTATTCATATAAGCCTTCTTTAGTCTTAAATGTTGTTTTCCATTCATCACCTGGTCTGATTCTAATTTGGTGATACCCACTTTTTAAGTCAATTTTGGAGAATATCACTGCCCCTTCTAACATATCCAACATATCATCAAGTCTTAGGATTGGGAAACAATAACGACTAGTGATCTTGTTGATAGCCCTGTTGTCAACACACATAAACCAACTGCCATCTTTCTTTGGAGTCATTAGTGCTGGCACAGAAATAGGACTCATACTGTCACAGATGAAACCCCTATCTATCAATTCCTATACATGTCGATTCAACTATGCACTTTCTGTAGGACTCATTCTGTAAGCGGCTCTGTTTGGCAAAGTCGATCCTAGAATGAGGTCAATACAATGTTGTATGTCTTTTATAGGTGGTAAACCTGCTGGTAACTCTTCAGGGGACACTTCGGCAAATTCTTGCATAACCGGTTGTAGGAGTGGAGGGACGGGTTTCTCAACTGTTTCCACTTCCTTGGCTACAAGTGCAAATAATTCTTCTTTCTCTTTAACAGTCAATTGTATTTCAGAAAAGGTGATCAAATTAACATTTGCATTTTTGGGCTAGACTTTCTCTAAGTCTTTCAAAGGTCCCAAAATATGCGTAGTGTCATCCTTGTAGAATGAGTAGATATTCTTGCGACCATAATGATGGGTATCTCTATCATACTGTCGAGGTCTGCCGAAGAAAAACTGACATGCATCCATGGGTACTACGTCATACCATACATCGTCATAGTATTTTTCCCCCAATTTGAAAAGAAACTAGGCATTTCTTATCTACCACAAATTCACCTCCCTTCTTTAACCATGACATTTGGAAGGGTTTAGGATGCTTTTGGGTCTTTAGTTTCAACTTATCCACAACTTCATGTAAAACCACATTACTGCAACTACCACTATCAATAATTAATTGACATACCTTGCCCCCAATAGTGCAGCGTGTATGGAAAAGGTTGATTCGAATTCATTCGTCTTTGATCTCTTCTTTTGGTGTGAGCAAGGAATACTGGATCATAAGATTATCCCCAAACTCACCATAATTGATTTCTTCTTCTGGGATGGAATTTGACTTCTCGGACTCTATCTCTTCCATTAGTTCCTCTTCTTGGGCCAAATTCACAGCTCGATTGGGACATTATGAAGCATAGTGCCCAATACCGTTGCACTTGAAACACTTCACTGTGCGCTTGCCACTGGAATTGCTAGGCTTGGAAGAAGAAGGTTGAGTTACAACCTTTGAAGATGTACCCTTATTGGTACTTGATATGCTTCCTATAGGCTTGTTAGATGGAGCCCGATAGGTCTTGTTTTTGCGGCGCTCTACTTATTCATAGTGTAGTACTTTCTTGAATGCATCTGATAAAATAAGTAGATCAAAGGCCATAACAGCATCTCCTATGGAAGATCGAAGGCCTTCAATGTATTTTTGGACCAACTACGCTTCTGACTCATAGAAATTGTTCCGAGATACTAGGAGATTGAATTCCTAAGTGTACTCTGCTACGGTCCTGTTACCTTGTTCAAGGTTTTACAGTCTGGAGAACAGTTCTTTCCTGTAATTGGTTGGTAGAAAGGTGTTGAACATCAATTTCTTCATCTTTTGCCAGTCTCGGATTTTTTACTTCCCTTGACTCTGCCTATGAGTCTTAATCCTCTGCCACCATGATAAGCTCTGTCTTTCAATTTTAAAGAAACCAACTTAACTTTCATATCATCTGGAACTTCCCTGTAATCAAAAGCATTCTCAATTGCCTCGATCCACTCTACAAGCTCATCATGCTCGGTACTACCTGAATAGTCTGGAATATCAACTTTAATATGTATGAATCAAGATTTGCTTGTTTTTCTCTTGCTGGACGCTTGTGTGCATATCTGTGTCTACGTATAGACGGAGAAAGAGAATGAGGTGGTGACTCATCTGATGAGGATAAATCACTGTCATTGGAAGGAGTACTAGCGGGACGCTATGTCTTGTGCCATAATCCCCACCATCTCTATCAATTGCTCCTCCATTATGCCTACTGGAAGGAAAGAATGAAAAAGTTTCTTGTCTCTATTAATGGAATCGCCTGGGAATCTGACATCCGATTGGACAAAGTCACATACCCCATACCCCTTTCATATAGCTGGTGTTACAGTAAAGTTCTTAATGCAATAAATTACGTTGTTTCACCCGATGAGTTTAAAAGAATAATGACTTATGTAACAACCAAAGAGGCTCGAGATATCATGGAGAGAACCCACGACGGATCAACCGTGGTAAAAAAAGGTCAAAATTCCAAATTTTGAATTTTAAATTTGAAAACATTATTATGGAGGAAAGTGAGACCTTTACAGAGTTTTATGCAAAATTGAATTATACAATAAACTCCATGTGGGCTCTCAAGAATACCCAAATCTACCATCTATACTAAAATGCTAAGATCTTTATTTGAGAGGTTCAATCCTAAGGTTGGGTCCATTGAAGAATACCGGGATGTATCCACCATGAGAGTAGAGGATCTAGTGAGGTCCTTGCAGACTTTTGAACTACATTTCGATGAATCTCAAAAAGAAAGTCCATTGCCTTAAATTCGTTAACAAAATCAGAAAATAAAAATGTTAAAGAATCTGAAAGTGGAAGTGATTCAAATGAAGATGTTGTTTTGTTGGTTAAAAAATTCTTAAAGCACTACAATAAGATGAACAAAATGAGAAAGTCTAGAAGAGAAGTGATGTAGGACAACTAATAGGGTGACCCTAAATGTCTAAATTTGGTTCCCTAAATATTAAGAGGGATGAAATAATGCACCTTAAAGCGAAAATGGGCTGAAATTAATCAATTAATTAAAAGATGCAATTAATTAATATAAAAGTTATCACAGATAATCACGCAAGACATCCCCAGAATTTGACGTAAACAAAAGATTTAATAAAATGCTAAAATAGCTTTGAATGAATTGAACACATGTCATTTTAATTGAAAAGACAAGGTTTTAAATAATTGTGCTTTAAATGAGGGAATAGGAAAAAAAAAAAAGGAAGGCACGATGGGTAAGGAAAGGAGGATATGGAGTTACGGATAGTACTGCCACTTTAAAAGTGTAAACCCAAGCGCAGGTAGCGAAGTAATAATTACTCGGTGAGTCTGAGGTCGAATCCATAAGGACTGAAGGTATTAAGAACACTATTTAAAAAGAAAAGAATAAAAATTGGATTTTGATTATTTCCACACAGTATGGAGCAAAGATGGTGATGAATTTAAATCAATAAGAAAAAAAATGCACTAAGGTTCAGGGATCCGTTTAACAATTCATAGGGCATTTTCATCAACTTGTCTCAGTTCAATTTGAATGACGATTCTATTAAACTGGAAGATTGGACAGTTATCTCAATAATAATTTGCATATAATTTGTTCGAATAATTGATGGTTAAGAAATATTAATTACATATCACATGTCACAAGGATTCGACAAGTATTTACTATATTCAGAAATAACAATAAATCAAGAAAAATATATAGACATGGCTAGGTCCTTGAAAGTTTATCACAAATCTCATACATTTATCCAAGTATTTATTGTGTTTGGAAACTAAAATAAATCAAGGAAAATATTTAGATTTATAATAATTATTTAAGATTAGATTAAACCATTCAATTAATCAAAACTCACATTAATATCATTATTGTTGAAATAAAATACCCCAATAAATAATTAAACTTCACCCCTAACCTTAGCTGGGAATTTAGCCAGACATAATGATAAAAGACATGAAAATAATTAATTAGACACTCAATGGTAATTAAAATGGTACTAACCCAAAGTGAAATTCAAAACAGAAATGATAAATAATAAACTAAAGTTCAAAAGAAATCATTAAACCAGTTCTGAGAATAAATTTTAAATAAAATAAACAACTCCAAAGAATTAAAGGGCTATTGAGTCTAAGAAAATTGTAAAAATGAAATGGAAAAAGGAAAAGAAACAATCCCCATTGTCGTTTCTCAGGTTGCTGTTCTACTGCATTTGAATTGAAATTATTGCTCAGACTCAAACTGCCTCTGTCTGGTGTCCTCCTCTCTACATTGTTTGCTGGATAGAGATGTGAAGAGGAAAAACAAGGACGAAGATAAGCCTTCCGTCATCTTCTGTTTATGCGTCATTCACCCGTTTGCTCTTTATTTGGAACGAGACCAGAGTGAAGGGAGGGACAGGTTGCTGCCTAGACTTGCAACCCAATTCGTCACTGCTGGTGCTGCTGGTTCTGAGAAGAAAAGGAGAGAGATGCCTCCCTAATCGATCTTGTAAACAGAGAACAAGAAAAGGAAATGAAAAAGAAAGGAAACCAAAAGAGTCCCCCTTGCTGCTGATCGATCCTCAGTCGCCGGTGTCACTAACCGGAGGTTCATCCCAGATGGAGAGGATATGAAGAAGAGAAGGAAAAATAAAACAAAAGGGGAAGGAGAGTTCTCTCTATCTTATTTTGCTGGCACCGTCACTGTCAGTGTTGCTGGTTCCCTATTCCCCCAAGGAAGAGATCCCTCCAGGAAGAGATGCTCCACCCTTTTGTAGCTTCTACTCCATAGCCCCAATGACTAACTGCTCCATGGTTTTTCTCCTTTTCTCAGCTTCTTTGCTTGGCTAGCCTTTCCATTTTTGCTCTTGCCAAATCCCTCCTACAACGGCTTTCTTCTTCAGCTAATCTGATTCTCTGTTGATTTCATTCAGTGCTTTCCTTTTTATGCTTCGTTTCCTTTCTTGTGCTTGCACTGCCCATGCTCCAACGGTCTTCTGCTGCCAGCTATCCGCCCAGACCAAAGACATGGTCAGTTTTGATCATAACTCAGTTTTGACCCAGCATCCACTCAACTCGGCTTTGAACTCGATATTTGACTCGGCCTTTTATTAAATTGGCTGGGTTAATTTCCTGAAATAAAGTGAATACACGTAATAAGTCATATTAAATAAAACTCATAAATTCACGTGTAAATGCATATATTAATTATAAAAGAAATGTGAGAATGCCTAATAATATTAAGATATAAGTGCATTTTTTGGCATTTATCAGATACCAAGGGGAGGGCTTTTTGGTGTTGCGGCAGAGGCTAGTGGACTTCAGAGGAAGAGGCGACAAGCAAGGGTGGAACGGAAGTAATGAAGGAATGGGGAAGGGAAATCAACAGCAATAGGGATGGGTTTTAGAAGGTTACGACGGTAAAGGGGACTCAAAGTGGGGAGACGGAAGTGATTTGGGATTGGTTTGATGTCACAGCACAAAGGAATGGGTTAGAGAATATGGCAACAAGAAGGAGATGAGCTTAGAGGGGTTTCACGGTAGTAAGGCTTGGGTTTGGGATCCCAAAAAAAAATAAAAAATAAAAAAAGAAGAGAGATAGAAGATGTGTACCTGGATAGAAGATGGAAGGATGGTAACCCTACACTATGCTTCATGCCAAAAGAAGTGCCTCACGCCAAAGGAATCGCTCCATACAATCAATCACACCAAAGTTGCGAAGATCTCAAAAATTTCAATTCATTCAATCGTGTGTTGCTGCCCTAATGGGCTGACAACCTATTTATTCAGATACATAAGGCACAAAGATCAAAATACCCTTGTATGAAAAAAAATCTAAAATACCCTTAGATAATAAATAAATAAAAAGAAATTACATCAAGCCAAATAAATAAAACTAAATAAATTTGGTGAATCATATGCTCCAAAATGCTCTGCATCAATCTCCCCATCTGAGAAGAAGTCGACCTCGAGTTCTAATGGACAAGAAGAAAGCGAGTCAAATCACACGTACGCCTTCCGAGTTTGAGATCTTCAAGTGTAGCTTGCCCACATGAGACAAATCAACCCACACACATCTTCCCAGAGTGGGGTCTTCAAGTAATATATGCGCACGTGAGGTTTTCAGTCGAACTCTCCTCCTCCATCGATGGTATAGTCGGAAACCCAAAAGGATGTCACGAGCAACTCTGAGTATCGGCAGCAGAAAAGTGTGAACAATATACTCCGATAAAACAAGACTCCAATATCTCTTTAGTAGATTCGGAGCAAGTCGTTGTGGCTCTCTCGCGGTCAACCAAGTGGCACCAGTCATGGACTTGGTTTTTCGCGCCACAAGATATAGTTGGTGTCATTTTGCAGTGATGGAAATAACTTCTTCTACCAAGATAGATTCTATCTTTTCTCTCTCGGGTGTAGGTTGTACAGGTGCAGACCATGGGTCATGTATTGGATTAGGTAGGCTAATAAGAGAGTCAAGGCAATGAGGTGAGGTTGGGTCCAACAGTGTAGCTGTCGGTGGGTCCAGAAGGCCAATAGGCTGGTCAAGAAGGACAATATGTGGGACAGGGTCATGCTGATGTGGGGTGGGGTCTAGAAGTGAAAGTGTTAGACCTAGACAAGGTGTGAGGTCCTCCACATGATCATCCACATCAGATTCCTTGAATCCACAATTATTATCTATAGCAAACTCATATTCTTCATTGCTTATATTAATTTGACAGTTAATTTCAGCATGCAAATTGTGAGTGTGTTGTGCAGATGAAGGTACTCCAAACTTTATTTTCAAATCAATCACACCAGTCTTTAAGTTGGTCACACCTTTACGGATTTCAGCTACCTGGGCAAGGAGTTGAATAGCCCAAGGTGGGGTTGGTTCTCCTGACATAACTCTTAGAGGATTCTAAATGTTGTGTCCTAGATTCTACATGCCATGATACCAAAATTGATTTTTTTTTTAAATGCAATATTTAAAAAAAAAATTACGACGCAACCTAAGACCGTGGGTGCTTAAGAAAACACCTTAAACTAAGCTCTGATTTGATGCAGGACAACTAATAGGGTGACCCTAAATGTCTAAATTTGATTCCTTAAAAATTAAGAGGGATAAAATAATGCACCCTAAAGCTAAAATTGGCTGAAATTAATCAATTAATTAATAAATACAATTAATTACTATAAAATTTATCACAGATAATCATGCAAGACATCCCCAGAATTTGATGTAAACAAAAGATTTAATAAAATGGTGAAATAGGTTTGAATGAACTGAATATATGTAATTTTAACTGAAAAGACATAAGGTTTTAAATAACATGTGCTTTAAATGAGGGAATAGAAAAGAAGGAAGGCACGATGGATAAGGAAAGGAGGATATGGAGTTACGGATAGCAAGGGGAGGGCTTTTAGGTGTTGCGGCAAAGGCTAGTGGATATACCTATATGACCTTTTCAGATTGTTGTAATACCGATACATGGAGATATTTGGCAGATAGTAAGAGCTCTTTATCCGGCAAGAGTACTCTGAATTCCTATTTTAATTAAGCCATTTCTTAACTGAGGGATTCTAAGGCTTTTAGGTCAGTACTAGGGTTCATATACCTGTGTTGGTTGGCATTCAAGGAGTTCTTCCGATTTTGGTGCGAAGCATTCCAAACTTCATATCTTCTGGAGCTTCAAGCTTGATTTGACTTTGCATGTCTTCCAGAGATGCGATCTTGGACACGTCCTGACTCAGTCACAATTCGGTCACGAAATTTGTAATGCAGGACTCAGTCGGACACAGTAACGGAATTGACAACTCAGTCTGACTCAGAGGAAGGATTTAACTTTTAGGCCAAAAAATATGATTGTTGCGACTACAGTGCGCTTCCAACGGAACAATTAAAAACACACTCGATATGTCGACGCACTCAATAGATGGACAAGTTATCGCTCGATATGTTGACAAATACAATTGTACCAATCTGAGGCTTAAGAAATTTATAGAGTTTTTTGTCCAGAACTTAGATCAGGCCACTCGACATATCGACACCCAAGGTGTGTTGTCCTCTCTCGATACATCGACCAACTCGAGTGTATCGATCTGAGAGCAACCTGAAAATACAAAGTACCGTTTCAACCAGAACTCACTCAACCTAGGTCGACATGTCGACCACGACGATGTGTTGATTGGGTTCAGCTCGATGTGTTGATAATCACGATACACTCGATCTAAAGCTGAGGCAGTTTTACAGGGTTTTTAATCCAGAATCTTTGCCATTCCAATCGACACATCGAAGACCACGATGTGTCGACCCTGTTCATGTTGACATATCGACATAGTCAATGTGTCAACCTAGCAAATTGACAGTTTAACAAGTTTGAAACATTTTGGTTCTTTCCACGGTCAATGCTCACTTAGGTTTCATTAATTTTTACCAAAATGATATCTAAGCCTAGACAAGGTCTTCCTAAGGGTATGGGTACCACCTAGAGTCATCTATGACCAATTCACCTTGAGTTATTGTCATACACATGATGATCTTTGAGGCTTGAACATGATCTTCCAATCTTCAGTTCACTTGAGTCGATTCAATGTCTTCAATGTTTTTAGACAATGCTTCACACGAGTAATGGATTTGACAAACGAGAGACTCGATAAGTCGGGACACTAACAGACGAAAGAAGTTTGCACGGGGAGGAAAATGGAAGATAATATAGAAGGGTAAAATTGGAGATCAAACAAAAAAATTGTAAAATAGTGTTCCTTTTATCAAATTTTACCATATGCGAATCAGTACACTTTTTTGACCTTCCTCTTTTTCAAACTATTGTAGAATATTTTTAAAAATCTCAATATTTTATAGAAAAATTAATGAGAAAATATAATATTAAGAAAATAATAAAGATATAATAAATAAAAATATTAATTAAATAGAAATCTTAATATCATTCATTCATGAATAACTAACAACCAATTTAGAATAAATAATATATTAGAATACAGTTCAATAAATATCGTACAATCTTTAAAATATTAACAAATATTTTAAAAATATTGTAGAAATTTCATTAAAATTATTGGAAAGATTTCTTAATAAAAAAATTACCGGGAATTTATCAGAGATCTTATCACTGTATTACCATTTATCGCATTTTTAATGCGATTTTATCAAAAGTATCAATAAATACACGTTATTAACACAGTAATTATATTTTACCAATAAAAACGTGATAAATTTGAATTTATCACCGATACTTGTGACATTGGTTCAAAAGCTCTTGTAATGATCAATTCAAAGTTCAAACCATTAAATCGACAGTTTATTATTTAAAATTTGAGAAAGTCGACTACCATGAAGTCATCATCTTTATTGTTAGATTAAGGATCAAAACTATCTAAAAAAATTATGTAACCATTTAAATTTAAGGTTAAAAGTCAAAGATTAAGCAGATGATTTAACTGTTTAATTGATCTTGCACCTCTATGACGTTGACCATTTAAAAGGTAAGGTTTAACATAAGCCCAGTCTAAGAATTAAATTAAGGAACCCTTTAGCTCAAAATAAAATAAATTAACTTTTCTTTTACAACTTATATTAGTAGGATAGTGAGTCCCACCACATTCAGTATTTGGTTCTAAATTTTATATACGAAAATCTAAAATTTTAAATAAATATAAGATAATTTACTAATGTACTATGGTATTACATTAGTATTGTACATCATAATAAAGAGTGAATTATAGTTAAAAAAAATAGAGAGAATATAAAAATGCATTTATTTTTTTGTGAGAGTAAAAAGGTCAACACGGAAAGTATAATAAATAGAATAGGTTGGTTTGACTCGAAGGCAAAATTGTCATGAAAATGAAACTATGAAAGTGTTAACAAGGCCAAACCAGCACAAGAGTAAATTTGTGGAGTTGTGTGGATGTTTTTTATATAACCCATCTGAAACTATTAACAAATTTTACGAAAATCTTTTAATTTCTTAAAATCATGCTCTCTCTTACTCGTTCACTCACTATACACATTTATAATGGCTTCATGTTTCTCTCTAATAATAAATTTGAATCTCATCAAACTAACTTAATCTTTAGATTTTTAGAATTGAATTTTAAATTATTGAATAAAGATTTTTATTTGATAGTCATCATAAAATAAAGATGATTTAGATGGAGATTGGTCTATACTAGTTTAAGATTTAGAGAATTAACTATTGTTTAGAGTGATTTAGATTCATTTTATTATAAGTGATATTATATGCTTGCATTTGGTCCACTACTTTATTCGTGTCAATCCTAATTATAATCGAATCTACACCTTTGAACAAAAAGAATGTCATGTCCTAAGTTATGTTCTTTTTTATTCCAATTTTCTTTTATCATGTGAACCTACCAAGGGTTACTCATGTAATGAGTCCCACCACTTCTAGGGTAAATGAATCAATTGGGTATTACTTTTAACAAGTTGACTCAGTCTTTTAGGAAAAATCCGTCAAAATCTGATGAAAACTATGACTCTAATTGATTTAAATCATAGAATTCAAAAGAAATTAATTGTCACGCCCTGCCTGGTGGGCTCAGGATTCGAGGATTTTTTTTCTAACAAATACGGTGATTTCTACTTTTGCTCATGCATAGTCTTGCCAGACAGAATTCTCATTACCCGAATGTCACACGTGTTCTTTGTAAATGGAGATGTAAAATCATATTACATCAAAGTTGTTCACAATAGTTTTATTACATGAAAGATCAGCGATTCGTAGATAGCAATATTCTTTCTGATATATAATTTTAATTAAATATGAGAAGACTTTGGGCCAAAAATTCTTAATGAGTCAAAATATTGCATAAATGGATTGAAGTTTCAAAAATTTAGATGGAAATAAACATTTGCCAGTTGTCACAGTAATTTCAACTTTTCTAAAAGATTCTAAAAAAGCTGATTTTTGTGCCGAAAGAATGTAAAACCAAAATCTTATATTTTGACCAAAATCATTTAGTAGCTATGAATATTTAATACGGTCCATGGATTTGAAGCCCTAGAGAAAGGCAGCAATCACCCATGAGCTCAAAAAAATATCAACTGGGAGTAATGTAAAAAATTTGAAATATCATCGAGTTGGAAAATTTGACTGAATTTTTAGATTTTTTTTTAAATTTATTAAATCACTTGACTCAAAATTCTGTGGACTTGAGTCAACTCAGATTAACATTGCCTAGTTTTTTTTTTAAGTTTTTAAACAATGATTGAGACTTGAGAGCAGGAGTTTAAAATTCGGTATCGACTGATATTTTTCTCTCTTCTCTTTTTTTTTACAAAAACGACCGATATCGGCCGATATAATATGGCCGAAATATCGGTATATACGATTCGTATCGGCCGATATTTGCACCTCTGCTTGAGAGTATCAATGTCCGAAACTAATGTACCGATTGAAATAAGTTCACTGGCCCATCCAACAAGTGACCCATGAATGGTTATTATTCTTTCATAATTTATTTATTGCAAGTGGGTCTTATTTTAAGCTCAATTATAAATTTCGGTTGACAAAAAATCTTCAGTTTCTTCTTAGAAAAAATTGGATAAAATTTGAACATATTGGTGATTTTTAAAATTATCATTCAATATTCTAAAATATATATATATATATATATATACAATAATTTGAATTAAAAATAAATTTTCATCTGATATTTTAAATTTTGATCGAAATTTGTGATTTAAAATCGTGTCGGCGATTTGGCGTGGGAGCTGAGAGGCGAGAGTCCCACCTCGGATAGAAATAAAAAATGAGTAGCTCGTGGTGAGTATTAAAGCGAAGCAGGATAACATAAGCAAATCACGCAGCCATGTGGTGAGCACATGGCGGACTATTCTTTCGCCTTTTACTAAAGAATACCGTGTGCTCGCCACTTAAAGCGGCGTACGCCCATTTTTGGATCCATCCGGTTGGCTGGGGCCCACAAATCTAAAATTTAAACGACGTCTGACAGTCTTTAATCGTTATTGAAGTTCTGTGCTTTGATCACTTAAGAGATTCGGATGTTAAATTTAAGCATAGGATTTTACATTAAAACATGATATTCATAAACTCGATCTTGAGTCTCCAGGAAGAGGTAATTGGGACATCTAATTATATTAGGGAATAATTAACATAAAAATTAGAAATTTAGGGAATAATTAACATAAAAATTAGAAATTAACAACTTCATAAAAGAATAACTGAGCTTCAATCTC
The DNA here is from genome assembly GCA_013350335.1 of Chimonanthus salicifolius. Classification (NCBI taxonomy): domain Eukaryota; kingdom Viridiplantae; phylum Streptophyta; class Magnoliopsida; order Laurales; family Calycanthaceae; genus Chimonanthus; species Chimonanthus salicifolius. Next base: position 33,415,369 of record CM023539.1, read on the forward strand.
TGTTCCAAATTAATTATATTATACTTCCTGTCTCAAATTTTGTTAACAAGTGAGATTGAATCTCTTTAAATTTTATACCCATTTACAACCATAGTTGCTGATTCTTCAATGAGGTGAATGATGTCTCAAACTTGATTTTTGTCCCTAAATTGTAGATTCTCTTTTTTGTCACTTAATCATCTATCTGCATCGTCATAATTTATACCTTGTAAAAAGGTAACTCATCTACATTGACACCTCATCTACATTGACACCAACATCATTGTCATAGTTTTATAAATACACTGTATACTCATCTAATATAGCAGGCAAGGTTATCAAACCCGACTCGGCCCGCAAGTTGACCTGCGGTTCAACCATAACCGGCTACTTTAAGGGTCCGGTCAATTTAGAACTCGTATGGTTTTTAAACCAGTAAATACCCTCCTTGGCCCATGGTTCAACTTGGGTTTTCGCATAAACTCGAGACCCATTTCCTTGTAAAACCTGTATTTGGAATAAATAAAAAAATTAAATACAGTGGAATGCGAATGGACTATTGATGGAATGGAAAAAGTGGAAAATAGCAGTAAGGGTTTTCGTTTTTTGGATTTCTTCATGTCTTCTTTCTCCATTTCCAGTTTCCCTTCGCCTTCATCTACCATCCTGTTGTTCATCACCGCGATTCATCACCTTCTCTCCTCCTCTCAGAAAGACGATCATCCCAGGCAGTCTAATCTCGATGTAGTAACAAAGCCAAGAAAGAAAGAAGGGGAATGAGCTGCACTGAGAGAAAGAGAGATGAGATTAGGGCCGGCTACAGAGAAAGCAAAATAGAAAGAGGGAGAGAGTGTATAGAGTTTTAGATTTTAATGAAATTCCAAATTTATCGTTGTCTCTTTACCAATACAAGTGTGGTTCAGGATATTTTTTAGAAAATAAAATATATTTTTAAACTTTTTCATATAATGTAAATTTATCAAATGAATAATTGAAATAAAAAATATGACTACATTTGGTGTATTTTTTTTTTTAATTATTTTAAAGTGATTCATTAAAAAATAATGTTGGATTAAAATTAGATATGGCAAACCACAAATAGATCAAAATTTGAACATAAAATTAAATTTTTAATCATTTGATTTTATTAGTCAAAATCACATTTTAATTAAAAAACTATATTTTACTCAAAATTTTATTTCAACCCATTAATTAAACTTTATTTAACATATTTTGTCACGCCCCAACCCTCCGGACCCATAGACGTGAGATCTTTTTTTTCTAACACAATAGTGAGCCTTTGCGGAATTCATCTTAATACATGGACTTAACATCTCGTATGATCAAGTTTTGATCTGACATTTGGCAACCTCGGACCCAACCATACCTAGCCGGAAAAAATCATAGGCAGATGGAGGGGCCACCATGGGCCCGCTTAAGACTCAAAATCTCGACAGATTCCACCTCGATGCATAGTATATGTATACACTACTAACCAACATGTAATCTATAACTTGACCTCTTAGGAAAGTCTAAATAAAAAATGTCACACATGATCTACCTAACATTTATCATCAATCAATCACATCAACATCAGAATTACACATCAGAAATGAAGTAGAGTTTATTACATCCTACAGTGTTTCAAACGAACACCATAAAGAGTTTATTACATTGTATGCTCATATGTACAACGTATACTAAGCTAAACATAAGATCCCAACATTGGGTAGATTGCTAAAGGTTTTTCACCCTACACTACAGCTGAAGATTCTCTTGTCCTTCGTCCCCTGAGTTTCCTGTTTCGTAAGGGGCGTGAGTTTTACAAACTCAGTGAAGAGAAAACAACAGCAAGTTCTGGATAATAAAGCATATTATCAACATAATAAACATGTTATCAAACAATAATTTATACAATCAGAAATCATGTAAAATAATGTTAACACAATTATCTACCATGAAATGTCCTTCCTTTCTCAAAAAGATATTCCCGCCAAACGACGTATACGGCTCTTCCCTAGCCACGAGTAATACGTTTCCTACACCGCCGGCAAATTCATGCTCAGTGCTTCACACAACCCGTATTTTAAATACACCTCGTACCAGTGTCATTCACGAGTTATGTACTTCTTACATTGGTGTGAGGTAATTTGATATGCACATCAACATATGGATTTAAGCATAATTGTCAACTCACATAGTATCTCTCACACATATGATCATAATAACCTCACTCAGCTATAATATATTCTTAAGTCCTCCCGCATGGAATCATAATACAAATATCAGCAATCAGTATTTAACTATACTATGCTGGAAAACTAAACACGATTAAAACCCACCAATGGGTTATATTATAACACAAATAATTGTTACCGTTCTCTTCAATTGGGTACGTCTACCTTATACTCATCATTTATCGCATAAATTAATTATCCTGCAATACACACAGTTGTACACAAAATGCATATTCCTATCGGAATCACTGTTGGATACCTGATCTATCATCAAATCACCAACATCATAATACCAAGTAGTCTCTAACAATAAGTGAGTTCCATACTCCGTTTTAGGATGGCTAGATCTCGACCTCTCGAACCACTCTCATGTTCACGTTTCATATGTAAAAACTCATAATCACCTCCGTCCGTACGTATGAACAGTGTCAGTATCGCATTCTAATCCCATCACATCCTTCCCGTCAATAAAAATGACCACGGATATCCACTTATTACTGTAGGGCTACTGGTGAAAGAAACATTGTATTGAATGCAAAATGAGATGTATTTTAATAAACACATAGTGTGGTTGAATCTCCTCACCTTCGGTTGGCGAGTGTTTTTCAGTAATCTGTTTAAAACGTAAAATAGTATAAATATAACGTATAATAACACTATATAGTCATAATATATAATCGTAAGTGTTTAGAATATCATGACAATACAATTATAGAGTTTTCTTTCAATTTTGTAAAAATTACGATTTTGCCCCTGAGCTTAATACGGACTAAAAATAAACCCACAAGTGGTCTAACATAAATATTTTTAAGCTAAAACAACATAAAATCCATTTTTGAAACCTTTCCAAAAAATTACGTTTTTGTCCCCAAAAAGTATCCATAATTACCAAAATGCCCCCGGACACTATTCACAAAAATGTCACTGATACTATTCATGAAAATTATGAAAATGTCATTCGGGTACTATTCATGAAAATTACGAAAATGTCATTCGGGAACTATTCATAAAAATTACGAAAATGCCATCAGGTACTATTCATAAAAATTACAGAAATGTCATCACGTACTGTTCACCCAAATCACGAAAATGCTACAATTTAGGAAATGAACAGTGCGCCGCAAATTTACTGTTCATAGGCAGATTTTCAAATTTCATGTATTTTCTTTTCCAATTTTTATAGAGCAAACCATAAGTCATTTTCTGATGAAATTGAATATCTACCTTACTCTTAATGAGGTCTACAAGCTAAAAATATTAACTCAAAATAAATACTTAAACAAATCCTCTGAAAAATTAAGACAGTTGTTTTAGGGCAATTGTAAACACCAGTAGAGAGGAAAAAACTGAGAAAAAAAAAACTGTATGAACTTGTGATTTTAAAGTTAAACTGAGTGCACATATTTATAGTATTTTGAACAATACTATTGAAAACTGTTGGAATCACCGTAATCGTTTGATCTGTCGGCGGGTTAAAAAAATCTCAACTGTTCAATAGTGTCAGCAGAAAAACAAATGAAAAAATCTTATCTTCTGCAATAGTGAAAATTACTGTTTCTTTAACCTTTTTCTGTTCGTCTATATTAGACCCTAACTCGTAAAAATCCGACACTGCAGGTGTGTTGAGAAGACGGGATTTACCTACGGTGGAATGTTCACTTTTTGTTTTGACACCGAAAATAGAGTATTTTTCCGAAAGTCAATATTTTAATAAAATAGACGGCTTATAATCACCGTGATTTTGACACTTCGAAACAAGTGTTTAACATACTCATTTCGACATTCTAAAAATGTCAAAAAGTTTGATAAAATACAGATCGACTGTGATCTGATCTTGCTAATTTTCAGAATACGGGGTATCTTGAAAATCGGGGCTTTTAGATAAAAGCATGTGTAAAATACACGTTTCGAGGAATACTCGTGAAATTTTGGAAACACCACTGAGTAGCGTAGTCAAAAGCTTAATATGTATGTGAATTTCAAGGTCTGAATATATCAGAAGAGTGGTCTTTCACACTCAAGAAGTTTATAAGACATTACTCATGATTTTATATGTAAAACAAAAGACATTAAGTAATGTCCAAAATGCCCTCCGAACTTCGTCTGGCTGGATCATTAAGCAAACCAGATCTGATCGGGTCACATAATACCTTTTCGGGAAGTTCTTTCCGTACTCTATCATATTAACCGGTCACAAAGCCGAGTTAATAGTTCTAAAAATTTGTCATTTTCTAATTAAGGATCGGGTTATTACATATTTATAATATAATATTGATTGCATGGGTTTGACCGAGTTTGAATCTAACATTTCATTGAGACAGTTCACTTCAGGGGCCAATTTTTAAAGCATTGGATAAGATAATTGTTATCAGTCTCAACCACTAAAATATATATTGATAAAAAAAATTTTATATAAATTTTATTTCAACTCATTTATTAAACTTTAGTCAATAATTTATAATATTTATAATATTATATTAATGACATGAGTTTGACCAGATTTGACTACGGATCCATTCAGTTGAATCTTATTTAACATATCCTTCCTCTAAGATGGATCGTTCAACAGATCGAATTTTAAAACATTGATAGCAGGTCTTTTAACTCATTAAAACCTTCTTAAAATTATATTTTGATCCTATATTTAGTCTTAGGACGTGCATCATCTATAATTAGATTATTGGTGACTTATAAATTATTTTATAATTATTCTATAGTGGTTGTGCCATTGGTTCAAAGTGAACAATATGGTGTGATACACTACATGGATTTGAGCAAAGTCTTTCAAAACTTCACAAACCATATAAAAAAAATTCAACTTGACTCTCTCTCTCGTACCAGTTTCAAATCCTATCCAATTTAGATGTAACTTTCAACCTTAGCCTAAAAAGATAAACTTTGGATTTGGTACCATTACCAAAGTTGCGTAGCATAAGTATTGCAACTGATAATATGTCTTAAAAGATTGGAGCTATACACTCTGAGGTCAAGCAAAATTTTGAAAAATCCAATGATAAATATTTAGCAAAAATTCTATTATATTTAGCAAAATTTTAATTTTTGTATTATTCTTAACAAGTTGTAAATTTTATATTTTCATCACTGTCTGGCCAAATTAGAAGATTAAAAGAGAGCTTATTTATTAAATTCTTAAAATAGGCCTACGTTTATAATAAGTTGGGTTAGGATTATTTTTTAAGTATTAAGTTAGATCTTGAGGTTATTTCGAGGGCTTCATATATACATGTATGTAGTGTGGCGAATTGAATGAAGAAAATTATTAATTCTTTTCTTTTCTTTATTTTATTTCTCTTTCATTTTGAATTTTAAAAGAAAATATGTTATTTTTTTTTTCTTCTAGTTCCATTGTGTCACCTTTCTAAAATTAATTTAAAAAAAAAAATTGTAAATGAAACTAATCTTCACGCTACAATGTATCCAACAGCCAGCATAAAATCAGGGCCGGCCCTAGCTATAGGCGAAGTAGGCGGTCGCCTAGGGCCCCCAAATAAAAAGAGCCCCCAAGTCCATAAGCTCTTTTACTATATGTTAAATAGTTAATAGTGTATATTTAAAGCGCACACACATTCTTGTCCGGTTGGTTAGAATTCTCCCTTTATAAATACAGGCTGAGATCAAATCCCGACTGTGTTAATAATAGTAATTTCTTTTTTATCAAATTATTTAATAATAGTAATGAAAAATAACAATAATTTAAATTAATACTACTTGGAACATTTGACTACTTTTAACTATTTCAAATTTAAAACACTCCAAATTGAAAATTTATATATTGATAATTTTTCTACTCAATTTAAAGCGTAGGTTTATTAAAAAATTAAAATAATAATACTAACGATCATAATAATAATTATTATAATTCTCATTTTATTGAGTTTAATAATAATAATAATATAATTTTAATTAATAAAGACACTTTTAAAATATATCTATCATCTAAATAAAGAGAGAGAAATCTATATTGAGTTGAAATTTTTGAACTAAAAATAATTTAAAACTTTTAAAATTTGAAGAGATGAAAAAACATAACTTTATTCATTTGATCAATTTAGATTTTATTAGAACTAATATACAAGTATAAATCATTATAATTAAGATAATTTTTAATTTTTAATTTTTTAAAAAATACAAAAAAAATGAAAAATTAAAATAATAATAATATCTTCGTTTCAAATGAGAATTTGCATTAGTGTCACACTCCATAGGATAAAAGATGAAGTATCAAAAGAATGAATTGCGAAATTATATAAAAAGAATGAATTGTTGTTTTCCAAATGCATGAATTGCTTATAAAATAATATTGATTATACCAATTACAGTTACCTATGCAGAAATAAGTTTTTCAAAGTTAAAACTGATAAAATCTTATCTTCGGTCTACAATGTCATAAGAAATATTAAATAAATTAGCTATCTTATCTATTGAAAAATAAATGTTAAAAAAACTTAAATATAGTAATTTTGCATCTCAAAATAAGAATAAATTTTAAATAATATTTTGTTATAAATTTAATTATAATATTTTATTTAGTTTCACACATTGTAAAAAAAAATTATATGATTTTATTTTTTATGAGTATATAAAGACCCCATCTTAAAAACGCATGTAGAGCCTCTGAAATCTTATGGCCGCCCTGCATAAAATGGAGCTCATTTGAACCACACATATGTTGTCGTGTGGGTAAAGGAATTCAAGAAGATAAGAGGTGTCGGTAACGAAGGGACATCTCTGTCATCCACAATAAAAGTTCTTATCATAAAAGAGCTTTTCTTGAACCCACTTTAAAATCAAATATTATTGATAATTTTTTTTAAATTTCAAAAGGTTATCATATAATAAAAAAAAAACTAAATATATAATTATGTAAGGATTGACTAAAGATTTTTCCTAAAAAGTGAGATTTTCCATATTTATTTAGACAAACTTTTCTAGGAATATGGATCTTGGTGCCAATTATTTTTAGGAAATCAGTCCAAAAACATTTCTTTTACGTCGCATGGAGAAATGTTGTTCAAGAAAAATTTATAGAGTTAAAATTTAAAAGTTTAACGAAATAAATTTTAAATACCTTAATCATTTGTATATCCGACTTGGCTCATTCATTAAACGGACTTTACAACCAACTAAGCTACGGTTGATCTAACCTTATTTATTTATCAAATGGATTAATCTAAAATGATTAAAGATTAAATGAGTTGACCTATCTCAACCCATATACAAAATATGTTGACCAATGAGTCTTAACTCATTAATTAAATGGGTCAACCTAATCCAAGTAGAAGAGAAAGATTAAATAGGATGAACTAACTTGTCTCATTTGTTAAGTTGTAGACAATAAGGGTATAAATATCGGATTTTAATGATATCGGCCATATTGGCCCATTTCATTCTTTCTCTCTCTTTTTGAAACATCGGTTGTTTTTTTTTTTTTGGCATTTTTATTTAAAAAAATTTGGAAAAAAAAAAAGAATATCAGTTGATATTGGCCGATATATCAATAGAATGAAGCACCGATTTCTTTTTTTACTATCAGGTGATATTAATGATACGGCCAATATATATCGGCGATATATCAACCATATCGGCCTATATCCAATTTGTACGGGCAATACATATTATATCGGTCAATATGTATTGGCCCTTAAAAAAATCGATACGTATCGGCCGATATTTTTACCTCTGGTAGACCCAACTACGATGCAACTTGGATTGGGCCTGATATGGGCCCACATGAAAACATTTAAAAAATTCAAGTTTGGGTTGACTTGGGCTTAGGTTGGACTCAACGCAAAATAGCATATGCTTGAATTAGAATTTGAGTTGGGCCAATCCCAGTGCAAGGAAGCCAAAGTTTGATTCAAAAGTCTAAATATGAGCTCTAATTTATGAAATAATTATATAATATATGATTTATATTTTAATAGAATAATGCAAAACTTTCATTTTAGATCCAAATAATACTAAGCCTCAGCTTGGATAAACCAACAAAAGTATTTTAAGCTTGCAATTAGATTGAGATCCTACAAATACAATTCAGGTAGGACATAGTCTAAAACCCATTCAGTTGGCCCAAGCATAGGCCTAAACTCAGGCCCACTAGTAGAAATTTGGTCTCTGATTTGGATAGATCCAAAACTCAGTCTGATTCGCTTAAATTATAACTCTAGGTTATGTCCGACTTATCTCGACCCATATATTAAGTTAGTTGACTCAATCTAACTCTGATTAATTTATCAACCAACTTTTGTTTATACAATTAATAAAAATTAAATATAAAATATTTTTCATTAGAAAGTGAAGTATTTTTATGATAGAAAAATCTAAAATATCTACCTCTCCTCATGTAAAAACATGAGCATCGAGTGACTACAAAATGTTCTTACTTAACATTTGTCTAAAATTCTCATAAACTTTATTTTCAGGTAATATTCACAAACGTGCACTTTACAAATGCTTTTCATAACCCAGGTGTTTATATAATTACTTGTTTTATGTAATTTAAAATTTAAAATATAAAAATCTATTTCCTTCGACTCCTTATTTTGTTATTTTAACTTTTTTAAGGGTTAAAATGGTAAAACTCGTCTGAACATTTACAGAATGCCAGAGATAAAGCACTCTAAATTTTTTTGAAACGTGGAACACGCTCCTCCGCTTCCCGAAATGTTCTTCGTACACGTCAAAAGATGAAAAGGATAAAAAGGTCACTCACAAGGTAAAAAAAGGACAAAGAATTGTAGTCCGCGTACTACTAATTCAAGTGGCCATGTACAGACAACACGAAAACCTAGACCACTAACCTCTAAACAGCTCGCTCCCAAAGTTGTTCAGATAATCCGAATGCTGCTTTTCTTTCCGAATATGATGATTAAAGACTACGAAAACCTCAAAAGTTGAAAAATTTATGATTTTCAAAGCAAAAAAATCATCACATTACTTCAGTCCATGTAAATATCTAGAAAATCTGAATTTAAATATTTATTTTTAAATTTTTAAGTGAAATTATCATTCTATCTCGTGTATAAATTTGAACGAATTTTCTATTTATTTTAAATTCGTTCGAATGAATATATTCTTTTGAATGAACGCTTTAATATAATTTTCATTCTTTCAAATCAATGTTCATTCGTTCGAATGAACACTCATCTGAACAACTAAAATTATACTGATTTGTTCGTTCGAATAAGTATATTCATCCGAATAAATTGAAAATGAATTGATAGTTCACTCAAATGAATAGAACACGGATAGATAGAATGGTAATTTTACTCGATTTTTTGAAATCAAGTGCGTACAAACAGAAAAATCGAGTGTCTATATGGGGCCTTCTTAAAGACTGACTCATGTAAAAAGTTTTTTCCTCTTTCTGTCTCATTGGTCATTGTTGTCTGAAAGTTAAACTATCGCTCATTGTCACCATTGGAACCTATCAGTTCGGCCCGATCTGAAGACAAATCATCCTCGGATCATTTTTCAGAATATTTGTAAAGTCCTTAATCACTTTTACAGTAATTTTGTATTTTGAATGTATTGAATATTACTTTATAAAATGGTTGAGATAGTATAATTTTTTATTCTGAATATATTGAGTATTAAATTAGAGAGATTTATTACATTTTGTATGAGTCTGAGGTCAGGACTAACTGTTGATATTATTTTAATAGAATAATACATTATAGCGACTTTACTGTATTTATTTGATAAATCTAGTAAATCATTATTTATAAACCTCTCCAAAAAATATTTCTAAATATGAACTTCTAACTTTGTTATTTTCAAACATATTGCCATTTTTCTTCTGTACAAAAATTCTAAAAGATTTTGGATGTTAGTCATCGTCAAGTGATATAATCATATCATAATCTACTTGATGCTAAAGGTTTAAAATTTGACATCGACTGATATTTTTCTCCTAATTGGCCGATATCAGAATCACCAATATATATATCAGATATTGGATACATATTGTATCGGTCGATATGTATCAGTCAAATATCTAATACATATTGTATCGGCCGATGTGTATCAGTCAAAAATCTCAACTTGATGCATCTATGAAAGGAAATTTAGAGAAGGAAGGTTGTTGCTTTCAGTGAAATGTGAGAGACTTAAATAGATCAGTTACATTGAGAATGGAATGGTTAACAATAAATTTTAATTTTTTAATTTTTTTTTCTGTAGAATAGCATACAATCTTAATCTCAATATTCATTTAGAGAATAATCATTTAAGTGAGTAAAATAACACTTTTAAGAAAGTTTTGGATACCCATTTTTAAGATTCAAAATAAAAAATCATAATAAAAAATGAAACTCAATTTATTCATTAAATATTACCATTATCTTCTACATATTACATTTACAAATACATAATTATTTTTAATTTTAATAAGCACCTTTATTAGAGATTTAAATATTCTCCAAATTTTCTTAAACATTGCACAATTATATCTTAGAAGCAAATTTAAAGCTGTCTCTAGATGAATAATTAATTTTTATCATTCTATATAAAAATAAAATATATTTTTCAAAAACATTATTTTATATTAAAAAGAAATAATACTAAAGAGACGTGTTAGAAAATTAACAAAATTCTTACACTTCGTGAAAAAATAAAAAACCGGCATCAGCACTACACTGAATCCCCTTCTCAACATAAAAGTAAACTAGTACCATTTTTAAAAGTTTAAATTAATAGTCAGTAGTTTTTTAAACTTAATAAATGAATAAAAACTTTCTTATTTTACTTTTGATTTTATCGTAAAAAGAAAAAATAATATATAAAAACTCTTCTTCAAAATAATATATAATACACCTTCGTATTAAAAGATGTAGAAAGAATCTTGTCCAAGTTTTACAAAGAACTCGATTTGTCCCAAAAATTATTACAATTTATTTAATTTATTTTTGCCCCTCTTCAAAAGAGTACTTTTTAGAATAGTGATTTTTCATCAAATTTTTTTTAAAAAAAAATTCTTTGATGGACAATGAGAAAAATTATGGTTTAAATTTTTCTCGTGCCGCACCAAATTGAAAAAAATTCAATTGTGCATTTACTTCCCTCTTTCTAAAAAATAAATGTAAAATTGAAATTTCTTTAAAGTGGTTCACGGTGAAAAAATTTGCAACACAAAAAATCACTATCCATTTTTAAACTTATTTGCTTAAGTAGTTTTATGTTTGAAATTGAATTCGAGTCCAACTAAACCAAACTCAACAATCCGGTTTCAAATAAGACTTCAAAGTATGAATACACCAGTACAGTACGGTACAGGACATATACTACTTTAACAACACAAAACCAGAAAGACACAGAATGACAGGAATGAAGAACAGAAGCAGAGAGCCACATTTCACATTATCAATGGCAGAAGATGATCTTAAGCTCACGCGGCGAGGTACAGTCGTGGGTGAGGCTGGGGCTGTCGTGGGCGTAGGTGAAGGTGGAGGGGCAAGCGTGCTTGAAGAACTCTGAATAGCTCGATCCCCTGCATGTCGCTGGACTGTTGTAATGTCCCCTGCAACAAAGCTCGTCCGTGCCGTACGCCTCGCACCCGCTCTTGCACGCGATCACGTGACCGTACGGCCCCTTCACCTGCTGCCCGGCAGGGCAAGTAGCAAGCAGGTCCTCCCGGCACCCCACCACCGGACACCTGCCCTTCCCCTCATGAGGGGTCACCGTCAACGGCACGTTGAAGCCGTCCACCAGACTCACGCTGTAGGAGGAATGGTCGTACTGGGAGTGGTGGAGGCTGAACTGTACCAGGGTAGCCGGTGTTTTCCCTCCTGCGCCGTTGCACTCCAGCCGGCCTCCGCAGTCGCCGGTGAGGCAGGTGAAGTGACCGCCATTGTATGAGCAGCTGGTTCGGGCCCAGACCCTTCCGGACCAGTGGTGGGTCGGAGCAGGGAAGGAGTGGTGGGTCAGAGAAGCGAGTGCAAACCCACCGCGTTCGAGAACTTCGTGACCGGAGTTGGGTTGGATGGCCGGCCAGACGGTGAAGGGGCAGTTGTTGACGAGGGTCAACATGAGCGTAGCTTGGGCAAGTGGGTTTAGGATAAGGAGGAGAGAGAGAGGGAGGAGAATGGAAGGAGAGACCATGGTGGTCGGTCGAAGTGGGAAATCTCACGTCTTTTGAGGAAGAGAATACGGTAATAAAATGGAGAGCGGCTGAGCAAATTTATAGATGCAAAGATGGGAGTGAAGGTCTAGAAACCTCACAGAACTCTCACGTGCAATTCTAATGTTATGTGATAAGATCGTCTCTTCTCTTTGCATTAGCAAATGCAATCAACGGCTGTCAATCAAACTTCGTTTCCAGATATTTCAAATTTAATTGATTGTTAATTTTTTTTAATAAGTGTGTTTTCATTCCCCATTAAAGATAACACTAATTCTATGTATAAATTTCACAATCCATTAACTCAAATAAATAAAAATAAATCTGTAGAGAATGATTAAAAAAAATTAAATGTACATTGAACTCAATACCATTTTTACAAAGAAGTTTCTTCACTGTCTTTTAATTTTACTTACTCAAAGTATCAAATAGTCTTAAAACTTAAAGCACACAATATATATTTGAAGTTTGAATTTCTTTTTATTAGATGCATTTATTTAGATACTTTAAATTATGTATAAGTTTATAAATTTATATTTCTTTTTACATTAATATAAAAATAAAATAAAAATCTTAATCTATTGGTAAGCTATGTAAGCATATATTATATATACATATAGGTAAATTGATGTAGACGTATTTACAAATAGTAGACCCCATCATATATTGTCATAAATTTTAATTTATGTAAAATTAGATTGCTTAAATTATAAATTTAGAGAGCATTTAATGAAGAAAAATTGAAAATAAGTTGCTAGGTTCATATACTAGGAGTCTAAGTCCATTTTACAATATTTAAAATTATGGATCTTGTTTTGAAAGGTATATAAAACTCGTTAATTTTCACATGTTCATTTAAAGGGTGTGAATCAGTTTGGATCAAGGTGCTTAAAAATTGGTGGAATTTGTGCAAAGATGGGTCGAAGGTTGGTAATTTATTTAAAAGCAGTCTTCGATTTTTGGTCGGCAAAGGGGACCGTACTTGCTTCTGAAATGATCTATGGTTGGGGGATAGGCCTTTGAAAGAGGCTTACCCTAGACTTTATAGGGTATTCAGGAATAAACAAGCTTTAGTTCAAGAAATGGCCAAGGTGAATAGGTTGGGAACATCATGGAGCTTTGACTTTAGGAGGGAGCTCCGAAATTTTGAGATTGATTCCTTAAATGACCTGAAGGCGAAACTGGGTGAGTTCAAGTTGGATTCGGAAAGTGGGGATGAATGGGTGTGGCTGGGCAATTCTTCCGGGGTTTTCTCAGTCAAATCTCTGACTGATCTCACTTTCCAACATGTGGAAGGTTCTCTAGTTCCTCAGGCCTTTGTTTGGAACAATCTGGCCCCTTCTAGAGTCCAGTTGTTCACCTGGTGCAGTGTAAAAAGAAGGATCTTGACTAGATTGGAGCTTAGCCGCAGAGGTCTTTTAGGCTCCGACTCCGATTCTTTGTGCCACTTTGCAATTTGGTTGAAGAGTCATTAGACCATCTCTTCGTCTTGTGTCAAGTGGCCTGGAGATTATGGAGTCGCTTTGTAAACCTGTTGGAAGTTTCGTGGGTCAACCCTGGATCGTGGGACGGCTTGCTGGAGTCTTGGTCTTTGGCCCGTTTGCATGTTCGGAAGAAACTTATGTGGAATACTATACCGGCCGTCGTTTTGTGGTCCATTTGGAGAGAGAGGAATTCTAGAGTCTTCGAGGGTAGCAGTATGGAGTTTGATGAGCTTTTTGATAAAGCAAAGTGGAGATTATGCTCGTGGCTCTGTTCGAACAAAGAATTCAAGGATTTTAAAGCTGAAGACTTGTGTTTATCTTTAGATGGCTGTTTGGGTCTTGCCCTTAAGCGAGGTAAGCCGCAGGTGGATTGGACCCCTCCGCATGCTGGCTCTTGGAAGTTTAACTTCGATGGATCATCAAAAGGAAAACCTGGACCGACTGGGATTGGGGGAGCACTTAGAAATCATTTGGGTATCACCTGCATTGCGTTCTCGGAGTCTGTTAGTATCAAGGAGTCTAATGAGGCGGAACTTCTCAGTATTCGGAGAGCTCTATCCTTAGGAGTTTACTTAGGGGGGATAAGATTAATCATCGAAAGTGACTCATCCAACGATATAAAATGGGCCAATGGTCTGAAAAGACCCCCTTGGAGATTAATCACCTTAGTTAGGGAGATTAAGGAATTAACGTCGGGCTTGGAAGTATCCTTTTCTCAAATTAGTAGGTCTGCAAATGGTGTGGCGGATTTCCTTGCAAAAACTGGCGTTGAAGGGGCTACTCATGACACCTTTTTCTCCCCGGGCAGTTAGCGGCATTCCCTCTTGGGCTTTTAGTGGGTTGAGGGGCTGCTACTTTTTATTACTGTTGGACTTCTTGTTCTTTATACTTTGGGTGCGGGGCCTATTTCACATAGGCTCTCTCCCCCTTTTTTTCTCTATTTTGTATGGTTCTTTTTTTTAAATGAAAATCTACTCTTAACTGTTTCAAAAAAAAAAAAAGATATATTCACACTTGTTTACTTTAAATTCAAAAGTTTATGATTCAAGAAAACAAGGATTTGAGACACCTCAAGAAAGATTTTTTGTGATTTTCTATCTTAATTTTTATCTATGAGTCGTATAACAAACCATCCGGTGAAGGATATTTTTGATAATATTGATGCATAGAAAATGATTTTGATATGTAAAGATATCTTATTTGTGCATAGACTTTCAAGACAGGTTATATTTAGTTTATCTTTTTTTTTTTTTAATTTTTTCTCTAAATTTCATTATAAATAAGGCCTTTGGCCCATAGAACTTATAAGTTATTTTGAGTGAATTTTATTAACTTTTATGGTTATTATTTTATTGAATATTTTGTTTGAATTTATATTAACATTTCAAGAATTCAGATTATCTTAAATTGTTTGTTTAACTTCCAGTGAGAAAGAGATCAAATAATTTGTTTTTAAATGAGATTTTGTATTTCTTTTTGGTGCAAGAGAAATATACGGAACTTTTGTTGAATTTCAGAATTTTCTTTAATATTTTAAAGTTTGAGATTACTTAATTCTAACATGAAGAAAATTAATGTTTCTAAAAATTCTACAATATTAGAATCTATGATTGCATCTTATATTATTAAATAAAATTATATTCTTTTATTATGTGTTATTGAGCAAGAACTTGAATACAATTAAAATGTGTTTTTATTAATATTATCGAAGCTGATATTAGTTTAAAATTTAGAACAAGATGGGATTGATTGTGGTACGTTAGGTGGTGGAAACAGAGAATCCGATGGTCAGCTTTTTGAGATTTCAAAAAATGTCGGGATTTAATTATATTCTATTTTTGAGAAAGTTTTGGTGGTCTTTAGGACTATCATCAGTTCACATTGGGTTCAGGGGGTTCAAATAAAGTAATAAACAGTGGAAGCCGCATATACTCTAGCATATGCTGCCAGTTGTCATGTGGACTGTGGAGAAACTCTAATAAAGTTGATTCATTCTATTTATAAAAAGCTTTCATTGCTTCTTTTATTGAAGCAAATATTTTAAAACTAAATCGTTAATCAAATTATTTTCCTTATATTTCATTTAATTAATTTTAACTTTTAAGTAAATTTGTTTTGAAAATTTTACACTATAATGCTAATAAAACATCATCGTAATGTAGTGTATTGTTTTATTGTAAAATAAATATTAAAAATATAACAAATTGAAAATCATGTTACAACTTACAACATGATAGTAAATAACAAAAAATAGCATTTTATTGAAAATAAGAAAAGGATAAAATAAATAAAATTATAATAGCGTTGAATAAATTGAACTATTTTAAAAATGAAGTATCTAATAAATAGATTTAGATCCAATTAAGTTGAATGGTACTATTCAGTTTAATTTTTAAACACACTTTTTAAAAATATTTTAAAAAAATCTTAAATTTGAAAGTTTAAGTTTTGTCTTAATTCAACTGGTTGCCTTCCACTTCAATAAGTGAGAAGTTGCGAGTTCCAATTTTTATGAGACTTAAAGGTAGTGAGTTTGTTAATGAGAATTTTACCTTAGGTATAAGTAAATTAAAAGAAAAAATTGTTAAGAAATTAGAATTCTTATGATAAAATTTTAAATAGTTAGATTGAGACAAGAGCCTATAGAAGCAAGTCTGAGCTTTTTTTTAAAGATATTTAAATTTAAATGTATATAAATCAAATATTTTTTAAACACCAATTAGTTTACAACTTTAAGTTTCAATATACTAACTACGAAAACCTTTAAATACAAATTGAAGCAACTAAAAATATCTACGCAGTACGTACATTTTATGTGCGTGTAGTGCATGCGTAACCCACTTGTTCTCAAATGCACAGTAAAACTGACGCCTCTGCACTGACATTGAGCTGCAAGCTGGATAAAGAAAGACCAGCGAGATATGTCTCTCTTGGCCCTCGTGAATGCTTCGGTGCTATTTTTCTTTTTAACACTCATTTCGGGATAGTTGAAAAATACTATTATTTATAAAATATTATGTTTTAAATGTGAGTGTCAAAAGATTTTAAAGTGTTAAAGGATTTTTATTATGTTATCATAATTAGTTTAGATATTTAATTTGAAATTTTTTGAAAATACACAGTTCTTAAAAAATAACTTTAAAATTTTAAGGGAAATTTTATTATTTAAATAATATACTATGCATTACTGTAGATTCAACATGAATCAATCACATGTTTCACTCAGTCGATTTTCTCCGTTCGTGTTAGCTGGAGAAATCGAATCAATCGCATATTTCAATCGGTCGATTCTGTTTTACAAAACAGAATCGTGCGATTGATTCGATTTCTCCAGCTAACTTATGGAATTGTACGATTGATTCATGTTTACCCTATCTTTCGTTCGTGTTCGAGGGATCAATCTCACGATCCCATGAAATCAATCGCACGATTCTATGCGGAAGGGATCGATCGATCGAAGTGAAAATGAACTGTTTGTTCAATCGGTCGATTCCACGCGGAAGGGCAGAATTATAATTTTTACTCAAAATCTGAAATTCGGTGTCTGGTAACAGATTTCCGCAGTATATAAATGCCGAGCCATAATTTAGGGTAGCTATTTGGATATCTCATTTTTTTTTTAGGGCACATCTTATTTTAAAATTTTATATAAAATTTCCATTTTGCTCCTCAATTTTGTATACATGAATCATCTTTTTCCAAAAAATTAAGAGGTAAAATGGTAATTTGCATACAAAATTTTGAAATGGAGTATCTCTTAAAAGAAAAGTAGGATGTCTAAATGGTCATCCATAATTTATGGGTAGTTTTCAGTTAGAGACATATCATCTCGATTTCTTAGGATAAAATTATTATTTTGATATTTGCTTCTTAAGAAACAACGAATCCTCTGCATCGTTTGAATCAATCGTGGCGAACATTTTTCTTTCGTTTAGACATTTGAACTATTCGGACGAAGATTGCAATATAAAATTCGATCATTCAGACGATCATTCGCACGTTCCAGCAGATAGTGGCCAACACCTTCTTCTCTTTTGTTGGCGGCAACTACAGATCAATGAATGGAGGTGGCTCCACCTCTCTTTTGCACAGCAGAGTTGGCCGATCCCTTCTTTCTGTTTGAATTCTCATTGGGTTACAAGAGACAACAAACGTCTCTTACTGTCTTCCTTCTTATCTATTTTTGCGATTTTGCAGTGACACTGGAGGAGCTCTCTTCTTCGGGAAAGAGTGACAATTTCTTTTACTTGATCCATATGATCAATTCATGGTAAAGACAGTGAAGAAATCAGAAGTTAAGGTTCCTCGCACAGGTTGGATAACACTGCTGATTTCTTCACTGTCTTTACCATGAACCGATCATCTTGGTAATAAATTTTGAAATAGTCGAACAATTTATGTGTCTAAGGTTCAATAATCTATGATCTTTTTATTTTTAGTTTTAAAAGAAATTTAAAATAGTATTTATTTGATATATTTTCATTATCAGTAAATAATTTTTTATCTTAAAAATGAAAAACTAAATTAATTTGTCGAATTTCATTTTTACAATTCGATAAATCCCACGATGAGCTACACAATCATTTAAAACTTATTATCATTGGATAGGTTCAGCCCTCATTTACTATCAAAGGACTCAAATAATTTTATCCATTTGAACTATTAAGTTTAAATCTTAATAATAAAAAAACATTTAAAGATTTAAAAATAAATTAATAAAAGTAAAAAATTGAAAATTACATTGCAACTATGATATTACATCAACAAGACGAAATGAGATTGTGTGAAAAGGAAGAATGAGAAAAAAAACTCACAATAGTTTTTTGGGCAGCCCAAATTATCTTAGGAGTGGGCCATTTTAAAGATTTATTAAGTTTAAGCAAATAAAACCAAATGGTTC
Source organism: Chimonanthus salicifolius (assembly GCA_013350335.1). Lineage (NCBI taxonomy): Eukaryota > Viridiplantae > Streptophyta > Magnoliopsida > Laurales > Calycanthaceae > Chimonanthus > Chimonanthus salicifolius. Next base: position 33,434,107 of record CM023539.1, read on the forward strand.
AATTCGGTTCCTAAAACATTGTGCCATAGAGTGGCCGACGGACAAGGCAGTAGTGGGTCAGTTTGATTGATGGGACACCCCACTACGGCAGTGAAGGGAGATGAAGGGTCCACTTCGGGATTTCATAAGTTATAGACGAACTCTTAGGATATGTTTTTTAAATATTTAAAAAAAAATAAAATTATATATTTTTTTATAAAATGAAAAAAATCAAAATAAAATATCATAATCAAATTTATAATAAATTATTGATTAAAATGATTTTTTCTCAGATGGGACTACTCCAAAAAATTATTCTTTATAATTTTATCTGATGCATATAGAAGGAAAGAAATTCCAAATAACATTTATGATAATTATAAAATAGAAGAATCTGCATAGAACATATAAAAATCCAACAGACATCCATGAGAACAAAGAAACAGTAATATGAAGGAACAATCTAGTTGAGAACTAAAACATGCTGGAGATTTGATACCAAACTGAAACATGAAAATCGGGATAAAGTAGAAACAAGATACCAAAAAAAATAACAAAAGAAAATTCAATCAAACAGGTCCCTTCGATGCATCTCACTTTCTATAAAATCTTAGCACTTACCAAACCTCGAAAAAAAGTTGGGAGAGAACCAAGCCATGGAGGAGCGGAAGAGAATGGGAACGAGCATTAGAGTTCTGTAATTAGTTTATTTTTACTTTATTTCGTAGTCCGTCCGATAGACTTTTAGACCGTCCACTATCTGCCCAAAATAAATCAGACTCTTGACGAACCGTCCATAAAATAAACGGACTCTAAGATCCAGACCGTTTTGTAAATAATCAAGTCGGGCCAGACGATCCGACAGGCCGGATCAGATCCGTTTAGAGCACTATTGACATTCAATCTTCACCTCTTCATTCTCTAGCCGCAGGTCTCTCCATCTCTTTCCTCCTCTCGCCAATTTCTCTCAAACTCTCTTTCACGCTCTGGATCTCTCTCGCCGAATCTCTCTATGGGTCTCTCAATCTCTCTCTCTAGGTCACTCTCTTGGTTTCTCTCTCTAGGTCTCTCAGTCTCTTTCTTTGGATCTCTCTCTAGGTTTCTCGGTCTCTCTCTCTAGATCTCTCTCTGGGTTTCTCTCTCTAGGTCTCTTTAATCTCCATCCTCTTATTTGCCATTCCCTCACCAAAGACCCTGAGGAACCTTATAAAGGAGAGGAGAGGAGGAATCAGAGGCAGATGCCAGAGGAGTATTTGTGCAGGGGTAAGAGGATCGACTGTCCTGAAAAGCATTACGATTCCTGTGAGGGACGGGGTAAGAGGATCGAAGAAGCCCTCTTTCTCCAAATGTACCCCTTTTCTCCCCCTTTTTTTTTTTTTGTTTGGAAGAATGGAAAAGAAAATTGCTTTTTTGAAAAATAACCATTTTGAACTAAATTTTAGAAATGGGGTTTAGATTGCATTTTCAAGTGTGCATAAATGATGCGTATAATTGTTGTTGGGTCTGGATTTTAGTCATATTGAATCCAAAATCCAGATAACACTCTCTGTCAAGACATCCACTGAGATACAAGTTATGGCAAGAAGAAACTTCTCGGTCCCTACCCAGACTGAAAGAGTAGGCTGATATTTCTGAATATTGAGCAATATTTCCAAAAAAAAATGGCCCAAATTTTCAAAAAATGCATGTCTGCCAGGTTCAGACCAAAATATTTTGGCTAAATTTTGGATTTTGGCCAAATTTCTTACTGAGGGTATTCATTTATAGTTTTCGAACTAAATTATTCTTCTCAGTAATGAGCTAATTTTTCTCCTATAAAAAAATAGCCTAAGAGTGCCACTGGCTGTAACTCAAATTAGCTCGTAACAAACGTGTCCTTAAGGCCAATGAACTACAAAGCAACAATTTGATAAACACTCAATTGATTGGAGTCCCAACAGTTGCATGTGATTAGACCATATCTCCAACTAGTCCCTAAAAATATCAGATATAGCAGTGAAAACTTTGCGATTAAATAGAAGCCACAACACAGCCTGTATGGCAGTAAACTTCTCACAAGCCATGCATCATCCAAGACAAGTTGTAAACTAATTAGCAGTTTTTTTAACCTATCAATAAATCATTTGGTCAAAATCAATATGAACAAATACCGAAACAACTCCAAGCTCTGCTTGTTACTGTTGACAAGGAAGACAATAAAATTTTCATGGATTTGAATTCATTTTGCAAATACTCCTCTTGTTTTATTAAGATATTTCCGGTTATTCAAAAGGTAACTGCTTATGATTCAATGCAGGAGATTCAAGTCAAGTATTGTTTACAGTCCATATTTTAGAATAACAACATATTTTCAGATCAAAATGAAGTGATTTAGCAATGTAGTTCACCACCTCAAAATTTCAGCTCACATCAAGATCTAGAAAGAGAATATTAGAATGAAGGGCATTGGAAAGCTGATTTAGCCAGATTTTGCATTTGCATCGACCATAATTGTAAGTGCTAAATTAAAAAGACCCTATACCATATAAATGCATGTATATATTTTGTTATTGCACTTGGAATCTTTTGACCTCAGGGTTGCAAGGACAAGATATTGAAAGAGGTGACCCACTTTTTGCATGGTTCTGTTTTCTTTAGAAATCAACTTCTGGTAAATACTTACACCTTTACAGTTGATGCTTACTGTCATTATAGCCTATAGGATGAGAACATTACTTACTTTTGACTGTGAGAATAAAGATTGGTCAAAAACAATGGGAATGACACGTTACACCCCTACAAGATCTTAAACTGACTGAAGCTTCAAGTTGTTGAAGAGACAAAAGTAACAGGTAGTACTATTTACCAGCCTCAATGATTTGTTGATATGAAATATCTGAATGTGATATGAGTGGTAGTTTGACTCTTAGGACTAGTCATTCTAGAAGAGGTAGCAAAAGAAATAGCAAGAAGTACGGCAATCTGGTTATGGAACTAGTCAGCAAGCAATATGGGGTCATGGACATCTTAGAATTGGTAGATCCAAGAATCTTTACATATTGTTAAGAGGGGATTGAGCTACTTATCAGGAAGGTGTGGAAGGTGACAGTGAAAAAGAGATGAGGTTGAATAGGGAGAGAAAACAGATGTTGTCAAAGTTATTTCAATTAACACTTTGGATTCGATCATGTCATTTTCCTTTCTCAAGTTAATTGAAGTGCTAATTAAATTGTAAATGATTCAGCTAAGTATGGATGCTTAGCTGGTCCTTTTATTTTTCTATTTATTTTTCATTTTTGTGGGTATACTTGTATATCCCTATGCTGTATATCATTCTATTCTTTATTGCATTTCTTTCAATTAATACAGTGATTATGTTACCCATCAAATGAAAGCTTTGGAGACTTGATGATTATTGACAAACAGGCCATTGGACTACACCTAACCACATTCTTATGTATAGTTTATAAACATATATTATGGATAAACAGTGCATTACAATAACTTCAACCATATATTATGGATAAACAGTGCATTATCCCAATGAAACCATGACATTCAAATCCTCCTCAAGATCCAACTTTACAATGACCAAGATTATGATGGACTTACAGAGGTATTCTATTACACTAATCTCTTAACTTCATAATTGGTGATGATCAGTAAGTCTACTTGGCAGTTTCCTCCTCCTCCTCATCATCATTTTCATTGTCAAAACCATCTGTAACGTCTATTTGGGGTTCACTGATTTGGTAAATTATTTTGTATGGTCTGATTGCTTGCCTGATACCCTTAGGTCTATCGTATTAATTGTTGTTGGGTCTTTTGGGTCTTTTCATTGCCCATGGTAAGATACAGGTTTATGTAATTTCATCCATCATGCCTCAAAAGACAAGTGGAAAAAAGAAAGAAAATACCCAACAATCTTCATACAGAAAAATCCATTAGCATCCACTAGTTGATTTTAGATGATGATATGATGATGGAGGTTTTGGTAGTTTGTATTTTGGGATGTAATAAAAGATTGAGCTAGTAACATTCTGCAATTGACTTTAATATTTGCACAATTTCTGTTTTTTTTTTTCTTTCTTTCAGACAGAAATGGAGGCATGCTATCTGTAATTACTAGGAAATACATTTTCTAGATACATCATCACCATCATAATCACTAATCCTATTTATTTGCAAGAACATCTATCTTTAATATCTGTTGTGGTGCAGAGTTGTAGGTACTGACATTTCAATATACTCATGGGAGGCAAATGCCAACTGCCTGATTTCTCTGGCATCATAGCATATGATTGTGATGGAAATCTCTTCCAACCCATTACTCCTTTTCTAGCATATGATTGTGATGGAAATCTCATCCAACCCATTACTCCTTCTCAACTTGTTCAATCTTTTAAATGATCGCCCGCCTACTCTGTCATCATATACCTCTGTGACATTGATGCCTCAACTTTTACATCTCAATAATAATATTTGTTATGTTTGATTCTGATTCTTTTAACTCAGGTTAACTCTATTATCTTTAACATTTGTCTCTAGTTTCTTTTGAAATTAGTTTTTGAATTTAAATCAAATTCATTTCAATACATGTTAATGTTTGTTGATGATTTTACAGGAATTTTTATATTGTGAAACAATAATCAAATGTGCTTCTCAATTTTAAGATGATTTGTTGAAGGTCTACTTGATAAGACGATCAACTGTTTGAGGATCGATAATAGAAGGAAATTTACTTCAAATGTACCGATTACCTTTTGTTGAATTTCCCAGCTACTGATCCTGTAACTGTATTATCCATAGGGCTGCAACTTGGGTCCGGCGGGTCGAGTTTCTTCAAATCCAACCCGACCCGAGTTGATAAATATAGAACCCCTCCCGACCCAATCCTAATTCTCAACCCGAACTTCATAATCCAACCCGACCCGAATTCTAACCGAAATCAACCTGAATTCTGACCGACCCACATTCTGAACTTATTTTAGCCTAATTTTAGGCGGGTCGGGTTGGGTTAACTTGTAAAATCCTCAACCGACCCCACCCGAATTTCATGCGAGTTTTTATCTTCTCAACCTGACCCGACCCGACCTGCTAACCCAAAATTCTCAACCCGACCCGTATGATTTCTCAGGTCGGGTCATGCGGGTCAGGCCAAAACCCGACCCGAGTTGCAACCTAATTATCCATCTTCCAAGTATGTTGGTGCCTTCTTTATACTTATTGTTCATTTTTTTTTCTTTCAATATTTCATTTACATCTCCAACCTAGCTTATCTTTGCTCTTAGAAGATTATATATACTATTTATGACTAATTGGGTTTGTAAACTATAAGTTATTTACCTTTTATTGTCAATAACTATTTTCTATCTAAACCAATGTGATGTACTTCTCATACTTTGGTAGTCAGTTAAAGGGTATTGTGTTCTTATAATGTATGGTCTGTGAATGTGTTCTTTCTGATGGGAATTTAGTGAATTCACTTATTTATTAGAGAGGTTGCGTGAATGTGTTCTTTTTTATGGGAATTTAGTGAATTCACTTATTTATTAAGGAGAGGTGTATTTATTGTATGAAGTAATTTGAAAATTCATGTGTGCTTGCTTGTCTATTGTTTTGTATGTGAATTGCAAGTGAAGAGGATAAATTTGGTTTATGGTGGAAGGAGTGTGAGATGTTTGAGGCTTTTAATTCCGTCAAAGGATCTCCAGAAAGCTACAGACATGAAAGAGAGGATACAAAAGGAGAGCTCCAATAAAGAGATTATTTTATTTGAGCTTAATTTCAGTAGATTGTAACATTATTATTATTATCATGTATTTGTCTCTCTCACGGAAGTTACCGGAAGTTAAAGATCAGTTTAAAAGCAATCCGAACCTCTTTCGAAGGAAAGGATACGAACTAAATTTTTTTTTTTCGACTTTGAATACTTAGACTAAACTTGTAACGACCTGCCCCTCCGAGGCGCTGCCGCTTCAACACTATGAGATTCAGTCAATATTGTCAGCTCTGGACCCATAAATGGGTGGGGTCCGCACGGCTTTGTCTTTGGATCAGGCCCAACTGGCCAACCTAAAACTCATTATACTGAATTAAGGGGTACTTAAGCCTTATTAACCCCTCAATTTTTACCTCAACTTCCGATGTGGGACTCTTGAAATTGCCCCTCACCGCTCGATACATCGACCCAGTTGATGTGTCTCAGCACTCGACACATGGATGCTGCTCGAAATATCGCCTGCCACTACCACCCTATACATTGCCCATACTCAATGTATAGCTCACGGTATTACAATCTACCCTTCTTAAAGGAGACCCGCCCTTGGCTCGACCTACAACACACAGGAATCACACAGGACATGGATGAACTGAGGCTTTGATACCATTTGTAACGATCTGTCCTTTCGAGGCGCTGCTGCTTCAACACTATGAGGTTCAGTACAATATTTGTCTGCTCTGGACCCACAAACTGGTGGGGTCTGCACGGCTTTATCTTTGGACCATGCCCAACTAGCTGGCCCAAAACGCGTTGTACTGTATTTAAGGGCACCTAAGCCTTATAAACCCTTCAATTTCTACCTCAATGTTGAGTTTAAAAATCTTACAGTTTTACCTTTTAATTATGATTAAGTTGGCTTTGATTTTGTATATAAAAGATACGCTTAATGGTTTTTTCTAGTTTTGTAGATAAAAAGATGGAAAAATAGAATTCATGCATAAAACAATGGATAATTGCCGGAAGAGAACTTAAAATAGAAATTTTAGAATTTTATAATTTAATCATGCCACGTTAGGGTTTTTAATGTAAATTGGATAATCTGGATCCATTTATGAGAGTTTAGATTTATTCAATATTTAGAATTTTAGTAGTATCGATTAATTATTTAATTTTAAAATCAACGTTTGCAATCAAAGAGGCCAAGAGTCTGAGAAGAAGATCCATGGGCCAGAGATCCACTGCAATTGGGCCAAGCGTTGCTCCAAATGTCAGACACTGGGCCAGGCCAAGCACTTCAGGCACATTTCCCAATGTGGGCTAGGCCAAATTGAATTCAAGCCCAGTAAGTTTAACTCCAAATCTCCAATTCAAGTCCAAATCCAATTTAAAGATCCACTGCTCTAGGTTCAAATCCAACTTTACCAACCTTAAAGCCCAAATCCAATTTTAAGTCCAAACCCAAAAGCCCATGTCCATGACCCATCTTACCCATCCAATTTCCAATCTCCCATCCACACCATCCATTAACCCAATCAACCAATTCAAACCATTCACTTCATGCATCTCATTTATCCCATGCATTTCATATCATCAAACCCTAGATCCACTTAGTCAATCCAATCCGTTCATGCATCATGATTAGATTTAGGACATCCAAACCATCTATCATATAGATTAACATTAGGATTAAGATCATCCATTCACCATCTATCCATCCATCCACTTAGGTCACCTATCACCCATCATAGCAATTAGATTTAACCCAAACCAATCTTAGCCTTCCATCCACCAAACCCTAAGTTAGAACAACTTGAAGCTCAAGCTAGCCTCAATGTGCCCATGCCTTGTCACTACTTTATCCATCCAACACACATTCCACATGATTTTAGCACCTAAAATCTCTCCATGCACTTAGACCAAAATCCATCTAGATACACTCCTAAGATCCATACACACCTCATCATCCCAATCCTCCTTGATCCACACGATTTTTGTATATTTCCTTCCTATCCCATTCAAATTTCATAGTCAACCCTCCACCACATCATCTCATCATCTCAGCCATTCATTCATCCATCCATTTAACCCTAAGCCACCTGGCAAAATTTGAAAATCATAAAGCAAATCCTAAATCCCAATTTCTTCTCCTCCATTGCTTAGCCACCAAGCTAACTTGGATCCCAAGCCACTAAATTCGACCATAGTATTAGGAAGTCCTAGTTATCTAGCTTTTAATCCTAGCCACCCATGTTAAGTTAGATCTAATCCCAACTTTTCATCCATCAACTTAAACCTAGATTTGATTCTAGCCATCCATTTAATCCCAAGTCCTATAAATAGCCCAGAAACCCACACACCAACCTCAAATTTGACACTGGAGCCAAAGAGGACCAAAAGATTGAAGAGAAGACCAAGAGAAGACTCAAGGATACACATAGAATTCGAATTCGCAAATGAGTTTCTTTTGTAATTTTAATTTCCACATATCTTGTACTCAATCATTCTTGTATTAATTTTTCCAATAAATAATCAAAGGACAACCCGTTTAGAATCTTGAAACATCCAATTTCTGATTTTCTTTTATGATTGTCTTTGATTCAATTTTAAGATTGTATGCTTTAAGTTACTAAGGTTTGATTTTATGAAATAGTTAGGACTTAGGTTAAGATTGCTAGATCTAAGTTATTAAGGTTTGATTTTATAATTTAGAGTTTATGAAATTAACATTAATGATAAACATGAACTAGAACTTAGATCTTTACGTGAATTTCAAATCTAGGTCGTTTGTTTATTTAAATGTCTTTGACGATGAACGGTCTATTCCAAACAACCACCTTTTACGTTACTGCGTTTTTATTTCTGCCATTTATTTTCCTTGCCGATTTAGTTTTCATGTTGTATTATAGTTTTTCTTTTTAATTCTTTAATTCTTTTAAAGTGTATTTATTTTATGTATTTAAAACCTCCCTAACAACTTGATTAACTAGTTAGGATTAAAATTAATTAGATCTAGATTTTGTGAATTAGGATATGTGGTGAGATTGTTTATAAACTCTTTATTAAAATATTATTTTAATTACTTTTAATCAATTCTCTAAAATTAAAGATCTATCTATTTGAATAAAGACTTACTTAACTTGGAGATATACTTTTAAAGATTAAAATTGATCTCTATCCTATATTTAATTTTGAATCTTGGTTTTCCAAGAAACATAAAAATTGAGGCATGTGTATTTTGAATTTCATATAGTTTGAATGTTTCCTTTAGGTTCAATCTTGCACTCAATTGCTGTACTACGAATGGTTCGTGTGTTTGCGAGATTTACAAATATAAAATTTGCACAACACTCAACTTCCAATGTGGTACTCCTGAAATCGCCCCTCACTGTTAGATACATCGACCTAGTTGATGTGTCTCAGCACTCAGCACTTGACACATCGATCCTGCTCGATATATCGCCTGCCACCAGCACCCTATACGTCGCCCATACTCGATGTATAGCTCTGGGCACTGGGCTCTAGGTCAAGGTATTACAATCTACCCCCTTAAAGGAGAGCCGCCCTCGGCTCGACCCACAACACACAGGAATCACACAGGACATGGACCCACACAGGCTAAGTGTTGAACTGAGACTCTGATATCATTTGTAACGACCCGCGCCTCTTCGGAGCCGCCGCTTCAACACCACGAGGTTTAGTATAATATTGTCCACTTTGGACATACAAATGGGTGGGGTCCACACGGCTTTGCATTTGGACCAGACCCATCTGGCCGGCCCAAAACACGTTGTACTGAATTAAGGGATACCTAAGCCTTATTAACCCCTCAATTTTTACCTCAACTTCCGATGTGGGACTTTGAAATCGCCCCTCACCGCTCGATACATCGACCCAGTCGATGTGTCTCGGCACTCAGCACTCGACACTTCGATCTTGCTCGATATATTACCTGCCACCACCACCCTATACATCGCCCATACTCGATGTTTAGCTCTGGGCTCTGGGCTTTGGGTCAGGGTATTACAAAACTGAAAAATTTTAAAAAGAAATTATCAATTGAAAAGTTCAAAATTTAGCTTAATTTTTTCTTTAAAATTATTTTAGGGAGATATTTTTCTTTCATCCAATCTTTTGTTTAAAACTTGAAAAACTTAGCTGTTAGAGTTAATTTGACTCAACAAAAATTTAAGTTGAGCAATACAAGAGTTATTTCAATTTTTTTAAAAAAAAATTAATTAAAATTTTCAACATAGAACTATCAAATCAAGTCTTAATTTCAATTTTTAAATTTTGATTTAGGTTAGAATATAATATCTAATTTTTTGCGCTCAATCTAAAACAAATGAATTCGGGCCTTAGTAGTATGATGGGTCGAAAATAGACAAATGGATCCTTATCGGGCCACGAACGGTTCGATAGCCCGAACAGGCCTGGTTGGATCCAAGATTAATCGGACCTTATATTATTGGGCCGGGCGACCGACGGTCCTATTATTCTATCGGGCCGGGCTAGACCTGGGTCCGTTTACATGCCTAGTCAAAACCCAAGAAGAGAATCCAATTAAGCAATGACCTCTCAAAGAACCAAAATCTACCATCCCATTTCCTAAAAACAAACAAATATTTCAACCCGATTTCACAAACATAAACAGATCTAGAGATCCCTATCCCACCTAAAAACAGAAGTGGACATACATTTCACACCATGCCCCAAAAAAATCATTTTTCCCGTCGCCCTAAAATGAAAACCCAAAATCCCCTAATTGAGTTTCTTAAAAACAAATAACAGCATATCATTAAACTTGAACTTGTTGAATATATTAGAATTAGTATGTAATTAGAATTTATCTCTATTAAGAGATGTATTTAGATTAAGTTTAGAGTTTGACTAAAATAACCCTAGGGTCGACTAGAGATTATATGTGTGTGTGTGTGATACTCCTTATTGAATACAATTTTTCAGTTTCTAATATGGTATTAGCCAAACCATGATACTGACTTGAGAGAAAACCACCGATCGAGACTTCCTTTTCTCTCCATCTGCCCGAGGAATCTTGTTGGCAAAGGGAGGGGACACGTAAGAGAAGATTGTGTTATTCCTTTGTTGTTTTTGTTGTTTTGTTGATCGTGACTTCACAATCGTTCCAATTTTCTCCTTCTCACTTAATCCGTTTGTCTCTACCATTCCTTTTGGAGCCCACATCGATCGGCGATCGTTCCTTAGGAAAGAGATCAACCTTTGTTCATCGTTTCGTCTTAGTTCTTACAACCATATTTGTTGTCTGGTATAATATATCTCTCCATTCAGATCTGTATTGCTTTGCTTTGTCCGATCCCGACGCTTCCTCGCTCTGCACTCTGCATTTACAGACACCCATCTTCCACCTTCCCAGATCCCGTTCAAATACCTGCATAAGACACCTCAGATCTGCAGATTTTGCTCGCTTTGCCTCTCTATTCGAACCCAGGGCAGATTTGAAGCAACTTGGCCTTTGTTTTAACAGATCTAAATCTGGACCAACGTCTTTGTAGCGCCTACACCTTTGCACCAGTGCCAGTTTGGAATCGTTTGGAGCCTTCCCTATTGCTGTTTGTAATCATCCTTGCTACTCTGCTCTCCTCTATCGTGTTGAGGATTTGCTTTTTAGATCTGATTTTCAGATCTGTTGTGCAACATGTTTGGTTTAGTCTCTTCTCTCTGTCTTTGTTTCTCTTCTTCGTCAGCTTTGATTTTGCATTGGTACACTTGCAGCTGTTTGTAGCCACATCTGGAGATTTGGTTTCTTGTCCTCTTTGCAACCTTGAAGTTTGTTTGGAGTCCCTATTTGCATTGGGAATTGGAATTGGAAGTGGCATTAGAATTGGCATTAGTACGTCACTAGCGTGGCATGAATTGATGGATCCTGGCAATCTCTCTTATTTGGCAACTTGCAACACACGTGAACGATTGGTTCAGTATTTGGCTTCCTCGACGCGTCTTTACCACTAATTTGCTACTGCTCTATGAGATGTGTCATTCAATTTGTTTATTTAGTTATCGATTTTTTTTTTTGTTTAATAATTGTAAACTCAAATGAGTCACTTGAGTTTAAGGGGGAATATTGAATATATTAGAATTAATATATAATTAGGATTCTTAGATTGGGTTTATCTCTATTAAGATATGTATTTAGATTAAGTTTAGAGTTTTACTAAAATAACCCTATATATATATGTGTGTGTAGAACTAGACTTACATGTCATGCAACCCCCAAAAAATCATTTTTTTTTCATTGAAAAAATTCTCTGGGCCTAAAAATGAAAACCCAAAACCCCCAATTTGATTTTAGAAAAATCAAATAAAAACATGGCATCAAATTAACAAAAACATCCACCAGAAAAATAAAATAAAAAATAAAATGGATTGGGGAAAAAAAACCCATCAAGAGTCTATACTTTGCTTTTTATTTCTCACCTGGCGAGTGGCGACAGAGATCGTCCAATGTGTGACAAGAGAGAAACAGTTAGAGAGCAGTTAGAGAGAGCACTGAGCCGTGCGAGAGAGGAGCACCAGTGGCGGGAGAACAGTGAGAGAGAGCGAATGACTAAGAGAGGAGCGGCGAGAGGGTAGGGTTTTGGGACACTGAGGGAATTCGGTAATGAGGGATTTAGGGGTTTTAATGTGTTTGTTGCGGCAACTTAAATCCAAAATTTTTGGGCCTCCTTAAACGGGCCTATATAACAAATTTATGGATTTGGAGGCCCTAGGCTGTGGCCTATGCGGCCTATAGCCAGGGCCAACCCTGAATGGATGATTGAGATAATTAGGTTCGTTGGAGAAATGAATGGGTTCAAAGAGGTTTTGATATTTGACATTATGGGCTTGGTTTTTAGGTTCTAGGTCCAGTACATGGGTTTTCTCTATTTGTTGATGATGAATTGCTAGTATATCAATTTTTGTAATGAATATTTATGAAATAAGGAATTCTTCAAAAATTGGCTAAAAAATTCGGCATAACTTCAATATAATTCGAACGTAACGAATTGAACTATCTAAGGAGATTCTTGGACCAACTTTAATGTGGAGAGCTCTTTGATCACCACCTGAGTTTACAACAAATACGACATCAATGAGATGAATCGAAACCTCCAATTCTCACCGGAATAAAGAGATAAGGTCAATGACTTCCTTAGGAGAAGTTGGAACGGTACAAAATCACCTAAGAAAATAATAGATTCTAGAACTCTAGAATTGAATTATTTCAATTCAACTGGAGATCTAAGATCAAAATTCACCCAAGGTAGATAAGAATTTAACTAGACACTTCTTTGATCAAGAAGTTCAAAATATAGAAGAAAACTAGAAGACCCAAAACACTCAAATTAAAACTAGAGAGAGGAAATTCGTCAAGTGGCCTTTGCATTCACTCAATTGGATTTCAAAATTGTATGTACTACAATGACCCCAAGGGTTCTAATTATTCACAAAGTAATAAAATATTTACAAGAGTGTCATCCATCTCTACCATTGATTTCACCTCCCAAAATACTGTCACGACCCGACCTATCCCATCACAATACTGTCCGCTTTGGGCTCCATGGGCCCTCACGGTTTTGCTTTGGGCCCTAGCCCACTAGGCCAGGCCCAAAATGCCTTGTGATGGGTTGAGGGTTTGCCCTCTCATATAATGCCCCTACCACCCACCCTCATTGGCAATGTGGGACTTTTCCCACACCTTAAATGGGTGGGGTGCTACAAATACAAACAAATCCTAATCATTAGTCCAAACTTCCAAGAATAAGCCATGGCCGACTTTCCTCATGATTTTCGCCCATCCCATGCTAAATCCCCATGGTTTGATAAAAATATGATCCTTTTATCTTTCACAAGATTCCTTCATGCAAGGGAGATATAAAATTCGTGTAAGAGGAGAAATGGTTTAGATTTGGGTAGCAAAAAAGGTCAACTGGAGGTCATTTAGGTCATAATCTTAGGCTGATTTAGACTCAAATGGAGTGGCTTTTGAGGTCCAATTTTGGTTAATTGAGTAGTCTCATAGTTAATGTCCATTTGATGGTTGTCCAACTGATGGAATTGTCTTGAGATTTCATGCATAAGATGGATGAAGTTTTCAATTTTTCCTAGATCAAAAATCTTGAATGCATGGGAAATGGAATTGTAGAATAATAATATAGCAATAAGGAAAAAGAAGAAGAAGAGAGATAGTGGAGAAGAATTTTGCTCTGATTATATTTTATTGTGTATTTTCCTCTTAGAGGATACATGAATAAATAGTTAAAAGGCAGCCAATTAAGGTGGCTAAACAAGGAAATACAATCAGAGAATAATTATCTATAATAAATTATACAATCATATAGTTGAATTTCCAAAATAGGATTAGTCGAGTCAATTAGCTTGAATCGGATCCCACAACAGGAATCTCCATCTCTAATATTCATGTCATTTTCAATTGAGCTCTTGACGCCCTCATCATATTGTTCCAAAATGGATGGTAGATAAACTTACTATGAGGATGACAACATGTGATTATTCCATATTAGAAAAAAAAACTTTGAAACAATATCAGTATATTCACCATTGAATTTAACACAATTTATTACGTGATTGAAATTTGAAAATTTAAGTTTAGTAGTTTGGATGATCAAACATGACTCGAAGTTTTGCAATAAGATTGTTCATTTGATTAAAGTACATCTCCCATAACAAAATCTCTAAATAGTGGGCTTTACCCTCTAAAGGATCTTGTAAAAAAAGGAGCACATTAGCATCTCTCTTTTTAGGAAAGGGTTTCTGATGTAGACACTGAGTCCAACTTGGGCTTGGACGAAGACGGTATGGTCCAACTGGACCGAGTCGATGAGATGGCCCTCGAAATTTATCATCCGATCGATGGAGGAAAGAGAGGCCCACAAACACGGCCTGGTAAGGCCCATTTTCAACAACTTTTGACTTGGGCCTTGTTAGAAGCACCTAGGACCTTCAAGACCCACAAACCCAAGCTCGATGGTGGCCCACTAGGAGACCCAACAAAGTTGAGTCATCAGTTGACTCACCAACTTGTGGGTCCCACCTGGAGCGCCAATGAAATCCACACACACCACAGACCGGTACAACGAATCGTGAATCATAACCTGGACATCAGGCCTATGTGAGTTGACCTCAACCATACCAGCGGAAGGTTTCCTCAACCACACCAATAGCCACGAGAGCTATCCTCAACTGTACCAGCGAGAGCTGTCCTCAACCGTACCAGAGGGAGCTGTCCTTAACCGCACTAATAACCACAAGAGTTGTCCTCAACAGTACCATCCCTCGACCTATGGGCGAACCAACACTCAACCCACTCAGTTACCTAGGGATCAAAACCACTATCCCACCCTCTGATCTTCACGCGGACAAACCATTTAACCCATCAGACCACCGGGGATGCCTCATCCATCACGCACTCGATATTGTGACTGTAATAACTTCTAAGTCTGCCTTGGTCGAGCCAACATTCAACCCAAGAGCTTTCTTGAGGTTGCCATGACCACCTCACAACATGTCCCTCTTGGTACCCTCGGGCATCTTGCCCTCCAAACCGGACCATGCCTCTCCCATAGGCGTGTTCAAAGGTCACAATGTTAAACATGACAGTCAAACCCACACTAGGGAGTACATCCACCCATTTCCCACCAATGGAAAATCCATAGCTCAACCGCGCATCCACTGCGCGGTTTCCCAGGACTTCCTAACCCTAACTACCAGATAAGGTAGGGGAAGTCTTTAAATCCTAATGTAGCCTAGTACCCATGCCCCACCAACATTCCGTGTACACTAGCTACTTGCATGCACAGTTATCTCTACGCATGTTATCAACATAGCATGTCCCATCATAATCAAATCTAGGGTTAAAAAAACGTTTTCTGTACTGTAACGGCTGTTACAATTGTTGCGTCGATAAGGTTCGTAACGGCCTGTTATGGTTGTGACAGATTTTCTTTCCTCCCTTTTTTTAAACTTCAAAAAAATCTGAAAAAGTTACAAAAAATTAAGAAAATTAGAAATTCATGGTGATGTATTTATATCATTATTTCATGGTCATTAAGATAATCAAATGTATTTTCAATCGAGAATGCAAAAATGTATTTAAAAAAAAAGAATAATACTAAAAAATCCAAAAAAATAGGAGGAAAATTCTAGTAATTTTTATTAATTTATAGACATGGATAGGTATTATGTAATGACATATTTATATATAATTGAATTTAATAATTAATGAAATTTGGCAAAATCATAAGAAGTTATGAAGATATGAAATTAACATTGGATATTGTAAAATAATTGCAAACTCCATGATTGAAACAAATGAGTAGACCACAGTACAAAATTCAATTGATTAAAGGGTCATCTAGATCATCCCCGTCACACTTGTGGTAGGCATAATAGCTTGAACCACGATATGGGTTAACTAAACAGAAAAAACTTTGTCCTAATTGCTCCTCCCCTGTCATAAAATCAAACCCACTTGATTGGTGGCTCATATATGGGAATTGTGCAGAACTTGGATGTGAATACTCAGTGATAGACATCGATCGTACGTTGCTAGAGAGAGAATCCACGTCCATGTCACGTGATATTTAATCGTACCATCCTAATAGTACGAAGATCCGTGACAAGCAACATGTCCACCTTTGTGTCCACCTTGATAAGGAGGTGTACATACTTCATTTACTTGACTATCATGGTCCCCTTTGTCTGGTGCAAAGCCGAGTGGAATTGTCGGACTATGATCCTCGTGATTCTTAGACCCTGATAGAGCCCTATCGTTGTGACCACACTGTTCATGAGTACCACCATACGAGCTCGATTCAGACTCAGAAGTCTTAGAATTGGTCGTTGCTTGCACATATCTACGCCTGGCATGTGGTTGACTGCTTGGGATGACATGTTCTTTCCCCTTACGAGTCTGTTTCCTCTGTGATGCCGCATGTCCTGTTAGTGTACTAGATGACCGATTACTAACAAAGTGACGGTGTGGGACTAACCCGCTACTGCTCCCATGTCGACCAGTTTCAACTGTAGAACGAGCTTCACTTATAGAGTGGCAACAACCAACCTCAGATCCATCTTGATCATTAGCATTCGCGATTGCTGCTTCCATTTCGATATTGTGATGAAGCTCTTTTATATTGAGATCATTCAAAATGGGCAGCTCACGCTCTTCTATCCATTTACTCAACGGATCCTCATACGCGAATAATTAATCAAGGTCTATGGGTGCGTAGAAGTCATCGTCTCTTGCAAATGCAATCTCAGGGTAACTCTGAAGATTGTGGGCTCGTAGTCGTTGGTTATAGTGGAGGTAGACGAGTTCATTAAGACTTTGCGATGACAACCTGTTGTGGGACTTTTTGTGCAAATACTTGAAAATAGACCAATTAGACTCGCAGTTTGAAGTGCTACAAGTTTGGCTTAGCAAGCGTACTGCATACTTCCGGAGATGTGGTGCACACTGTCCAAAGTTTATCCACCATTCGGCCGTGCTCATTTTCGTTATTCCAGCTAATCTTACATCTCTTGTTGAATATTCGAATGACTTGTGCCGCATTTCGTACGTACGTAACTGCATCGATAGAATAAGAAATTGATACATTCTTAATAATCACAAAAGTAGAACAAGTCATGATTTTACTTAAACAACAATGAAAAAATAATAATTTATACCTCCAAACTACAAAGGGCTTGCTCTATTGGATCCTTACACACCATTTGATCCAAAGTTCTATTAATTGCATCAACTGCTTGATAGTAATTCATTGATTTAGTCATGTCCTCGATAGATGCAGAAAATGGATTTAGGAAATAAACTATGCATGGGGAAACCAGAAGTTATGTTATTAATATGAAAAACTAATTAAATAGTAAATGAAGTTAAAACGAACAACACTTTGGAAATGAAGCACCGTAAAAGAAAGCAATGTACCTGCAACAAACTGTGGTTAACGTTTGAAGTGTTGTTCTATTCTTTCGTCTACGAATCTTGTGAATCTTGTTGATTCCGGAACTTTATTTATTTCGTTGTAGATTCGTACAATTGTATTATACACGTAGGGAAATGCAGGCTTCTCTTCTCCGTCAATCAGCCTGAGCACCTTCACTAGTGGTGCACTAATGGTGATTGCATAAACATCAGACTCCAAGAACAGTGAGGATTGCAACAATTTAGCAATGGACTCGAAATATTTCTTCTGCTTGGCATTCTTCTTGTCTACGGCTGCCCAATATGACTCACTATGTGTCATTTTTATTAACTCCTTCTTGCTTCTCAAAAAAGATTGGAGGGTAATGATATTTGTTGAGAAACAAGTCCCACTAGGTCGCGTTAGTTCACGTCGGCTAGTGTGGTTCCTCATCACCTCAAACAATTTGGTGTGGTTGTAGATGAAGGAAGTGACATTTCTGCACCATCCAAGTAGATTCTTCATCCTCATTTCTTTACCAAAATCTTTAAGTATGAGGTCTATACAGTGTGCCACGCACAACGTCCACATAATCCATGGAAATGTTTCCATTAAATCCTCTGCGGCCTTTTTGAAAGCCGATCCACTGGGGACAACATCCATACAAACATAAATCATTTGACCCTTGATCAACATGTGATTATTGCTTTTGCTCGATGTGTCGTATGACCTATGGAAAATTGTGCCATATGACTGAAAATGAGGAAGTTAATTATACTTCTCTCATCATTAGATTTCCACCCGTAACACATAATGGTCACCCCTTGTTGCTTCCAAGCCCTCTTGAAGGTACCAACCCACTGCTGGATGCGAGCAACCTCATGCAGGATGAAATTAGTAGATAACTCATATGACGTGGGGAACTTAATGGATGGCCCTGAAATTGCTGCTGGATAACAAAGTCCCCGAGAATAAGGGTTCTCAATATCACGTGGGCCCTATGGACATTCACGAAGTACTACACCGTCGCCGAACTAATGGCGTCCTTAGACTCATCTATGTTAGCCGGGTTTATCCTTTTTTGAGTAAATGATGAAGGTCTATCCAATGTAGGATCTTTTGGTCCAACAGTAGGCAGATTAAATACATATTCAGGATCTATTGGGTTATGTCGCCCACTCCTAGTAAAGATTTTCTTCGTGAATGTCCACTTGAACCACCCCTAGGATTCTTCTTTGAAGTTTTCTTGTTTCCCGAACCACCAACCCCACCCTGACCCCTAATCTCAGATTCTCGGCGACTCACTCTCAATGTCCTATGCATGTCATGTTTTTCTTGTGTATGCCTTGGATCTCACTCCTCTAAGTCACTACTGCCGGCTGGCACAAACTCTTTCTCTCATGATTGCCTATAAATGTCATCCATGACATGGGTGACTGCATCTTCTTCTGATCTAGATGTTTTCTTCTTATTTTGCACATTTGTGTCAAGCAACTCTCGATGTTGTGCAATAAAAAAAAAAGTTTTATATTTATTTTACTCGCAAGCGCACAAACCATTAAATAGTATAACATTATGAGTGCGAGGTCGGTACCACAAGAAACATTATATTTGTATGAAATAACAAAAATATAAAGTTTTGGAATTGTTATGATTTTATGAGAATATAGATCTAAAAAGTAATTTAGTTATTATTATTTTTGAGCAGTAACATAAAAACTTCATTAGAAAGAAGAAAAGAGAAACAAATACAGAAATAGGTCTAAAAGGATTAGACCAAAACAGGAAAAAGCAAGGAGACAAAAACAAACAAAGAGAAAAACAAAAAGGAAAAAAACATAGAAGATCACAATAAGAAAGCGCATGCAAAGTGGTTGTCAACTCCCAGTTTGGCGAAATAGTCCGCCACACCATTAACAGATCTCCCAATTTTAGAAAAAGATATTTCCATCCCTTTGATCAACTCTCGAACCTCTCTTACGACATTGACCAATCTCCAAGGAAAACGTCTCAGTCCCAACGCCCATTTGATTACATTTGCCGAGTCCCCTTCAATGATCAGATTTCTTTGCCCATGATTTTTTCAAATAAATAAAGCTCTTCTAATATTAAAGATTTATGCCTTATTAGAAACAATGATACCCATTGACTCGTTGAACATTATGGCAGTTTCTCCCATGTGATTTCTAAGAACACCACCAATCCCTGCTGGACCCAGTTTCCCTCTCAAAGCTCCATCAACATTAAATTTAAAGGTCCCTAGTTGAGGTGGTTCCCACTTCTCCATCGATTTAACCTTTTTCCTCTAACTATTCATGCATCCCTCCCATGGTAGCATAAGCTCATTAAATTTTAGACCTTTGAAGATGGGATCTGCCAACAACCAAACAAACCAACTCCACTTGGCATTTTGAAAAAGGTCATTGATAGAGGAAGAGATACCTTCAAAGATTCTTGCATTCATTTCCTTCCATAAGGTCCACATAATGACAGCTGGAATAGTTTGCCACGCACATTTCAATATAGGTTTCTGCATTGCTAGGAAGCACCTAAAGTCTGAAGGCAAGAAGATGCAAAGATCCAAGGGATGCCTAGGAAGTTAATGAATTTGATCCAAAGGCCATAAGCTATCTCACAGTTAACAAAAAAGGTGATTGACATCCTCTTGAAAAGAGTAACATAACAAGCAATTTAGTTCATCCCCATTTCTAAGAAAGCCTCTTATTTTCAACTCCACCCTTGTTAGAATCTTCTCTTTTAAAGCACTCCACATAAAAATTTGGACCCTAGGTGGAACCGCCGCCTCCCACACTACTTTAGTGATTTGTTCATCATTAGGTAGTTGACTATGGAACATATTCACAACTGTTTTGACAGAGAAATTATCAGAAGTGTCACTGGACCAAATCATTTCATCATTTTCTGACACCAAAAAAGGAAGTCCCTCAAAAGAGTCAAAAGACAGCTAAGGCTTTCCTCTTCAAAGGATCTCAACCTTCTCCAGAAATCAAAATGCCAAGAGACTAATCCATTTTCCTGATTAACTTAGTCTTGAACCAAAGCATCAACATTCCTCGAAATTTTGAATAATCTAAGAAAGGAATCTTTGAGGGGGCTCTCGTACAACCACAAGTCTTTCCAGAAGGGGATTCTATCACCTTTTCCAACCAAAAATCTGATGTACCGAGAAAACAAGTTGCCTACCAAACCTTCCCCCCGAACCAAGTTTCCAACAGGCTTTGACTATTGAGGAATTGATGCTTTCAACTTTTTCACTGAGGAATCACCCACCTACACCTTGATCTCCATATCTGGCTGATAAAACTTTGACCCACATAGCATTCTTCTCTCTACCGAACCTCCAGGCCTATTTACATAACCAAACTTGATTCCTATGTTGAATTAACACTAGGCCCAAACCACCCTTGAGTTTGGGTTTCACCACATCTTGCCACGCCACTAGGTGAATCTTCCCTTTGGACTCCTTATCTCCCATAAGAATTTCCTAAACAGTTTTCAAGATTCCTTTCCACACCCTTAGGAAGTTGGAAAAGAGTGTTAGTAAGTCGGCAGATTTAGAAGGACCGTCTTGGTGAGGGTAACCCTACCACTGAAAGATAAAAATTTCCTGCCCCCACACCGTTAACCTTTTTTCCACTTCTTCAGTACTTGGGGACCAAAATCGCTTCAATCTCGGATTTCCCCAATAGGCAAGACCAAATAAATGAAAAGGAGTTTCCTCGTCCCACACCCAATGTTTTCAGCTAACTCCTTAAGATGGTCATCCTCCATATCAATACCAATGAGAGAGTTTTTTCCTAAATTTATCCTAAGATCCGACACCAATTCGAAACACCTAAGAATAGCCTTGAACCCCATTAATTATTGTCTGGAAGGTTCACAGAAAAATAAGGTATCATCAACAAATTGTAGGTGAATGATGGTTGGGCAATTAGGAGCCGACTCAAAGCCATTAACTATTCCCAACTCCTTAGCTTTTTCCACTGGCTTGTTCAAAGTTTCCCCCACTAGAGTAAAGATGAAGGGGGATAATGGATCACCTTGTTTTTAACCTCTATTCGCCTTCATTGGGGTAGTGGGGGAGTCATTCACTAAAATGGAGTAAGATGTATCTTCAATACATGCTTTCATCCATTTGTACCAAACATCCCTGAAGCCCATTATTAAAAGAAATCAAATTCTATTCTTAAAAATATAATTTTTTAAATTAATAACAATCTAGTTTTAATGAACAAATCTAAAACTTAGAACATTATTAAAATCTAAAATTTAACCAATTCCTTTATTAAAGTTCAAAGCAATGGCGTAGATCTGTGATTTATAAATAACCTTAAACCAATTTAAAAGAGCAAAATTAAAAAGTAATTAAATTGTTCTCAAACTATTTCAACTTTAAGAGAAAGGATAAAAATAAAACAAAGAATAAAAGAATAAAGAGTCAAAATAAATCAAATGAATTAAATAAATTAAATAAATTGCATAGAATACATATGATATATTGAAATTGAATTTAGAATTTCAAGATGGCATTAATTTCCAAAATCTAATAACAAGATTCAAGCCTAGAATCCAGAGCTCACGTAAACTAATCATGATTACATTCATGTTATCATTCATAATTATTTCATACATTAAATCCATGATGTTCATTAAAATATCCCTCACAAATCAGATCTTAGACTTGAATGATTATATTCGGCCCCTCTTTCAACACTAAAAAAAGATATTGCACTCTTATAAAGAAGAGCTTAGCAACCAAAATTGGGGATCAATCAAGCTAAAAATTTTAGGAGTTACATCTAATCTTGCAATCAACATAATAAATTCGACCATAGAGTTAATTATGAAACCAAAAATAAATCAAAACAATCACAACATAAAAATAAATTAATTGGAAAATAGAGACTAAAATGACATTGCACTTTGAATCTTATTAACAAACTTTGAAATTAGAATTACAAAACTTGGAATTGAATAAACAGTATTATTGTAAAGTAAAAATATCAAACCAACTAACCCTTTGAGCACTCGATTTTCTTTTTCCTTTTTCTTCCCTTCCTCTAGATCCACACCAAAGCTTGATTTTCTTAGATTCAAATTCGAGTTCTACCCTAGTCCAATGCATCTATTTAAAAGTTTCAGGGTAAGAATGGATGATTGGGATTTATTAAGGGTCAGGGTGGACAAGTGGATGACTTAGATTTAAACAACTAAAGTGGAGAGACTTGGGGAATGGGTAACTAGGATCGGCTAGGGTTATGGAGTGATGGTGGTATCGTGTATGACATGGACGGATATGCAAATGAGAGAGACATTATAGGGTGGTGGCCGATTGAAAGAGAGAGAATAAGAAGGGTAATGGTGTTGATCGAATGAATTAGGTTTACGGTTTGTGTGAATTGTTTGAATGGTTGGGATCTAAAGTTTAATCTAAGTGGATGGTAGATGATGGACGAATGGGTGATTAGGGTTGCGGTGGTAAATTCGAATGGATGAATGAGAGATTGGTAAAATCGTGTGCACTTTGGGATTCCTAGATTTTCGTATTGGATTGGGGAGTAAGAAAGAATGTCATTGGTTATGTGAGGTGGATAGGATTTCTAATGATATTTTTGTGTGTTGCATAGAGAGGTTGTGCACATGGGGTGCTAGGTTTTAGGAGAGGATCGTATGGAATGGAGAGGATTTAAGGATTTGGAGTGGTAACAAGTTATGAAAGATTAGGTGAGATGGGATGAAGTGGAAATCGTGTATGGGTGCTAAGTTATAGCGATTGGGATCTAGATGTGGGTGTGTGAATGGATGTAGGATCGAATGAAGTGGAAAAATTAGGGTTTCTTAATGGTATAATCAAATGGAGAGGTGTGGGCGATATGGAGATGGATTCTGGACTGGGTTTTTAGCATTTGGGTTTTAAGTAAAACTCTAACTTGACTCATGAACTTTGGACTTCTCATGGATTGGGTTCTGGCCTGTGGACTGTGAATTCTCAAGCTGGACCCAATGTTAAAATGCATGGATCATAGCCGGGCCCAATGGAATGTCATTATGGCTCATGGGTTTTCAGGCTCTTCTCTTCAGGCTTTCTTCAATTTCTAGAAACTAATAGTTAATCCACCACTTATCTAAAAATTATTGGACTAATCTAGACTCTCATAGCTGGATCCAAGCTAACTAATTTACAATTAAATTCCTAAAGTAGTGAAAAAATTATCAGAGTTTTAGATCTTCCAATTTAAGCTCAATACTTGCAATTACTTCAGGTTTTAGACTGATTTCCTATTTTCTCCAATTTTTCTCTACAAAACTAAAAACAACATTAAATGCATGTAATATATACAAAAACAAAGGCTAACTAATCCAAACAACAAGGTAAAAATGTCATTTTTTGTGTCTCAACACTCGACATAGATGTGCATGTTCAATGGAAGCATTGTTCATCAGGCTACATTGCCCGTCTTTCCTGCAATATATTCTTTAAGGCGGGTAATTCCACCTGTTATTAATTTTCTGCAGAGTTTACATCGAATTTTTAAACGGTTGTCGTCATTGAGACGCTCACCAAATTGCCATGCAAGGTCCTCCACTTTTGGTGCCA
The DNA here is from genome assembly GCA_013350335.1 of Chimonanthus salicifolius. NCBI lineage: Eukaryota > Viridiplantae > Streptophyta > Magnoliopsida > Laurales > Calycanthaceae > Chimonanthus > Chimonanthus salicifolius. The sequence goes on from CM023539.1 coordinate 33,458,348, forward strand.
TTAATCTGCATACAATACAAATTTAACAAGTGCATGAAATAAAACAAATAAACATTTCCTTACCTACTAATTTAAATAAACTACATCATTAATTTAACTTAAGCTAAAAAATTAAAATTAACTGAAGATTTTTTTTGAAATATATATGAAATATCACATCTTAGGCCTACATTTCTAAAACAGTAGGTATGGTTTGGACTCAGCTCCCAACAAGTCATGAATTGATTCTGATATTTTAAACATTATTCTATATGTCATTTGAAAAACAATATGGGTCAGCAAACTAAATTCCATAACATGCTCATAAAATTCCAAGATTTATTCTAAGCATATTATTCATCATCTATGCACATTCCATAGCATAATAATAAAGTTCCAATAATGCAACAATACCAACATAGCACAATTGCAAAATAATACTTGAAATAATGCAATCAAACTAACAATGGTCCATAACATGCCAAACAATTTAAAAAATCCCTATGAACATATCATATTGCTCAATTCCATCCAACATTGCAAACCACACAAACTACAGATTATTTTGACCACAATAGATGGAATCTAAACCCTAGAACTTCCAACAAGGTTAATGGTTAATTAACACAAATCCAGGCGGACTAGATCTCATCACGGCTAATAGAATATTTTTGCCCAAGTACCCCTTACACTACTGTGATGTTTACACCATATTACAACCACTGTTCTACTAATCACTCAGTCTACTTTTCAGGTCCAGTGATTACATTCCACACACACATCACAATTTGCAATATCTTTTTCATTGCACAAACAAAATAAAAGATCATGCAAAAATCAAAGCATGTAGTGTATTGCTCCCTTCACCTGATATTGCGTGAAGTGTACGTGATAAACCCTAGAGTTCTTTAGCGATCAAAACCCAAATTTTGGTGAAATAATATTTAAGACAAATCCGAATAAAGGTCTATTTTGGTTAATTTCATTGAAGCCCAAAACTACTTTAATCTGACCAACGGGTTGAACCAAAATTCCAAAATATGGTTCAAGGCTGCTAGGCATTAGAAACACTCTATTACTGGTCTAAGGTCTTTGATCTATTAGTTAGCCACTAATTAGTTCAAAACAAAGGACTAAGAATCTAGAATTTTAGTCTAAGAAATTCCTCATCTAAATCCTACAAAATTTGTAATATTGCTGAATTTTTTGGGAACTAGTCGTACATCAAACAATTCTGAGATTTTTACAGTAAATAGGTATCTGAATGAGGACTACAGAAATATCTCGTTTGGTTCAAATGGAGATTCCTAGATCGAGATATCGTTGTTTTACTAAGACTATTGCCAATTGCCAATCAGTTTGCAGTTTAAGACGTTTATTCAGATTACATATAACTTTTGACCCATCTACACAAATATAAAAATTCCCAAATTTTAACAGAAGTTAGATGTCTTCGTGGGTTTGATAATTAACACAAATTTTGAACCGTTTGGATATCTGTAGATCAAATTATGGTCAATTCAATCCAACAATTACACATTGCTCAATTGTTTGCCGTCTATGAACGAATTTCAACTTGCTGAATTTATTTGCCCCATCAAATTAAGTCCAAATACTCTCAAATGTTTACTGGAGATACATCATGTTATTAAATACTCAAATATAAAATTTCATATTAAACTAAATCTACATGTCTAAATATAAGTAATTTCTTGGATTGCTGTAAATCTGGAATTCAGACTTCAGATCCATTTTTCATCTGTCTTACAAATAAAATATGTGGCATCAATTCAAATTATATGGCTCTAATTTTTTTTACCATAGCTAGATCTCTCTGTCTAGTTTATGAACTTAGAAATTTTGTTGCAAACAGAGTTCGGTAGTCCTGTTATTAATTTTCTCGCGACAGTTCGCAGGAAACCATAAGCCCAGTCTGAAATTCAAATCCCCAACTTTTTACAAAATTAGAGTTTCTCTAATCCAACTTAGGGATTTTAAATCAGTCTTTCTAAAATTCAATTACAGACCTTAAATCTAGTCAAATTAGGGTTGAATCTTAGACATAAAACTCTAAGCATAAAAACAATAATGATCCCTCTTTCCTATGGTCGAATAACATGAAAGAATAAGAAGAAGAAAATATTTGTACATACCTCTTTGGAAAAATTGAAGGAAAGTGAAGACGGAGATCCAAGAAGAATACAATCAAGTCTTGTTCGAGTATTTTATGGAAGAGAAGAAAAAACAAAGCACTCTACAATGAACACCAAGGTTTGGCCATGGAGGAAATTTTTTAACAATAATATTCTCATGAAAACTATGATTTCTTTATATTCGAAATTTCAACCCTTGAATCACCTCATGGTATTAAATTTTTTGGATTGGATTGCAACAACACGAGGATCGAATTTTCCATGGAAATAATGAGAAGAAGAAAGGAATTCCAAACGAAAATATCAACATACTTTGAAGAGTAGAAAATCACCCAAGCTATGGAGAGGGATGAGAGATGGTTGACTTTTGTGAAAAGAGGAAGAGAGACCAACGGATGGAATAAATAGAAACGGAGGAGTCGGCCAAACCTAGTTGCAACATGAAATTTTTTACTAAGAGGGAGAGGGATTCTAGGGGTAGTTTCCAATTTTACTTCCAAGTTAATTTAGGACTTTCTAAAAATTAAGAGTTAAGATAAGATTGGATCAGTTCATGCTTGTTCACATATATGCTGCAGTGACTGGAAAGAGATTTTCCCTTCCTACCCTCATGTGCAAGACCATTATCAAGTATGTGGATTCAGCGATGTTCAATCGTCCTCCCTTTTGCTATCTCATGTATGGATTAGCAATGCATTTTGGAGTGAAACCCTCCAAAGGAGATGTGCCCAAGTCTGTATGGCCACTCAATGCTACTGCTGTTAGGAAGTCTCTTGGCAAAGACTTGTATGAAAAACGTCTTGGCATAACATCCACTTCTGCTCAACCCTCCTTTTCTTCGCTTCGTGTGGTGGAAGAAGAAGCAGCTGAAGAAGAAGGTGAACCAGATCTTGATCCTGCAAGTCAAAGGTTCATTGAAGATCATCTTCAAGTGCTTGCAAGTCAGCATAATGAGAGACTCACTTCTTTGGTAGGCAGATTTGAAGCTTTGACAAGCTTTGTGAAGTCGTCACTGCATGGTATCCTCTCAGTCATCTCTTGCAAGAAAGATGATACAGTCCCTCGTCGTCGATCACCTACTCCACCTCCTGCAGCTGGCACTGATTAAGATAGTTTTTCATGAGATTTGTTTTTGTTTTTTGAAAAACTATATTTTTGGCAATGTAATTTTAAGCAAAATTGTGCAAACCTGGATTTTGCAATGAATGATGTTTCTATTTTCATTTGTTAGGGTTTGTATGTGATATTTTGCCATGTTTGATGCCATGTTGTATATCTCTCTCTCTCCTTGATGCATGTTTGCCATCTCTTATGATTGTTCCATGTTTATTGAATTGTTTATTTCAATATGGATGAATGAATGGCTTGTTGAGATGTCATGGAATGTTGGCTGTCGGTGCCTATCCTAAGGTCACCATGTGAAGTTTGGGGGAGCACAAAATATGTGCTTATGAGCCTTTGTCAATTGATGACAAAATGGGGCAGAAAATTTAGAAGCTTGAAGTGTGGGAGAGAGAAAATAAAAGCTTGGTGGTAAGCTTGATCTATGGGGGAGGTGCATTGGGAAATCCAACTCAATAAGAATGGGGGAGAAAAATTTGTAGCTTGGAAAGCTTTGTGTTAAGCTTGAGTTATGTCTACAGGGGAGAGAGACATTGTAGCTTGGAAAAGAGTATGATATGTTTTTAGTCCATACATTGTGGGGAGACATTTTGATTCTGATTTGGACTAACATACTAATGCAATTCTAGCTTCCATGTAGTTTGCTTGTGATGTGTGTTTTACAGGTATATCTGGAAAATGAAGTAAACTGAGCAAGAATATGAAGCAAGCTTAGAGTTCATATTGTCATTTGAATGTGTTATGTAATTTGTATAATTCTTGTATTTAAATGATGTATTTTGGGATTTGGGGATGTTATTTGAGTCTGTAATTCATTAAGCTTCTAGGTTTTGTCACAAATTGACAAAGGGGGAGATTGCTAGTGTCCCACCTTGCCGAGTCACCTATTTGTCAATTCCGTGACTTAATTGAAGCATTGCTTTGAAGGTTAAAGCTCAAGAATCAAGACTCAAGTGTTGGTTGAATCAAATTCAAGATTGAAGATTCAACGGATCAACATGTGTATAGCAATCACGGAAGGTAATTGGCCATATATGACTTTAGGGTGGACCCCACATCTTAGGATGACCTTGCTTAGGCTTAGATATCACATTTGGTTAATTAAGAAAGCCTAGTGGGTGTTTGACACTAAAATCAAAACATGGACTGAATGATGAAACCATCGATTTTACTGTCATGACGACACATTGTGTCAGCGATCTATCGCAATGACAGAGGACGATGCTATCGTGGTATAGCGATCAATCATCTGGAAAATGAAGGTTCTGGTTTGAAATGGACTGTCAAACAGTTGATTTCTCAAGGCGATACAATCGTGGTCACAATTTATCGTCTGGAACTTTGACGATACTATCGTGAAGGAGATCTGTTGCTAGGACAGGGCCGATCAATTGGGCATACGATCAATCGGCTAGACTTAACCAAAATCATGGTCTATAAAAACCTTGTCAAAACAGGTTTGCCATAGGATGATACAATCGTTGGTTGGCGATCTTTCGTGAAGAACATATCATGATCGATCGGTCGCACAACAGATCGTCTAGGACAGGGCAGATATATCGGGAGTATGATCAATCGGCATAATAACTTTTATTGTTCTGGATAAGGACCACTGTCAAAATGGTTTCGTCCTAGGCCGATACTATCGTCAGACCACAACCAATCGGCACACAGAGAGCACGATCAATCGTGTGTGATCATTTTTGTGCCGTTGAAGCGCATTAATGTGCAACGGTCGGGTTGGTGGAAATCACTTAAAAACACGGACAATCAATCCCTAGACCACGATTGATTGCGTGATACAGGGACTCGAAAATTTTGTTTTTCTCTATAAATGCTCCACTGTTTGGAGAGATTAAGGATCCCTTGGAGAGCATTTATGAGCCTCATCTACCAGTGTTAATCATCAAACACAAAGGCTAATCAGTGGATCAATCTCTCTTGGTTTTTACTCTTGTGTGTCATTCAAAATGCAATCATCACTTGATTGAGATTAAGAGAGAGGAAGGAAACTTTTCTAGGATAGATATTGGTCCTCCAATTTTATAGAAACCCTCCCAAGGATTGTGATTGCTCTACACAAGGCACATCTTCGTCATCATACGAGATCACATTGGGAGAGACATCAGAAGTACATCTACATTTGCAAAGCTTCAAGGGCAAGTGATTCTAGTTTGATTTATTTTAAATCATCTTGTATAGTGGTTAGAAAGGGATTTACTCTTGAACCACTCTAAAAAATAGAGGGATATGGACTAGACCGGGGAGGTCGAATCTTCAAAATTTAGGAATTGGGTGAAATTCTCAGTCTATTGTGTAAGGGTAATTCCTACTCTATTTGGGTGTAATTACCCACATAGTGAATTTGGGATAACCCAAGATTGGGTGAGTTCATCAGTGGATGTATGAGGGATTTTCTCCGAACCAATCTATATCAGGTGTTCATGGTGTTAGAGTTATTTCTGTGATTTTTTTATTTGAGTTATCTATTGTTCACACATCTCATTTGATTAATATTGTTTAATTCTACACTATACATTCTTATTAATCAAGAAAATTTGAAAATGCCACTAATTTGGAGATTATCCTATTCACAGTCCGTCTAGGGATAATCGTGATTTAGCACAAGGGAAATTTCAATATCGTCATATCAGACCAAAAACGTGTGACATGATTTTAGGAAAATAATTTCGACTACGCATTCTAAAAACTTGGGTTTTCAATTTATTTCGTGAAATCATTTTAAAACATGGGTAAAATAGTCTTTTCATAAATCATACATCTCAAACAATTTTTAAAAACTTGAATTTGAAAACGAAAATAAAACTGGTTTTCATAAAATTTGTGTAAGGCTTATAAGTCACAAATTTAATTTCAAACACTAAAACCAATTGTTTTATGTTTGATTTATTTAAATAAATTTTAAATTCACATTTTTCTTCTCTTTTTGAAATAATTTTCAAAATAATAAAATCAAAGTTGTGCCTTTTACAAAATCAGGAGAATTTTAAATCATCCTTTCATTTTTATAAAAAAAATTGAATTCTTAATTTAATTTCTCTTTCTCTCCAATTAAATTTTTGGAATTAAAATAAGATAGACAATTGTGTAGTCTACTTGAGGAGGAGGTGTATGAAATGGAGAAGCTATTCAAATTCAAGAAAATCCTAAGTCTTTTGTGCTTTCAGAGTAATTTCAAACAAAATATAAACTAACACACAAGCACACAAATACTTATTTTCTAGTCTAGCTCTACCCATTTCTATTGACCCGTTAATCTGAATAGGGTCATTACATGCTTAGTCACCCACTCTTTCACGGAGTGATGACTACCCATCTTACAAAACTAAAATATTGAAGTTAAAGAGTTTCTCAAATTCCTTCTTTCCATGTAATATTCAACACATCATGTAATACCCTGATCCGAATTTAAGCGTAATCAGTATGATAAATCATACTTGACCCGTTAATCTTAAAGATTGCGATTAAAATGGTAATTTGCCATTTATCGACGTTATTTTTTTACTATTTATAATTATTTGATTATTGATGGATGATATTGATTTTCTTAATCAAGGATTTTAATTTATAATTATAGAATTATATTATTTTCAGAAAATGGTATTTAAAACTACTCGAAAAGGACCCGAAAGTGAAGAAATAAATATTTTTAGATAATTTTAGAATAAGAAAATTTTGATAAATTATGTGATGTTGTATGATAAGTAGAGTTTATAAAACCTAACATTTTTGTTAAGTTGGATAAAATTAATCAAGTTGATTAATCCATGTTTTTAGTTAAAAATTTGATTTAAGACAAAACTGGACTTATTTGCAAAACCTGCTGGAAGGACTTATCTGCAAATTATTTTTACTATTTTACTGTTACTGCTTAGACGTGGCCGTGCCGATGCATGTAACGCCCATAGGCTGCCGGTGAGGTGTCTCTCACCTGGCCATGGTGAAAACTCTATAAATTCTACCCTTCAGTCCAGCTGGTTTCACCCCCAAATAAGAATTCAACTTCTGTGAAAAATCAAATCAAACTCTCCCTCTCTATTTTCAAAACTCTTTCACCGTAAGCTTAAGGAGAAAGTTTTTTCAAGCTTCGGATTTTCAACTCCATAGCTTAAGCGAAGGTAACCATTGTATTCGTTTTTAAATTTTAACAAGTTTTTTATCAAATAGAAGTAGGGAGTATTTCGTTGTTATTTCCATAACTTGTGTATTGGGTGTTGTCGGTATTTTTATATCTTGATTTTATTTATACTTTGCTTTTATTTTAAAGGCATATTATTATGTGTTATTATTGCTATGATGTGATGACGATTTATTTAATATATCTGGTATGATTATGTGATTGAGATATTATGGTAATGACGCAAGCGTGGTCAACGACTAATACCGGTTTTGGTTTTTAATATAAAATTTATATACCCCGAAGAACCTGGCTGGGCCCTTCAATTTAATTGAGATCCCATCACATATGAATAATTGACATGTTATGCATGAGTGTGTCATGTTGGTTTGATTATGATAGGTATCTATGGGTGAGACTTGTGGATTGATTTGACGAATGTGTAGACCAATGGTGAGGTTGAGTGAATATCTCAAGTATGCGAATGGGACTCGTATGTTGATAAATGTGTGGAAGTGGTTGAGACTCATAGATTGATATGAGTATTTGTGATATGATTGAGTGGTGTAGACCACATGAGATTGTATGATGTGTTAGCCATTTATGGATGACGTATCTGATTACTAAGATGTCAATTGATGTTTTCATTGGATTTGGGTTCCACGTGTTGGATTGTAGTGCATAGGCCTTATGTGTGAACGTGATGGGCCGCACAATGCATGCACGTGTGATGTGTGTTTATACACGACATCGTGTATCAGGTTAATGATCTGTGATTAGTGGCCTGTGAGAAAATATCCCATGTGTGAGATTTGATTAAGAGCGTGATACTAATCGGTCTTCTTGATGGGGAGGTGTGAGGCCAAAAGACCCAAAAGTCCTAGTGGGTAGGTGATGTGTGGGCGGGTGATGGATGAGCATAGGCTACCACACTGGCGGACTACCTCACTGACAGGCTACAGGTGAGGGGTGAGGTTTTTACTAATCCCATATCGAGAGCAGATGAGTGAACGCGTTGTCTATAAAATGGATTTGAGAGTATCACTGTACTAGGTGAAATGAGTCCTTGTGGAGTTGATAGTGTGATATGTTACACTCTTTATTTGGTTAAGTTGATGATCGAGTGCTTAGAACTAGGATGTATTGATGGATATGAATGTTATGAGTATGATATCAAGGTAAATACGTTTAGGTGGGTCATGTTGCTGTGTTCATGTGTGTGTTGTTTATGTGATATTGAATGGTGTTGGATATTCTGCCTTTTTATATTGAATATTATTGTATATGGGCTTCCTATTGTTTATTTGTACCCCCACTGAGCTGATGATCCATGGGCAAGTGAGGCTCACTCCCTAACATTTTTTCAGGTGATAGCTGAGGAGTGACAATTCAACTCTTGGAGGTGGTAACGTGATGCTAAGTCAAGGATGAATGTGTATTTTCTTAGCATAGTTGTGGTTTCATGCGATTGAATTTATTTATTTGGTAATATTCATTTTTGATACTTGATTAGTTGATTTGAATAAATTGAGAACTTTGATGATATCGTTTTTGTTTTATTTTATGGAATGGGATATGAGCAGTGAGATTAGACTTGATATTAATAGAAGATGTTGTTTCTCTCAATTTTTTTTTTTGTGGATGACATTGATTTGTGCAATGTGTAGTTGGGCATGAAAGATTTGATGGCTTTGTTTATTTTACCTATAACCTTTTCAAAAAAAATATATATTTATTTTCCCCCAGCCACAAATCTGTGATGTAAGACCTGTTAGATGCGTAATGCGTTGGATCGCTCCCCTTCAACCTGTAGTTAAGCGGGCCACAACCTGTTTAGGCTGTAGAAAGGAGCGGGGCGTTGCAGGTGGTATTAGAGCTCCAGTTCAACCTCTCGGACTGTGAGTACGAGGGTGGACCCGAGATTAGAGACAAATTAGACCCCTTTTCCCCTAAGCTGAGTGAGGGTAGACATATTTAAGGGGGGTAGCAATTGTGTGGTCTTCGAATGTGATGTTTAAATTAATATTTTGATTCAAAGAAGTTAGTAGAGTTCTAAAGAGATGTGGCTTGACAGAGTTTAGGTTCTATTGGTGTTTGGAATTCCTTCCTTGACGTGAAACTAATTCAGTTTTGGTTTTATTAAAATGGTTGGAAGAGGGAACCGTAAGCGTAGACAACTTCCTAGATTGGGTAGATTGGACTATGGCTAGATTGTCTAGACTGAAGTTAAAATTAATCCTCGGGATTAGTAAGGTGGTTGTTGATTAGATTATCATTTGATTTGGGAGATTGGTAGAGTTCTCAAATTTGTCCTTACAAGAAATTTTGAGTAAAGGAAATTCTTGACAATTCTAATGGTTTATAGCACTTTAAGTCCCAAGGAAGTTACTCTGACGGATAATGAGGTTTGAGGTAATTGACCTGAAGGTATCATTGTTCCAAGTTAGATTTTTAGGTTGTTAGACATGTATTGGTTGGAACGTTATGAGTGAGGTGAGTTGTGTGCTAGATTGTAAGATTATGGTGGTTACGTGACCTTGGAATATTGTGTAACACCAGTGACAACTAAATAAAGGGTAACGTATGACTGAATATGTACTTAATTAGTTGAGATTATAATTCTTGTGTTGAGAGGTATTCTTGGAGAAGTCACGCATATCAGGTATGAGAGATAATAGTGTAGTACCACGTAGGATGTCCTATCCTTGTGTGGCTTGAGAGATGATGCATGGATTGGTTAGGAGTTTGCGGATTAGGTTGATGGATGAGATCTCTGATAGTTGGTTGGAGTAATATAAATGTAGGAAGTACGTGGGAGTGGAATGTGATTATGCAATAAATGTAAGCAAGGTTGTTCGATGAACAAAGTATGAGCATTAGCTAAATTTTGAGGACGAAATTTCTATAAGGGGGGTAGGATGTAATGTGACCCGACCCGGAGTAGCGGGTCAGCAGAAGTGGGTAAAACTAATTTAGAAAATTATTATGGTTTAAATTGATTTGTTAGTTTAATTTGATAAATTTATTCGGGGAAAAACACAATTGAATTTAGGGATTGAATAATAGACCTCGATTACACGCACTTTCTCCTCAATGAGAATTTACAAATTTATCCCCTTTGAATTAAAATTAAGTAAATGGAAAATAAGTTGTCAACTTAGACTTTTAAATTCCCCTAAGTTAGAATTTCAGGTAGAAATATTCTATAAAGAATTTAAAATCAATAAATAAGTTCCAATTTTAAATATCATGAATTTAATCGATGATTGACAAATTAATAAAGAAAAATTTATTAAAATCAATAATTTAAAGGGACCCACATTCCTTGGTCGAATTTAATATAGAAATTAGTCTCATTAAGATGCCTTCATATTAAGATAATCTAGTAGGGTGTATTTTAAAAAAATACACTTATGTTAATAAGTATTATCCAAAATCGTGTGGGCCCTTAAGACCCACACCTCTGTTTATATTTCCCTAAGTCCCCTTCGACCTTCTTATTCCCCAAATCCCTAAAGTTCGATCCCTTTCCCTTTTATCCCACTCCAAAACGGAAACCTCATCTTTTCCAAATCTACTGAGCCAACCCCTTTTCCTTATAAAAGCATGTGAATTCTTCCCTTCCTTTACCCTTTCAAAACGGCAACCGCAAGATCCTTGTGTCTCCCTCTTCCAATCAACATCTTCTTTGTCCTCTCTCTTTGCCGACGAAGATAGCTACTTGCAAGAGCATCCGCCGCTGCCTACAAGCAAACAGTCCGGGCTTTTGTTCTTCTTCCGGTAAGCCTCTTGAATTCCTCTTTACTTTTTTAATTTCTTCTTCTCTTTTTCCCATCATTTTTCCTTCTTTCCTTGGATGATAACAACCCCTGCTACCTTTTGAACAATGAGAACTTTGGTCTTTTGAAAGACCTATTGATGGCAACCAAAATGATGGACCATGAATTGAACATGTTTAGCTAGAGAAATATTGAAATATCGAGATGTCTTAGTTATAGAAATATGTAAAATTAAATTTCTAATTGATACTGTTCGAATTGCCTTTTTTTTTTTTAAATAACAATGCTTCTAGACTGTATATGTTAATATATTTTGGTTATATAGATACTTGCATCATTTGGTTTCTACTTTTTTATTATTTAAATTGAATTGTTATCCATGTTTTTGAAAAAAAAAACATAATATTTTTTATCTAATATAGATTTCTTTTAATGTTGATAGACTCTCAGGTGTAAATTGCATATTGTAAATGATCTTTCATCTATGTCAAAAAAGATGAAGAAAAGAAAAAGAGAGGATGAACAAAGTAACTATTATGTAATTCCATTGATGACTTCTTGACCTTAAATTCAAACAAGTTGCTTTTGGGAGAAAAATGAAAAAATGTTTGTACCAAAATGATTGAAGAAATATTAAAATTTAAGTTTATGAAAAGATGTGAAAAAACCTTAAATGGGAAACTGGAAAGACAAGTTTTAAGACTGGCGAAAACTCAATACATGATCAAGACACTACTCAAACAAAGCAAGTTCAAATGGGATATTGCCCGTAAATGGGTGGATGTAGTTCATGATGTATAATTTTTGGAACAAAGCAAGTTCAAATGGGATGATGCCCGTAAATGGGTGGATGTAGTTCATGATGTATGATTTTTGGAATAAAAGGCAATGGTAAAGCAAATCTTTAGAGATATGAGTTGTTTATAAAAGTTTTTTTATGGAAAGAAATCATAATAGTATAAATAGTGTTAACAAAGTTTTGTTAGAGCTCCGGTATATCTATGTCTCCTTGTTGTCAATTCTGTGAACATGTCAAGATCTTGCGTTTGGGTGTTCGTATTGGAGAACGCTTGGAGTCCATGAAGATTGCTGAGGATCTCTCTGGTGATGTGGCAACCAAACATGTAAATCATACTCTAGTGGCCTCAAGTTGGATTCATAATCTATTAATTCCTAAATGTCACAGTTAATCTAGGCCCAAATCTGAAGCCCATATTTTGAAAGGCCCAAACATCCAAAGCTATGTGCATACACTGTTGGGTTCAACTAGTCAAACAAGGCTTGACCAGTCAAACAGCTTAAGATTTGTTTTTTTTTTTTTTTTTTTTGTCGTGTCGACTGGTTGAAGGACCTGGTGTATGGGTTCGACCGGACGAACAATATTCGTCCAGTCGAGAGTGCTGTTTATTTTTAGTCCAAATTTCTGTTTGCGTTGCTCTCTGGTTGAATTTATTTGATAGGTTGAGGAGCCCTATTAAAAAATTTATTTTCGACCCATCGAAAATATTTGACATGTCAAGGACACCCATTCTTTAAACATGCTAAGTTTTGACTTGCTTCCACGTTTCGATATGTCGAGGAACATTGTTTAATCTGTTGTTTACTAGCCATTGTAATTTTTCTTATATATATACGGTTCAGCTTTAATTGGGGATTAACAAGAAAAATTAAGAGAAGAAAAGAGAGAGTCAATTTAAAACCCCAGATCCTCCAGTCAGTGCAATGAAATAGTAAAACCTTTGTGATTAAGAATAAATTTCTGGGGATCATTGTAGTACCATACCCAAGCTAGGTTGCCCACATCGGAAGGTCTAAAGCATAAATCACTGGAGCTTGCAATCTACACCTTTGAAGAACAAATCAGAAGATCAACACAAGACCCAAAGACAAGTGTTCTTTCCTCGTTTTATTTCATTTATTATTGTAAGGATTAAATTTTTGTAAATCGAACCGCCATAAAAAATAGGTGTCAAGGAGTAGACCTCGGTGGTCGAACCTTTCAAAATTGAGGTGTGTATTGATAGGGTATTTTTACCCTTTCATAGTGTGTTTCAAATAGCCCAAAGTTGGGTGAGTCCAAGAGTGGATGTAGGTTCACGTGAACCGAACCACTATAAATTGTTGTGTTTGCATGGTTTGATTTGTTTGATTATTTATCATTATTTTCACACACCTAAGTTTATTTTTCGCTGCACATTGCATGCTCAATTAATTCACATATTTTGATATATTGGTTTACCTAGTGTGGTTGATAATTTAATTTGGAAAATGGATTAAAATTGATTAAGGTTTTAATTAAAGATGATTTGGTCCTATTCACGCCCCCTCTCTAGGATGTGTGCATTGGTCTAGCCTGGACTTTCAAGTTTCACATCAGGTTTATAAGCACATGGGCGCCTTCTCCTTTCAAGCACTTTTTAAGGATGAGTTCCACTCATGTGTTTAACATAGTATTAAAGTAGGGGTACTAAAGGGATGTGTCTTCAGCCCTAACGCTTTGGGTCTTGGGTCTTGGGGTTTATAAGCACATAGACACTCTCTCCTTTCAACCAGTTTTTAAGGATGAATTTTACTCATGTGTTTAACAAATAGGAGAAATAGGATTCCTCTCTCTACTCACAACATAGGTTTTGTAGATTATGTTGTATTCAAGCATATGATTTAGAGGAAGACAAAAAAAAATTATGAGTAAATTTGGGTGACTATTTCTAGGCATCCTAAATTTATATTGGTGATTAAATTCATAAATCAGAAAGGCCTCAAAGTTTATATCAGCATCCATACTTCAAATCTCCATCTTTTTGGCTATTGCGATTCAATTCATGTAATCTATATCCAACATCTTATACATGTTTCTAGATCTATTAAATTCTATTAGTGCCACGAATTATCTAAGAAAATCAAAGTAATTTCTTGATTTTCTTAAGTGATTATCTTCAAATGTCGAACCCATGTAGAAAGAAGGAAAAAAAAATGGACCCTACCTTTATTCTCCACTTGTCTCATAGCATACTTTCTTTTCAATTTTCTCATATCACTTGTAACACTTCACTTTGTCCTGTTTCTTGTCATCATAAGGAACATTGTTTTCAGCATCTCAAAACTTATGTACAATAAACAAAATAAAAGACTACTTAATGTTATAGACTAATTGTAGTTCATAGTTCCCCTGGGAGCTAGAACAACACAATTGACCCTAGAGGGGAGAGAGAGTGATGGGGGGGGGGGGGGGGGGGGGGGTGAATAGGCCAATCTAAAATCGTTGGTCCTTTTTAAACTTACTCGATTAAGCACAGCGAATATATCAATTAAGTGAGTGTGTGTCAGTAAATGTGATTAAACAATCAACACAAGAAAATATCTCTAAGACTACAAGCAGAAGGACACAAGATATAAAGTGGTTCGGTTCGCCAACTTACATCAACTGTTAGGACTCGCTCAACCTTGAGTTATCCCCAAATTCACTATGTGGGAACTTACACCCTTACAATAAGAGTATGAATTCCACCTCACTCAATCGGCTGAGAATTCTACCCACCACTGTGCAAGAGACGACGCTCTAGAGTTTTTATACAGTGGTTCAGAAACAAATCCCCCTTAATCCACTTTCGAGACAAAGGTTTTGAAAACAGACTTAAAACCAAGAAGCACTTGCCTTGTAGCTCTTTTCTTGATGGTGTATGCTTCTCAAAGATTCATTCAAAGTGTGCTGGCGCTCTTTCTTGTAGACGTTGTATAGCAATCATAATTTCAGGAAGACTAGGAAACTTGGTTCAAATCCTAGATGATATCTTACATTCTCTCCTCTTTTTCTTTCTCTCACAATCTCAATCAAAGATTGGGTATTTTATTTTTGGGTATAGGCAGAAGAGAGATTATCGTTCCTTAGTGTGTATGATTTTTCTCAATTAAAGGAAGATCTCAAATGATCACACAACACTCATATTTATAGAGGAGTCTTAACGGTTTTTACAGCATGTCCAGTATCGACAGGTCGGTGGCACCGATAGGTTGGTTTTCATATTTATTACTGTTCAACCACCCAACCTTTGTGCATTAAACGCACTCCCAATAGTATAATTACTTCCCGATTGACAGGTCAGTGTCACCAATGGATCGACAGCCATGGCACCGAGAGGTTGGTCCATATGAGAGGCTCGATCTGGGGTAATATCATGCTGACAGTAGTTTCAAGTTAGAAACTTGTCTTACCCAGAACAACTTGTCGCCCTTTACCGAGGGGTCAGTCCTGGTACTCTTGATCGGTATTGAACTACCGATATATCTGTTTTATCGAGAACCCATTTGAGTTCACAGTTTAGAATTCATAAGTCTTTTACCGATGAGTCGTCGACTACGAGGGGTCGTTTAAGTTGATCACCGAGGGGTCGGGGCATATGAGACTATTGGTCAGAGGCATACCCACAATGACAGTTCTTTGATCCAGAACTTTTGTCAAATTGGTCGACCGGTCAATGACAACGATGGGTCGATCCTGTCTCCACCGAGGGGTCGGTGAGAACGACTGGTCGAGCTGACTGTGAACATAATTCATATTTCCAAGTTCACTGTCCAGCATCCTATCTTAGGCTTCTTTATGGATTTACCATTTGTTCAACTAAACCTAGAAAAAGTCCTCTCTAAGGTGTGGGTACCACCTTAGGTCATTTATAGCCAATTATTTGTTTTTGTGATTGCCATGACGAGGAGTTTTGAGCCTGGTGGAGCATGACCTTCTTTCTTGATCATATTGAATCTTCAAGCTTCTAAGCAAGTGAGTCTTCCCAAGTCATGGAATTGACAAATAGGGACTCGGCATAGCCGGGGCACTAACAATCTCCCCCTTTGTCAATTTCATGACAAAACCTAGAAGTTAATCCAATTACAAGTCCATCCTTATTACAGCACATTTGAATACAATTGAATACAAAATATTATATCACATGTACATATTCAAGTGGACAACAAGACTATGGTCTTCATATTCATGTTCTGCTTGCTTCTAATCATGATTTCCTGTTTAAGAACATAAGCAAGCAACATTAGAGAAATCATTAGAGGAGTAATCCAAAACATAGATCAAAGGACTAAATGAGATTTCCTAGCCAACAACACTACCTAGTGTTGAGAAGAATTTCTCCTCCATCTTCTTGAGTTTGATCTCCCAAACTCTCCTAAGTCCTTTGGCTTCATTGGGTTCTTCATCTTCTTCCCCTTTTATGGCTCTCTCTTTTTAAAGGCCTAAGCACTTCGGCTTTTACCAAACACTAATTACTCCCCATAATTGGTTTGTTGTCTTTTGGGTTCTACTATGTTCTCCCCCATTTTGTCATTCAATTGACAAAGGATTAGTAGACAGACAACAGGTTCAAGTTTTGATCCAACTCATGGTTCTCCCCCATGGTTCAATGCACACATTTCATGCATCAAGGTTTGTTTGCCCCTGCTCAAGCGAGTTCGAGCTGATTTATTCATAGGTTAAGCTAATGTGTCTAGCTTCCTTTGAGTTTCCTCCCCCATTCTCTAAGCTATCTTCTTAGCTTTTTCTCCCCAGCTCCCCCATAAACTTAGTTGCCCCTAAGTTGAAGCATCCTTTTAAACTTGCATTTACCTTCCTTCATACACTATCATGATCAGTGATAGCAGCTAATCAACAATATTTTGTGCTTCCCCATACTTCAAGGATGTGTGTAGCATCACAGCTCGATCCCTATTTCCCTAACATGCCAATACAAAATCAACTCATTCAAACTTTCATGTTAGTCTTCTTAACAAGACCATGTTTAACTCTAACAGATAAAGGGAAATTAAGCATACCAATACACATAGTAAACCATAGCATACCACAACATTAATGCAAGAAGTAGAGTTTGTACACAAGGTACTTAATGTTTACATTCCATAATATCAGTTTCTCAAAATAGAAGTTGATATATTTAAAGTTTTGCAGTATCATGGAGGGGATGAAGGATGGGCCGAGGTAGAAGGCTGAGGATCTAAGCAAACAGAAGGCTAATTGGACGTGAGAGAAGTAATAGCACTCAGAAGTTGTTTTAAGAGGCGATCATGCTCATCTTGTCTGTTTGCTATGACTGCGAGCAATTCACTTTGATGACTGAGCTGATCCTCTATTGTTTTCAATCTAGATGATTGTGATGTATGTGCTTCACCTTCTTCTTGTTCTTTTTTTTCTTCTTCTTCAGGTTCTTCAAACACAAGATGGTCAGAAGAGGAATGTTCATTTTTCCTGAAGATAGACTCAGCTGAGCTTCTAGGAAGGCTCTTTCGAAGAATTGCCTCATCGATGGGTCTGGTGGATCTTGGCATTTCTCCTTTTCTTAGCTTGATTTTGAAGTGCTCAGCAAATTTTGACATAAGGTAACAGAAGGGAGGGTATCCTTTCTTTGTTGATTTCCAGACATAGAGATGGAATGACACATCCAAGTAGATAGGCAAAAATTCTTTTTACAAGCAACCCTTTCTAGGAGAACAATCATGGGAGGATTCAGATCAACCCTGTTCCCATGTCTAGGATATAGATTAGAGCAGAAGAGAAGATGGAGGACTTTGTATTGTGGTAACAAGTCAACACTTCTGATCTATATGTTATTTTTCCACTCTACTTCTTTTCCACATAGTCATTTGCCAACTTTTTTTTTGTTTTGGTACTTCTATCTTAGGAGGAATGATGGGTATAATAGTGTTTGGCACAAGGGGGATCCCAATAAGTTCAGAAACCAGCTGAGGGGTAACTCGTACTGACTCTCCATTTTTAAGCAGAATCTTGAGACAATTTGCTTTGTAAACATCTCTAATGGAGCAATACATTCTCATAGCCAAGGAGGAATACATTTTTCCACCCCAATGTACTAGATTCGACCAGTCCATGTCATATAGTAATTGCATAGCCCCACATTTATGCAGATCAGCTGCACAACTAGTTCGTTCTATATTGAAGTCTTTGAAACATCTATGTCGAACTAGGGGATGAAGATATGGGCCAGCTCCCTCTTCCTCTGAGGATTCTCCTTCCTCATCACTTATACCAGAAGCCCTCACTCCTTCATTTCTAATTTCGGTGGTTTCTTCTTTGTCATCCATGTCTCCTTCTTCTCTGACATCTTCCTGGTCATTGTGTTCCTCTGCAGCTGGTTCTTCTACACTTTCAAATGGGATTTGAGGATGGGTTTTCCCTACAGACTTGGATCTAACAAAAGGTAGTTTATCTAGAGGAGTATTATCAGAATTTGAATCCCTAAATCTTATTGGGATACGGCTAGGTTTCTAGGCAGCAGACGTTTTCTCCCTAGCCAGTTTTGGTCTCCTGGGAGGTGGAGAGCTAGCCTCAACTTGTTCCTCCATATCAGGAGTTTGGAAACACTTTGCCAATCTCATTTTTGGCATGGTTTACTTGGGTAAAGTCAAAACAAAAGAAATGAGGAGGGAGGAGTTTCTGAGATTACACGAAAAGGAGAAATTAGAATATTCCTGATACCTTAGTTTCTTGAGGGGAGATGAGCAAAAGCCCTATGCTTGTTCATCGTGAAATTACTCAGAGAGGTTTACCGACTGGTCTAGGGCACGGAAGGAAAAAGAGAAATCATTAGCGCTTTAGCGGGGGGGAGAGAGATGAATTCGAATGGATTTTTGTTTTTTCACAGAAATATCTTTTTAACTTAAGTTTTTCGTCCTACCGACATGTCAGTTCCATCGACAGGTCGAACTTTTCAATATTTCTCCCTTTTTCATCCGTGCTTGATTTAGCATAGAATCGATATATCTGTCACACCGACCAGTCTATTCACCGACATGTCGCTTACACCGAGAGATGCAGATTGCAGAGTAATCAAACTTGGTATGTGCAATTTGATGGAGTCTTATTCTAAGCACGATATTCATAGTTTTATTCCAGCGTATAGATATGGTAAACATAACTTATCAAATCATTAATCATGCACATAATCAATAATTCACATATATAATTCAAAATACTTTGAATGGAATGTATGACTTTCCAAGTAGAATATGTACTATAGTCAGGAAGAGTAAATTCTAGACTTGTATTTGGCCAGTTTTTCTCTCCTCATATTACAACACTTTGTGCTATGTGAACTCACTTGGTCTCTTGTGAGTCCATTTGTAGTGGTGTAAGATATGTAAGTGAATCTTAAACCAAAACAACACATGATTCATGGTCTATCTCCTAGGAGAGTTTGGTCTCTCATACACATTCTTCCGAGCAAATCTTTGTGGTCCAAACATTGGATATCTCAATTTCTTCAAAACTTGGCTGAGATGTCTCAACAAGTAGTCCTACCTTTGGTTTATCTTCATTTGAAGGATCCAACTATTTGGTCTTGGTGGGTATCTTTTAAAATTTAGCTTAGGACTTTGGAGGTATCTTTTAGCATTGAGATCTTGAGTTTGTTTTTTGGCTTTATTATCCATGTGCCTCTTTCTAAGATTGCATTCATTTAAGTAATGTCCAAACTTGTGGCAATAAAAACAACTAACCTTGTGGGTTTTAGACACATATCCCTTAACAAACACCCTTTGGCTAACATGTCCATTGGTTTCCAATGATGAGCCAAGACCTGACCTGTCACCAAACCTTTTACCCATTCTTAAGAGTCTTTCCAATTTTTCTTTCCCTTGGGTAAATTTATCATGAAACTTCTCTTTATGGTTTCTTAAGTCTTGTACTTCTATAGTCAGTTCAACCACATGTTTTTCAAGCTTTTCTTTGGTGTTACTCAGCAGCTTGATATCATCCCTTTGTCATTTCAATGATTATTGGAGAAATACTTCAATTTCTTTGATTTTTAACACTTCTTCATTTGAAGATTTTAGCTCTAAAGCGAGAGAGTCATAGTCTTTCCTCAAGACTTCCAGCTTGTTTGTAAGATTTAATTTTTCAAATTTAAATGTATCTACCTTCTTAGCCAACTTCTCACTTTCTAGATATAGAGCATTGTAAGGTTCTTGAAGGTCTTCTTCCTCATCAAGATTTTTTGTACTATCCTCATCTCCACTTGAATTTCCCTCTTGATTATTACCAACAGAGGCCACAAAACATTTCAATTTTTCATCTTTCTCCTGATTCTTCAATTTGTTACTAAAGGTGGAACCTTCTGTTGAATTATCCAAAAATGTACAAGAATTTTCAATAGACTTATCTTGGATAAAAGTCCAATTATCTTTACCATGGGATTCATGTTTTTTCTCTATTTTTGTTTTTAAATAAGAGTAAACAAATAATAAATAAAAACGAGTACCCATTATGGTGTTCTAGCTCGGATCAAATCGGATGATAAAATCTTTGTAAAGAGCACTAGGCTTTGATATCAATTGATAGTTCTCTTAGGAGCTAGAACAACACAATTGGCCCTAGAGAGAGGCGGGGTGGGGTGCATAGGTCAATCTAAAATCGTTTGTCCTTTTTAAATTTACTAGATTAAGCACAACGAATATATCAATCAAGTGAGTGTGTGTTAGCAAATGTGATTAAACAATCAACACAAATATATATATATATATATATATATATATATATATATATATATATATATATATATATATATATATATCTAACACCACAAACAGAAGGACATAAGATATAAAGTGGTTCGGTTCACCAACTTACATCCATAGTTAGGACTCGCTCAACCTTGAGCTATCTCCAAATTCACTATGTGGTGAATTACACCCTCACAATTAGAGTAGGAATTCCACCTCACTCAATCGGTTGAGAATTCCACCCACCACTGTGCAAGAGACGACACTCTAGAGTTTTTTTATAGTGGTTTCAGAGCAAATCCCCTTGGTTTTTAAAACAAATTTAAAAACAAGAAGTACTTGTTTTGTAGCTCTTTTCCTGATTGTGTATGCTTCTCAAAGATTCATTCAAAGTGTCTTGGCACTCTTTCTTGTAGACGTTGCATAACAATAACAATTTCAGGAAGACTAGGAAACTTGGTTCAAATCCTAGATGATATCTTATCTTCTCTCCTCTCTTTCTCTCTCTCACAATCTCAATCAAAGATTGGGTATTTGATTTTTGGGTATAGGCACAAGAGAGATGATCGTTCCTTAGTGTGTATGATTTTTCTCAGTTAAAGGAAGATCTCAAATGATCATACAACACTCATACTTATAGAGGAGTCTTAATGGTTTTTTCAGACTGTCAAGTACCGACAGGTCGATGTCACTGATGGGTCGACAGTCATAGCACCGAAAGGTTTGTCCATATGAGAGGCTCGAATTGGAGCAACATCATACTGACAGTAGTTTCAAGTCAGAAACCTGTCTTACCCAAAACGACCTGTCACCCTTTACCGAGGGGTCGGTCCTGGTACTCTCGATCGGTCTTGAACTACCGATATGTCTGTTTTATCGAGAGCCCATTTGAGTTCACAGTCCATAACTCATAAGTCTTTTACCGATGAGTCGCCAACCACGAGGGGTCGTTTAAGTTGATCACCGAGGGATTGGTACATACGAGACTCTTGGTCAGAGGCATACCTAGAATGACAGTTCTTTGATCCAGAACTTATGTCAAACTGGTCGACCAGTCTTTGACCATGATGGGTCGATCTTATCTCCACCGAGGGGGCGGTGAGAACGACTAGTCGAGCTGACAGTGAACATAATTCATATTTCCAAGTTCATTGTCCAACATCCTCTCTTAGGCTTCTTTATGGATTTACCATTTGTTCAACTAAGCCTAGGGAAAGTCCTCTCTAAGGTGTGGGTACCACCTAAGGTCATTTATGACCAATTACTTGTTTTTGTGATTACCATGACGACGAGATTTGAGCGTGGTGGAGCATGATCTCTTTTTTGATCATCTTGGGTCTTCAAGCTTTTTAGCAAGTGCTTCTTTTCGAGTCATTGAATTGACAAATAAGGACTCGACAAAGCCGAGGCACTAACAGTAATAGTTGATTTAAATCTAAATTGACTTATTTTTTAAGAAAATTAAAATAATTTAGGCCTAAATGGGCCCAAGCTGAGCACGTGCCCTATATTGTAATTCAGACATCGAACACTAATTAAATGACATACATACCTTCCTAAAAAGCAAGCGACTTAGAGCTCGACCTAGCCCATGTGAGTTACAACCCTAATAGGTATATGAGTTGTATTTTAAGGACATGTATAGACTACATGTATAAATCAATGTCACAAATCTCGTTCTCGGGATATTAATGGTAATTCTTAATAGCAGAATATTTTCAAATTCTTTGATTTTTAGCGGGAATTTAAAGGGAAAATCTTGCAGAAAATATAAATATTTTAAAAATAAATATAATAAACAAATAAACAATAAGTTAATGTTTAAAAAGATTTTTTGCTTAAATATATTAAAACTTTAATATAAATTTGCTAAACATTTAGATATTGAAATTTCATACTTTTTTAATTTTTATTTAAATGATTATGGGGTTAATTAAATATTTACTTCTCATTCATTTAATTTCTATTTAGATAATTGTCATTTTTATTTGGATGTTTGCTTCAAAATTTAAAGAGAGAAGCTGAAAAAAGAATGTTAAATGATCATTAGCACATTGGAGTGTGGCACTTTACCATATGTACTTAAGCACAAGGCCCACCAAATGATGGATCTATTTTATTTGTTTTGATGTTTAAAGAGAGAAGGTGAAAAAAGAATGTTGAATGATCATCAGCACATTGGAGTGTGGCACTTTACCATATATACTTAAGCACAAGGCCCACCAAATGATGGATCTATTTTATTTGTTTTGATGTTATAGGACTTAAAAATAATTTTATATGTAAATTTTTTTTTTTATTTCACATTTTACTGCTGGAATGTAAAGATTAATTCTCTATTTCGAGTTATGTTTATGAGTTTTACATTAATTTTATTACATGAAATGTCTGTACACTTGTATAATTTTTCATAGAATGAAATATTATTATTCAATCTCGTGAATATTATTCAATAATCATATTCATGTTAGAATGTAATTTTTAATTATTTATATTACGTAAGTCCACTAATATTATTAATCAAATTTCTCTACTAATTTATCAAACAAGTTTTTTCATAATCTACATGTGTATATGACCCTAACATCTAAATGAAATTGTTAGGAGAATATGGGACAATCTAAGAATATTCCCTTGTAAATATTTGGCAATTTTTTTAGAAAGAAAAATTGGATGACATCATGCCACATTATTTAATCCCCCTACCTCTGTAGTCACTTGTCACCTGTTTAGTCGAATTCTATAAACCTGCCTTCTACTGAATCATTCATAGAACAAGTAGGACTGACCGCTAAGGAAACACTGGTGTGCAATACCAAATAGTATCTCTCTTTATAAACATTTTTACTTTCCTCTGTAGATCCATATCTTCTCTTCTTCTACTTTTTAATGCTATTTTTTCTAGGTACTTAGTATACATTTTTTTTTTTTTTGTTTTTGAAGGGGCTATCAATGATTCTAACAATCATGGAAGAAATTCATTAAGTGGTGGGCTTTCCAATAATTCAGTTGGCAATCTCACTACCGGGGTAAGTTGGATTATAATGAACTTGGAGTTTATTGTCATTTGTTGCACTTCAATTATCAGCTAAAGATTGTTTCCATTTGTCTAAGTTGTTAGTGTTGCTTCCATGCTCATTATTTCAAAAAAAATATCCACTAATTCCCGTGTCGGATTACATAAAAATACCGTGAGAGGACCGCTACCCTTAATATAAGTTGGCAAATGTGCATTGCTCTTAAATTATACAAATTGAAGCGAAACATCTAACTTTTTCTAAGCTCCAAAGTTTTGGCCATTTTTAATAATCTTAATTAAAGTCATGTGACATAGCAGTCAATGTTACAAAAGTATATTACTTTTTCCAAAAATGAAATTTAAATATGGGTTGTAGCGATTTTCCACCGATCATTACACCTCCAATGCAATAACTATCAATGTTATGTTGGGCTAAATAAAGTTCAATCGGATTTAACCGAGGTTAAACTCATTTAAACTGGTGCTATTAATATAAATATTTAAATAATATTAAATTATTAATTGGTGAGTTGAAATAAAATTTTAAGAAAAAATACAGTTTTCTATCAAATATCAACTTCTATTATTTAAATCAGTAAAATAAATATATTTAAATAAAACTTATTTATTATATTATGTGTACAGATAAATTATGATTTAATTTAAAAAGGTTGATGAGATGATAAATATAGCATTGAATCTATAAGATAATCAATCTAAATTATTAAAATATCATTTTCTGTTTGAAATTTAAATACAGGTTGAATTGATGTCATTGTTTGTATTTTCACTTTGATTGAAAACTATAAATAAATATATTTATTTAATATTTTATTTAAATTTAAAAAAATCAAAAGTTAGAATGACTTGATAAAATTTATTTTAGATAGTTTTATTAATATTTGTAAAAAATATTTAAATATTAAATTTTCTTAATCATATTACTATTAAGTTATTAAATTATTATCTAACATCTTATACATAGCAAATGAACGTTTAAGGGCCCTCGTAAATGTAAAATACATATTAATTAAGTTTATTAAATTGAAGCCATGAAGTATTAATCCTCAAATAACCTTAGAATTTAAGTTATGAAGTATAAAACATTTAAAGCTCAAACGGCCAAACCGTAAGGGACTAAAGTTAAAACCGTTGAGTGCTTTGCAGTTGTGCTTTTGCACTAAAAATGAAGTGGGATGACACGTGCGATAGATATAAAAGAAGGAATGAGCGAGTGTGTTCATTAGGTCGGCCTTTTTGTGCTGGCTGAATGGAGTTTTTTGTAATTTAAATTATGATCTTATGGCTCGCGGTTTGTGGATCACAGTTTTATTATCAAAACCAGAATTGGTTTTTTAAGATTTTTAAATCAAAACGAGTTTCTAAAGAACTGGCTTATTTTTTTGTCGATTACAATCGAATCGTCAGTTCGACCGGAGTCTTGTCCGAGATTAATAACATTGATAACTATCAAAGATCGCTTCTCCATCCCAACTATGGATGCCATGTTTGATAAACTAGATGGTGCCCAATACTTTTCCAAATTTGATCTTAGCTGTCATTGGATCCATATCCAGCGGAAGATGTGCTCTAAACTGCATTTCAAACTCATAATGTCACAAATATCGACATTGTTTTTAAATTTGTCGTGTTTTTATCGCCAAAATATCATTACTGTATTAGTAATGCATATTTATCGGCGCGACAGTAAATTTTCGATAAAATCGTGTAAAAACATGATAAATAGTGATATCGCGATAATATCCCAATAAATTTTCGGTAAATTATCGATAGATTCCTTATTAATATTTTTATTTTATTAAAATTTTCATTTTTATTTTATTAGTTTAAAATATTATATTTTTCATGAGATTTTTCCATTAATTTCTCAAAAATTTACAAATATCCCAATATTATTAATCATCATTAATATCTCGAAAACTATATTTCTGAAGATGTCTCTAACAACCATTATGACTACCTTGTAATGCCCTTTGAAATCTCAAATGCATCTTGTACGTTCCAAGCCATCATGATCAAGATTTTCATATCATATTTACTCCAATTTGTCTTAGACTTCTTTGATGGCATTTCGGTGTTCCTCATGCGTCACCCTCAATCTCCTTCTCAAAGACAACATTAATTTTTTACTAAGTTCATCAAATGTATTTTTGGCAGGAAAAAAAGTAGAATATCTCGGCCATATAATCGCTCACCACGGTGTCCTAGTTTTACCCAGCAAAGCTTGCTACTATGCAAGTAATGGCCTTTCTCTCAAAATGTCACTAACTTCTATTATTGGAAATTTGTCCACCATTATGTGCAACTACAACACCTCTCACCAATCTTCTCAAGAAGAATCAATTTCGGTGGATGAATGAAGTCACTCTCTTGGAAATCTATACATTGTTTTTTATTTGGAGCTTATTTGTTTAATTTTTATATGATGAGTTGCTTAGAAATAAAATAAAATAATAATTTGAGAATTTAATGATAAAATAGATGTAATAGAATTAATAGCTATAATGATAATTTGTGTAATGAGACTTTTTTTTTATTCATATGATAAATTTATTAAAAAGAATTATTGTGCAATAAACAATAAAAGGACTTAATGCTGCATACTAATAGTAGTAGTTGATTTAAAACTAAATTTAGTAAGGAATCAAAAATCCGAAAGCCATTCGAGTTTTTTCCGGGCTAGACCCAAATTGAAATAATTTAGGTCAGAGAACACGCCTATATTTGTAATTCGGGCATCTTACACTAACTTAGCTGATAAACTTACCTTCCTAACCAACTAGTTAAGGCCCCTACCTAAATTGAGTTAGGGCTTGACATGGGCCGTCTTGGTAGGACTTGTATAGACTGCATGTAAATTGCATTACTTTTTATGAATAAAGAAAGGTAATAAACAAATCCCTTCAATTATGGTTTGTTCCTACCCGAGTGGAACTCTAAGGCTGCGTTTGGATGGGGGGTAAGGGGGGGTAACCCCCAGTTACCCCTACTTACCCCCATTTGGTAACAAGGGGGGAGGGGTAAAAATTCAAATTTTTACCCCTCCCCCCTCCATTTCCAATACCCCCACGGGGCAAGGGGTATTCATGTTTGAATACCCCTCCTTACCCTCCCCCCCCCCACCCCCTCTTTTACTTATGAATTTTTTTTTTATATATTTTATTTATTTATTTATTTTGGTAAGTACTTGGCTTTTATTTTTTTTAAAGCACTCCATTATTTCCATTTGATAAATCTCATATCACCAAATAACAAATTATTTTTTTTATGAAGAGATATAATGAATTTTGTATTCATTTTTTGAAATTTAAAATAATAATAGTGGTTTTTTATTTATTTTTTATTTTTTATTTTTTAAGGAAACTTTTCCCCTATTTATCTCGTGCCTTCATTTATTTTTCAATTATATATTATATAATTTTCTAAAACGTATTTGTCAACATGTTCTATTTTTAAGGGGTGATTCTGTCGAAATTTCGATAGGGTCTCAAAATTCTGAAAATTTTGAGATTTATGATAATATCTTTTAGGGTAATTAACAATTTATTCTATTAGAAGATTATTTTAAAAATGTGTCAACATTTTCAACGTAATGCATTTAGGTGAGGGGTAAATTTTTACAGGGGTTACCCTTGAGCAGGGGTAATTGTACGTAGGGTAAACTGACATATTAACAATTTTATGAGAATTAATAATTTTATAAAATATATATAATATAAAAATAAAATTTCTGCAATATTTTTAACGTGATGCATTTGGATGAGGGGTAAATTTTTACAGGGGTTACCCTTGAGCAGGGGTAATTGTACGTAGGGGTAAACTAACATATTAACAATTTTATGAGAATTAATAATTTTATAAAATATATATAATATAAAAATAAAATTTCTGCAACATTTTTAACGTGATGCATTTGGATGAGGGGTAAATTTTTACAGGGGTTACCCTTGAGCAGGGGTAATTGCACGTAGGGGTAAACTGACATATTAATAATTTTATGAGAATTAATATTTTTATTAAATTCATATAATATAAAAATTAAATTTCTGTAATATTTTCAATGTGATGCATTTGGGTGAGGGGTAAATTTTTCCAGGGGTTACCCTTGAGCAGGGGTAATTGCACGTAGGGGTAAACTGACATATTAATAATTTTATGAGAATTAATATTTTTATTAAATTCATATAATATAAAAAATAATAATTATTATTTTTATGAAGAGATATGTTGATATTTTTTATTTATTTATTGGGATTTAAAATAGTAATATTAAAAAAATCTTTATTTATATTTTTAATATTAGAATGCAAGTGTTCATTTTAAATTATAATTATGAAAAATAATTTATAGAAATTAGATAATATTATTATAAGTTATATTATTAGAATTTACTTAATAAATATTATTTATAATTATATTTTATAAAAAAAAATATTAATATATCAGGTTACCCTTGTTTGTAGTTACCAAACAAGATTTTTTACCCTTAGGGTAAGGTTTACTTTACCACAACAATTACCAAACAAGATAAGGGTAATCTCAATTCAAAGGTCACCCCTACTCAAGGGTGACCCCTACTTAGGGGTAACCCCTATAAAATTTACCCCCCATCCAAACGCAACCTAAGTGATCTAGTTTGTTCTTGAATCAGTCTACCTAAGCCTAATGTAATGAGTTCGCTAGAAATGTTTGATTATAATAACAAGAATTCAAAATTTACTTTAACTAAATTAATGAAATTGTATAGTAAAACTTTTTAGATTTTAATAACTTTAAATAATCTTTTGATCTCTAGACTTTTAAACTCTATGTGAAGCTGACATTGACTCAATATGATTAGATTATTCAAAAAGTCTAAACAAGATTAGATACCTTAATAACTATCTTGATTAATATAATTAAAATAATTTTATAAAGTGAGAAGCTTTATTGATATTGATCTTGTAGTGCAAATTAAAATTTAAATATTTTTAAAGAAGAAACTGTCAACAAAATAATAAAGGAAAGAAACCGTAAGTAACCGTTTTTGCTTTGAGATTGTTGCTGGGTTTTGTGAATGTTTGTCATGAAATTTTAAATCTCTAATCATCTTTATAAACTGAAAATTCAGACCAACGCGTATTTATATTATTTTGAAATTCAAAATTCAAAATTCAAAATTTATGAATGAAAAGGCCACGTGCGTATTAACGGCTACGATTGATAACGCGTACTGATTCATTTTCCTTTAAATACGCTGAAAACGGCCATTCCCAATCTCGCTCTCTCAGAATCGTCGAAACTTCGAAAGCTCTCAGACTCTCTCTTCCTCTTTCTCAAACTCTCGAACTCAAAGAAAGATACAAAGCTCTCTCTGTGGGAAAGATCTAAAGCTCTCTGGCTTTCGATCTCCTTCTCTCTCTCACAGCGAGGATTATAGCGATCTCCACACAAAATCTATCCCCATTTCTCTCTCATTTTGTTCAAAGCTGGTTTTGAATTCGTCCCCCAAAAATTCAAGGGGAAGACAATTTTTTTTTTCTTTTTCTCCAATTATTTTTTGATTTGGGTTCTGTCATTTGTATTTAGGTCAAGATGTCTTCGAGGCCACTACATCAACGAGATTATGTTGGGGTTTCTCCACATAACTTTTACCTGAATGCCCGGGCACGGCAGACAATGGCAGGTGCCTTTGGTGGGTCACGCAGCCAGCAATTGGGCAGAAGAAACTTGGGTTCATATCCAAATGGAAGGCACAATGTACCTCTCAACTTTGATGTCATTGATGATGTGGTTTTGATCACCATTCCAAGACAGACAAGACAAGTGAGATGACTATCTTGTGTTATTTGTTACTTTTCATTGTTTCTTGTTTTTATTGTATGATATTGCTTGATTTAGGTTAGGGGTTTTCTTTTTCTTCTTCTTCTTTAAGAGGGTTTTGATTTGGGAATTTCTGGTTTCTATTGGGTTCATCTTTTGGGACTAATTTCATGTTTATCGAATTTCATTAAGATTTCTGTATTTTTTGAGGGTTTTTTTTTTTTTTTCATCTATGCTACTGATATTTATTGTTCTTTTCTGAAGATTCTGACTAATTTTTGGTTTTCCTTTTTTGCCTTTTGTTTTCTCTTGATTCATGTAGGTTGATTTTGTTTAGGGTTTTTTTTTTTTAATTTCTGCTTCCTATTCTTGGGCAAAATAATTCTGCATTTATTTTACATTGTGTTTGTAGGCGTTCTTTTAACTATCGATCTTGTAAAGTGCATAATTAATTTTATTTTATTTTGGCTTTTTTTTTTATTGCACGAATGTGTCAATTTAATTTAGAGAAAAAAGATATGTGATGATTTTGTACAAGGATTCCTACTTTTTATGAGATATGTTTCTACATTTGTAGAATTTCCCTTATATGGGTTTTGCCTATTTTTCTTGTCAATATTTGCGTCATGATTTTTCCATCTAAATGGGATTTTCTTGCTTTTTTTTATTCTAATATTTATGTTATATTTTTTTTTCATCCTTTTTGTTTAAATATTTCTACTTTATATGTGTTTCTGTTCCCCTTGCATATGTCTGTATTTTTTCTTTATTTTTCTATTTTCTTTTTCCCCTATATTCATTACGTTAATACCATATTAGAAGTGTGTTTTACTTGTCAAGATATGCATTTCAGGTTTTTGAAAAAAAAAAAATTCCAAAAATTTCTATGATTGAAATTTCTGGAGGATTTATGCATTCTTATGTATCTTTAATTATTTTTTGGTTCTATCTAAAAAATATTATATCTACATTATATCTACATTCCCTCATGTTTTTGTTGGTTTTTCTCCTTTTGTTGCTTAGATTTTTAACAATTTTGTTTATGTTTATCTTGTTTTATAAAGGTTAGAAACCACTCCAGGCGGAACCATATGATGATAGTCCTCGACGATGACTCAGTTGTATATCAAAGCCGCTCAGGTACCTATTTCAAACTTGCAACAATGTATACTAATTCTCGTTGACTTGAACATGTTTTTGTTATTTTTCATTGTGAAATAGTAAAAATGTATTAGTGAGAATTACAAGATAACAATATAGGAGAGATAATATGTTAACAACAAAAGTACAAAAGATTACAAGAATTCAACAAAAGAATCACTTCCATCTATACCTACTTTTGACACAGAGTCGATGTTGCTTGCCGTGTATCTAACATGCTTGAGAGAGCACTGCCCCCTCCAACCTTTTCATGTTTGCATTGACATGAAAATACATTTTTTTTTCCTTTGGCTACTGTATGGAAATCTTCTTACATGGATTTATTTCTTTTCTTCTTTGTGAGATTGTTTGTAATATCAAAACCAAGTATGAGAAGTGTTAGCATTTCCCACGTCAACAAGAAGATCATTCAAGAGTCTAGATCTACATTCATGAAGTCTTGGGATAGTTAGATTTTCCTTTTAGGGGAGAAAAATGGCATGGATTCATGAATGATAAATCCATTTTCCTTTGATGGTCAATGTTGTTTTGCTTCAAATAAGGGGAAAAACAGTTTCGAGCGATATTTGCTGTTGTTGTCATAGAAGAACATTTTCATGTTAGAACCATATCATATCATGGAAAAAGAGTAAGCATGTGAAATACTTTATAACATGACTGCATCTAAAAGGAATAGAAAAAAAAAGGGTTATACAAGAAATCAATAGAAGAAACAGAACAACTTTTACCAGAAATAGAATGAACATGTCTAGGACCCTAACATCTAATGAACTAATTTAAATACACTAAAGTTTTATTTAGTGGTAAAAGAAAAGAGTTGGTCTGTTTGTGTTTGGAGAATATGGGACAATCTAGAAATATTCCCTTGTACATATTTGGCTATTTTTTAGAAAGAAATTGGATGACATCATGCCACATTATTTTAATTCCCCTACTTTTTTAGTCACTTGTCACCTGTTTAGTCGAATTCTATAAACGTGCTTTCTTGTAAAGAAAGAGAGTCCCTTTAAAAATATTTTTCCTATCATCTTTTGAAAAAAAATGCAATCCAAACACACCTTGAATGACTGCCTCGATTGTGTTGAGACAAATTGCATCTATTGTCATCTTCAAGTCAAGGATAATGAGTTATGAGAGTTACTGAACGATTCATGGAACAAGTAGGACTACTAAGGAAACACTTATCTACAATACCCAAGTAGTATCTCTCTCTATAAACATTTTTATATTCCTCTTGTATCCCTGTTTAAAAGGGATGTTTTACTATGTCCTGTAAAGATCCATCTCTTTTATTCTTCTACTTTTTAATGCTATTTTTTCTAGGTACTTAGTATACATTTTTTGTTTTTGAAGGGGCTAACAATGTAGAGGAACGGACATCAACTGGAGTGACTCTCAATGATTCTAACATTCATGGAAGAAATTTATTAAGTGGTGGGCTTTCCATTAATTCAGTTGACAATCTCACTACTGAGGTAACTTTTCCATTTGTCTTTGTTGTTAGTGTCGCTTACATTGTCATTATTTCAAAAAAAAAAAAACATGTTCAATATTTGATAATTCTGTTTACATTGGTTAGGTTATTTAAACACACCTCCACTTATATTCTATGGTTTTCGCTTATTCTAGTTCTTGTTAAGCTTCTCCACAGTTCTATTAATTTCCTTTTATGGGAAATGACGGTGAATAGGGTTTCTTGAGTTTTGAGAAGCGGGCTCAACACTAAAAGAAAAGGATTATATAATATAAGGGATCAACTAATCCTCATATTCTCAATATCATGTGAATGAATTTATAGATTTGGCCTATGCATATTATGCATAGATCCTGGAGGAAAAGACCTGAGATGGGTCTCAAGCTTCACTGATTTGGGCACACCGGTATTAACAACATGGAGGCATTGTCCCCATTTTACCCTTCTTTTCTTAGTGATAAATTGATAATATTCCTATTTTATCCTTTCAATTTTCTAATTTATGACAATAAAATGAAGGGAAAAATAGTGGTGGTGCCCCATGTTAGTAAAAGTACCAGTGTCAAACTAATTCCCCTATTTTTATTCTCCGTTTGCAGCAAAAAAACACGTCATACTAGTCTATTTACCTGTGCATCAAACCATTTGAGATGCTTTGATTGCAAATATCCATGTTTGGATTAGTGCACACAAAAAACTAGAATGATTGAAGTACTACTTCAAGTATGATTTTCAAGGCCCTAAAACTTAACAATAAAGAGAGGGTAATTTTATCACCATTTTGATCCAATATGGTGTAACTCAAGTTTGGGATCCAAATGTCTGAATGGCCCATGGGTCAATGTGAAAATGTTCGTCCTACTTTTTAACACTTCACAATAAGTATATGGTATATACTGACATCATTCCAATCCAAGGTTTCAAAGACATAACAAATGTTTTCAATTCAGTTGTAAGGGTCACTTTGATGATGTATTCAATACTTAGGGTAATGTGCATCGACAATTTGGATGGGCAAGAATTCTACTCCATCCAACACCTGCCTTCTTTTAATTACATTGGCTGGTTCCAAAATATCTAGACTACCGAAACTAATCAAATCTATCACATGATCTTGCAGCAGAGTTTGTTTAAAGTGAGTCAGCTGTGCTTAAGTAATTTTATAGATCAAGATTTAGATGTGCAACACTTCAAGTGGCATATGAATTTAACCAAGAAATTTAGTATAATGAAGTCTCTTCTAATGCAGAGTTGGGGTTAGAGTGGCTTTTTAGAACAAAGTCACCTTAAAGTTTCGGCTCAGCTGATTATATGATGGTTTTGGACCACCAAATAGTTATTCTTTCTCTCTCATCCAATGTTATGCGGGTCTTCCAATAAGATTAATCTCTCTCTCTGAGTGATAAGTTTCACGCACAAATATCATAGGCATCTTGCGTAACTGAACTATTGATTATGAAATCATAAATCTAGTAAACATTGTGCTTGTTACAATATTATGCTAGCCCCAAGTCACTGATTTGGTAGTTGGCTGACTAGAAGGGACAAGTCCTTTTTGACTCCATTTTCACCTAAATTTGGAGAAATGTTCATTCATCCACAGGAGACCCCTACTATTAAAAAAGAAAACCTACAGGAGACCCCTCTCCCTTGCTCAATGTAAGCAAGATTAGGGAAGACGAAGCAGAAGAATAGTGAGAACACATTCTTAATGTGCCAAGGGCTTGTGTCATTATGACAAAATACATGTACTGTTTTGATAACCAGACCTAATTTCGAATCTTAAGTTACTTCCTTTTTTTCTTTATTTTTTTTTCTTTTTCATATTATATATGAACAATAATTTGGCACTCAGACAAGTTGGAGTTTCTAAGTTTTGGACTACAATTTTTTGGGTGTAGTATAAAGGAAATTTCTAAAGAAATGCCCCTAAAAACAGTAGAGTGGTGAAATGTTCTTACAATTTACACTAAAGGAAATTTCTAAAGAAATGCCCCTAAAAACATTAGTATAGAGTAGTGAAATGTTCTTACAATTTACACTAAAGGAAATTTCTAAAGAAATGCCCCTAAAAACTTATAGAGTTGTGAAATGTTCTTACAATTTACACTAGTGTTGATGTCACCTCCCTGTTAACTTGATATTTATATGTGTTTTCTTTTTTCATGGCTGCATGCATCATTTGCGAACATTGGATCCATGCAAATGTGTTCTATATTCTGGTCATAATTCTACACCAAACAGCTATTGTATCTCAATTATTCAATATTATGTAGGTATTCTAATAAGATTCATCTCTCCGATGGAGGTAAAACTTTATATAAAAACTATTCATATGGTGGTCCTCTTTACATCAAACCCAACAAAGTGGGTCCTAAAATTCATTTTCACTGGATGCCTCGTGTCTCGGTAGAGTTTTTCAATTTCTAACGAACTACCCTAAAATCACTAGTATAAAGTGTTGAAATGTTCTTACCTTCAAAAATATAAGTTGAAATGGACCTACTAAATGGTGGAGAATAGGTGATCTCTCACTTATCTTGATATCTGTATCCTTTACATTGCTCTTTCATTCTTCATACTGCATGCATCATTTCTGAACATTGGATCCATGCAAATGTTTTAATATATTCTTTTTGTCGATGTCTAACCACTTTGGATCACTTTGGAACTACAGATTAATGCAAAGAAGGAGCCACTATTCACTTGTGCCATTTGCCTGGACCCTTTGATGGAGGAAACATCAACACTATGTGGCCACATATTTTGTAAAGAATGCATCGTCACTGCCATCAGAGTACAGAGAAAATGCCCCACCTGCAGACACGATCTAACTATTAACAGCATACACAGGGTCTACCTTCCTACCACCTCTTAAGAGAAGTTATTCCGGACGATCACCGTGTTAAAGAGAAGTTATTCCAAACAACACTTTTGTTGTTCTCTGTGTAATATGTGTATGCAGCAGTTGTCAGTCGTAAATTTTTTTTTCTTTTTTTGTCTTGCCTTTCCACCACCTGATAAGTGGAGCAAATTTTAGTCAATTTCTTGTGTTGTATTAGATCTGAACTGGGTGTTCCTCAACGCCTGTTTCTTAGTAGTCCATTTATTAATTTGTTCCATTGAATTAAAGCAACGAAATCATCTTTATTTGGCTCCACATTTTTGCACATGAGCTGCTGCTTTATGTTCTTGAAATTGCTTACAAAATAAGGCATGTTGATCTCATGTAGTCTGTAATGCTCGGTGAAAAAGTGAAGTAGTCCACAGCTATAGAGCCATCTTTTCCTGAAGACTGTACCAAGAGAAAATTTATCAGACATTTTGCCTGACTTGACATGGGAGAAGGCAAGATCTCTATTTGACAAGAGAATGGAACTTGTTTGATGAGGAAAAGCATCATTATGGGTGAATGAAAATAATAAGGCTCATGTAAAGGTAGATCTATCAATACAATTGTACACCCTTTTCAAGAAAAAAAATGCTTTTGTAATAGCAGATTAGATACCTTTGAGGCCATATACGATCCACGGCCCATTTGAATAAGATCAGTATAACCATTCCTCGATAGTTCTTCTTTAACTTGCTCAGTGTCAACCACTTTGACAAGAGCATCAAAACAAGTCATGTAATTTTTGTCCAATAAGAGAGTGAAACTGAAAATATGGACAAATCTGTTTGTGTTTGGAGAAAGTTGTATTGGAGGAAATAATTTAGATAGAAAAAAAAAACAACTTTTGAAGTGTCAAATACCATAAAAGATTTCACAAGTGAAACTACTGCTCTTTAGCACTTTAATCATCAAATTCCACATTTCTGGAGACCTTTTCCCCTCTCACTTTAACGAGCACAGTGAGTGGGAGGAAGGGAGAGCCTCACCTTGTCACTTCTCATTGCCGTATCTTCCTGTGGGTAGGTAACTTCACAAGGCCAACCAATGAAGCTTGCACCACCCCAGCCTACGGCTCAATCATCAAGCCTCTCATTGCAACAGGCTCGGAACCAGACCGATTTCTAATTCAGGCCTCATTTTTGGGCCCAAAAATGAACATGACCTGAGCCCAGGGGTAGAAAAATCGGCCGGGCTGAGATCCCGGCCGATTTTCATATCGGCCGATATATTGGCCGAATTTTTCTCTCCCCTACCCGTTTTTATTTTTTTATTTAAAAAAAAAAAATTCAAAAAAATTACAGTAAATGCAGATAATTATGGGCTTATTGAATATGTAATTTTTTCATAAAATATTGGACATTTACATCTTCTAATATATTTTTGAAGTTACGATAATGAGAAATTATATAATTAGTAATAAAATTGTAAAAATTACAAGGAAAATGATATAAATGAGGAAAATTTGTAGAAATAATTTCATAATTTATTTTCTTAGTTAATGAGTGTTATTTTAAATTAGGATATCTCTAGGGTGTGCCGAAAACACAGCATTTTACAAATAAGGGTATCCCTAGAGTGTGCCGAAAACACATTTAGGAAAGTCAAAAGACTTTGAAGTCTTAAAGTATTTTTATCAGGTTATCGTAATTAGTCCGGATATTCAATTTGAGAAATTTTGAAAATACACAGTGCTTAAAAAATAACTTTAAAGTTTTAAAGGAGATTTTATTATTTAATACACTATGCACATTATTTTTTAAGCATCGTGTATTTTTAAAATTTCTCAAATTGAATATCCGGACTAATTACGATAACTAATAAATATATTTTAAAACTTTAAGGTCTTTTGACACTCCTAAATATGTTTTCGGCATACCCTAGGGATACCCTTATTTGTAAAATACTGTATTTTAAATATCTAAGAGTGTCAAAAGACCTTTAAGTCTTAAAGTATTTTTATCAGGTTATTGTAATTAGTCAGGATATTCATTTTGAGAAATTTTGGAAATACACAGTGCTTAAAAAATAATTTTAAAGTTTTAAAAAAGATTTTATTATTTAATTACTATGAATGGATACCCTAAAAATATTAGATGGTAAATATAATATTAAATTATTACAATAAGATAAATAAAAGAAAATATTATAATTTTTACTTTCTATTTAAAACAAAATTTTATTATTTTGAAAAAATATTAGGTAACACACGTGAGCTTTTTAGTAAGCTCACGTGTGTTGCTTCTTCACTGACAAACCCTAATGCACTTCTTTTTTATACCTTCTCTTTTCCTCTTTCTGCTAAACCCTAACCACCGCCGCTCTCTGTATTTTTCGATCAACGAAGAAGAAAAAGAAGAGAAAGGTAAGCTGTAGCGATTTTTTTTCTTCAATCTTTTCTCCATATTTTATTTTCTCTCTTTCCATCCTTTCTAGTCCGATATTTCTAAAAAAAAAAGCTTTTTTTTTAAAAAAAAAACCAAACAACCGAATTATTAAAATTCGGCCGATATCATGACCGAATTATCGGTCATGTCGGCCGAATTTTTTTTGTACGGCCGATACTATACGTATCGGCCGATATAGATAGGTCATAAAAAAAACCGATATAATTCGCGTATCGGCCAAATTTTTTACCCTGCCTGAGCCTGAGTCAACGTAAAACTAATTTTTTTTTGGTTTTTTTTCATGCGCTCACTGGATAGACCTAGGCCAAATTACATCCCTACAACTATATTCATATACAGTACAATGTTTGTTGCAGTCGATAATTCAGTTATATTTTCACAGGAAGTATTGGCCAATGCTGAATAACTTCGGTCGTATTTAAATTTAAAAATATTTCGAACGCTTTTTCAAATTGAATCTTGCATTATGTATGATTTTTTTTTTTAATTTACAAGTGATACCTACTGCCCGTGCACCAGGTTAGACAAGGTTCTAAATAATACTGATTTTAGGATTTTTGTGAAAATAATTTAGTGAAATAATATTGAGTGTTTATGGAATTGAATGGTGATGTCATAGTGTGATTGATATAGTTTGTAGGGTGTCTTTGTGATTTTTCATTTTTTTAAATTAATGACAGACAACTGTTTTAAGATAATTCCCATTTTGGAGTTTTTTGTGGAAATTTTTTAGGAAATAATATACAAACATTTGTGGAATTAAATGAAGAGTCCTTAAGATAATTGATATAGTTGTTAGGGTGTTTTTATGATTTCTCTAATTTTCCAAAATTCAGATTTCTTTTACAAATAAAATTTATCGATCATAATAGAAGATATATGTTACTATGGAATAATCGTGAACATAAATTTCATATTAGGTGTTTCCTAGTATTAATCTCCTATTTTCTAAAAATTTAGACATTTTTTCCAAAAATTTAAACATAGTTTATGCGTATAAAAACTTTGACTCTCAAGGGTCTAACACTTTATAAAAATGATTGTTTTCTTAACAAAAATATATTTACACTGGATTTTTCAATTTTCTCATTTTTTTTATATTTTTCAAAAATTCAAAAAAGTGGAGAGAATGCTTTGCTGTCTTATAACATTGTAACAGTGTATATTGGCAATACGATAGTATTGAGGGTCAAATTTTAAACCCTTGAAATGTACAAATGATCTAAGATCCGAAGGTACATGAGGGTTGCAGAATGCAGATCAAACAAATTCATTATTATTATTATTATTTTACCACAAAAAACTTCAAGATCCTTATCTCTCTTTTAAGTACTAGGGCGTTGAATAAAACTTTGGATACACGTAGCTCTTACAAGCCATGGGCAACGGTTACTACCAGATTTGAATTTTAAACCTCTGTTTCCTAAGTCAAGTGTCTCGGTTGAATTATCTTAATTCATAATTTCACAGATCTATAACTTTTACCTTAGTTCCTCAATTTATTTAATTTGATCTTCTTCCATTGCCAAACATGAAATATCGATCTGCTGAGATTTATGGGGTTATAGTCGATCAAACCAACGAGTACACTAACTGTGTTGATGGCACAAGCACTGTTGCAAAAATCCTCATTTTTATATCCTGTTTCTCACTCTCACTTCCCTTTCGTCACCGTCTCCACTTTCATCTCTTCTCTGATGTGTTTCATGGGAATTCAAATCACATATTTGGAGAATGTCAATTGAAGGAAAAAAAACCCAATTTTGAAAGATTTGAGAGGAATCCAAATTATAAATTTAAAAAAAATCTAATTAAAAAAAAAAAAAAAAAAGCAGTCTTATCAGATTGCATATCCTCCGCTTACCTAAAATCTTCTACTAGTAGTTTGGGTGGTGGTGCATTAGAAAGCTATCATCCATTGGCTTAACATTTCTAAAATGAAAATGTTTGGTGACATTGGATATGTACTAGAGATCAGGGGTTAAAATACCGGATTAACCGGTATATCG
This sequence comes from Chimonanthus salicifolius, assembly GCA_013350335.1. Lineage (NCBI taxonomy): Eukaryota > Viridiplantae > Streptophyta > Magnoliopsida > Laurales > Calycanthaceae > Chimonanthus > Chimonanthus salicifolius. Next base: position 33,497,819 of record CM023539.1, read on the forward strand.
GCCGATATACCGGCCGGTAAATTTCTCTCTCTTCCGATTTTTTTTTTTTTTTGTCCGATTTTTTTTGGATAATGTCGGAAAATTTTGGGCTTCTTGAAAATATAATTTTTTCATTAAATATCTGTCATATACATACCAAATTATTTATTTAAGTTTCATCTATTTTCAATATTAAAATTAACAATAGATGATTTTAACTTATAAAAATATGAAAATGTCACATCAATTCTCTCAAGTCTCATCAATAAGTAGATCCTATTATATAATTAATCAATATAGGAAAATTAATAATAAAAATAAAAATAAAACTTCTTATCTCATAGCTCCACACATATTAAAAATTTGAATTAATGCCTATGTTATTGGGTAATTATAAATACATACTTACGTTTTCAATAATTTCAATTTCATTCCTAACATTTGAAAGTCATGTATAAATGAGTCTCTGTATGTATTCTAATGTGTGAATAATTTTTAGGAATAATAAAATATTAACTATGATAAGAGTCCACTTATGCTAAGATAATAAAATGACAAAAAGATTTTAGCCATCATGTATTTATGTTGCCATGTATACACCTCACACACTTTAATAAATTGAAATTGAGTCAAATTAATTGAATAGTATTTTAAAATTCAAATTATGTTTTTAAAATTTTCAAGAAGTGGTAATAAAAGGTAAAATAGTATTTTATAAGTGAAGACCTCTAAATAATATCATATTGTTTTTTTTTTTTTTTTAGACTATTAGTTATCTATCAAAATTTGAATTCATTTTAAGTAGATCTCAATGAAATTGAATTTCACATCTCAAAATTTGAATCACATCAAAGCTTGTCCAAATTTTCTCAAAACAAATGTAATATTACTATGGATCCAGCTCTTCATATGGATAACCCGGGACGTGAAAATAAAATCTTGCATACGTGTCTTCCGGAAGTCGCTCATCATTAGACGTGTAGTCAGATGTTGATGATGGATTGTGGTACTGCCAACTATCAGATGAGGGTTGCGATTGACGATCTGAAATCGACATGGACTGCATATTACTGGATAATGAGTTCGTGTCGAAGTGCCCATAGCTCGGTTGACCATAATATCCTGTTGGCGTATATCCGAAAGATACATATCCTTCACCGGGCAAGTTTGTTCCGCCATGAGGAGGTGTATGTTGCCTATCATCCTGTTGGTAATGGACTTCACTCATGTTGGGATAATACCCCGGTGGGCCGGCAGGCTCAACATCCACAACAATATTTGGATGAGTAAAATCCAACCCATCATCTGACCCATTACCGTCATCGGTAGATGAATCAGAATCAGATCTAGCCGACCCATAATAACGTCTGCTGGGTTGGCTGCTCGGAACAACAGGTTCTTTTCCTCTTAATGATCTCCTCCTCTGTGAAGAGCTAGATACCCCATCTATCCCAGTGGGCCGTTCACTAACAGAATGACGACGTGGAGCCATCGTTGTACTTGTCTGACGTTCTAGACCCACATTTGGAGGGCGGGACACACTTATTGAATGGCGGCGACCTTCATTTTCTGCCTCGTCCTCGGAATCTTGCAATTCTCCCAACTCTATACTTTGATCTAAAAATGATATATCTAGATCATGCAGTACAGGTTGTTCTTCCTCTTCGATCCATTCACTTAATGGATCATTATAGGTAAATAGAGACTTGATGTGGATCGGGACGAAAAAATCATCGGCATCTTCACGTGTCAACTCGGGGTACCTCCTCAAATTCCTTGCCCTTAGCCTCTGATTGTAGTGTAGGTACACTAAATCATTAAGTCTTTGAGATGATAATCTGTTTCGAGGCTTGCTATGGACATATTTAAATGTCGACCAGTTACGCTCGCAGTTGGTTGCACTGCACGTCTGGCTCATCAGCTTGATGGCATACTTCCTTAATATAGGTGAGCTGTTGCCAAAATATGTCCACCATTGGGTAGCACTCATCGTCGCCGTCTCTCTCAACCTAACATCGGCAGCTTCATCCGCAAATGACTCCAAGCGGTTCTCAAAATTGTGTAACTTCAAAACAAAAATAAAACACAATTAGTATTATCGGATAATGAACAACTTTCAAATCATCAAAAATATGGAGATCATAATGAACAAAAGTAGTACATCTCTAAAACATGCCGCCCGTTCACCAGGATGCATGACACCCATAATCTCCAATGTCCGTCTTACGCAGTTACGAATTGAGTCGGTCGACAGTTCTAAACCTAACTCATTAGGTTTCTTTGAGAAGGGATTCAAATAATATGCTGCCAAGTGAAATATAATGCGATTAGCCTAAATATAAGATATGCACAATAGTAAGATATAAACACACTAGCGAATAAAAAACTAACCTGCAACGTACTGTGGGTTGGAGATGAAAAATTGATTAATCCTGTCGTTGATGATTTCCATGAAGTGAACCGGAGGATTAACTTTCGCAACTTCAGTTTTAGCCTTTATCATGCATTCAAATACATAGGGGAGCGTCGGCTTCTTATCTCCGTCTACAAATCGGAGTGCTGTGACTATGGGTGCAGAGATGTTGATGGCCGATACGATACTGTCCCAGAACACTTTAGATACAAATAAGTGTGTAATGTTTTGGTAATATCTTTGATGTTCAGCGTTCCTCATGTCGAACGCATTCGCAAATGACCTACTTCTCGCCATCTTCATCAATTCTGTCTTGCTTCTTAAGAAGCTCTGCAACGTAAGGAATACTGTGGCGAAACGTGTTACTGCAGGTCGCAGTAGTTCACGACGTTTCGTGTACTTCCTCATTACCTCTAAGATTCTAACATGATTGTATATAAATGTGGTGACATCCTTACACCAGTCAATTAGGTTCGCAAATTCCCTCACATTAGCAAAATCTTTGAGGATCAAGTCTATGCAGTGGGCCGCACAGGGGGTCCATAAGATCCACGGGTATGTGTTCGTGACCTTCCTCGCTCCCGACTTATAGCCCGCTCCATTGTCCGTTACAATTTGGACAACATTCTCAGGTCCAATTTCTTCACAGACAGACACCATCAAGCTACAAAGAAAGTCACCATCATTTACTCGGCTTGATGTGTCGTATGATTTATGATACACTGTGCCACATTGATTATAAATGAGGAAGTTAACGATACTACGGTTATCGTCACTCTTCCAGCCATCCGACATAAGGGTTACTCCCTATCCTCCCAGGAAGACTTAAAATTATTTACCCATTCTCGCATCCGCTGTATTTCACGGGGGATGAACGTGGTAGAAATCTCATACGGCGATGGGAAGTTGATATTAGGTCCAGCAGTTGCGGATGCAAAGCACACAGACTTAAAATATGGACTTAAGATTTCAGTCGGTGGCCGATGGCTGTCGGTGAAAAACTTAGTGACTGCCGTCCCAACTAATTGTTTTGCCGTCTCTTTGTCTACCTGATTTATTTTTCCTTGTTTCAAGGAAGTTGGTCTGTCCCACATTGGATCACCAGCACCAACTGTATTCGGATTTACACCGTAGCGTTCAGGCCTTACTTGTTCTCCTCCTCTGAATGCATTTTTAATGGAATTCCATCGGCCCATAAGTCCAGATTTTTTTCTGGATGATCCATGCACAGTCCCTGATCCACTCGCACCGCCTGTGTAGAGTATTAAAATTCAGTATTTGGCATTTTAATGTAATTGAGAAATAAATTGTTTTTGTTACATTAAACAATTAATTTAAAGAAATTAACCTGCACCACTCTGCTTTCTGATGTCATGTTCGCGGCGACTAATTCGCATTGCACGCCGCAAGTCTCTGTCCTCCTCAATCTCGTCTGGATCCTCTTCTAAAGACGACGGGACATTTTCCATGTATTGGCCCTCCCTTTCACTTTCTAAACAGTCGGCCATTATCTGACCGATAGCATGCTCTTCTGCTTCAGTCCTTATTTTCTTTTTTTTAGAATTCACTTCCAGTAGTTGCCTGCAAATAATTTGCGCTTGTGCTGGTGCGCGTTTGCAAGCGGCTACATCTCCCGTCTTTCCGGCTATATGTGCCTTCAAACGGGTTATTCCTCCAGATACCATCTTCTCACAGAAGTTGCATTTGACTTTGTTGTTACTATGTCGTTCACCGAACGACCATGCTGGATCTTCATTGTTCTTTGCCATGGGTGTTTAAGAATCTGATTTTTTTGATACGTTTACACATTTTTGGGCAATTTATCACATGAAAATGGGGAATTAAATTATAAAATTAAAAAAAAAACATCATCTGCTGTGAAACTGAAACTTATTACAGTAATAAGACACTACATAGTCAGAGGCTTCATTGAAAAAAAGAACCTGATTTTTTTGATACATTTACACATTTTTTCACAATTTATCACATGAAAATGGGGGATTAAATGATAAAATTAAAAAAAAAACATCATCTGCTGTGAAACTGAAACTTATTACAGTAATAAGACACTACATAGTCAGAGGCTTCATTGAAAAAAAGAACCTGATTTTTTTGATACATTTACACATTTTTTCACAATTTATCACATGAAAATGGGGGATTAAATGATAAAATTAAAAAAAAAACATAATCTGCTGTGAAACTGAAACTTATTACAGTAATAAGACACTACATAGTCAGAGGCTTCATTGAAAAAAAGAACCTGATTTTTTTGATACATTTACACATTTTTTCACAATTTATCACATGAAAATGGGGGATTAAATGATAAAATTAAAAAAAAAACATAATCTGCAGTGAAACTGAAACTTACTACAGTAATAAGACACTACGTAGTCAGAGGCTTCATTGAAAAAAAGAACCTGATTTTTTTGATACATTTACACATTTTTTCACAATTTATCACATGAAAATGGGGGATTAAATGATAAAATTAAAAAAAAAACATCATCTGCTGTGAAACTGAAACTTATTACAGTAATAAGACACTAAATAGTCAGAGGCTTCATTGAAAAAAAGAACCTGATTTTTTTGATACATTTACACATTTTTTCACAATTTATCACATGAAAATGGGGGATTAAATGATAAAATTAAAAAAAAAAACATAATCTGCCGTGAAACTGAAACTTACTACAGTAATAAGACACTACATAGTCAGAGGCTTCATTGAAAAAAAGAACCTGATTTTTTTGATACATTTACACATTTTTTCACAATTTATCACATGAAAATGGGGGATTAAATGATAAAATTAAAAAAAAAACATCATCTGCTGTGAAACTGAAACTTATTACAGTAATAAGACACTACATAGTCAGAGGCTTCATTGAAAAAAAGAACCTGATTTTTTTGATACATTTACACATTTTTCCACAATTTATCACATGAAAATGGGGGATTAAATGATAAAATTAAAAAAAAAACATCATCTGCTGTGAAACTGAAACTTATTACAGTAATAAGACACTACATAGTCAGAGGCTTCATTGAAAAAAAGAACCTGATTTTTTTGATACATTTACACATTTTTTCACAATTTATCACATGAAAATGGGGGATTAAATGATAAAATTAAAAAAAAAATAATCTGCCGTGAAACTGAAACTTACTACAGTAATAAGACACTACATAGTCAGAGGCTTCATTGAAAAAAAGAACCTGATTTTTTTGATACATTTACACATTTTTTCACAATTTATCACATGAAAATGGGGGATTAAATGATAAAATTAAAAAAAAACCTCATGTACTGTAAAAAACTACTTTTTTTACAGTTCACAAACACTAATCACTGAGAGGGTTGGGTTAAAAAATATTCATACGTTTTGCGTACATTTACATATTTTTTCGTAATTTATCACATGAAAATGGGGGATTTAATGATAAAATTAAAAAAAAATCCTCATGTACATTGAAACTGAAGTTTTTTACAGTATACAAATACTGCTCACTGAGAGGGTTGGTTTAAAAAATATTCATACATTTTCGGTATCTTTACATATTTTTTCATAATTTATCACATGAAATTGAGGTTTTTGTTTAAACATTTTAAATTAATAATTACGTTGCACGAAATTTATATTTTTTCACAGAACCTTCTTTCTAAAATGAGAGGGGTGTTTTATAAAAAAAAACAGCCACTTTTCCCAATAAATACTATTTCTTAATTCTTATGATGTTTTCTAGTACATTTTCACATTAGAAAATAAAAGAAAATGAAAAAAAAAAACTAATCTGCATGAAAAAAAATATCATACATTCATAATAAATTCTATGCTAAATGTTTTAGGCTTTAAGCATAAATAAATCACTATCAATAATTAATAATCCATATTTCTAAAACAACAACATATTACAAAAAATACATTAAATATTAAACTATACATTAAAACCATAAAATTTTTAGATCAGAAGGCTAAAAAATAAAAATGGAATAAAAACTTACATGAAAATGAAGATCAATATATTTCTAGTAGTTTGAACGGAATGATCTTCTAAGATAAGCTAATAATACACAAGGATTTCTAAGATAAGCCGGACGACCGTTTGTAAGATGGGGATAGGAGTTTGAAAATACCACTGCTGGATGAGTGTGTTTCGTAATGAATTTGTGGATGAATGAGGAGATGTATGGGGTACTAATATAGAGGAAAAGTTCGGTCGGTTCAGATCACGGGTTTAAAAAAAAATATTAAGAAATTCAGGCGTGGGAAACACAAAGAATCCCACAGCCTGTTGGATGGGATATCATGCAGGATTCCTGGGCGATATTTTGGACGAAATATCGCGCGATATATCGTCCGTGATATATCGCCCGATAATCGTTTAAAATATCGTCGATATTAATTTTTAAATAATAAAAACTCGACCGTTACGGGCCGATATTGGGACTTATCGGCCGATATTTTGGACCGATAAACGGTCCAAATATCGCCCGATATTTGTACTAAATATCGCCGATATTTGGTGGGTCCCACTACCGATATTTTTTTTTTTTTTTAAAAAAACCATACTTTCCAGCCCGATAAATAGTATATCGGGCGATATTGGGCCGATATTCGGACCGATATATCGCCCGTATCGGGCGATATTGTATTTTTTTTTTTAAAAAAAAAACAAAAAAAATCTAATATACCGATATTTTCGAATATCGGCCGATATTAGGGCCGATATTTGGGACCGTTTATCGCCCATATCGGCCGATATTACAACAGTACGGCCGATACTTATCGTATCGGCCGATATTTCAAGGTTTCAAAAAACCGATATATATCGGCCGATACGATATGTATCGGCCGATATTTAAACCTTAGCTAGAGATACACTCTCATTCATAAATGTCATTTTTTCAAAGATTATTATAAATTTATTCTAATTCTTTCTAATTTTATCAAATTACGACTTTGTCAAAAATTTTATAGTAATATCCATCAATTTTATGTGTACAACTTTTAGTAGGATAATTTTATAAATTTCAATATAATTTAAAAAGGCTAATGAAAATAAATGGACAGTCTGACAATGAGATTAGGACATGCGTTAGGCCTTAATACATGATTATGATAGATAAACAATTCATATATTTAATTAAAATATAGGATTGATTTAAATTCTTGATAAATATAAGTCCAAAGGGGTTGGAATCCAAAATCGGCCTAAAGGAGCCATGAGTTCGATTCTTACTTTGCCTCAAAGGGTCAATTCCTATAGAGTTACCTAGTGTATGTGTAGAGAGGCTTCCACATGCCATGACGAATAATCGAGTGCTCTAAGAGACTTGGACACTTTAGTTATTAAAAAATCTTGATTAATATAAATTAAGGAATTAAATACATGATTACGACAAATAAACAACACAAATATATGATCAAGATAAGTAATCGACTCAAATACCATTATTAACAAGTAGTTTAAAGAATTATTGTGATGATGTCAAAATGTGACTAAACTATATAATAAAATTTTAATATTTTTTAAATCTAAAATTCTACTTCCTTTAAAGATTTCATTATATTATTGAAAGGTAACCAAAATCATACGTAGATATTTTTTTATGATTTTTTTAAAGGTGACAATTTACATGTTTTATAGAGTATGCTCTTGAAATGACCTTAAAAGGCAATCAAAGATAGATGTCGATTGTTTATTTTTTTAAACTTGAAAATTCTTTTAACTTTGGTTATTCTAGTTTACAAATTTCTTTAAAAATTTGTTCAAAAAGATAATGATTATAAAGAATATCTTCAAAATGTGTACATAACCATAGATTTATCTAAATATTTTTACAAACTTAAAATCTATTTTATTCTGATTAGACATAGCAATACTTTAGATAGGTTTTGCTTTAAGTTGAGTCTAGTCAACCCATTTTTCTAACGTTCTAACATAAATTCTATCCATTTATTAAGTAGGCCAAACTCTCACAATCAATACTCATATTAAAAAATTAGTCTACTAATCCTAACCCATTTATCTATAATAGTGTGGACATATACTTTGGCATATGAAATTTATAATTAATACAACTATGTGATTTTTTATATGATAAAATTTAATAATATTTAATTTAAACCTTAGTATTATGCATCCATTGGACAACAAATACGTTGATACAGAATTTTATGCCATAATATCTAATGAGAAACTCAAAACTCAGACTCGTCTTGAAATTTTTTAATAAAATAATCAAATATTATAGAGTTAATAATTCCAATGAGAAAATAAAAAATCAGACTCGACTTAATCTTTGAGTAAAATAATTAAATTTTGACTCAAAATCATAGAGTTAAATAATTCACATGAAAGAAATCAAAACTTAAACTTCGACTTAGAAATATTTAAGTCAAATATTTAGGATTTGAGTCAAATCTTAAGGCGTTTTGGGAATCAGGAGACTATAAAGTAAGAGATTCCAAAAGTGAGAGTGGGGGAGAAAATCTACTAAAGTTGTAGTAGATCAGAATATTGGCTTTGGTAACCAATAGAGATTTGTTCGTAAATTCATATATTGTCATTTGGTAAATATTAGAAATATTATCACTTAAAAAATTCATTAATAATTATATTATAATATCTACGTATTTTTAATTACAATTATTAAATAATAATACAACTAAAATTCTAATGTGACTTATAATTTCAAAAAATTAATAAGTTTCTTGACTCAATGAGATTTCAAGTTGAGTATGTGATTTGAGCTTTCAAATCCAGAAACAATTATGCGGACATAATTGAATCACCAAACTCTAGTGACTTAAAGTTAGATTAAATAACATTTTAAAATGAGGTAGAGCTCATTCGCCGTACAAAGTCAAAGAAGTCCTTGTTGTTAATGTGAGATTTTATAAGAAGACAGTCTAATTAAACATATTAAAGTAAAAAAAAATTAAATAAACAGTTGAAATGAAACTCTTTGTTAATCCTCACTTCTATTTGCTTAAATCAAATTTGGTAAAATATTTTGAGTGAAAAATTAATTTCATAATCATAATATTGATAATAAAAGCTTATTATAATTAAATTGCAAGACAATGTTATATATTAAACTGTTATTGTGACTCATTTATCTCATATTTTAGTTTTTGTTATATTAAAATCTTAAATGGACTTTTTTATTGTTAATGGAACAGGTAAGTTAGTTGTTCTATTGTTATGATTAGGATGGCTTTAGGATTGTTTGATTGTTTATACACTGGGTTAGGGACTGATTTTGTGACACTCAGTGGATCAATTTTAAATCTACTTGTGGACTTTGATGATGGTTTAGATAGTAGCCGGTTCTATGGGCATGATTAAGATTGTTTTTGGGCCATTTTTTTTTTTTTTTTAACTTTTATTGGATTGATTAAAGGGTTTTTTTCTTCACATCAACGTTGACTTGGGTACGTTCCATTTGAGCTTATGATTTTTCTTTTTATGACCAACGTGTCTAAATTTTATGGAGCATTTGACTAATTTTTGGAGCATATGCAAGCCTCTCTACTTACACACCACATAATTCTATGAGGAGCAGCTCTTTGAGGTGAAATGAGAGTTGAACTCAGGATTTCCACTTCTTTAGATAAGTTCCTAACCATCCTTCGAATTCCTTTGAGTTTACTTGAGCTTATGATTAGAATGACCGTTAGGCACTGATTTGTTGAGTGATTGGGCTGATGCAAGGTTATATTGGAATTGGAAACTAACCTTGAGATTTTCTTCTATTTTTTAACTTCATTTTTTTTATAAGGGTTTAATATTTGAATATTTGTACAAGATATGTCAATTGAAGTTGTTTGGGTTCGGATGTTGTATTGACCAATGAAAGAGTAAGATTTGATTGAGAGAGGTGAAGATGGTCGTGATACCCGTCTGGGTAGGAAGAAAAAGTGAGAACAGAGGAAGGTTCATCGCGAAATTCGAATCAATTATTTTTCTTGATAGGGTGTAGACGAATGAAAACTGCTAAAATTACACGTGAATTGTAATAACCCGACTCATTAAATTAGAAAAATAATAAATTTTTAGAATTATTAACTCAGCTTTGTGACCAATTAATATGATAGGGCATGGAAAGAGCTTCCCGAAAAGGGATTATGTGACCCGATCAGAGCTCGTTTGCTTATTGATTCAACCCGACGAAGTTCAGAGGGTATTTTATACATTACTTAAATGTTTTTTGTTTTACATATAAAATCATGAATAGTGTCTTATAAACCTCTTGACTGTGAAAGACCACTCTTCTAATATATTCAGACTTTGAAATTCACAAACATATTAAGCTTTTGAGTACGCTATTCAGTAGTATTTTCAAAATTTCACGAGTATTCCTCGAAACGTATATTTTACATATTCTTTTATCTAAAAGCCCTAATTTTTAAGATACCCTGTATTCTGAAAATTAGCAAACTCAGATCACGTTCGAAATGTACTTTTATGAAACGCTTTGAGATGTTTAGAATGTTGAAATGAGTATTTTAAACACTTCTTTCGAAGTGTCAAAAGCACGATGATTATAAGACGTCTATTTTATTAAAACGTTGACTTTATGAAAAATATCCTATTTTTGGTGTCAAAACAAAAAGTAAAAATTCCACCGTAGGTAAACCCCGTGTTCTCAACACACCTACTGTGTCGGATTTTCACGAGTTAAGGTCTAATATAGACGAACAGAAAAAGGGTAAAGTAACAGTAATTTTTACTGTTACCAAAAGATAAGATTTTCAGATTTTTCATCTGCCGATAGTTTTAAAGGGCTGAGATTTTGTCGACACTTTTAACGCTCAGGGTTGATCCAGCAGATGTAAAAATAGTGCTTTTAAATCCTTATAAATAGGTGCAGCCAGTTTAAGTTAAAATCACAAATTCACAACAGTTTTTTCAGCTTTTTTCATTTCTCTACTGCTGTCGTGTTTACAAGTGCCCTAAAAGGAGCTGTCTTAATTTTTTCAGAAGATTTCTGCAAGTATTTGTTTTAAGTTAATATTTTTAGTTTATAGACCTCATTAAGAGGAAGCTAGATATTTAATTTCATCAAAAAATGACTTACAGTTTGCTCTATAAAAATCGGAGAAGAAAATACAAAAAAAATCAAAAAATACACCCGTGAACAGTGATTTGCGGCGCACTGTGCAGGCCCTAAATTGTGAGAAGGGCATTTTGGTAAATTTGATGAACGATGCCCGATGGCATTTTCGTAATTTTATGAACAGTGTCCGAGTGGTATTTTCGTAAATTTGATGAACAGTGCCCGAATGGCATTTTCGTAAATTTTGTGAACAGCGCCCAAGTCGCATTTCGTAAATTTTATGAACAGTGCCCAAGTGACATTTTCGTAATTTTGATGAACAGTACCTGAATGGCATTTTCGTAAATTTTATGAACAATACTGTGAATAGTGCCTAGGGCCATTTTGGTAATTTTGAATTTTTTTTAGGGCAAAAACGTAATTTTTGGAAAAAGTTCAAAAATGAATTTTATGTTGTTTTAACTTAAAAATATTTATGTTAGACCATTTGGGGGTTTATTTTTAGCCCGTATTAAGCTCAGAGGCAAAATCGTAATTTTTACAAAATTGCAAGAACACTCTATAAATGTATTATCATGATATTCCAAACGCTTAGGAGTATATATTATGGTTATAGTGCTATTATACATTGTATTTACATTATTTTCCTTTTTAAATAGATTACTGAAAAACACTCGCCAACCGAAGGTGAGGAGATTCAATCATCTTATGTGTTTACTAAAATGCATCTCATTTTGCATTCAATACAATGTTTCTTTTACCATTAGTCCTACGGCAATAAGTGGATATATGTGGTCATCTTTATTGACGAAATTGATGTAATGGGACTAGAATGCGATACCGACATTGTTCACACGTAAGGAGGTGATTATAAATTTCTAAATATGAAGCGTGAACTTGAGAGTGTTTCAGGATGTCGAGATCTAGCCATCCTAAAACGGAGTATGGAACTCACTTATTCCTAAAGAATACTTGGTATTGTGATATGGGTGATCTAATGATAGATCATGTATTCAACCGTGATTCCGATAGGGATATGTATTGTGTGTATAACTGTGTGTATTGCAGAATAATTAATCTATGCAATAAATGATGAGTATAGGGTAGACGTACCCGATTGGAGAGAACGGTAACACTTATTTGTGTTATAATATAACCCGTTGGTGGGCTTTTTAATCTGTGTTTAGTTTTCCCAGCATAGTATAATTATATACTGATTGCTGATATTTGTATTATGATTCCATGCGGGAGGGCTCAAGAATCTATGTTAGCTGAGGAGGTTATTATGATCATATGTGCGAGAGATATTATGTGGGTTGACAATTATGTTTAAATCCATATATTGATGTACATATTGATTAGTGTACTGTGCATATTAAATTACCTCACACCAATGTATGAAGTACCTAGTTCGTGGAGGGCACTGGTACGAGGTGTTTTTAAAATACGGGCTGTGTGAAGCACTGAGGATGAATTTGCCGGCGGTGTAGGAAACTTATTACTCGCGGCTAGGGACTAGCTGTAGACGTCGTTTGGCGGGGGTATCTTTTTGAGAAATGAAGGACATTTCATGGTAGATAACTATATTGAAATTATTCTACATGATTTCTAAGTGTATAAACTGTTGTTTGATAACATTTTTATTATGTTGATAATATGTTTTATTATCTAGAACTTACTGTTGTTCTCTCTTTACTGAGTTTGTAAAGCTCACACTCCTTGCGTAATAGGAAACCCGGGAGACGAAGGACATGAGGATCTTCCGCTGTAGTATAGGGTGGAAACCCTTTATCCATCTACCCAATGTTGGGATTTTATGTTTAACTTAGTAGACGTTGTACGTATGAACATGCAATGTAATAAACCCTTTATGTGTTCATTTGAAACACTATAGAATGTAATAAAGTCTACTTCGTTTCTGATGTGCAATTCTGATGTTGATGGGATTGATTGATGATAAACGTTACGTAGATTATGTATGACATTTTCTATTTGGACTTTCCTAAGAGGTTAAGTTATAGATTACATGTTGGTTAGTAGTGTATCCACATATTATGCGTCGAGGTGGAATCTGTCGAAGTTTTGAATTTTTAGTGGGCCCATGGTGGCCCCTCCATCTGCCTGGAATTTTTACCAGCTAGATATGGTTGAGTCCGAGGCTGCCAAATGTTAGATCCAAACTTAGTCATAAGAGATGTTAAAGTCCATAAGATGATTTCTACAAAGACTCAATATTGTGTTAGAAAAAAAAAATTCTCACATCAGGGCCCGAAGGGTCGGGGCATGACATGAATATTCCACAACAATTACCATCTTAATTTCGTAATTACAAACTTTTTATATGTTTCCACCGGTTAAGACTTGCTAGACTAGGACAAAGTTTTGCAATTGCTCAAGCAAAATTTACTTAAAGCCCAAAATCATATGAAACAACAAGCAGATGCAAAAAGGAGAGAGTTGACTTTTTATGATTGAAGATTTAGTCCAGATAAAAATTTAACTATACCGTCAATCCATTATTGACCAAGGTGTCCAGGTTTCTTAGAGAATCCGATTAATTCTCAGAATATGTATAAGCCTCTTTATCCTCACAAATTATCTTTTAGAATAGAGTGAGAATTAAACTCAAAACTCTGCTTTCGTGGCCATCACTCCAACCCCTTCAAGAAGACCTTATCTTGGAGGGTGTTGATGATATTGCTGCTAAGTTATCCTCATCTTAACTTTGAGGACAAAGCTGGTATGGGAAAATGTGATGGGGTTGCACGCACAACTCCTACAATCTTGGAAATCAAGAATGATTACTTGGGGGTGGTCATATAGACACCCGACTTTTCTGCTAGAAGACACCCAATTTCAAAATATCATGTGCAATTACCATTTTGCCTTTTGCTTTTTTCTTTTTTTATAAACGACGACTCCTCCGCAACGTTCGAACGAGGGGCACAACATTTTTCGTTCATCCGAATGAACCTTGCATTGTAAATTGGATCATTCAAACGAACGAACCTATACGCTGAAGATCATTCGAACGATCATTTGGATCGTCCCAACGATCCCGAGCTTGTAAAATTTGAGTGTGAGTTGGGTTTTAATGAATATGGAAATATGAGAAAGGTGATTCTAATTTAAAAAAAAAAGGTAGCGTGTGTTCTTATTGGATCGGTCAAAGGTTGTTATTTAAATGGGTGGTTAAAGAGGCTAATGGATTAAACAATGATAGTTGGGGTTTATGTGTGTATTGAAATGAGTGGTATGGTCAGAAACACACACCTGGGAAATATAAATGAATGGGTGGTGGCTTAGGAATGAGAACTAAAGTTGGGAGGAATAAAATATGTGAGAAAGGAAAAGTAAAACAAATGGGTGAACCAGGCAGCGTCTGGTTGTTGTGTAACCAGATTGATCGTTTGGACGATCCAAATGATAGTTCGAACGATCTTCAACATATAAGTTAGTTTGAACGATCCAATTTACACTGCAAGGTTCGTTTGTTCCTATTCAAGTTTGAACGAAATGACATCATGTTGAACTAAGTAGTTATAAAATCGTCCAAACCATCCAAAGTGATGGTTTAGACGATCTTATAACTATTAGTTCAATCGTCCGAACGATTGAAATTTATATTGAAATTTTCGTCCTAACGATCCAATTGTCTGAACGAATGAAAAATGTTCTGCCTTATGTTTCGGAAGATGCAGAGGATTCATCGTTTTATCAAAAAACGAAAGACAAAAATATAATTTCTCAATAAAAATTTAAAATTGAGTGTCTGCAGACAGAAAAGTCGAATGTCTATATGACTATCCTTACTTGGATGTTGGAAGAACATGACTTCTTTGGGATGCGCACACATGAAGATGGAGTAATGCTATAACTTAATAGTGGTTTAGTTGTTGATTAATTTAATTTAGATGGTTGAGACTTGGGCCCAATTTGGAAATTTTAGAGCCAACTCTATTCAAACGGGGCCTGGGAGTGGAAAAGTTATATAATACAAAATTATTGAAATTGTATGTTTTCATTGTCTTAATTTAGTGGCTATAAATAAATCATGAAGATAATTTTTGTTAGATATTTAATATAAATAACCTCATTGACTACTAACAAATTGTATTTACTATTGGTATATTTGTGCACAACTACTTTTCTTTGAAATTGATTTTTATAGATAGTAAGACATAGAGGTGCCAATTTTTGGTCTGACATATGAACCCGTTTGACCCGACTTAAAAAAATAGATTTCGATATGCATTTCTTGAAAATTATTTAAATTGACTAGATCTGACTTGACTCAACCTTACCAAAATAAATTCAAATCATCTTGGGAAGAGGGGTCCTAACTTGAACCAACCCGAATTGAATTAAGGTTAATATTTAAATAATTTATTTGTTGAGATTGACTCGATTCCACTAATTCAACAACAAGATTTTCTCTCCGAAAATCTTTGGGTGCTGAGGAAGACACCTAATTAGTAGTTGCTTAAACTAATGAGAAAGAGAGGAATCAGCAATTGCTTAGCATAAGGATCGGTGCTTATGTGTACATAGAATCTCCAGCTTGGGCAATAATATCTTTAATAGGATATGTAGGAGATTAAATTGGAAGGCCTCTCCAATTGAGAAAGCATATTGCACGGCAACTACTTTCACTGGATTAGAAGGGAGCGACTGTATATTATTATATATACAGGTACCCAACGTGGGTTTGAGGGGTGTGTGGAATCCCAAGGAGGGCATTGAGAGAGAAGAACCAAAAGGGGATGGCCTTTTGGCCGTGGGCTTCTCATCAAGGAGATGTGCCTTCAAGAAGGAGTCGCAGATCTGATACTGTCTAGAGGACAGCTCGATGGCTGAAGAGGGGCGGAAGCAACAGTGCAGTACCGCTGCAGATCTGGGTTCACAGATCTGTGAGTGGCAGCCAGCAGAAGTGCGGCTGGAAAGAGAAGCCCCTTCGCTAGAGCAGAAGTGCAGATCTGTGTGTGTGGGACACACCATTATCGGAGACGCACGCGTTTGAGAAGCATGTCGGGATTGCTCGTAGGACGCAGGAAGCGTAGAGGAGAGCGAGATTCAGAAGTTGGGTTCACTATCTGGGGTACGAGAAAAACACATCAACTGAGAGGTGACGTAGTTGTGTTATATACAAGGGGTGTACAAAGGGCTCGGGACTTCGGGTTTGGGCTCATGACTCAAGGGAGTCATTGATATTGTACATGTATTTCTTTCTCTTTTATAGTGAATATTCTGTCGCTCCGTGGACGTAGGGCAGGTGGGCCGAACCACGTTAAAATATTGTGTTATGGTGTGTGTTTATTTCCGTGCGATTTTTCTTGTTTCCGCGCGTAACGCTAACAAGTGGTATCACTTTTACCTATTAATTTTAGCCTATATATCATACCAAGATAAAAGATCTTAGCCTATTGTCTTAATTTCTACATTCCAATATGCTCACACGAAAGGAAAGCCCTTTTATCTTTCATTTCATTAAAAATATTTTCTTCTCATTTTTCTAATTAAGAAAAACTTTTATCTAGTAAGACCTTTAACCTAAAATTTTATTTTCAACATTCATTAATTTCTATCATTTAGTGTGATATGGAGTTTCCACAGTGATTAATGAATGATTTTTTTCTTTCCATTATGTAATGAATTAGGTTAATTAGGTCATAGAGTTGGGTTGTATTTAATTCTGAAATTCAGCCATGAGCAACAAAATTCACAAATTATATCAATTATATTTTGATATCACCTTTTGCAAATCGATTTTCCACGAATCATGAAAGCCAATGTTTCAATGTGAAAATTCTTATAAAAAACATCAAAATTATTTTAACATAAAATCTATTTTCATTTTAATTTACCGTACCAAACAATAACATGTTTGAATGGAAAAATACTAAAGCAACAAAAGTATATTACTTTAGTAAAGTAATCAAAGAATTTTTTTTTTCATTTATTATACTATGTGGCGAGTGGATTCTATCACATTGGATATCTAACTGTAGTTATTTAAAGTTTAAAGACAAAAAGTAATTTTAACTATTAAATTTAGATTCATTAAAATCACTAACGAAATGAATATAACTTTAAATTAATTTTATTTAAATGACTAATAACTGTTTTTATCTTAATTTTTTAATTATTATGTTTTAAATATATTAAGATATGATGATCTACTGTATACAATAAACTCTCTATAATGTAGTATTTTATAAAGTTATAACGTGTTTAAAATAATATCGACAGTTGGTCTTGACCTTAAGTCCATTCAAAATATAATAAATTTCTTTTATATTCAGAATAAAAAATGTATTACCCCAAGTATTTTATAAAGTAATATTTCATATGTTCAAAATACAAAATTACTGTAAAAGTGACTAAGGACCTTATAAAGTATATCATCTAAACTCTGGAAAAATAATCTGAGATAGACTTCTAGATAAGCCAAAATGAGTGATTTGTTTTTACAAAAAGAAGTCCAAAGGACGTTTTAGTGATAGGTGAAAATTTTAAGGAAATTTTTAGAAAAGAACATTGTTAGTCTCTCTAGTTTAATATCCTCTATAATGTTATATATATATAGTATAGTTTCAACCATAGGTATAAATATCGGTGGATACGTACTGTATCGGCCGAGATACAACGGATTTTAAAGGTCGATATATATCATATCGGCCGATATGACCTATATGTATCGGCTAAAATATCGGCCGATATACAACTATTTTATTTTAAAAAATAAAAAAGATAAAAAATTACTAAATTAGAAGACAAGACGGTTGAAAAAAATGAGATGGTTTCTCTATTTTTATGGAAATGATTCACCCCATGTGGTCCCTGCCTTTGATTAATTTTTTATTTTTTATTTTAAAAAAGATAAGGCAGCAATAATCTTTCTTCTTTGTGATTAGTTTAGAAAGCAAAAAATGGGAAAATTCTCATGAATGTTGCCTACCAATTATAGCTTGGACGTGGACCGACCTTAGTGCTAATATATTCATCAAGGATAGTGCGCTCCTCAGAAAGGTGGACTCCCCCAGAACAATCAGTCATGAAATTTAATGTGGATGGGGCAGTCAGAGGAAAACCGGGCCCAGCAGGGTTTGGGGGGGTTCTTAGGAATCACGAGGGAACTACCTCCATCATCTTCAGTGAGTCAGTTGGAGTTAGAGATTCTAATGAGGCGGAAATCCTTAGTATTAGGCGAGCTTTAATCATCTGGAAAACCTATGGGCTTGGAAAATTAATTATTGAAGGGGATTCGGCAAATGCGATCAAATGGGCTAAGGGACTAAGGCGCCCCCCATGGAAATTGATCATTACAGTTAGGGAGGTCAGAGATCTGGTTGCTGGGATGGATGTTTCCTTCACTCAGATCAGGCGAGAAACAAATGGTGTGGCAGATTATTTTGCCAAACTAGGAGTTTTGGACCATTTTTCAGGTGTTTTCTTTTTATGAGCTTTATATGCTCATCTTGTAGCTCATGTTTTGTGTGGATTGTTCTTCTTTCCTGTTATATTTTCCTGGTGATCTTATATCTTGGGTCTAATACTGTTAGACCCTCCTAATCATGTGTACTTGTTCTTGTTTCTTAATGAAATTTCTTTGTTACCGCTCAAAAAAAAAAAAAAAAGGACCCAAATTATGGGCTGGAAGCCTGGAAATCTGTTACCGATTGCAAATCAAATAAAAGAGGAGGGTAGGCCGTTGACACTGCTGTGCTTGGAGAAAATCCAGGCTGGGCGATCTCATCCTTTTAGAGAGAATCCAGCCGAATGAAAGAAAGAAACCAACGTCGGGCAATTAAAGACTTAACTATATTAAAAATTTAGCCTTAAATTATGGCTGAAATTTCAAAATTATGAATGGCTGGAATTTATGGAATATTTTGGATGATAATTTCAGCTCATTTGGTTTTAGAAAAAAGTGTGTATTGTTGATTTGGATTAAGTAAGGAGCCACACATTACCATATTTTAGTAGTAATCTGAGCATCTAAACTGGGCTGATAATTTTTTATTTTCATTAAATTTAAAATATTTTTTATTTCTTATTTACTAACATAAAACAAATTATAAACAAATAATCAAGACATTTAATGATCACTTAAAATTTTTTTCTACATTTTTTTTATAATTTTTCATCATTACTTAAAAACATTTGAAATTCTTGAGTTTCTAACTTAAAATAATATTTAAACATGTAAATGACCTGTAAATTTCTGATTTTTTTTAAAAAAATAAAAAAATTAGGATGAGAGAGAAAGATATTGGCCGAGATGGCCGATATTATTGCCGGGTGAGATTTAAACCCCTGGTTTCAACCATATTAAATTATAGAGCTTTTAATATATATATATATTTTGGAATATGGTCATCCTAAATTGAACTTAAGAACTTCCCAACCAGGGTATAAATATAGGCCAATACAAAACATATCAGCCGATATCATTCGGCTTTTAACTGCTGAATAAAAATGACCGATACATATTGTATCGGCCGTACAACAATCATATCAACCGATATCTCACCTAATCATATCGATATTTGAAAAAAAAAATCAAAATGGTGATGGGTCAAGGATGTAAATATCGGCCCAGATATTGGCCGATATTTATATTTTCAATTTTTTTAAAAAATAGTTTCTTTTTCAATTTTTTTATAATTTTTAATTAAACAAATAAAATAATAAAATAATAAAATAATACTGATATTTTAAAAAAAAAGAGAGAATCATAATCATTTGCATATCGGCCGAGAACTCGTCCTGTGCGTTTTTTGCACCCCTCTTCCTAACGGTCGGGAATATTAATAATTTAGAATATTAAAAATTTACTTCTATTTCAGTGGTCCTTGACTATGGTGACAAATTTGTCAACCTAACATGGTGCCGTGTCAGTGTGAGCCACGTTGCCTACAATTTTCTTACTCGCGCGGATCACCTGCCTTTTCAGATATCTAAATGCCGAGAATTTCCCAAAATCAGCTGAAGTACTCAATAACTGTCACAGATAGATAAATGATAAAATCCCGCCCTGGAGTTTTCTCTGCCTCATCTTCTCCTCTCTCGTCCTGAGAGGCTGAAGAGAAACGATTATACAACGAGGGAGAGTCCTTAGGAACCCTAGGCCCATGGCGACCAAAACCTTAATCTCCTCTCCCTCCTTCCTAACCACTCCTCTCCCTTCCCTTTCTCGCCCTCTCTTTCGCCCTCGTAAGCTCACCGCCACCACCAAGATCGAAGCCAGTTTTCATAACATTCCCCCTCTCCAGGCCTTTGATTCTGTCGTTGATTTCCATGCACTTGTTGGCAGAGCCGAAGGTCTTCTCTACACGCTCGCAGATGCCGCCGTCGTTGCTGCTGATTCATCTTCTGCTGCAGCTGGTGCTTCAGATGCAGCAGCGCAGAAGAATGGAGGGTGGTTCGGGTTCATATCGGATGGCATGGAAGTGGTTTTGAAAGTAAGTCTTGTATTTGTAGATTGCATGTTGAATTGATTGCGAAAGAGTTGGAATTTTTTTCATGTGCACTTTAGTGAATTTTAATGATCTTTTCTGTTTATTGATATTTGCAAGCAAGAAATTTTATCAAAAAAAAGAGAAAATTCTGGAGAGGATGGTGTTTGTATTTTTTTTTTTTTAAGAAGTGGGAAAGGAATGGAATTTCGTGTCTTCCCTGTTTGTTGGGGTGCATCGTTCATTTATTATTACTGTAGAAACACATATCACGATAAACCATAAACACCATAACACAAGTAAATTACGTGGAAAACCCCTCAGGGAAAAAACCACGGGATAGAATAATATCTTATTATTATGTTGCTGCTATATTGAAAAATACACCGGACATGCAAATATATACAATGAAAAGTCCTAAATATGGAAAAACCTCTTTTTCCTCAATCAACACTCCCTCTCAAGTTGGTGCGAAAATAACAATGAAGCCTAACTTGGACAATCTCTATTTGAATTTAGTAGCAGGAAGACTTTTTGTGAAGATATCGGCTAACTGTTGATCACTGTGAACAAATGGAGTAGAAATAACATTAGCTTGCAAATTCTTTCGAACAAAATGACAATCCACCTTAATGTGTTTTGTTCGCTCATGAAATACTGGATTTGAGGCAATATGAATAACAACTTGATTATCACAAAACATTGGTGTCGATTGAGTAGACTCATAAGCCAAATCCTGCAACAAATCTCGAAGCCAAATAATTTCACTCGTTGTTGAAGCCATAGCACGATACTCTGCTTCTGCACTTGACCGTGCAACAATATTCTGTTTCTTAGTCCTCCATGTTCCCAAATTACCTCCAACAAAGGTACAATAACCTGTAGTGAATCTTTGGTCAACTGGGCATCTTGTCCAATCAGCATCAGTGTAGGCGGTAATAGCACAATGCCCATGTCTGCGCATCCATATACCTCTCCTAGGTGAACCTTTCAAATACTGTAAAATTCTATTGACGGCATTCATGTGAGTACTTGTCGGAGCATGCATAAATCTATTGACTAGACTCACTGTATATGAAATATCTGTCTGAGTAATGATTAGATAAATCAATCTACCAACCAACCTTTGAAACTGACCAATATCAGATAATAATTCACCATCATCACCAAGCTTACCACCACTGTCAGTTGGAGTATTGGATGATTTAACTCCCAACTTTCCAATATCTTGTAAGAGGTCAACACATATTTTCGTGGATTAAGAAATATGCTCTTTTTTGAGTAGGCCACTTCTAATCCAAGAAAATATTTTAACATGCCCAGATCTTTGATTTCAATTTTTTCGTTCAGTAGAGACTTAAGCCTTGACATTTCATTTTTATCATCACGAGTGATCACAATATCATCAACATAAATTAAAACAATAGCTGTAATAGACACACCTTTCTTGACAAACAAAGAAGAATCTGCTGCACTCCTTTTAAGCCCGCTACTCATGAGAACATAACTGAGCTTAGAATACCAAGCACGAGGAGACTGCTTAAGCCCATATATTTTCTTTATCAGTTTGCACACAAAGCCAACACTGGATTCTTGCGGGTGGAACACTCATATAAACCTCCTCTTCTAGCTCACCATGTAGGAATGCATTTTTAACATTCATCTGAGATAACTGTCATCCGTGATTTACTGCTAAAGGGAGAAGAATACGAAATGTGTTCATCTTTGCAACTGGTGCAAATGTCTCTTTATAGTCTTCTCCATACATTTGGGTAAAGCCTCTGGCAAAAGGCCTTGCTTTATGTCGTTCTAAAGTTCCATCACTGTTATTATTTTATATATCCAACGACACCCAACAAATTTCTTTCATGAAGGTAATCTAGCAATATCCCAAGTTCTATTATTATCAAGTGCCTGCAATTCTTCTTTTATGGCATTTTTCCAAACACGAATAGAGTTGGCTTCTTGAAAAGTCTTTGGCTCTTTTTCAGTAAACACGGCACTTAGGAAAGCCAAATGAGACGGAGTAACATTGTCATATGTCAGGCAAGTTTTCATTGGATAGGATATAACATGATAAGTGAAAAAATCTTTCATTCTTTTGGGAGGACGAGTTTCTCTACTCGATCTCCACAGAGGAAGAGGTGGTGCCGGTATCTCTGCTGCTGTAGAAATTGGCTCATTCGTTGGTGGTGTAACATCAGCAGTGGTATCACTAATGACAGTAGGAAGTGTGTCTGGGGATGGAAGCTCAGTATTGTGATTTTTAGTGGTAGGGACATTTGTAGGTCCAAATGGAAGCGAGATCAAATCTGACAAGTTCTCCCCCTGAGACCGATTCTCAGAATGTCCTGATGCTTGGAAATAAGAAGCAGATTCATTGAAGTGAACATCGCGAGAGACCACAATCCTACGAGAAGTAGGATCATAGCATATGTATCCTTTCTTAGTAGAATAATATCCAAAGAAAACACACCGAGTAGAATGGGCATCAAACTTATCACGGTGAAGAGGTTGCTGATGGACATAGCAGACGCACCCAACACACACAAATGAGAGAGGTCAAGCTTTCTTTTTTTTTAAAAATTTCCAAAGGAGACCTGAAATTGAGGATGCGGCTAGGAAGGCAATTAATTAGATAAATAGCTGTGAGAACACCATGAGACCAATATTTCTTAGGAATGTGCATTTGAAACATAAGTGCACGAGCAATTTCTAAGATATGTCTATTTTTTCGCTCAGCCACACCATTCTGTTGAGGAGTGCTCACACAACTGGTCTGATGAATAATGCCATGACTGCAAAGGTATATAGTAAAAGAGGCGGTCATAAATTCGGTACCATTGTCAGACCTAAAGGTCTTAATTCTGGTATTGAACTGAGTGGTGATCATGGAATGAAAGTCTCTAAAAACAGAGAACACCTCAGATTTGGATCGTAACAAATATAGCCAAGTTGCACGAGAAAAATATCAATAAATAGCATAAAATATTTGAAGCCATCATAGGAAGGAAGGGGAGCACTCCACAAATCGGAATGTATTAAATCAAAACAAACAACTGACTTAGAAGTAGAAGACATAAATGGCAAACAAGTATGTTTAGAAAATTGACAAGTGTCACACACAGTTGACTCAACAGAAAGAGAAGGAAAAAGACAGGACAACACACGATTGGAAGGATGTCCAAGCTAGCTATGCAAAATGCGACTTTCCACTACGCCCTTGGTATGGCAAGCTAGATCAGTAGAATTGAGCAAGTATAATCCATGGGAATAAGTGCCTGCACCAATTGTCTTTTTTGACTGTTGATCTTGAATAGTGACAGAAGTAGGAGTAAAAAGAACCTCACAGTTCAAAGTATTGATAATTTTACCAACAGAAAGAAGCTGAGCGGAAAGACGGAACAACAAGAGCATCAGATGGGGAACTATGTGGAGAAAAGGGCAATTTTGCCACTCCCTTAAACATGCACTGCTTTTCCATTAGCAATAGAGACATGACGCCGATCGGAATGGGGAACAAAATCATAAACACCATAACACAAGTGAATTACGTGGAAAACCCCTCAGGGAAAAAACCACGGGAAAGAATAATATCTTATTATTGTTGTGTTGCTGCTATATTGCAAAATACATTGGACATGTAAATATATACAATGAAAAGTCCTAAATATGGAAGGACCTCATTTTCCTCAATCAACAGTTACCTGGAATTGATGCTGGTTCGCGAGAAACTATCTCAGTTGAGAACTCTTAAAATGAGAATCTGGTGAACATTTTATTGTTGGGCCCACCATGGACCATGGGAATGTTTCAATTGGAAAGGTTAATGCTTGGCATCTTGAATGGGACATTCAAATTATTGTTCTAAAGGCTAAAACTATTCAATGGTGTTGTGGGATTTAGGTTAAATCCAACAGCTTGTGTAACTAGTGATGGGGTCAAATCGTCCGTGGAAGATTCATGGTGGGTTGTGGGTATGGGACGAAACAAGCCTTATTCAGTATGGCTTCATAAAAGTGATAACTAAAGTTCTCAAAGGATATTGTTCTGCTGGTTCTGATCAGGTGGACAGACACTTGTATATTTAATATTTGCTATTGGTCAGTAGCGTTTACAAGAATTTATTAACAACTTCCATGGCTAGAGACAAGCCCTGACAAGTCATTTCGTCTGCTGCAAAATTAGCCGATCGATGAGCCCAAACAACTTTGAACTAAAAGGAAGTGATAATGTGCTTGGACTCTTTCAATTTTGTCCAATAAAATCTATAGACATTGGGAACCCAAAGCCCATCCAACCACTTCCTGAGAATCACCATCTACAATGCTCCCGAAAACTCCTAACTCCTCCAATTCCAAAATGCTTCGCCATAATGCAAACAATTCCACATTTATTATTACTGAACCAATAGGAATTAGACCTGCAAAAGAAAACAAGTAGACCCTAAATCATTGCGGATGATCCCTCCGTAACCTGCCAACCTGCTATTTTGCATGCAACTTCCATCAAAATTTAATTTCAAAAGGCCGCTAGCAGGAGGAGTTCATTATACTCGATGTCTAGTGATGCAGGACAACTAATAGAGTGACCCTAAATGTCTAAATTGGTCCCTAAAAATTAAAAGGGATGAAAATAATGTACTTAAAACTAATATGAGCTGAAATTAAAATTAAAATTAATAAATTAACAATGAAATAATATGATAAACTACAAATAATAAAGAAATCCAGAAATCCAATGTAACTAATTAAATAATAATCCAAACGGGTAATGGGTATGGTTTAACTTAGACACACATGTGGGGTAACTTAAAGACTGTAAGTCACGTGGGAAACAAAGGAAAAGGGAACTTAGGGTAAAAAGAAGGAAACGAATGAAAGGAGATGGAAACGAAAGAAGGAAAGTAAAGAGAAGGAGTGGCGGAAGGAAGAGGCGGCAACTAGGGGTCTTAGGAGGGAAAAGGCAGCGAGAGGAGAAGGGATCTGGATATGGCGACAAGACCTGAGGGCTTTAGGAAGGGGAACGAAGGCAGTAGATGGAGTTTGGGGCTGTGCGAAAACAACAGGTGGCTGTATGAGCTTAGGACGGCCTCGGAAATCCAAGGAAGAAGAAGAGGAGGAAGAGGAAGAGAGATAGAAGATAAAGGACGAGTACCTGAAGAAGAAGGAAAGGCAGCCTCACTCTAAGCTTCACGCCAAAAGGGCCTCACGCTAAAGGAATCCCTCCATACAAGGTTTGAAAAACTCAAAACTTTTATTCATTCAATTCATCGGTAGATGAGTTTACAAGGGAGAGGGGTTTATATAATAAGACCTTACCCCAAATAAAAAACTAAAAGCAAATTACATTAATATCCTTTTCTAAAAATAAAACACACAAAAATAGCAAAATATGAAATTGGAAGGTGCTGAGATGCACCGCATCATCTAGGTTCCACAAAGTGTGAGACCGAATCCATAGAAGCCCAATTTCTACATATCTCTGAAATAGACACACCCCGATACTTAGGGCTGAAACTCGGGTCGGGCGGGTCAGGTTTTAATATACCCAACCCTAGCCTATGTTATAACTTATTGAACCCGACCCGACCCGACCCGAATTTAAGACATGATTTAATCAACCCAACCCGACCCGAATTTGTAATGCCCTCAACCCAACCCGGCCCGGCTTGACACCACCTGACTCGAGCTACAGACCTAGCCAAAACCAAGCACCGTACAAGTTGGTGCAACCCTAGTCGGAAAGAACCGACAAAATGGTGTAGTTTCTCAGTGACCTTCACCTCGGCTTCGGTGCTTCATGGGCCTTGCCAATATATTGGCATATATTCATGGATTCTTTCCAAGGAGGCTAGGCGCTCCGCTGATTTGTCTCAGGCAGGTAGGCACCACCTAGTTCCAATTTGTATTGCTTTTGTTTAATACAAATATAAATATAATTAAATAAATCTCCACAATATCGGTTCGCGTGCAAATGTAAAAGCCAATGACCATTCTTTTTCTTCTCTCTCCTTCATGTTTCCAATTGCGACACCCAGGTTTTCAAAAGGACTTGCTCGTCGGGTCAAGACACTGGCCAGGCCAATCAAATCAATTCGGGTCAGATTGAGTCGGGTTGGGATTTAAAGAGCTTAGCCCAACCCGACTCGAATTTCAGTCTGGTTTTTTTTTCTAACCCAACCCGACCCGAGTTTACAATTTTTATGACCAGCCTTCACTATTTTCGGGTAGGGTCAGGCCAAAAACCCAACCCAAGTTTCACTCCTACCGATACTTAGACGGCCCAACCAACGACCAAGCTGCTTGAACTTTGAGAAGATCGAGGAGAGACACCACTGACCGCGCCTTACCATGGAAAACACTTCTATTTTTTTTTTCCTAGCCATATGGACCACACAATGATCAAAATAGTCACCCTCCACAGACTGCGATGAAAAAAAACTGCCAGTCATCATCACTTCTTCCTTGAACAACTCTACCCACGAACATGGCATACAAAAAACCACACCCAACAGTTGCAAGAAATGCACCCAAATCTGAAAAGAATACTGACAATGAAGCAGCATGTGATTAACAGACTCTACATCCAATAAACATAATGGACAAGCAGTTACAATAATCATCTTCTGTAGACGCAAATTATCAATAGTCACGATTTTCTTCATGCCTGCAATCCACCCAAACATCTTCACTTTAAGGGGAGCAGCCCCCTCCCAAATTTTAGGATGAATGGAAGGGACATCACCAACCATAAGAAGAAATTCGTACAAAAAGACTGCATAGAGAAAGAACCATGGGCATATCCAACTCCTTGTACGAGGTTTTCCAATACATAAAGGAATTCCTAGATATTTAGATGGAAAAGAGGCAACTTTACAACCCAGAATTGATGCCAATTCCACGCACTGACGATGATCGATAGTCACCCTCATCAAATCACTTTTATCAAAATTAATCTTTAGCCATGAACAAATCAGAAGCCACTGAAGAATGCACTGGCCACTTTGAAAACTTCCTCATCAGCCTTAAGAATTATCACTTACAACCAATAGGTGGTGGGTTCGAGTCATCTCACCATCTCACAATAGAAAATAAATAAATTCTGCTATTACTTGTTCTGTATCTCTAATTGCCTATGTATCAAACTGATTTTCATTGATGACTGGACATATTCTTTTGTTAACATTTTTCCTAATTGCTTTGTTCTAATTCCTTATCATGAAGATGTTTAGCACTTGAGTCTGCACTGGCGCTTGGTGTTGTGCAGTCAGGTCCAGTAAAGAAATTTGGAATGATTTATGTGCTTTATTTGTTGTAGGTATTGAAGGATGGACTTACGGCTGTTCATGTTCCTTATGCATATGGATATGCTATTATCTTGCTTACCATTATTGTGAAAGTGGCTACATTTCCTTTGACAAAAAAGCAGGTAAAGGACTTCTTGTACTGAATCTAATAAAAGGACGAATAATCCTTTTTTAATCTTTAATATGAATATGTGGACTGAAGCCTATTTTAAGCTGAGATTCTTGTTATCCCATATTTTGCATCACCAGTTCTAAAGTTTTGCGGCTTTTAAGAAACTGCTAACAATTACTCATAGTAGCTGATTTGAAAAATGTTAAAAGTATCCTTTCAAAAAAATGTTAAAAAGTATCAGCAACTCATAAGTTTTGTTGCATGGAGGTTTCCTTTTTGATAGCTGATAACAACTATTTATGGTAACTTTTTTTTTGGAAGTATTCATTCCTATGCATGTTCATGGGTCTAAATCTAACTCGAACTTGGCTTGAACCCATCATGAAAAATGGGCTTGAACATATTTAATAGCATGATAGGCCGAGTTTGGGCTAAGCTTTGAGCCCGTTTAGCTAAATAAGTGGGCTCTGGCTAATTGAATAAACTCGTGAAGCTCATCAAGCTTTTCAACCTATTTAACCATATATTGTTTGAGTACACTTGGTCCATTTCCTTTTCAAAATTTTGTGAAATCTACAAAAAAAAACTACTCAGTGAGATTGAAATTAGACTTGATGAACTACAAGTGACCCAAATCTTACTAAAAAAGTCAATTTTTAGCCACTTGTCATTTATGGATATTCATGCCCACTTGGTGATTTTGACCATTGAGATGAAATTGTTAAAAAATGAGTTTTGGGTTGAAATTTGGTCCATTTGTATTGTTCATCATGTCTACTTTCAATATGAATAGTTGAAATTTTAATGAGCCTAGTGAAAATTTAAATAAAAGGAGAAAGGAAGCTCGCATTTGATTCTGTTAAAACTTAAGGGTTTTACCGGAAGAAAAGTTAAAAGAGCAGTTTCAAGACTCACTCCTCATTTTTTTTTTTTTTTGAAAGTTGAGTTTAAAAAAGGCAAAAAATGGTCTTAAAGTCCCAGACGGGCTGGCTTCGGCTTCATACTTTCCCAAATGGGCAGGCTTAGGCTTTAACCTTGAAAAGCCTGATGGCTTGTGGGCTGGCTGAGGTTTTATTTAACTAAGCTGGTTGGGCTAAGATTGAGGAAAGCTTGGCCTGTAAATGTGCCTTTTCATTCCTTTCAATAACCATTTGCGCCACACCCTTGTTCGTATTAATTAATTAAAAGATAGTGAGTAAAAGCAACAAATAAAAATGAATTGTCCTTAATTACTTTATTGTTCCAAGTCAATGGAAGATGCCTCTATTGGTTGTTCAGACACATTGTAAATTCCGTCTCTTGTGATCATGGTTGTTCTTTAGGTCTGCATTTGGATGAGGAGAAAGTCTTATTTTCCCCTGGGTAATGGATTCCCTTGACTAGGGGATTCTCCTATTGAGGGATTCTCTCGTATTCTGTTTGATAATTTTAGGGGAAAAGGTATGAGGAGAAAAGAAATAAAGAGAGGACCAAGGAGGAGTGGAAACTATGGTTCCTCTTCTTTAGGGGAAACCAAATTTAGGCTTGAGAGGGGAAATGGGGGGGAAAGTGGGCTCCACTTTCCTCTGGTTTGTAAATACCTTATAAGGAAAAGGAGGGGATTCCCCTACATTCCTTTGCTTTCCCCTCATCCAATTGCAACCTTGCTAGATTCTTTCTGATGTGGAGGATGGTCTTGTGATGTAGCACGGGTATCGACCCGAAAATCAAAATCTCGTCTGAATTGGAAACCCGGCCAGAAAATCGAAGAGATCTAGGAAATTTCTATTTTTAGTTTATTTTTATTTCCATATTTGTAAAATTAGATTTATCCAGGTTTATTTCTATTTTTATTTTCTATTCTCGTTTTTGATTTTGTTGCTATTTTTAGATTTTGGGTTTTCTATAAAAACCCCAAGTAGAGGATGTAATCGGTAGATTTGATAATGAATTAAAATTTAGAATTTTCCAACTTTCTCCCCCCTCCAGGGGTGGACTCCCGTTTCTTCTCTTCTTCCCTTCCTTCTTCTCTTCTTCTTCCTTCTCTTCTTCTATTTCTTCTTCTTCTCCTCTTGAGGGTGGATTCCCTTTCTTATGTATCTTTCTCTTCTCTCTCCTCTCTTTCTTCCTCCTCTGTTGTCCATGTAGAGCCTCACCGATTCAATACCATCCTGCTGTTTGGAATTCCCAGATTTGCTGCCTCAGATCTCGTCCGTGTGCCGCCTGCAACGACCCAGATCTAATCCCTGCTTCACGACCAATACCATCCACACACGTGCAAGACAAATCTATCGCCTAGGCCTCTCACTGCAGACGTCCACCATACCCTTCACCGTCCAGCCAACACAAACCCTTCACCCTATGCTTTCTCATACATACCCAAACCAAGCCATGGCCCCAGCCTGCTCGACCACACCCACAACACCTTTCCCTTGCTTTCTTTATTTCCCATTCATTAATAACCCCCACCAACACCCATTACCTTGAGCTTCGAGCCCTATGTCTTTTCCCAACAGCCTTTATTCTTTTCATTTAACTCTTACCTTTCTTAATATTTACCCACACCATGTTGACCCGTTGACCGTGTGGCTCTCTTGACCATCTTTATTCCACAAATCCATTGATGGCCATGTCCTAATAACACTAGACCCATCACACACCCATTATCCATTGACCTCTTTGCTGTTTTGACTACTTGTGACCGCCCATTTGCTTCCGTAAATCCCTCAAAACCCCAATTAATCTCATTTATAAAGCCAATTCAAATCCAATTGACCGAGTCGCCCATTCAACCCAAATTCGATCCTGCCTGCGCTGTGTCATCTTGGGGGCAGTCCTTTGGAGTACTTGGGATGAGAAAAATAATTGTGTTTAAAAACAATTCGTGTTCTCCATCTCTTATGTCTCTTTGGACCAAGTCAAAAGCAATGTATTGGGCAATTAATGTTAAGGAGTTCGTTGACATATCAAAGTTTGGTATTAACAATTTTGATCTTCTTTTTTTTTTTTTTTTTGTGTTTTTATTGTTTGAACTATTGGGCAATTAGTTGGGTAGTGATGGGTGTTTATTTTATGTACTTTTTTTTGTTCGCACTTAAAAATGTGTATCAAGATCGTATGCTCCATATGCTCCATATTTCACAAGTCTTGTTTGCTTGTTATCCAATGAAATTTGAAGATGATAAAAATGATCCATAAAAGATCATTTACACAATCTAGTCATGTTGATCTGGACCTCATACTAGTCAATCAGATGATGATCTAACAAGATTGTGAAAGATCACGGCAATCTAGGCGTCATATAGTTTGACCGATCAAAAGGAGGCTGTAGGTTATGCAAAGATGCCTAAAGATATGACCGATGGCATATTTAAAGTCTAATCGATATACTATAGAAGAAATGGTTGTTGATCTTATATGATGATCAAAGATAAAGTGTGAGGCCCACCCACGATGATCATATTGATCATGACTTGGGGAGCACTTGAAAGGTCCATACCTTTCTAATACGACTCATGGATTGCTAATTTGATTCGATATGGCAACTCGGCTACTATATTAAAGTTTAAGTTAGCCTCAACTACAAGCCTCATATCTGAGTGATGGAAAACATATGGTTAGAATATTATGAACCGTCTAAATGCACATATGACCACTTTATGATCATGTTCGACCCACTTTTTAATTACCAAATACTACAATTTGATATGGTCAAGTAGATCATCAAACAACCTCCACAAAACAACAAATAATAGTTGAAATAGAGGTTGGATGACCAAAAAAAAAAAGGAAATTGGAGAAAGCTACGAGAAAATCAAAATTACAAGTCTGCCACCATCCCCATGGTATGGTAAGCCTCATGTATACATATAGCTGTGCATTGCTGGCCCCATCATTGACTCGCTCATTTTGGAGATCCTCTCAAGCCCTATAAAAGGTAAGATCTCGGGAGCCTTAGTGATCTTTTTGGTTATATAAGAGAGAAATTTAGGAGGAAAATATAGACAAATTGTAAGGAAAACTCGAGATTTTTTCAAGAGAAACTTAAAGAACAGAAATTCTTGAATGAACTTGAGAAAATACTAAGGAGAATGCTTAGAAAACTTAGAAGATCTTCTTTTCTTATTCTTTGTCTATCTTTTTAATTTTTTTAATTTTAAAAGGATGGTTTGGGGGTCACTCCAAGGGACTAAAAGAGGAAAATTTATGGCTTGGGAGTCGCTCCAATGGCCGTCCAAAGAGCAGAACCTGTGCTTTTTGAGGTTTTCATCTCATTCAGCCATTCTTTGAGTTAAAAAGTTCACCCGAAATATGCTTTTGTGCCCCTGGGAGAACTGAATTTTTTTTATAATATTTCAGTCATTTTAGTCATATTGTTTAATATGTGTACATCTTATTTTTATAAAAAGTGAAAAGGATAGAATATAGAAAACAGTATATATTATTTAAATCCTATTGTATATTTTTTATCCAAAAGATTGTTCATTTTTATTTAAAAAAAACAGTTGTATAGTACTTGTTGAAAAATTAAGAAAAAATGAAAATTGTTGTAAAAAATGGAAAACAAAGAAAAATTGTAGAATTCAAAATAAATCATTTATAAGCTTATTGTATTATTTCGATATTAAAGTAGGATCCATTTATAATAATTTAAATGACTTAAAAAAATTATAATAATTTAAATAACTTGAATATTTATTGTATAAAAATAAGAAAATTAGATGAAATAAATTGATTTAATGTGAAATAAATTTAGAGAAGTATAATAATGTAAAAAATACAAATTACATAAGGACTTATTAGATTATGTAAAACCCATTGCCAAATTTGTGAATATGTACTAGATGTTTCGATTGTCATTGTAAAAGTCTAAAAAAATAGATAAACAGTATAGTTTTGTAAACAATAAAGTTTGCATAAT
Source organism: Chimonanthus salicifolius (assembly GCA_013350335.1). NCBI lineage: Eukaryota > Viridiplantae > Streptophyta > Magnoliopsida > Laurales > Calycanthaceae > Chimonanthus > Chimonanthus salicifolius. Next base: position 33,531,060 of record CM023539.1, read on the forward strand.
TAATAGAATATCCAATATATTAGAATTATATTGTCATAGAAGTCAAAGGCACACTTGTGCATAGGCCTTTGCCTGGGCTCCAAACCAATTTTACACTTTGCCTAACTCATTCCTAGCCTCTAAGCCATTTTTTTTTTTTGTTTTGGGGGAAAGTCTTTCTATAATATGCCTATTTTTAAAGATTTTTGTAATATCCGGTAACTATTATAATTAACATGAAGTATTTTTTTCATTTTTTTTGAAAGATAACATGAAGTATTTTTTAGTAATAACTAATTAAAAATTCTAATTATTAGATGATATACTTGGTCATGTCTCAATGCATATTTATATAATGTGCTTCGAAGTTCAATGTTTACTATATTTTGGTGCTTTGAAAGGTTAGTATTGTATTTTGTAACATTGATGTAATAAGAATACAAATTCATGATTTACACATTTTTTTGAAGTATCTAAATAAGTCTACCTAGCATAATTAGGCTCGCACCTAGATAAGCGACTTGTTCCTTAGGCTCTAGGACCCATTGATACCTTCATTGCACCTTGTGCCTTGGCTATTTTTTTTTTTTTTTGAAATGGTTCGTATATATATAATAAAAGATAGAGAGCACCAGAGGTGCAAAACAACATACAAAAGTAGAAAAGAAAGAGCTACAAGAAAAGAAATGGTAAAATAGATGCCCACGAGGGCACCAATAATCTGGCAAAGGAACAACCATATGAGATCAGGCAAGATTAGCACATTCTTTCCACGCACAAGATGTCTGACATAGATATATTCCTGAATTCTTGAAGGGAGACTGCCCACGAAGCGCACTTGGTGAGACTACGCTGTGACCGTGAAACTGGACTCAGCTACACCTTTAAAAATTCTGCTATTACGTTCCCACCACAGGCTCCAGATGGTGGCAAACAAAGATAGTTACCACAAGTAGGAGCATTTGTCTAGACGGAAATAATGCCCCACGCAAAAGATAGCTCGACCATTGATGTAGGCATAACCCACACCATATCGAACTTATCTATACAGTGTCCCAAATAGCAGAAGAGAAGGAACAATGAATAAGCAGGTGATTCAACTCTTTGGATGCTCGGAGACTAAAGGGGCATGCACTAACCAATACTCTTTATCTTTTCCGCAAGCTGTCATGAGTCAAGATCTTCCCAAATTCGGTGGTCCAAAAAAAGCTAATTGCCCTTGGAGGAGCTTTGGAAGACCAAATTTTAGGGTTGACAGAAGCTGTACTTGCAGTCGAGGACCACCGAGTGTAAATTACCGAGAAGGCTCTGGTGCTATCAAGCCACCACACAAGATTGTCCTCTACATTGGTGCGGATGCTGTCTAGATTATTATGACTATAACCATGCACAATGATAAGTATAGTATGTTGAGAATTTCTGCAAGCATTATGCCTAATAGTCATCCTTAGCTCTCCTTGTGTGAAAATGAAAGATCGGACATCTGTCAGTTTAGAATACACCAAATCATGCAATTCCTTTAAGTAACTTTTCTACACTAATACAATTAAAAAATTTACCTCAAGTTTTTTCATGTAAGAGTAAAATTTCGTTTCTTTGTAGTTTGGATGTTCACCAAAGTTGTGGTAGTACTTTATTTCCATTCATTCCAAAAAGAAAAAAAGAAAATGACATGATTAAGCATTTATAGTATTTGATATAGTGAAAGTATTAAATTAATAATCACCAATGTAAATGTACTAATCATATACCTTTTAGTTTAGTATGGGCCATAGCTGAAAGTTAGATGTGGTTGAAAGTGGTATTGATCCCTTGGAACATCATAATCATTTAAAATATCAATAGAAAAGAATAATCTTGTGGACTGTCAAGTTTCCTTGGACTTGAATTTGTGCCTACGATTTTGTTTAATTTTGCCTTGTATTTGCTTGAGGTGTGCATCTTGTTCATGTTTTTGTAAAGTTGCAGTTAACATACCAACAACGGCAGCAACGACAAGAAGAAATAAAAATTGTAGTGTAGCATATCATGGACTAGTTCCAGAGAGAGCTCTTATCAATTCTATACATCAGCCATATAAAGTTGGCTTAACATTTTATGGATTCTCATGAAGCTAAAAGTTAGATGTGATCTATTAGATTCAAAAGGTTTCTATTCTGTACAAAAATAACCAGGTTGTGATGATTCTATTGTGTGATTTTTCAACCATTCTAGTATTTCCTAAATGACTTTAATTTATTTGTGTAGGTGGAGTCAACATTGGCAATGCAAAATCTACAACCAAAGATCAAAGCTATTCAACAAAGATATGCGGGGAATCAGGTTAAGTACAACTTACCTCTTACATGCATAGGAGTGCTGACCTACCACACCCACACTACGGCCACTCTACTGACCCTCCCAATTTGTTCTAAGAAACTCAATCCAACTCATATGAGTTGATTCGAAGAACTACTACTTAAGCAATTCCTTCAGAAACTTATGTTATCACTTAGTCAAGACTCGAGCAATACTGAATTTACTTAGCTTGGCTCATTCAGACTCATCAACATTTGGCTTGATTGGCCTTCTGTTTTTATATAACTATCATGCAAAATTTCTATCTGCAAGACTCAACCTAGAACTTTGAAGTTGATGTAGGTTTTCGTGTTCTCTAATTGTGTTTTTCTTTGATTGAAGGTCTTATGAAGTTGTTAAACACTTATCTCTCTCTCTCAAAAAAAAAAAAATAATAAAAGGAACAACGAAAGAAATTCTTAAACATTTGAAGGTTTTATCCATGGGTCATTGATACCAAATAGCATTTCTGATTTTGTTCACCATTGGACTGTTGGATTGTTTACATTGATTGAATGATCAAATCAGTTTGTAATTATGAATCTTATTGTTGGATTGGATTGTAATCTAATCTGGATTGGTCCATTTATGTGTGCTCTGATCTTCACCTCCATAAGCAGTTATAAGATTATACATTTGTGTTTTTTGAAATGGTGAATATATTAATAAAAGGAAAGGCACCAAAGGTGCAATTGCAAGAAGTGAAAGCAAACCAAAAAAAAAATACCAAAAACCCAGAAACCAAAAGCACTTGATAAAGCCTTCAAGGCAGGACAGAGAAAAAATAATGCTATGCAAGGTCAATACATTCCTTCCAAGCACGCAGGATGTCGGACATGGAGATATTTCTGAATTCCTCAAGAGTTGATGCCCATGAAGTGCATTTGGCGGAGATCCTGCTGGGCAACTAACTTGTCACGCCCACCCCTCCGAAGAGAAAACGGGGCGTGAAAACCGACCAACAAACCATATGCGCTCTTAAGATATGGCTATTTTTTTTTTTTTTAAATTATAGAATATAACAAGTCATGAAAATAAATGCACAATCCCATACCAACAAACTATATGCGCTCTTAAGATATGGCTATTCATGCTACAGTGCCTCGAGGGGCCCGATCTGAGAGCAAAAGATAATTGCAGACAGTGACATTTAGGCCTCAGATTGAGGGGCTCGAGCCAGGGCACGAGGTGCCCAATCCTGTTTGAATTCAAATGTTCAAATTAAGCTCTTAAACTGTTTGTCCTTTTAGCCTAGGGTGTTTCAGTTCCACCTAGAGTTCACTAGGTCATTTTACCTGTATGGTTGCCAAAACACAAGATGATATGCTCTGCAGCAAGCCTTTGATCTTCAATGAGTCTTCACGTTTCTAAGGCATGATTGGACACAGTCACGGAATTGACAAACTAAAGACTCGATCAACCTGAGGCACTAACACAATTGACTTGACTGTGTCATATTTTATATGCAACACATCTAACCATATGAGATCTAAAACTCATTCAAGGAGTAGTCTTGGTATGTGTTGCATTAGAAAGTTTCCATTGTCAATTAAATGGGTAAACCTGACCGAAGCTGAATCCAAGATAGAACCGAACTGACTTAACCCATTTAACAATACCCGAAATAGACCTCAACCTAAACTAGACCTTAACTGAATAAGAGCCAATCCAACCCATTGCCAGGTCTATGTAGAACTGCCTCCCTCTTACTTCTTTCATGAAGGCTAAGCCCAACAAATCTGGTTCCAGCATCAATTTGCTTGCTGTTGACTGCCTTTTTTGTTTTTATCAAAAAAGGTTATTGTTTTTAACGTTGGTCTTGATGAAGAACACTGAAGTAAAAATGTTTTGTAGAGGCTAATTCAAAACCACATTTTAAGAACTGTCATATTTATCAGAAGAAATAAGCTATGTTCAATGCCCATAAGAAGAATGACTGAATGAGTTTGACCTCATTATAATTTATTGTGAGGTCGACTTAGTTTTTACATGTAGTCTACTTTCCATTAGAAGAAACTCATTGATGTGAACATCCATGTTTGATAGTTGATGGGCCCTAATATCAACTATGCATAAGGACCATTTGGATTGGATTGAACACACTATAGGGTGTCATTAAATGTCACTGTTGTACCATGGTTTTTTTCAATCTAACAGAGATTGTCATCATGCACAGATGATTTTAAGGGTCATCATATATTATTGAGTGATTTTGAAATCCATGGGCTTCCAACATGTAGTGGCACCATGTGTTAATCTTTTTGTACTTTTTCTTTGTGGGTCTACACCTTTTAGACTTCCTTGTCTTTCTTGCTTGTACTGTTTGTTTTCTTTTTAATAATATTCTCTTTGTTATCGCTCAAAAAAAAAAAAAAAAAAAAAAAAAACACACAAAAACATGTAGTGGCACCACATGTAGAAGCTACTTCAACTTGTTGTAACTTACTAGATCAGCCTCATCTAATCATTTTACTGTCTAGAATCAATCACTCGGATGACTGATGAGTATCTAATCTGCACTGGATCCTTTGTATACTTGTTCATATAATTAACCACGTATGGCATGGAAAATGTGGATGCCATTTGTTGGAATCCTTAATGTATATTTGTTTATACAGAAGGCTTTTTTAAAAAAAATGAATATTTCCTTTTGTTTGCTTTGTTTAGTCACGATGTTAATAATGGTGCATCAGGCAGATCTGTTGGTGAGGGTGGGGCATGCCCATGCCCTAAATTTTGAGAAACCATGTTTGAGCAATATGGACAATTAAAACCAATTGGGTGAATCTGTTTGTCTTCAACTTCTGCCAAAACTCAGTAGCTTGCCTGTTCCTCTATATCTGAAATTCATACACTGTCAAATTGGCAGAAACATAATTTGCAGGAAACCCTTATCTACCTGTAAATCATCATTATTGACCATTATTCCATCTATAAGGGTCGGTTTAAGTCCTACATTTTCATTCGTTTCTGTCAAATACCATATCCTCAGCCTACATTTAACCATGTTTTTGGGTTTGAATATATAATTTGGTTTAGAATTTATAGAACTCTTAAACATGTAGAACTTGTATACGGTTTTGGCTAATTATTTTACATTAGCTATAATAGTAAAGAAAAATAGAAAAAAAATAACAGCAATAAAAAATACTAAAAATGTAAGAGAAAAAACTTTTAATCTAGAGAAAACTGATAGTCAGGTACCATAGTGGTAATGGTAATGATAAGAATGAGGAAATAGTAATGAGTAAATACTAATTATTTTAGGCCGTTTAACTAACCAGGATAAAATTCTACATCAACTTCTACTTTGTGCAATGCTCCCTGCTTACAAATTATGACTTTTCCCCCAATCTCATTGTTCTTGCCTCAGGAAAGAATACAACTTGAGACGTCTCGCCTTTACAGGCAGGCTGGTGTTAATCCATTGGCAGGTGAGTTTGTTATTTGTCAAGTATATTGTCATAGCTGCCCCATCGGTTTTACTTGACTGAGTTCACTTGTGTCCATTAAATTTTGTATGGTCACTATTTTTAAGCTGTCATATTGATTCTATCTCTTCCTCTCCCTCCCCCCCCCTCCTCTCCCCTTCTTACAAAAGAAAAAGGTTGAATCACATGGATACATTAATTACTTATATGTTGAGTATATGACATTTGATTCTTGTTCCACTTGTCACATCCATCTCCCATCCTAGGATTGTACATCAGGTATTTACCAGGATCATCAAGCCTTATTTCATCATAATTATTGTGAAACTTTGTATTTCAACATAGGAATGGTTTTGTCCTTCCCATGCCATTCATTTTGCTATTAATGTTTTTTAAATCATTCAAGCTTGTCTAGTAGCTTGAGTTAGAATACTTATTCTTACAATCCTTGTCACCTTGTTCTACACTTCTAGCATGTTGCCTCCTAGGCTTTTTAATATTTTGTCACATACTCATATTGCATAATAGGGTACATTTCTCCCGATGCTTGTGGCTTGTGGGGGGCTACGTGCATTTGGAGTTTCACCCAATGCCCTTGTACTCGGAGAGAGGTAGGGGTCTCGGGGTTCTCCATCATAATAAAAAAGGGTACATTTCTTTGTATAGATTTTCTCAAGAAAATTTGGTTTTCCCAGAAAAGTGAGATTTCCCATCTGTTTCCACAAATTTTCCTTGGAACATAGGTTCTCATGGTCCAATTTCCATGGGAAAACAATCCAAGAATTGTCCCATCATGACCCATGGAGAAATGCTTTCCTAGTAAAATTTGTGAAGCAGTAAAAAAAGAAAAATTGTGAAGCAGTCCTTCATGGACTTCGACCAAATAAATCTTAAACAATTTCATCATATGCATACCTGACTTGACCTTATTTTTGAACGGGTTGATGTGACCCAACTTAGTTTACATGTGTTGATCCAATTTGATCATTTCCTTAAGTGGATTAAGTTGACTAAGATTAAAAGGGTTGATCCAACTCGGCCCATTTACAAAATGGGTGGCTCAATCCAATTTGCACCTACACCAAAATATTTGTTAGTGGTTGAGCCCCAAAATAATCTGTTTATTAAACAATTTGCCCCAAAATAATTCTAAATGGTTCAATCATATGGTTGAGATAACTCATTTATTAAATGGATTGATGCCTTGGCTTATTTATTAAATGGTAGAGAAAACTTATTAACTGTCAGTCTCATCTCATCTCATTTATTAAATGGGTTAACACATCTCAACTTGACCTAATTCAACTTGGTCCGGGCCTAACCTTATCCTGTATGAAAAACCAAAAAATCCGGTTTTGAGTTCACCTGGGGTCGAGTTGGGCTCATTTTGGGCCTAGTGTTAGACTTGGATTAGAATTCGAGCGAAGTTGGTCCTAGTACATGGAAGCCTGAGTTTGGTTGGAAAGCCCAAATTTGAGTAATGGTTTATAAATCTAATTTTCTTGAATTATATTGTATAAATATAAAATTATGTAATTATATAATTTATATTTGATAGAATAATACAAAATATTTTTGTTCTAGACCACATAAGCTTGAGCTTGGATAAGCCTGCATATACATTTTGGGCATGAAATTAGGCTTGGGTTGATGCAGGACAGAGGATAGGGTAACCCTAAATACCTAATGTGGTTCTATAAAGATTAAAAGGGGATGAAAATAATGTGCCCTAAATCTAAAATGGGCTGAAATTAAAGGTCTAAATTAATAAGTGCAATAAAACAATAAAAATTTACCACCAAACAATCATGCAGTTCTAGAAATTTCAATGTGAACAATTATGTTTTAATCCAAACCAAGTTACCAAACACAGCGGGTTCCCTCACAACCGAGGGGCTTGTCAAATCCGTTTAATGTGTAGGTCTTTTATCAGAATTAGGGATTAAAAGGGCTGTTTGGCAAGATAGGGAATCTTAATGGGTAGGACAGACGTAAACAGTCATATACGGGACTGATATGGGCTTGGACAACAGTTTATGGGGCTGTTTGGGTAGGGAAGGGTGATTAAGGTTAGGGTTTAAAGGGATAGGTCTAGAATTGGAGTTTAGGTGTGGATTTAGGGTTAGGAATTTGGTAAAGAGGGCTAACAGATTCAAGAAAGAGGGGCAGCAAGGGCTGTATGGTGGTTTAGGATAGGTGGTAATGGCTGTATGAGGCTCAGGAAGGGTCCAAGAGGGCTAATGCTGCAATAGGAGGGCTGTATGGGACTGGAAATAAAGTTCAGAGTGGATATTGGCAGATTTGGGTATTAGAGGGGTTAAGGAAAGAAACTGCAGCACTAGGGAGGGGTATTAGGAGTTGGCGAAAGTGATGGGAGTGGTTTTATGGATGGACGAATGTAAGGAAAGGGGTTTGGACAAGGGGAGATACTCAGGGGAGGTAAAACGGGTAGTCACGGCAGCAGGGGAGGGGTTTCTAGAGGGAAACGGTAGCAGTATGGGGAGTATTAGGGGATGGCAACAACTAAGGGTGGGGTTTTGGGCGAAAAAGGAGAGTGGGGGTGGGGCTATGGGTCATGATAGTCGCGTGGGATGGGGTATGGGATAACGGCAGCAGGTGGGATGGGGGTATGGGGTCATGGAAATCAAATGGGATGGGATATGGCTTGTAGAAAGGTAAAGGAAGAAGAAAAGGAAAAGAAAGAGAGAGAGAGAAGAGAGAGAGAAGAGGAAGAAGAAGAGTACCTGGACAGGGATGGCTTCTCACTCTTCTCCTTGTCTTTCGCCGTCGCTTCTCACGTACTCGGCGGGGTTCCTTCTTCCTTCGCTCCTTTCCTTCGTTCGTTCTTTCCTCTGATTATCAACTCCGCTTGTTCCTTAGGGTTAAGACCCCTTTTAACAAAGAAACTTAAGTTGTGATGGTTGGGCTTGGCTTGGCTGAGCTTGGCTCGAGACTGGGTTCTGGCCCAGCTGTGCTGCTCTGCATCATGGGTCCTACAAATAAAATTTAGTCTGGGCTTGAGTTTGACTAATTTAGGATAACTCAAGTTCCGACCCTGGCTTGGGCCCTTCAATTGCAATTTGGGCGTAGGATCAAGCAAAGCCAATACTTGCCCCATCCCACTTGAGTTGTAGCACTAACTTGACCTATTTATCAAGCAAATTTTCCTTATTTAGTTTACTAGTAAACGAACGTAAGAATTTTTTTAGATGAGCCTACCTAGCCACTTTTCTAAGAATTTTTTCTATTTGAATCCATTTTTGACGTTGGAATTTATTTCCCCAGGAAACCAACGAAAATCCCCTTAGTTGTCATTTCATTAAAGATGAAACTTTTAAAGTCTTTGTACTAAGCATACACCTTACAAATTCCTAAAATATATCACTTTTCAATAAAAAAATCCTAATATAGATCATAATAGGTTCTAAACATGACAATGTATTTGAAACTGCAACTCAAAATAGTCTCCTTAAGTAGGAGTCTCATTACTATTGTCAAAACATTTTTTTGTGACGAAAAGCCTAGGATACTCTAAATTGCCTTGTCTCTCATGTTAAGTACATATGATATAGATTCATCTGACAGATTTTCTACTTCTGGTGTCAATTGGCTCTTTCTTGAATAGAAGAAACTTGTTACATTCTTGAGTCATCGTTGTGAAGGTCGTGGTCATGGGCCAGGTTTAAACTGGTTCACTTTTTTCTTGAATCATAATCTTTTTATATAAGGTGGCTCTGAAGAGTTCCTTTAAAATTTTCTGGAACTGCAAAATATACCCCTATGTTTGGTCTCAGTTGCAAACACTCCTTTCTCAATATGTTAAATGTCCAGGATACCCTTTATTACACCAAGAGTTACAATTGTATGAGCGTTTGCAACTTCTTGGTTAGTTGTTTTGGTAGGATACCTTGCTGAAAGTAGTTTGCTGGTATAGCTCTTTAAGTGTTAAGGGCATTTTGGACATTAACATAATAAGAGGGTGGGCTTTGCAATTGATACAAAAAGATACGGCTAAGATTTGTAATTATTGAAACTGCAGGGTTTTTTTTTTTTTTGGGAAATGGAGGCAAAAGATTTTTCCCCTTTTTTTGGCACCCTAACTTTCTTTACTTTTCCTTCTCATATAATTTCTTACTAAAGGATTTCAGTTATGCCCTTAAGGGAAGTGATTTTGTCCATCCTTATTTTAATCCATTCTAGTTTTCAAGTTTCTTGTCACATATCTTGTTGCATTATTCATTAAAAAAAAAATCTTGTTGCACTATGACTTGGATATTTCTAATAATTTGGTTTTGCTGCCTTAAAAGGATGTTTTCCTACTCTGGCTACAATCCCAGTCTGGATTGGTTTGTATCAAGCTCTTTCAAATGTGGCAAATGAGGTGTGTAGACAACTTGGACTTCTTCATAAATGGATATGTAGTCCTTATGGTAGTAATTATTTTACTGATCGTTGCAACTCAATTATCTGAAGGGACTCCTAACTGAAGGTTTCTATTGGATTCCCTCTTTGGCGGGGCCCACTACAATTGCTGCTCGACAAAGTGGAGCAGGAATTTCATGGCTTATTCCTTTTGTGGTAATAGGAATTTAAGTTCTGCAGACATGTGAAGTTAGTTTCTTTGAACATCATTGTGTATCATATCGAAAAAGTTAAAAGAACTGTATCTTGGTGTAATGTGTATCTTATGTTATTCAAATCCTTTAGTGTTGGGAGTTGTGTTCTTGCTTTATATATTTCACTGAGAAGATCATAAATTAACTATGTTATGCCTTCGAATTAAAGCCATTGATTATAAGAAAAACACCATTGATTGTTCTTATCTTCTCTAAAATAGTATCTTAGTGTTATCATGGCTATGCCTATAGTTGCTCTTTTTTTGGTGTGTTTTTATTCGTCCATAGATGCATCTAATTGAGGAAGTTTAAAAAGTCATGCACCTTCTTTATTTTTACCTTTTTGAAGCCTTCTTATGTTCTATTTCATTTTCTGTTTGCTGATTTATGCTTTACATACTTCACATCTTCCTAGATCATAAACTCTTTTTCCATGGTAAAGTATTATGGGTTTTTACTACTCATTCAAAAAGGTCATTTCTTTTAGTGTGACTTTTATGTAACTAGGGATGAAACAAAGAGTCTGTATTCATAGTTGGCAGGTTCAACTTTCTCCAGTAAAAATAATGTATATAGTTTTGTTACCAATTTAAAAACACTAATGGATGAAGATCCTGATACATGCAGCCACATTCCACCTTATGGTTAAGTGTATGAATCTGAAATTACAAATCTGTTGACCATTTTATGTTGGCTATAATTTGCCACGTTATATATCCACATGATTTTGTGCTTTTTGTTTAGAAATGTCGACAAGTAATTCAACATTTCCAATTTTCTGGTGTCTAGGCCAGTCAAAAGTGGGTTGACATTTAGAAACAAACCCCCTCTCAATACATAAATGAATAAATAAATATGCAGTCACAAAAGCAAGGTTTTACAAGTATATGTAGTGCTCCGAAAGGAAAAAGGAGACTTATTTCATTCATAGCAATTTCTTTCTTATAATTACAACAATCTGTTTTGAGGAATAACAATGCAAAAACGCCTACTATTTGTACTTAGGGCCAACATTATGATTTCACCACCACCACCACCACTTCTGAAGACTGACATATTCATCTGGGGTTCAGCTTTGTGTTTTTTAATTTCTCCTGTCATCCTTGTTTATGATAACCGTATTGACATTGCCATATGACATGCTGCTTCTCACATTTACAACCCATTATTTCTTGGCATGGGGGCCACACGCACCCACACATACATACATATATATATATATATATTTCTGTAATAATGATTGCCAGAATTCTGTTAGTTTTTTGTCTCTAGTTTCTGCTAACTCTACTTAATACATATATTTCAATTAGCTGAATGATAATGTACATGTGTTTTCTGAAGTGAAAACTATTGAGCCAATAATTTTCTATAGATTTAGCATCTTAGAAAGTTAATTTTCAATCTTCCTGCAGGATGGACATCCACCGTTGGGCTGGTCTGACACAGCAGCATATCTTGTTTTACCTGTGCTTCTTGTTGCTTCTCAGTATGTGTCAATGGAACTTATGAAGCCACCTCAGGTGAAGAATCTTTTTCTTTTGTTCCATCTCATTGTCATCATCATGTTCTTCTTTGGTCCTTCCAATTTGTTAGTCCCATGACATTTTATTTTCCATTCTGCAGACTGATGATTCTTCAAAGAATACACTTCTTGTTTTGAAGTTTCTTCCTCTAATGATTGGTTATTTTTCTTTATCGGTCCCATCAGGACTATCAATTTACTGGTTTGTACCTATTCTGATCTTCTTTTTGTCAATAGATAGTTTAATGTTCTGTTATTTTTTAATCTAACAGTTAGCATGATAATCGTTTACGGTTTCATGTATTTGAACTTTTATAAGAGCATTTTTAAGACCTACAAAATGATCAACTTATTCATATGAATTGGTTATTCTTATCTGGTCTCTTTTATCTTTTGAAGTTCTAAATTTGATGCTGTTAAGTTTTTTCAATAAAGCAGAATGCTTCCCTGCCCATCCTTCCACCCTTTCTTTGAGATGGTAACAAAAAATTGTATTTTTTGTATGGGTTGAAACAGTAACTTGAGAAATTCATTAAAGCAGAAAAAGGTAAAAGTGAAGAGAAGGTGTAGCAACTGAGGTGGAAACCACAAATGATTCAGATCTCTCCACCTCTGCCCTAGCCAGAAAATCAACCACCTATTTATTGATCTTTTGACATGACAGAATCGAGCCTCCAATTCTCCAACTTGTTGCTTAATGTCCCTAAATACCAGCATCAACTTCCTTAGGGGACACTTCTTTTCTCACTGGCCCACCTAATGACATTTGTGGAATACCCCTCACCACCATACCTACTATTTCCATTGTCCTTCCATATTCTAGAACCCCTCCTAATGGCCCACACTCACTTCATCGGATCTTTTTACCCCAGTTGGGCTTGAAAAAAATAATTTCATGTTCCCTTTACAGTTGTGTAACACACTACTGATACTGATACTGATACTTTTCGGACCCAATTTTCCTCTTTCTACACCATTTGTAAATAGCTTCCACCTTTGCATAACCTGTTTTCCTTTTGGGGCTCTGCTTCTTACAAGCTTCCCTATTCCTAATGATTGATGTAGTCATCAATTGCAAAATCATTGAATTCCTTACACACCCTCAATATCCAATGAGTCTCATCTTTGCCATATCAAAGGCATCTTCCTTAGAGCTCCATCACCTTGAATATCCCCCTTTTTTTTTTTTTTTTGAACAGTAACAAAAATAATTCATTCATAAAAGAAAGAGTACAAGAATAAAAGGTATAAAAGCAATAGACCTGACAAAAACAAAAAGAGAACAGAGAAAAAAAAAAAAGAAAAAGAAAACAAAAGGTACAATATAAAAGAGTTGCTATCCAACAATCCCTCAATCCATAATGCAATGAGATAAGCGTCCTAAAAAATCAAAGGAAGAAGAGTCCTGAAAAGCCGTTATCAGCTCCTAGCTTGGCAAAGTAGTCCGCCATGCCATTAGCTGTACGACTAATATGAACAAAGGAAACATTAAGCCCTGTCACCAACGCTCTAATCTCCATAACCACAGTGATCATTTTCCAAGGGGGACGCTATAATGGCTCAGGTCAACAAAATGGTTATGAAAATAAGATGATATATGAATTGTACGATTTTACGATTTTCGATTCACGATTCACACCCTTAGACCAATTTTGATACGATTCGAGTTTGATAACATTGTAGAATGCCATATACTTAAAGTATTGGGAATATTTGTAAAATTCCATGCTCACAAGGTGTGTGATAATATGTTTGAGTGATTGTTGCCTTGTGCACATTCCAATGCATAGTTGGGTAAGGTTATGGTTTGACCTCTTTATGCCTATGTGTGATTGATGTGAATATATTGTATCAGATACATATGTATGAATTTCCCAAGTTCCCTGTGATTAGATGTTTACTATAATTGAGAATTAATAGATTTATGATGTGTTAAAGTATGATAGAATGTATGATAAATCAAGATTGCCCAAGATGTGTAATGTAGGGCCTTGATAACTTTCCATACTTGTGTATGATTATGAGTAATGTATGTATCAAATGAATTCTCGTGATTGTGATTGGAATTCTTAGATGTGTAACTCATATAATAAGCATGATGAGTGTGTTTTATTGCCATGCTTGGATTATGTGATGATTTATACATCACTAGTGAGTACTTATGTAGATAATGGTTGTGATGGATCGACCTAACCATGTGTAGAATGAATTTCCATGATTCGAAGAGGAACTTGGTAAAGGGTTAAGTGATATGGGTGAGTTAAGGTCAAGTATCTTAGAACCTAAGGGGGTTAACTTGTGCTACAATAGTGATGGGCTAGTACGATTGAGAATGTATGCAATGCAATGTAAATGTTAAGAAAGCCTTATTTGATTTCCCTAAATTAAAAGTATGACCACTCTCCAATGTCAACCCAAATGTGAAAAGAATGAACTACGGTTGATCTGATCCACTATGTGGTACGTAGGCAACTGAGAGCATTGTGCCTCAGTTCGATCAAAAGATGCATTGTGTCATCCATTTATATTAAGGATGATGTAAGATCTTGAGCAAATGTGAAGTGTAGAACGGGATTGGTGGGATATACCTTCCCTAATATAGACCCTAATGCTAGATGTTGGATCCCTTGAAGGCGGCCCGAAGAGGTTATGATGCCTTGGGAGTCCCAATATGATGAGACATATATGTTTGTTACTTGAGTAAAGCCTACAGCGGCTAGAGAACTGTGAAAATTCTTAAGATGGACAGATGAGGACTTTGGCACTGAGATGTATGTGATTAGGTCACTTGATTATATTGAGACGTGGTATGGGTATGTCCTTTACGTGATGATTATATTGAGATGTGGTATGGGTGTATCCCTCACGTGATATTGATGATTGAGATGTAGTATGGGTGCGTCCCTCACGTGATATTGATTATATTGAGGAGTGGTATGGGTGCGTTCCTTACGTGATATTGATGATTGAGACGTGGTATCGGTATGTCCCTCACGTGATATTGATAACGTTATACCTCAGTCCGTTGAAAAAGGAAACTGTCTTATCAGTAGATCATTGTGTCTCACCTTTGTATAGTTAAAAGGATGAGACAAGTATATAGATTCCATGAGTAAGGCTTAGAGTATCCGTGAGACCGCGGGAGCCTCGATATGAACATACGGAGACTATGACATTGAGATATTTATGTGACTTGGTTACTTGATAATGTGACGTGGTATGGGTGCATCTCTCGCGTGATAGTGATGTTTGATTTTCTGCCCCAGAGAGGTATTCAGGATAGTGGTGTTTTTCCATGGAGACTTGGTCCCGCGTGGTTGTTGTCACTGGATGAATCCCTTACATGTTATATACTGTAGGGCGCTCGTACGACTATTCCGCACACTACTTGTCCGTGGTTGCGCAGAGCTAGATACTATTTTACCCCATGAGGGTGGTGCTAGCTTCGTTAGACGTGGTCCGACCACTTTAGAGCTTGACTGAATCACCCATGAGGTGAAGGGATGCAGGGCGAGGTAGACTTGATCACGCTAGTCGTGGGTCTCCCGCTTAGTAAGTCATTGGGCCTAAGTCTTGCTAGGGATTGTTGTATGTTTATGATATGATATGATGATTTGATATTGTTGCCACAGTCACGTAGTGATTTATGTGAGTGTTGTTATTACGGATATAAGATCTCATAGTCGATGATGTGCCCCTAGATTAGTTATGCCCATGGATGGATTATACCTATAGAGGGATTATATTCATGGATGGTTTATACCCATGAATAGATTATATTCACAGATAGAATGTTACTAGGGATGGATGTGTATACCCATGGATGGTGGTTCCCATGGTGGTTTGGATTGATGCACAGATGTTGGTCTTACGGTAGACCTGTTGGTCTCATAGTAGACATATTGGTCTTATGTTGGAAATGCTGGTCCCATGGTAGACATATTGGTATTATGGTGGACATGATGATCCCATAGTAGACGTATTGGTCTTATGTTAGAAATGTTGGTCCCATGGTAGACGTATTGGTATGATGGTGGACATGTTGGTCCCATAGCAGACGTATTGGTCTTATGGTATGATAGACAAATTGGTTATATGAATGTATGAGTTATGCCCATGGATGGATTATACCCATGGATGGATTATATTCATGGATGGTTATTACCCATGGATACTGATGGAGAGTTACCAGGGATGGATGATGAATCTCATGGATGTTGTTCCCATGGTAGACATATTGGATTCATGCTTAGATATTGATTATATGGTGGGCATATTGACCTCATGATAGATATAGTGGTCCCATGGTAGACGTATTGGTCTCATGGTGAACGTGACGGTTCTATGGATATATATTATTTTCCCGTTTATGGTTATTCCCATGGAGGGCTTTGTGACCATAGATGAGTATTGTATACCGTGGATATATATTCCCACAGAGGGCATTGATTCCATAGAGGATTGGACCCACATTTAGAGTATTGTCCCCGAGGAGGGATGTACTTATATTCGGGTATAGGTCCCATGGTTGAGGTTTATCCCATGTGTGACATTGACCTCATGGTTAACGGTGTTCCCATGGTTATTATAGACATGTGATTGGCTAGACTCATGATAGATGAGATCTATTCTACTGATGAGGCCCACGAATAAGTAATTAGAATGTCTTGATGTGACATCATGAATAGCACGGGGTTAGTGCCATGAAATAAATGAATTGAGAACTACGCAAGATCTGATCTCCATTGGAGTACGTAGGCAGCTGATAATGCAGGATCAAATCAAGGGTCCAATAAGTCCTAGGATCCGTAGGGATCTCGCAACACTTGTATGTGTCACGTGTTTGGACTATGAGTTGTGCATGCTTCAGAGTTAAAAAAAAAATATTATTGTTTCTCACGTGTCCGTTGGGTCGGGCCGTGACAGACGCTTTGTTCCAAAGTCCATTTTATTGCATTTGCCTTACCCATGGAGTTTCCAAATGGCTAAAGATCTCTTAATGCTAAGAATTTCAGCCTCATTTGAGTATCTAATACCAACTGACTTATTAAACATGATTGTTGTTCGTCTTTTGTGATTCCTCAGAACTCCTCCTATCCCTGCCGGCCCTGGTTTCCCTTTTGTTGCCCCATCTACATTAAACTTCATGACACCCCGATCTGGTGGAATCAAGCATTCTTCTTCACTCCTTAGCATTCCTCTTCTCTTCAACTCCTCTCTAGTCAACACTCTCCCTTTTAATACACACCACTCGAAGATTTGGACCCTAGGAGGCGCAACCCCTTTCCAAGCCATATTCTAGGAATTTAGATCATTACACTGGAGCTTAAGCACGAGATCCACCATTGACTTGACAGAGTAGACTCCTGATGAATCTCCCGTCCAAATTAGTTCATCCTCGTCCTCTAGTGAAATAGGAAAATCATGAAGCTGAGCTAAGAGATCAACCCTACTCTCAACTTCATAAGAGCGAAGTTTCCTCCGAAAATTTAGGTTCCATAATTTCTCATTACCCTCCAATTTGTAACAATCATTTGCCAAGACCCTTTGGTTCCTAGAAACCCCTTTATAGTCTCAGATATATGTCTTTAAGAGGCCTTCCAACTACTACTCTACGTTGACTCAATTTCCACCAGGCCTTAACTAGCGCAGAACCATTTGTCTCCACTTTATCACCCAAACACCAGGCGCTATTATCTGCCAAAACATACTCGGCAATCAAAATTCTAACCCATAATGCATCTCTTTCTCTCCCAAATTGCCAACCCCATTTACATAGTAAAGCTTGATTCCTCAATTGGATTGATACAATTCCCAGCCCCGCCTTAGACTTGGGTTTCAGAACATCCTACCAAGCCACCAAATGAACCCTCCTTTTCAAATCTGTATCTCCCCACAAAAATTTCCTCACTAGCTGCTCAATTTTACCCAACACACCTTTTGGCATTTCAAAGAGGGATAAGTAATAAATTGGGAGACTCAATAAAATGGACTTGATAAGAGTAACCCTCCCTCCCAAAGACAAATATTTTCTACCCCAACCGGCCAATCTCCTTTCCACTTTCTATCATTGGAGACCCAAAGGATTTGTGCTTTGGATTCCCTCCCATAGGTAGTCCTAAATAAATAAAGGGGATTTTCCCAGTGCCACAACCTATTTCATCCTTGTATATCCTTGTATTCCTTTCTTTCTATATTTACCATAGTACCACCAACATTTCACCAACCAAGCCACCTGCCTATTTCCTCTACGTCTTCTATCCCAGTTGGAAATAATGTTACTAATCGACTCACAAAAGACTCAAGTAAACCCCATTACATTTTGGAATGAATAAGAATTGCAGAGAAACATGAAGGAACACAAATAAGACATAATAGATGGTTTCTTGATGTTTGAGCAATCCTAGATCTTTGGCCTTGTGGGAGTTGATGCTGGAAACACTTAGGCAAAAGTTATCATCTTGGCAAAAATATACCTATCTTTTGGTGGTCTGATCACCTTCATTAAATCAACTCTCATCCATCTCGTCTTTGTTATCCCCAGAAGGGTGGCTAAAATGCTTGAAGAAATCCAACTGGATTCCCATGGGTTGGTGTGCAAGAAGGAAGGACATGTATTTAGTAGAGTGGGACAAAGTTAAATTACCTTTGTCCATTGAGGTTTAGGAATTGGTAACATCGTGGAGAGAAATTTGTCCTTGTTAGCCAAGTTAAATTTGTGGATTTTTAGAGTAGGGAAGGGTGATTTATAGAGACAAGTTAAGAATATTAGGGAAATCACAGGTGTTTTCTGAGAAGAGTGATGTAAGGAAATGGATCTTACTTCTGGAAAGACATCTTGAAACTCGGGTGCCATAGTCATTGGGTGGGTTAGAAAAATAACGGAAGGAGTGAAACTAATTATGGATTTGGAATTAAGTTTTGGGATGATCTCCAGGTAGTAAAGCAGCCCATTAAAGAATCTTTGATAGAATTCACTCGATTTCAACTCTAAAAATAGTTTCATTAAGGATTTTGATGAGATTGTGGGGGCAAAGTGGTTTGGGTTTTATCCTTTGGGAGAAACCTCTTGGATTATGATATTGAACAATTTGAAAAAACTCCTCTATTTGAATCCTATCTTTTAGAGAAGAGGATAAAAGACCTTGGAGTAAGGAATTCTGTCGGTTCTTCTCTAGCAAGTCATTTTTCCCTTATAAGACCACCTTCACTTTAAAAGCAATCTTGAGACATATAGCTGTTTCAAAAGTTAATGCATTTTGTTGAACCAATTTCAAAAACAAAATTATATCCTTAGGCAACATTGAACTTTGAAATGTTGCTTTCCTCGATGTGTTTCTTGTGTTGGAACCAAGAAGAATTTGTCAATCATATTTTCATTTGTTGCCCTATTTTGAAGCTTGTTTGGACCTTTTATTACTTCTTTTGCTTTCTAGTTGATTTATTCTGGGTTGTTTAGAAATGTCATTTTGGGTTGGGGATTTTGTACCCTTCTCTAAGAAAGGCCAAATCCTATGGAAATTAGTACCTTTAGCAATAGCGTGGTTTGTATGGGAGAACAAAATTGCTAGATCTTTGAGAACGAGGCCTCTTCTTTGTCAAGTTTGATCATATTGATCAAACTCAACATTGGCAATGGGCTTGGTACAGGAGCTTTTGCATGTTTAGGAGATTCTTTTGATAGGGGATTGGGCAAACAAATATCGGCTGTGTTTGGAATGAGGAGAAGTGCAAGGTCTATTGTTTGGATCTCCTTTTTCAGAGAAAGTGGGCCCACAAGACGCCTAATTTCTCTTTTAGGAGAAGATGCTATTCCGTGCAACCCATCACTTGTGCACGGTTATGCTTCTATTTTTTTATTTTAATTTTTTGGAGTTTCAATAAAAAAATCTAATCGGTGAAATTGAAAGCTCATTTTGAACTCAGCATGAGGGTCAAATTTCAGGTAAAAAAATAAAATAAAATAAATTTTAGCCACTTGATCTTAGTGGTCGAAAATCACTAGTCTTCCTTGCCGCTTCTTTTTCATTTTTAATGGCTTAGCACTTAGCTGTATAATGACTCTATTCTGTAGTTTTTTAACTTTTCTGAATAGCATTACATTAAAATGTCAATATCAGATGATTCTCTTTTGTATTGTTGTCTTTAATGTATGTGGTTCTGTCTTTGTTTTAGGTTCACCAATAATGTACTCAGCACTGCACAACAAGTATGGTTAAGGAAACTAGGTGGTGCAAAACCTGTCATTGGTCAGGATGCAGGTGGAATCATTAGTGCAGGGCAAGCAAAACGTTCATCTTCACAACCATTGCGGGCTGGTGAAAGGTAGCTACTCCATGTAACAGAACTTAAAGTTTTTGTTTGTCATAGTTTTCTCTTTGGATCTCTAATTACCATGATTGGTAAACTCATCATACTGCAGGTTTAGGCAATTAAAGGAAGAAGAGAACAGGATAAAATTAAACAAGTCACTGCCTGCAGATGAAGTTCAGATTCTTGCTTCTGCAGCTGGTTCTGATGATGTCTCTGATGATGAGTCAAATGTTAAGGTTGTTTATTCCATCTACTTGATAGTATCAATCTACATGGTTTGACATTGCAGTTTCACCTATAGCTAATCTTCCATGTTTGTTATGCACTTCATGATGCTCCATCTGATTCATGAGTCAAATGTTAAGGTTGGATGTGGCATCTACTCTGTAGTTTTATATGAATCTCCATGGTTTGACGTTACACTTTCATGTAAAGCTATTTTTCCATGTTTATTTTGCACTTCATGATGCTTGCCAATTTCTAGGTTGCATTCTCTACCTTAAGATATCTGTGTTGTCCATCTGACCTTGAGTGTGTAATTGTGCTTAAAGATTTATGATCCATACTGTTTGTCAGGCAGGTTTACCATGGATTAATGATGCCCACATATATCTTTTGTTGGAGTAACCTAAAATTTTGACCTCTTTAACTGTTTCCTGAATATGGAGGTCAAGAAATAAGTGCAGAAGCAGTTCATGCTTAGTTGGATCCATCTACACTTGGCCCAAATGGATTAATATTGCCAAACTATGTTCACATGTTCAAATTCAAGCCCAGAGGATACGATTCATCCTCTATTATTAGCATGCCATTCGTCAGGTCTGAATCTTAAACATCTAGGAATTTCTGATTTGGTTATTTTTGGGAATTGATCCATCTATGGAGGGTCTGATTGGATTAATGAGTTACTGAATTGTGTCCACTTGTTCGAATTCAAGCCCAGAGGATACGATTCATCCTCTATTATTAGCATGCCATTCGTCAGGTCTGAATCTTAAACATCTAGAATTTCTGATTTGGTTATTTTTGGGAATTGATCCATCTATGGAGGGTCTGATTGGATTAATGAGTTACTGAATTGTGTTCACTTGTTCGAATTCAAGCCCAGAGGATAAGATTCATACTCTATTGCTGGCATGCCATTTCTCAGGTCTGGATATCACAATGAAGAAACATGAAAACTATGAACGCTCAAAATTCAAACTACTTAGTATCATTTTTTGACCTTTGACACCTACTATTCTAGTTCTTCCAAAGGTTATCTCCAATTATCACAATAAGCACATGAACTGTAGAAGAAGTATATTAATATGCCTTCTATGAACTGATCTAGCTTCTGCTGCAGGAACAAGAAGCCCTTGAAGAGGCATATGCTTCAAGTTCAAGTAACAGCAAGCAATTTCCAGAATCTACCAGACAAAGAAGGGGAAAACGGTCAAAGAGGAAGCGTTCAGCATGAATATGTCCTGTATATCTTGAGCATGTAACTTTGGTGAGTCTGTATATCTCAACAAACTGTATCTCAGGAAAGTTGCCAGGCCATTTTTATATTGGGCTAATATAAAAGAAATTTGTATTTCTGCTGCCAATCACAAAATCTTTTTCATTAAGGAAAATTAATTTAAGGAGAAACAAAGCTGCCAGTGCACCGTGGCTCCTTTTAGTTTGGGTCTTGAAAGGAATGCAGAAATTATTTAAGGCTGGGAAATGTGGTGTTTTGGCCATTATCATTTGAAAACTATTGAAACTAACACTCATGCACCATGCTTATAGTGATGTACCAAAAGAGAAAAAAGAAAAAGAAAAAGAATAATAATTATGAAAGTACACAATAAACAGTTAGATAATCCTGGTTGTAAATCAGGAATTGGTCCTTGATCACATGCTCAAGAATTAGAGTGACGAGAATATTTGGATGGGTGGAAATCTGCTAGTCTCCTGAAATTATCTGAAGCCAAAGGACTTCCAGATCTTTCAGGTGTTTGGAGTTGTCTTTGGGGAATAGGCTTGACTCCTTGTCTCTTTCCGTTTTGATTAAAAGTCTTCTTTTCCTTAGGTCTAAATTGTTAACTTGCAAACATCATAGGGACATCCAAAGTGCTTGTAGGGGTTGTTTAATGCTTTAGCATTGTAATAAGAAATCTCATTGAGGTTGATTTGGCCTTTTTTTTGTGAGTGGCAGCCAAGAAATTTCATTAAAATGTAAAAAGGTAAAGATACAAAAGGTGGAGAAAAGTCTAAAAGGATTAGACCGAAAAAGGAAAAGGAAAAGAAAAGATACAATAAGGAAAAATAAAAATAAAAACTGCAGAAAAAGAGGGTTCCTCCCAACTCAGAGGAATAAAACGCCAGAGGACAAATCAAAAGCACCAAGCTTGGCAAAATAGTCTGCCGCTTCATTCAATAATCGGTCAATCTAGACAATGATACCTCCATCTTTGAAACAAACTCCCTAATCTCCCTAACCAGAGTGATTAATCTCAAGGGCGGATGATTTGTCCCTTAGCCCATGTAATCGCATTTGCCGAATCCCCCTTGATTATGAGTTTTCCTTGCCTATACGTTTTCCAGATGGTCATAGCTCTCCTAATCTTAAAGATTTCTGCCTCATTTGATTCCCCAACTCCCACCGACTCACTGAAGACAATGGAAGTAGTCCCCTTATGATTCCTAAGCACCCCTCCTATCTCTTGTGGCCCAGGTTTCCTTCTTGCTGCCCCATCCACATTGAACTTCATGATGTTTTGTTCCGGGCGTGTCCAACTCTTCATGGGTCTCAATTTCCTTTTATGCCCTTTCATACACCCCTCCGAAGATGATAGGAGGTATGCAGCTTTAAGACCACTTAACTCAGAATTGGAAAGAAGCCAGACACAAAGTCTCCACTTATCTGGTTGACAAAGCTCACTAATGTCCATTACTTTGGCCTTGAAAAGGAAGACTAGATTCATTGTGGAAAATACTACCTAAATATGGTTTTTACTTTTTATTTTTTTCAAGGAATGCACACACAAACTAGAACCACAAGTGCTGCCACCATCCATGATCATACCCAACTAGTTTGCAAGGGAACTACAGTCCTGACACACCCATGCATTGATCAATCCCACCAATGGAATCATTGACCAATCCCTCCAATGGAACCACTGGTGATGGTTGTGCTAAGGTCTAGTTTGCAAGAGTGCTCTAATTTATTTTTATGATGACATTTGGGTTGCAGAAGGCTGTTTGAAATCAAGATTTGATATAACCATACAATTTGCTCTCTTAAAAGGGGAAAGCTTACTAAGGTATATGACAGCAAAAACAATTGTTAAAAAAAAAACTGCATAATTCAAAAGAAAAAAGAAAACTGTAGCGAAGCCACATATGAAGGTTATGAAAGTTTTGTTGCCCTATCAGGAACAAAGGGGAAACCTGTCCATAATCGCTTGCTAAGATGAGAGAAATGAGAAGTGATTGGGAATGAATGAAGTGGCACGGGTATCTATAAGCTATAAGCTTGCTGAGGTGAGAGAAATGAAAACTGGGACCATAGTCTAGTGATGAGCATTAAAGTTCGAAGAGAAAGGGCCTTAGTGAAAGGTAAAGAAGCAGGGTCGCAATAGGATGAGTTGTGTCAAGTCTGAATCAGGCTGGCTTCAATAGACATTTTTCTTGACCTGACTTGATCTAAACCCAAATTACAGTTTTCTTTCAACCTGATCGAACCCAAATTTTAATAGAAAATGAAAAGTATTAAAAGAAAAAGAAAAAGAAAAGACTTTTCCTTTTTTTGATGCATTGGGATGCGACCCCCGGCTTTGGGAGGTAGTTACATCGACTAGAACCTTTAGGCCAAGGGTTCTAATTGTTACCTTAAAAAAAGAATGGGAGAGAGTGGGGTGCTCATTAGGTGGTATTTGATAATATTCAGTTAGGCTCATGCTTTAAAACTATTGATGCAAAACCTGATCCAAAGCCAGATTATTTCGAAGTGGGTTATGAATTATCACCGTAGTAGTAAATAAGGGTTCGATGGAGTATATACTTTAAAGACCTCTTGAATATTGAATGTGTAAGTGAAGTTGACCATAGAGTAGAAGTAGGTGTTATGGAGTACCATTTCATCTCTACCTGCAGGTAGTACCACTTCATGTACTACTGCAGGTATGATGGTCCATGATATTGATGTTGTATGTGCTACATAAAGGAATTCTTTGTGGCTGGGATTGTGTTTAACAAGATGTTGTATTTTAATTTCAAGTTTCCTTCCCTTAAATCATGGATACGGTTATATTTTTCATTTATTTAAGAGCTTTTGATATATCTCTTACATACAAGAAAAAACAACAGTTTCTCCTCTATTCAACTCTCTCACTCATCTTTTCCTCACTTCTCTTTTTCTTCCTCCTCAAATCACTCGAGGAAAGCTTCAAATTTATTAGTAGGATCACACAATATAGTCTTTTGCTAAGGTGAGGGAAAAATAGCAATCAGACCTCTTGGTATTCTTATGAAAGTATGGATTTGTTCAGTGAAATTGGATTGGTTGGTTATTATATTGTTTAACAAATCTTTCAAAAAAGAAAAGGAAAAATAAAAAAACTGGTTGTTTTACAAAATCTTGATTGCAAAATGAAAAATTGCAAACAAGCAATAGAATTCGCTACTAGCTTTCCTTCCCTTTTTCGTTTATCAATTTCCCTAGATGTATTTCTTGATTGCTACTCAATGGTTGTAGATCAACTTGTATGGGACCTCAATTCCAAAGAAACCTCTCTAACTAGGAAGCTGAAGAATTTGTTTTTCTCCTCTTTCTCAGCACATCTTGTGTTCTCCCCACTTACGGTGATTCTTGTGTTTCTTGGTGAAATCCTTTTTTGTGTGGAGCAACCACTGGAATTCCATTCCTCTTGTTGATCCAAGCATTTGGTTGTCCAAAGCCCCTCTGAAGGCTATCAGCTTCTTTTAGACTTTGAGTCTATGGAAAATCCTCACTCAAGACAATCTTCATTACAAACACAAATATATGCTCAATGCCTTTCTCTTCTTCTTGCGCCCCTATGAAGTCATGGATTTTCTTATCATCCATTGACTTTTTACCTCAGCTATTTGGAGCTCTACTTTGAGTGTCTCTAATGTTCAATGGATGATGCCTTCATCAATTGCTCATCTTTCCTACGGTTTGATGATATTAAGGGCCCTTGAGATTCTCTATGGTAGTTGGGTCTCGTTTCTATTGTTTGGAGCTTATAATGGGAACGCAACAACAGTCTTTAGAAACAAGGAGGAGAGCCCTTCTAAGGTCAGTCGAAGGGTTAAGGTGAAATGTGCTACTTGAACCTCTACTTTCAAAGAATTTCAGGATTTCTCCATTTCAAATATCTCTAGAGTATGGAAGGAGAATGTTGGGTTGATGTAGTTTTCTTTCTGAGATTGTCTTGTGGTTTTGTATTCTGCGTGTTTTTTGTGTTTTTTTTTTTTTTTAAATTAACTTCATTGATCAAAGAAAGGAAGAACACATACAAACCAAAGCAAGCAAAAAGATCTTGCCTCCCACCCCCCAACAAAAAAAGAAAAATGCCACCCCCAAATTACATTTAACTATTTACAATTTTTGATGACAAAGTCACACCCTAATGAGCCAACTCATCTACCTCCGAATTGGTAGAGTGAGGAGCCTAAGAAACTGAATAACCAAAAGTCTCAATAGAATGACAAATCCTTTCAACCTTATCCAAATAAGTCCATGGACACAGGAACCTGAAGCCCAACCAACAATCACCTTCCAAGATACTCCCAATTGCCCAACTCTTCCAATACTAGTACACCTCTCCACAAGGCATGTAATTCCCAATGTTGTGAAAATCGCACGATTCACAGTTCGAATTGTGCGATTCGAATCGAATCGTGAGCTAAAACAAGCGAAATTGCACAGAAAATCACAAGTGGAAGAAAATCACACGATTCTGGAGTTGATTCGCAAATCGTATGAGTCATCCCCATGAATCGCTGACTTGTTCGATTTAGTTTAAGATAGAAAAAAATGCATTACAGTACCTATCTGGAGTAGCTTCTTCGTCTTTCCTCTTCTTTTTCTCTTCTTCTCTACTGCTTCCGTCGAATACAAGACCCTTTTAATTTTGTATGCTTCATATGCAACTTTACCCTTTTAAGTTTTAACTTTACCCTTTCAACTTTACTTGTGCAACATTCCTCCCCTTTTAATTTTGTGCAACAGTCCTTGCATGAGGACTGCGTTTATTTTTTACTATTGTTTTCTTTTAATTGAGAAATATCTCTTTTATTTTTTCTTTTCAATCTTTTGTATAATTATATCTATTTAAAAAAAAATAGTTCTAGTCTTTTTAAAAAATATATTTGATGGATGTTATTAAGGGTTATTTAAAATTTTAAATGTTATTGATTTATTATCTAGTACACTAATCAGATTTCAATTGAACA
Source organism: Chimonanthus salicifolius (assembly GCA_013350335.1). Lineage (NCBI taxonomy): Eukaryota > Viridiplantae > Streptophyta > Magnoliopsida > Laurales > Calycanthaceae > Chimonanthus > Chimonanthus salicifolius. The sequence goes on from CM023539.1 coordinate 33,557,705, forward strand.
ATTATTATTTAAAATAGTACACTAACTACTTTAACATAATTATTATTTAAAGTAGTACACATCTCAATTAAACAATTATTATTTAAAATAGTACACTAACTATTTTAACATATTTTCCATTATCTAGTCAGATATTTTAAAATATCCGGTGTCCCTATTCCTGTAAATCTATGTAACCAAACATTATTAATTTTCATAATTTAATATCGCATGCACCCAATATTTTAATTTGTGTTTAATTGTATAATAAAAATCATTTGAAATTGTGCTAGATACTTTAAAAATATACGTTTGCTATAGTAAATTGAACATTTTTGAAACATCTATATAGTATCAAATTTTCATGCCAACTAAATCTATATATTATGAGGAATTGAACAATGCATCTTATTATTCTATGCCATTTTATTTGTAATTATAGTATTAGAAAAAACGTTATGAATTTTATGATTCTATGATTTCCGATTCACGATTCACACTCTAGATCGATTCATGGTACGAGCTGGGTTTGACAACATTGGTAAGTCCACATCAAGAATGGAGCCATTGGGAAGGGGGCCCGCAAAAGAAACCAAAGTAGCACCAGATCCATTTTGAATTACACCCCAATAGCCTACTAAGTCAAGATCATGCACACAACTTCTATCAAAATTAAGGTTTAGAATACCCATCTCTAGAGGAGACCAAACAATGTTCGATACAGAATCTGTATGAGACGTAGAATGATCCACTGAATCCCAAACCCTACAGATAGTAGCTCTCCGGAATTTGCCTAACCCCACCATCCACCAAGCAACGCTACTCTTTTTCACTTCAATAAGATGCCTAAAAGAGGACTCTTTGCCCTTAAATATTCTAGAATTCCTCTCCAACATGCTATACTTAGAATAATCACTGCCCAAAGATTCCAACAAACAATCACACACCCCGGAGGACTAGTCGGGTGCAATGCCTGAACACCTCCGAACCTCAAAAAAAAAAAAAAAAAAAGAAGATTCCAACAAACAAAACTATCAACCATCAACACTTCTTCTTTAAACATATCTAACCAACCTTTCAACATACAAAACACCATCCCTAACATCTGAAAGTAAGTGACACCAAATCTGATATGCATACCTTCAATGCAGTAGAAGATGGTTCTTTGTCTCTTCATCAACCAAGAATAGAGGACAAGCATTGACAATGAGAATTCGTTGCAAACGCAAATTATCTATCGTCAAAATCTTCTCCAAAGATTCCAACCACCCAAAAACCTTCACCTTGAAGGGAGCAACACCTTTCCAAAATTTTCAAATGCACTCGTGGCACTTCACCACTACAAATCAATTTAATACAAAAAGACTTAACGGAAAAGAGCCCGTGAGGATCAGGCTCCCAAATTCGCTTATCTTCACCACTTCCCACAACAAAAACGCTGCTCAACTGGGCTATTAAAGATAGCCACTCCTCCATCATCCAATCCTCCCAAGGTCTTCTAAACTGGGGGCACCCAACAACCTTACTTTGATGAATATCAAAACACACCCTTACCTTAGCTTCCTTATTAGTTGCTAAAGAAAAAAAGGACAAGTAATTTATAGGTCATGGGGACGTCATACAACCATTTATCCTACCAGAAGAGTATTTCATTCCTAGAGTAAGCACGATATCTGATACCAGAGTCAAAGAGCGAAGATATAGAGCAAACACCCTTCCAAAACCCAGAGGCCCTTCTTGGATTTTGTGTTTTTGTTCCTTGGATTTTGGCTTTGAGGTGGTTGGGCGCTTTGGTCGCTCCTGTTTCTTGTATCCCTCTTCTTTTGTGCACTTTTTGTGCCCGCTACTGAAGTTGCCATTAAAAAAAGAATTAGGGCCATTTTTCTTAATTTTATCCAAAATTGCACTTACTATTGAGCTATTTAACTTATGAGGTGTATCTTTCTTGCACCTCTTGCTGAGTACATGCTATATGTGAGTGCTATTTTGGCCTCTGGTGTTTGATCAGTTGAAAAGTTCTATAATCCAATATGGGTCCTATGGCCTATCAGAAATCAACTTGATGGGCCACAACTATTAATCAATTAACTTAGTATTTTAAAGTAATCAAATTTTGTAGGATTAAAAGCATTGCTTGATTGATCCAATGAAGGTGTTTTTTGGTAGATCTCATATTTAAGCGTAGACCTTCCATTTGATCCATCATTGTAGGCTAAAGTGAGCCCTCATAAGGGTGCACGTTGCTAGTGTGTGTGCAAATGATCATTACTTGAGGGTCAATACTATGAACTTATAGGAGAGAAGGAAGAACTTCCATATGAAAGGCCTATGATAGGGTGCCAAGACAGCTAATCCCAAATGGATATGTCAAGATATTACATGGCAAATAAGAGGGGTAAACATTTAAGTGTAAAATTTTGTAGATATAGCATTGACTTCCCAATAGGACAGGGGCTTAACCATGAGTCTGCTTTGAGTCCTGCTTTAATTGTTTTAATTGTTGACATCATCATCATCGTCATCAGCCAGTAATCCCATCTCTCTGAGATCGACTTTATGAGTTCTTTTTATCCAATTAACCCTATCATAATCCATACAATCAGTCACTCCAGAGGCTATCATGTCTTTTTTTAGCCCTTCCCTCCATGTTTTTGAAGGTCGCCCTCATCTCCTAATGCCTTCGATCCATAGCCCCTCCACTCTCCGCACCGATGTTGTGCTTAGTCTTCTACTAATATGACCAAACCATCTCTACTCTCCACACCATAGCCTCTCGACAACTTACTTATAAAATCTGAAATGCTCTATTTCTAGAAGTACTAATTAGTGAGACAAAAATTCTAGTGGAATATGTTGATAAAAATCAAAGACTAAAGAAGATTGTGAACAGAAGTTGAGCTGAATGGTTTGAGCATTAGTAAGATAGAAATATGTAGTGTGACATAAGTGGATCTGAAATCAGGATGATGAAATTCTTAGAACTTTCAAATGGCTTGTACCACTTGTGATAAACTTCAATACTTCTGAGGACCAACAACAGGCCAGATTATGATATATGCTGTATGTTATGATGTATGAACTAGGTGTTTGCAGTCTAAGTGTAGGCAAGCTAGTTGAGCATTGTGTGGAAGAAGTGTACCATAGTTATTGAAAGGTTATTTCTATGAGATGGCAATGAAACCTGCAATGCTATGCGGTATTTATGTTGGGTGATGGTAGAAGAATAGCAGATAAAGTAATTGTGATAGAGACATGCTTAACATGGATGGAAATTAGTTCATTGAAGAGATCTAAAGGTTGTTCCAAGGGAATATCATTTAAGATGGTTTCGATACTTGTCTAGAAGACAAGAAACAAGTCTAGCACAAAGGAAAGAAGGATTAGAAATAGGGAGTGCTGAAAGAAGGGGAGGCATTAAAGACTTGGATGATCTGGTATGAAAGGGATGCAATAACTTGTGTGATGAAGAACTGTATTTTGTAGACTGGAAAATTGAACTAAAAAGCTGACCTAGATAGATGGGATATATGGATTTATTTATGATAATAATCATGACTCAAAAGGAGCAAATTTTAAGAATGTGGAGAATTGATTGAAGAAACTGATTCTAGAGTTTGTTATTTTGCACAAACTTGATACATTTTAAAAGCGTACAAATTGTAGGATTGTTGATATCAATGGAGGATGAGAAATCTCAAAATATGAGTAGGATGACTTAATATGGAGTGAGGATCCCCATTGTCTTTATGTTCTTTTCCTTTTTGTTTTCCTTATGCAAATCTGTCTGTTATTTGTTAAGTTCTATGTGTAATTGTCATTTTTCCCATTTTTGTATTTTGTTAGAACCGTTAAAGGAACCCCTCCTTGTTAGAAGAGTCCTGGGTGAATCCATGAAAAATCCAACACGGACGTGTCCACAATGGCACATAACTCATTGCAAAGAACCTTGCAATGAGGCCTATATCTTTGTTTGGAAAATTTGTTCAACCACAAGGAAAATGTTTTATTAGTTCAAATAAAATTCTAACCATAGATTGTGGGCGTTCATTAATTTGTTGGTGAGGTAGAGGTTATTGATCGTCGCTTTCTTTATATTCTATTTGCTCATGCCCTGTGGTGCTCATTTGTCCTTTTTTTTTTCTTGTTTTCCATGAACTTTTTTGCTGTCCCATGTCCTAATTTGGAAAATCTTGTTCAATCATAAGGAAAATGTTTTATTAGTTCAATAAAATTCTAACCATAATAGATTGTTTGATGGATTCTTTCGCTACATGGCATTGATTCCTTTCTTGGTGAGGTAGAGGTTAATGATCATCTCTTTCTTTGTATTCTATTTGCTCATGCTTTGTCTTGTTTTCCATGTACTTGTTTTTTTCCTGTCCCATCCCATTATCCTTCGGGCCTAATTGATGATTGGTTGAAAGCAAGGGGCTTCATGGTATTAAGAAAATGAAATTAATTAGTTGGCCAATGAAAGATAAGGTGTTATGCAGCATGTAGCATACCAGGCCACCATTTTGCTTGGGGTTGTGCACGTCCATCTTGTGATAGCCATTGTGGATCACCCCATATTGTGCCTCATCTGTACCATACTTTTTGTTTTCCTTTGTTTTTTTTTTCAGTTATGTACATTAATTTCTTATTAAAGAAACTCAAGCAACCATTTAATACTGCAGGAAATACTCCATTTCATGAAATGTATTTTTAGGTGTTTCAATTATTTTCCTCTTATATACTTTTATTCTAATATTTCAAGAACTTTCATCAATAGAAACTACATTTTTCCTAATTCCAATTATATTCTAGTTCAATTGAGCTTCATTTCACATGCTAACAAATTTTCCATGTTATACTAATAAAAAAAAAATCCATGTTATCCCATGTTTCCTAAACCTACTCCAACACTGAATGATCTAAAATGTACGTAACATTCAATTAGATCTAGTTTTGAAAAGACTTTGCATTAGGGATGAGAGTTTAGCTCATTTGGTTGAAAGCTCAAAGTGACTGGCTTGGAAAAATCTTGGTATGAGAACTAATTATCGGTCCGATTAATAATGTCTTTAAGTTTCAATGCACATAAGGAATTGGTCTGGGCTTGGGTTTACACCTGCTCAAGCACAAAAGCCTGACTGGATTGCTTGTGCATATATGCTTGTATATAAACAACCAGCACCCCCCAAGCCTTCAACTTAAAACCCAAACTCCTTTTGTTTTCTTATATTTATCTGCTCCTTTTCTCCTTTTGTTTCCTCTACATCTCCGTCTTACCCTTCCCTGATCATAACTTCTTTCTCTCTCCTTTTGTTTCCTCTGCATATCTGTCTTCCCCTTCCCTGATCAGAACTGCTTCCTCACTCCTTTTGTTTCCTCTACATCTCTGTCTTCCCCTTCACAGATCAGAACGAGGCAGCACCAGATGTCACAGCATGAGATTAATTCTGGAAGGATGAAGGTTATAGATTAGATTCTAATGGCTACCAAAAGATTTCCACCTTTTGCAGGTCCATGCTCTAGCCACCACTGATCTGGTTTCAAATGAACATCGTGGATATTCAGTGATCACTATATATCTATGTTGATTTGTCACCTCTCTCTGTCTCTGTCTCTCTCCCCTCCACCTCACCGGAACTTCCTGATTTCAATAAATCAGTATGTCTAGCTATGCTCCAGGCTCATCACGATCACCCGAACTTCCTGATTTCACCAAATCAGTATGTCTAGCTACGTGGCAGACTCATCAAGATCTTCTCTCAGTTCTAATAAATCCATGTGTCTAGGACTGTAGCCAGGTTATAGGCTCATCAGGATTGGGTCCTTCAGGCTCAGCATTAAGCTTATCAGGGTCAAGCTTGATCATGTAGATGAGGTGCAGCATTGAGCTGAGGTCAAGCTTTCTTATCATTGTGTCTAGCTACGCTTCAGGCTCATCAGGATCTCTCTCTCATTTCTTCATAGTTTCCAATTCTACTAAATCAGTGTTTCTAGCACTCTAGCCAGGCCTCATGCTCATCTGGATTGGGTCCTTCAGGCTCGGCATCAAGCTCATTAGGGTCAAGGTTGATCATGTATATGAAGTGTGGCATTAGGCTGGGGTCGAGCTTCCTTTTGCATTGTTGGGCTCAGGCTTGGCAAACTATAGGCCTGACCAATATTTGGCCTGTTTCTGTCCCTATTTTGCATAATTTTGAAATCTCAACAATTCCTATTTGGTTTGCATTGTCAACATGATTTGAACCCACATCCATTGTAGTTGCAACATTGAGCACTTATGATTTACAAACTTTTGTCTATGTATTAATTACTCCTTGCTAACCATCATGAATGTTGAAGCCTTATTCCATCTATTTGGAGTCAGGTAATCGGTAATTGATGTTTGCTAAATAGAATAACATTTGTGGCTACAATAAATCATTTTATTTGAATATGTAAGGGTGCAGTAATTATATTATACTTTTAGCAGAGGGTGATCCTCATTCTAAGTTTATTAATTTCTATGATATTGTGTAAGAGGTGTTATTGATCTCCTTTTTTTTTTAAAAAAAAAAAAAAATTATTATCATTATTGATTTTTGACTGATAGAGGGTGCAATGATCATCGAAGCTTATCTGATGTTTTTATAAAGTTTTTAGGTAGATTATATCCCAGTCTAAGAAATTGAATATATACAATGATTGCTGTGATAAAATCCAAAATTGTTCCACTCTCGGTCACGTGGAGGGAGTAGGACGGACGTTACAATTGTCGAGGAGCCACACGAAGACCGAAATGCGCATTAGTCCCATGAATGCGAATGACTGATGACAGTAGTGGGTAGGCTGGCCAGTGACGGAAGAGAAGGGGAGCAGCAGGAACCAGAGAGGTTGCAAGGACGTTTGACACAGGAGCCACGGGCTATATCTGTAGGAGGATGCCTCGATCGGAGGAGAGAGAGAGGACATGGAGAGATCGGAGGAGGCTCAATGGAGGTGGAACAAAGCCAAAGATCTGGGAACAACAACGAAGAGGGATGCAGGCAAGCACAGGACGAAAACGTCGATTGGGCATGGCATATGCATGACAAAGGTGTTCCATGAAGATCTAAAGTCAGATCTGATGTGTGCCCACAGGGGAGTGACTGGAAGGTCAAAGGAGACTGGGTCGGCAACAGTGGAGGAGGGGCGAACGCCACCAGAGAGATGGACACTGGAGCGTCAGGACTGCAGATCGGCAACAGTCGGAACGAGAAGATCTGCAGAGTAGCAGATCAGAGTGACGACGAAGCTTGAGGGCAGCAACACCGTCCTCACCCGTGGCCAAATAGGGACAATTGGAGAAAAAGAGGATCGAAGACGAGGATTGAGAGAAGGAGCATCAAAAGTGGTTCTCCCTCTACTGGTGATGTTGGAACCAACAAAGGGAGAGGGGGATACTTCTTGGAGGACAACGGCAGAGAGAGGTTAGAGGTTTAGGTTTTCTTTTTCGCCGCTCTTTCGCTAGGGAGAGGGTTTGTTGTTGTCACTTTGGAGAGAGTTGCAAGAGAATTGATGGGAAGTGTTAAGACTGCAATGTCAATCTTGTCTTAGGGCATGGATAGGGAAGGTAGAGAAGGTGTTTATTTCTCCTATTAGTGTCTGCAAGGTTTTATTGGACCTTTCATCTTATCCCTACTTGTGATATGTTGTTTCTTGCATTGTCCTTAATCATATATCCTGTAGGTTTAATTTCTGTGTGTGGTTGAAATGGAGTTCTTCTCTAAATGTTAAAGAGGTTTCATGTTTCTCCTCCTAATGCATGTCACATGCAAACTATAGTATTGAAGGTACCTGTTCATGTGTTCTTACACGACGAGAGATGCAAAAAATTCCATTGACTAAGGTTCATGAGTGGTTTATCTAAATGGCTGATGTTGTGCCGGAAGGCAGAATGCTTTCTCCCTTCCAACCAAATATTACTGGGCTGAAAGTTTGAATAATGCAACATGAACAAATCGATGCTATTCATGCAATATTTTGCCTCTGCATTTGGTTGCCCAGTGGCCACCAATATATAAAAGAAAATATTAAAGTACTGTCACATCTCATATTCTGAAATCATTGTAATACTAAGGTTGTCAGATGCTGTTGATGTCTGACAGAAGTTTAGAGGTGCAGACCTTGAACAACAGACAGATTTCAACTTAAAATGATTATCTTAAGCAAAGTATACCATAACCACCAACCCAAAATTACCTCACTGCTTTCAACTACTGACATGCATCATTCTTTACAAAAAAAGAAAGGAAAATAGGAAAAGAAATGCTAGTACATGCATCACCACCTACTCTCTAACAACGAAAGCTAATTCATCTCCCTGCTGGTGTGGGAACCCATCAATGAAACTATGGCCGACCTGGTGGGTGATGGTTCCCGATTGGGCTCGGTCCAGATGGAACCTTACGAGTTTGCTTTGCTTCAACCTGCTGCATTTTTTTCTCCTTTCCAGGAGTGTTGAGAAGAGAAGTCAGTATACTCGCCGAAACAAGGTTAAGGTAGAGGGCAACGATTGAATCAGAAGTAAATGTAAATATACTCACCTGAGTAGCCACTACATGGGATGCTGCTAGAGTCTCAGGTTGTTCCATCTCCAATTTGATAGTTGCTATGGATAGAAATGGAGAGAATTAAGATCATTAGAAGCTCTTAGAGATGCAAGGTTGCTCACCTGGTTCCATTTGATCTCTCCATGACATACATCAAATTTCAGAAACTTGAAAAAAAATATGAGAATGATTACCAGGAAGAAGGGTAGTAGCTTGCCTGATTCTTTGGCTTGAACCATGATGGCAACGAGGTTATGATCCTGAGCAGAAGCTGCTAGTAGTAGGAATGTAAGTAGAATATGGACAGTAGCTTTCTTTCTATCCATCCTATGCATTGGCCTTTGCATGGTTGAAGTTATGAGCTGAGTAGTGGTAGCTTTTTCAAGCTTGAAAAAGTTGAAACTAATTCATGCGTTGGGGATTCTCATCCTTGCTTGAAAAAGATGGAATGTTTGCTAAGATTAGGTATCCAATGTTTAGGAATAAAATTTTGACTTGTAAGGATGTGAAATCTCTAATTATTGTAGGTTGACTTTCTTTTATCCATCATTGAAAAGCACATTGTCTTGTTGAAGCGTATCATCTCCTGTCTATTGCATTGACTTCTCGTGAGTGCCCAATCCATTTGTTGCTAACAGACTAATGATCATGCCCACTGCCAACCCACCATTTTTTCCACATACACTGGCATGTTTCTATGCATTTGGGACCCAAAAGTGTATTACTGCAGTTCGCCATATCAGTCAAATACACTTCCCCCATGTTGCGGTATATGAGAATGACTACTTTCCTATCAGAGCTCCAAAAATGCAAATGGTTAAATTCATGTCTTTGCTCTTAAAAATGTCAGCAACTCAGTGATTCTGTTTTCGGTCTCGATCATAGAAGCTTTTGTTCCATTTGATTAGGTCAACTTTTCAAGTTCTTCTTTGCGACTCATCCATAAATGGAAGCTATAGTTGAAATTGACAGGATTTTTATATGGCCAATTTACTTTTTGATCCTTTGGTTGTCCATCTTGGCTACTAAATGGTCCATGATAGAATATCAATGTGGCAGAGTTAGCTTGTTAATAAACAGGGCACCTCTGTGTTCTTTATTCTGAGTGCTCTCTGTGTGGATTACCCTCCTTCCCTGGTGGGTAACATGAGTATGTAGTGGAGATAAAGAGGTTCATGAGTAGGGGATCACGGTGCAGTGGTCGCATGTATCCTTCACAGTTGCATGAAACTTCATGTAGGCAGGGTCCGTGAGACCCATTGACCAATTTAGAGACCGCCTTAGAGATGTGCAGGCATGTTTTGTATTTTAGATTGTGCCCTATAACGTATGTGTTGAGAGACATTTAGGGTTGATTATATGTGCTGACAAGGTGATGCATGGGTTGTGGGACATGAAACATTACATTGCCTTATTGCATTTCTATGCGTAATCGTGTAGATTTGAGTGTGATTTATGTAACGAGCAGAAATACACTTATTATTTGAAGCGAACAGTGTTAACGGTGCGTGTGTTTTTTACGCGAGTATGGTAACATCTACCCCATAGAGTGCCCGTAAGGATGGAACTTAAAAATGGATTACGTATAAAATGTCCAAGATCTTCAGATATTGGCATTCAGCATTGTATCCATTTTCTTGGGGTGATTGTCATCGTGTAATCTTATCCATATCTATCTTCAGCATATCCATAAACTTTGAAGAGTTCAGATCTTCCAGTTGCTGGACAAATGCTGAAGCTGAGTTTGGATTCAGCAGAAAGCAATGGGTAAAACTGTACTCACACAATGACTGAGATGTTTGCCAGACTCACTATCTTGTCCTCATGTAAATAGTTAGGAGGATTAAACATCTGATACTCTTCCCATATGATATTTTTAGGTGTGATCATTAATTTATTAAATAATTAATCCACTTTTATCTTATAACTCGTTTCAAAGATCTTCATTATATTTTATCAGCTTTTCATATTATTATATTTTTTATCAAACTTTTGCATCTCATGTGGAGTTAAAATTTTGCTCGATATGATAAGACTTTTGATTATATTTTTTCATTCAAGAACATGATGCCTGAAAAGATGGATCCTGGGTGATTATTTAAAATTTTCCTTTCAAACTCTAGCAATTTGCATCCTAGGTGATGTCTATTTTCACTTAATTTGATAGCTTATGAAAAGATTTTAGCAATGATAATATGGGTTCTTATTTATCTCTTTAGTCTTTTTTTTTTCACACAAAACCATGTGAAATTAGTTTGTAATATAAAAAGCATATATCTATGACAGTCTTATGAAAATTAAAAAAGGGTCACGGGTTAACAATTTAAAAAATAAGTCCCTCTTCTTTTGCAAGCCGCGAGCGATAATGCTGTGTCATTGGCTAATTTTATACGCTTCGGGGAACATTATTATGACCTTAGATACTTGTTGGCTTTGGTGGAGCTGACTTGCCATGCCGTGTGGTGGAATTGGCTTCCTACTACTGCTACTGCATTCTTTCTTATACAATAAAATCTCCATTATTATCCCCAAAAGTCAAGTTTCCATGTGTCAGAATCACCGAATGGAGGGACCATGGTATATCATTCAATACAGGTTTTACTGTAAGCAATAGAACTCATGACTCCTGGTCGATCCCTGTTATGATAAAGAAATCATATGGACATTAGTTTTTTTTTTTTTTTTTATTTACAGTAAGGGGCGTGGAACTTGTCTTTTTGTTCTTATTCTCATTTACCTTTTCTTTGTTATCAAAAGCTACTCGTGTCTGTGATGTTAAACATCTCGTCTTTAAAAATTGATTTGAAAAGAGTAATTGTTCATGCATTTATAAATCTCAAGATCCAAAGGTTCACAAATAATATAGGATTTTACTAAACTCTTCTTCAATGTCAGGATTGGAAACATTTATCTCTCCTCCTTTATACAGGGATGGAGTTATGAATTTGATCCATCCATGTGGTAATCCTTCTCTGATAGCATGTTAAATACATGAGAATATCTCATCTTTAAAAATCACCTTGAAAAGTGAGGGTGTTCATGTATTTATAAACTCTAAAATTCAAAGGTTTACAGACAATGTAGAACTTTGCTAACATATCAATTAATTCTTCTTATGATATTTGTTTATCAATTTCTTTAGACGAAGACCTTTATGAAGGGTGGAGAATGTAGGATTGAATATAGGACATATTCACTTTTGCTCTCTTTTTTATTTGGAGAAATTATTCATTATAAACTGGTTTAAAAAAATTAATTTTAACTTTCGAAGAAAATCTTTAAATGAATATGAAGATGTTAGATCTTACCTTATAACTTTGATTTAGAAATTATCCTTAAAATTTCACAACAAATAGTTTCTCACCTTATTTGAATAGGGTGACAAGACAGGAGAGAAATGTTTTTCAAATTTCAAAAGTTATTAGAGAATCTTTATGTTTCAAAATTTCCACGTCCAACCAAAGTGGTGAATTCGAGCATGACCCATACATAATGATAACGCATTCCACCTTGAGCTAATGGGACAAATTCCTTAAATGAATTTTTAGGATAGGTTCTTTTAATTAGGTTTTGATGGCCTGTCCTCATGTCGTATAAGATGCCTGGGCTGGTGGTTGGTTGTGTTTTGACATGGCTTCTCATAATGTTGTCCCTTGTCTTTTTGTCTTTCCGATAAAAGGTGGTCCATTTTACATAACGTGTTCACGTGAACACTTTTGGTCAGAGCAGGATGTGTCTGTTCAGAGAAAAATCAACACCACCTCAATCTCACGATCCAATTTACACAGAAACAATGCAGGAATGGAGGATAATAAAAAAAATATCTTATAATATTGCTTTCATATTTTATTTTTTTTGAATTACGTGTAAAAAATTTTAGATAATATTTTACTAAAATCTCCACAGGTAGTACCTCTACTCTTTAAGGCATCACTAAGGTTAGTTCATAAAGTTCGAACCTGGTACCTCCTGTTTCCTGAGGTGAAAGGTAACCATCCGAGCTAACTCACGGATAGTTTAGATTAAGAAGTTTATAGCTTAGATTTCATACTATTTTATTTAATGAAGGAGTTTATAGCTTAGATTTCCATTACTTTTGCCATCTCTTTATTTTAACTCTTTTGATTTTATCTTCTACTACTATTTAATATAAAAGATACACTATCAAAAACAAGCTTGACTGTTTATTTGTTAAATGGTTGTGACTTGTTTTAATGTTACCATTGTAGAAAAAGAAAATTATTGGAATAATATTGAAAATAAAAATATGAGTTTTTATTGATTGGGAAAAGAGAGTTTTTTCTATATTTGGAACTCCTTAATATATATATATATATATATATATATATATATATATATAGGCATTGCTTGTGTATTTTGTAACACAACATAATAGTAATCTCTCTCTTTCTCTAGTGGTTTTTCTTTAAGGATTTTCCATGTTAATCTTTATCTTCTATTGTGATTATTTTGTGGGTTTATCATTTTCTACATGATGTCAGTACTCTGTCATCGATCATGTTTCTGATCGACCAAAGACCTGTGTTGCCTTACCAGATTTGTTGACGTACGGCGTTTTTTCCCCAGTTTTGTTTTCCTCAGAAGCCCTTTGTCGCGTGCCCGTTCCAGCTGTACTCTCCCCACTCGTCGAAGAGGGATTTTAGCCAAAGGTTGTGGGGCAGTTGCAGCCACGCCTCTTTTGCTTTTTGATTACGATGAGTTGTTAGTTTCCTCGTAGATTTGTTTCCTCAATTCTCTATAAGCTCCTCCTTTTTAGAAGGAAAGACTCTTTATTTATTGTTTAGATTAGCAATTAATGAACTTGCACAAATTTATCTTTCTTTGAACTCACGGAGTAGGACGCCTTGGATGTCCTCGAAATCAACCCACCCTCTCTTTCTTTTTTCTCCCCCTATTTTCTTTTGCAGTTTGCTGATACATATCACTGTCAGTCCCCCAAAACGCAGCAGGCACCTTACACGGGTATCAGAGAATCGATCCTTTAAATAGACGAAGCTACTCGCAATGCTAAGATCGATAAAATGATGTCTCTCTTGATGGAAGCAATGAAGATTCAAAGGCGGTGACGACCCAACCTTATCCCATCGTGATATTGTCCGCTTTAGGCTCTACCCGACCTGCATGGTTTTCTTTGGATCCTAGCCCACATGGTCAGGCCCAAAAGGCCTCACAATGGGGAGAGTTGCCCCCTCTCAAAGAAAGCCCCCACCACCCAAGCTCCCAAATGATGTGGGACCTTTTGGGTGGCGGTGCTACAATCCACCTCCTTAAGACCAGAGCCGTCCCCAGCACTGTCTCGTCACACTGGCAGAGGATCCACACACACAGGCAGGCAACGTTACGCAACTAGAGCCCAGACAATCCAAGTGTTGAACCGTGCTTTAATACCATTTATGATAACCCAACACTTCCCCATCGTGATATTGTCTGATTTGGGCCTTACCAGATCTGCACAGTTTTGCTTTGGGCCCTGGCCCACATGGCCAAGCCAAAAAGGCCCCACAATGGGGAGGGTTGCCCCTTCTCAAATAAAGTCCCCACCACCCAAGCTCCCAATCGATGTTGGAGTTTTTGGGTGGGGGTGCTACAACGGCGATTGGATGACGTGGTAAACAAACTAGAAGTGGTGGATTCCCGCCTCGAAACATTCTTCTGTGCCCATGGTCACGAACATGGGGAGACCTCTGGAATACGGTCGACGACCTGAGGGCCTCGTATAGCCGGAGGGGACACAGATCAGGCTATTACCACATGCATGGTACAGTTTGAGTTCCCACAATTTGATAGGTCCGACCCATCCGGGTGGATCTATAGAGCCAAGCAGTTTTTTGCCCACCAATAAACTCCAGTTTCCTAGAAGCTATTGACGGCATCTTTCCATCTCGAAGGTGAAAGCTCTTTAGTGGTTTTGTTGGATGGAGAAGTCTAACGCCATTGCCAGTTGGAGGATTTTTTCCGCGGCCTCCTTACTCTATTTGGGCCTTATCCGTACGAGGATCCCATTGCCACACTCACCAAATTGCGGCAGACAACTACAGTGGAGGACTACCAAACCTGCTTCGAGGAACTAGCTAATCATATTGAGGGCTCAACGAGTCATTTATCGTAAACTGTTTCTTGGGAGACTTGAAGGAGGACATCTGATTAAATGCCTAGATGATAAAGCCATACACTTTTCTGATGCATTCGGGTTGGCCCGCTTGCAAGAAGAGAAATTCAATGTGTGGAAGAGGAAATCACGTTTTGATGTGAGGAGATCAAGCATTACTTCAAACATGGCCCATCCTAAACCTCCAACGCCCATTATAAAGAAGTTAACTTTGATGGAGATGAAGGAAAGAAGGGCCAAAGGTCTATGTTATTACTATGATGAAAAGTTCGCTCCGGGCCATAAATATCAGGTGCAAAAGTTATTTCTCATGGAGGGGAGTTGGCTTGACGAAGTTGAGGAAAGTGGAGAGCTTGGCGAGCCCAACGTGGATGGTGATGGGGATGTCAATCACACCACCCCACCAGACATCTCGCTACATGCCATCTCTGATAGACAGGCTCCACAGACCATGCGAGTGAAAAGAAGCTTGAATCGGGTTGCTGTAACGATCCTTATCGACACAGGAAGCACCCACAACTTTCTACATCCACATATTGCTAAGAAGGTTGATTAAGCTATTATGACAGGTACAAAGTTCGAAGTGGTCGTGGCGAATGTAGATTGGATACATTGCATGAGCAAATGCATTGGAGTACATCTGAAGGTACAAAGGGTCACCATAGATGTAAATTTTCATTTGTTAGCTCTAGGAGGATATGATGCAATGTTGGGGGCCCAATGGTTACATAACTTGGAACCCATCACTTGGGATTTTTCTCAACTGACCACGAAATTCTGGGTACGGAGTCATTTACATGTATGGCGTGGGGAGGACAACAAAGTGTTGTTGTTCTTTAAAGAGGGAAGGGTGAAGAAGTTAAGCCTTACACGTAACCCAAGTTTTTTTTTATTGCAAATCTCTCCATCTTCTTCATCACTCATTCCCTCTCGTTCTCATGACCACTAAATAGCTCTCCTCCCTGAAAGCAAGTCGGTGAGTGTCCAGCCGTATAGATATCCTTATTAACAAAAGTCAGAAATTGAAAAGATAGTGCAAAAGCTCTTGCAGGATGGGATCATAAGCCCAAGCCAAAGTCCATTTCCATCTTCAGTTCTTCTAATCCACAAGAGTTATAAGTCTTGGCGGCTATGTGTGGACTGTCAGGCTCTCGACCAACAAACAATTAAGGATATGTTCCCAATCTCAGTGATTGAGGAGCTTCTCGACGAGCTCCATGGGGCGTACATCTTCTTAAAGTTAGACTTACGGTCCGGACTCATGATGGGCATTATGAATTCCTTGTAATGCCTTTCGACCTCACCAATGCGCCTTCAACCTTCCAAAGCCTAATTAATAAATTGTTCTGTCCTTATTTACACAGGTTCACCCTATTATGTTTTTTGAAGACATTCTGGTTTACTATGCCACCTGGAATGAGCATTTGCAACACTTGACAAACGTCCTAGACATCCTCCAAGCCCACCAACTTTATGCTAAATGATGTAAATGCAAGTTCGGATGTTTTTCAATTGAGTATTTTGGCCACATTATATCAATCGAATGAGTGGTCGCCAACCCTGAAAGATACGTTGCATGGTGGACTGGCCTCAACCCAAGTTTGTTCAAGGCTTATGCGGGTTTCTTGGGCTTACAGGCTACCAACCAGTTTGTCCGAGATTCTGAAAAGATAGCTCAACCACGCACAGATGTGTTCAAAAGAAATTGTTTTCAATAAACTGATGATGATGTGACAACATTCGAAGAGCTTAAAAAAGCTATGAGTAAGTTAATAGTGCTGGCCCTTCCGAACTTCCAACAGAAATTCTTTATTGAGTGTGATGCTTCGGGAGTTGGCGTTGGGGCGGTACTCATTCAAAGGGGACGACCAATGCCTATTTCAGCAAGGCCTTAGAGGGGAAGTCTCTCTACTTGTTGGCCTATGAAAAAGAACTACTTGTTTTGTTGCTAGCAATCAGGAAATGGAGACCTTACTTGTTGGGAAGAAAGTTTGTGATTAAAACAGATAAAAAAAGCCTGAAGTTTCTTTTAGAACAAAATACCGTGAGTATAGAAGTAGCACTTCAAATACCGTGACCTACGCCTTATCATGAAGGGAAGAGGAAGGAGAACTTTCTGCCATGTCTGCACCTATACCTCTATGGATGGAAGAGTTACAACAGGAGCACTCACGCGATACGCATGTCCAACAACTCCTAGCACGACTCAAGGAGGGAAAGGTAGATCCTACCCATTACACAGAACACAAAGGCATTTTGTTCTATAAAGGCAGATTCTATATGTCACCCTACTCTTCTTTAAAATTTAAGGTTTTGACACAGATGCATGATAGTCCGACAGGTGGCTATTCGGATTTTCACAAGACTTACCAACACATAAAGAGGAATTTCTTTTGCCAGAAATGAAGAAGGAAATGAGAGAGTATATTAAGAAGTGTGACACATGGCAAAGGAACAAGGCTGAAAATGTGAATCATGCTAGTCTCGTACAACCATTGGATATTCCTACTTCTCCTTGGACAACTTTATCTATGGATTTCGTGAAAGGGTTAACTACCTCTCAAGGCAAAATCACTGTAATGGTGGTGGTCGATCATCTGTCCAAATATACACACTTCATGTCATTGTCTCATCCTTATACAGCTACGGTAGTGGCAAAAGTGCTCGTCTATCATGTGTTTAAACTACATGGCATGTAGGAATCCATTGTCAACAATTGTGATCCAATCTTCCTCAACCTTTTCTGAAAGGAGTTCTTCAAGTTACATGGTCCTGCCCTAAACATGAGATCAGTGTATCAACCACAGTCGAATGGACAAACAGAGGTGGTAAACAAGTGTTTGGAGCAATATTTGAGAAGTTTTCATGGTCTACAATCGAGGGAGTGGAGTAAGTGGTTTTCCTTAGCAGAGTTTTGGTATGATACGAGTGAGCATTTTTCTACAATGATGACTCCCTATGAAGTTGTGTACGGGCTGCCCCCACCACGACTCTTGTCCTATGTCAAAGGGACCACAAGTTGGACTCGGTGGATCGGGAGTTGAGGACTAGAGAGGTGGTTTTGCAAATCCTGAGAGAGAACTTCCAGAAGGCAGATGAACGTATGAAAAGCTTTGCTGACCGACTTCGCTCAGAGAAGGAGTTTACAGTTGGAGATTGGGTGTCTTTACGGTTGCAACCATATCGACAACAATCTGTCAACTTACGGAAGAACTCCAAGCTTGCTCTGAAGTTCTATGGTCCATTTAAAGTTCTTGACCGCATTGAAAAGGTCACCTATAAATTAGAGCTTCTAGCTAGCTCTAAGGTACACCATGTCTTTCATGTCTTTTGCTTAAAGAAAATAATAGGGGACAAGGCTGTTTTGCAAACAAAGTTGCCAGTGGTCGATATAGATGGGGGCATGGTCATGGAGCCGACAACTATTTTGGATAGGAAAATGGTGAAGCTTGTTGATAAGGTGGCGAACGAAGGTGTTGGTGTAGTGCAGTGGCTTAGCAAAGGAAGATGCCACTTGGTAGCTCTACCACAAATTGCGGGCCAAATATCCTGAATTCCTCCACAAAGAAGATGTTGCAGCTGAGAGGGAAGGAATGTCACGTGCCCGTTCAAGCCGTTCTCTCCCCACGCGTTGAAGAGGGATTTCAGCCGAAGATTGTGGTGCATTTGCAGCCACTCCTTTTTTGTTTTAAGTTTACGATGAGCTGTTAGCTTCTTTTTAGATTTATTTTTCTCAATTCTCTATAATCTCCTCCTTGTTAGAAAGAAGGATTCTATTTATTGTTTTGATTAGCAATTATGAACAAGTAGAAATTTGTCTTTCCTTGAATTCACTGAGTAGGAAGCCTTAGACGTCCCCGAAATCGTCCCACCCTCTTTTTCTTCTGTCCTCTCTATTTTCTTTTACAGTTTGCTGATACATATCACTCTCAATCCCCTAAAACGCAGCAGGACCTTACATCCTTCTGATCCAGATCTGGTGCTTTCGGATTTGCACCATTAGTGCAGATGAAAACACATGTTGTGTTAACCACCTAACAAGTAACCAGCGACAACAGCCTCCTACACCGTCCCTAAGTGTGGGTTGTTACAATCCGTTCGTTCCAACAGTTTGAGAACTGGACCCTGTGGGGCAATGGAGACCAGTTTGACACCTGCCCCATTCTGTTTTGGTGCAGGCCTTATTCGATTTTTTACAAGGCGAAACAGTTGGGTTGTTTGCATATTTCTCTTCTGTCTGCTTCAAAGAAAAAAACAAAACCTAAGTGCATATTGTTAGTGCCCCAACTTTGCCGAGTTCCTAATTGTCAATTCTATTACTCAGGAAGAAGCACTTGCTAAGAAGCTCGAAGACTCAAATGATCAAGAATGAAGATCGTGCTCCACCAAGTTCAAAAGCTCATCGTAATGGCAATCACAAAAATAGGTAATTGGCCATAGATGACCTTAGGTGGTACCCACACCTTAGAGAAGACTTTCTCTAGGCTTAATTGAACAAATGGTAAATCCATAAAGAAGCCGAAGAGAGGATGTTGGACAGTGAACTTGGAAATATGATTTATGTTCACTGTCAGCTCGACCAGTCGTTCTCACCGACCCCTCGGTGGAGATAGGATCGACCCATCGTGGTCAAGGACTGGTTGGCCAGATTGACAGAGGTTTGGATCAAAGAACTGTAATTCTGGGTATGCCTCCAACCGAGAGTCTCGTATGCATCGACCCCTTGGTGATGAATTTAAACGACCCCTCATGGTTAACGACTCATCGATATAAAACTTGTGAGTTCTGGACTGTGAACTCATAAGGGTTCTCGATAAAACAAACATCTCGGTATTTCAAGACCAATCGAGAGTAACAGGACCGACCCATCGGTAAAGGGCGAGAAGTTGTTTTGGGTGACAAGTTTCTATACTAGAAACTACTGTCAGCATGTCTTTACCCCAGACTGAGCCTCTCGTATGGACCGACCTATCGGTGCCATAACTGTCGACCCATCGGCTACTCCGACATGTCGATCGGGAAGTAATTATGTCGTTGGGAGTGCATTTAATGAGCTACGATTGGGTGGTTGAACGGTAATAAATATGAACACCGACCCATCGGTGCCACCGACTTGTCGGTCCTAGATAGTCAGAAAGACCGTTAAGCCTCCTTTATAAATGTGAGTGTTGTGTGATCGTTTTACTATCTTCCTTGAGCTGAGAAAAGTTATATACTCTAAGGAACGATCAACAATCTTGTGAGAAAAATCATAAACAACCAATCTATTGCTTGTGTTTGAAAGTGAGAGAGAGGAAGAAAGAAAGATCATAAACAACTAATCTACTAATTGAGTTTGTAAGTGAGAAAGACATAAACTAGGAAACCAGTTTCCTTGTCACCCTTAGATTGTGATTTCTCTACGACGGCTACGAGGAGGAGCGTCAGCACTCAGTGAGTGGGATCTTCAAAGTACACATCAGCGAGAAATAACTTTAATGCAAGTGCTTCTGGGTTTTAATTTGTTTTTTAGACCTTTTACCCGAAAGTGGATTAAGGGTGATTTGCTCCGGAACCAGTATAAAAAACTCTAGTGCGTTGTCTCTTGCACAGTGGTGGGTGGAATTCCCAGCCTATTGAGTGAGGTGTAATTCTTACTCTAATTGTGAGGGTGTAAGTCCCCACATAGTGAATTTGGGGATAGCTCAAGGTTGAGCGAGTTCTAACAGTGGATGTAGGTTTCCGAACCAAATCACTTCATAACTTCTATCCTTCTGTTTGTAGTGTTAGAGCTATTTTCTTGTGTTGATTATTTAATCACATTTGTTAACACACACTCACTTGATTGCTATATCCGCTGCACTCAATTAATCAATCAAGATAATTTTTAAAAGGACCAACGATATTAGATTGATGTATTCACCCCACCCCCCCCCCCTCGGGTCAATCGTGTTGTTCTAGCTCCCGAGGGAACTTTCACAGATCTACTACTTCAAAGTCGTCAGCCCTACCCTGTTTTCGCCCTCTACTCCATCACATCTCCATTTTTTTCATGATCAGCCACCTACATGCCATCTTTCTGAGAGTTCTTTCTCTTCCGACACCCCATTCCCAAATTTGAAAATTTGGCTTCTTGAAAGGAGGACACCTTCCAGATCCTTCTATCACAGCCAGATCTTGCCCTTTTTTGGCCCGATTTTTCATTAATGGACCGCCTTCCAACAAACCCAGTTCGGTGATATATTCTCCAATCTAGCTGGCGCTACCACTGTCTTTTGCATTGTTGTTACTGCCACCAGATCCTAATACCACTGATGTTGCTCCTCTGATCAGTCATCGCTATCTTCAATCTCTTCCATCTTTTGCCTCGATTTTTGTTGCTATTCCACAAAGAAAACAAATAACTATTCTGTCTCCAACTGGTGGTCTGAAGGACTACCAATTTGGGTGCTACAACAGGAACACCATTTCAAGTAGTCTCACAGGATCACATTATCATCATTTCGATACTCTGCAAGAACAATGTTTTGGGTGCTCCTCGAGGGACTACACTTTCAGGTAGTACTTCAGCTATTTAAAAAAAATTATAGTTATTTTCACTACTTTTTTTGTAAGGTGTTCAGCCCACCTACTTTGATCATTGAAGCAGTTTCAATGGGTGAATTCGATTGTAATCTAAGTCTAAAACTATCATCAGTTCTTTTGAATGAACATAACTATGTACTGTCGTCACGAGCTATTACCTTATCCCATTAATGGAAAGGCAGTTTGTCATGCATCTACATCTACATCTAAGGTTCTAGCTATAGATACAGCGACAACTATAATTACTGATTCACATTATGATGATTGGATCTCTTGTGATCAGCTTATTCGATCTTGGCTTCTTAATTCTATGGAACCCCATATTGCTGGCATTTTTACCTTTTTTGACTCTCCAAAAGAGTTATGGGATTTTGTTGAAGAACTGTATGAGAGTAAAAATAGTATTGCTCATATTTTTTAGCTAAAAATCGAGATTGTTCTGCCACACAAGGATAAAGGACTTTTAGTGAACATCTTAGAAATTTAAAAAAGATGCCTCATCCTGCTACGTGTGCGTTATCTCCGAAACATCTCACGAAACGAGTAACAACAGTTACAACAGACATTCTTTTTTAGAAAATTAACAGCAGCATAATAACTAAAGCAAGTAAAACACTACTAGCTCAACCAAAAAAAACAGTGTAAACGTATGTTATTACAATTACCCATAGAATCAAATGACAATTGAGTCAAACATGTAATGTTCACTCAAACAACAAAAGGGAAAGAAGCTAAGTTATCAACAACCGTCACCATCTAAGCCTGATTCTGGGACCCGCTCGGTCCCCCCTCCATCGAAGCACTTGAAAGGCAAGGGGGATGAGCTCTCTATATGTATATATATATGTATACATATGTGTATACATATATATGTATACATATGTATACATATATATATGTATGTATATACATACATATATATGTATACATATGTATACATATATATGTATGTATATACATACATATATATGTATGTATATACATACATATATATATATATATATATATATATATATATATATATATATATATATATATATATATATATCTCACACATCACACATCATACACTTTATACTTATTACAACAAGAACTATCATGGGTATCTACATGCATGGTCCTGCAGACACACGCGATCAACCCGTTGTGCGGACAAACCAACACATACCCAACATATTGTTGTATCTCTCATCATGTTTTACATTTATTACTCGCAAGCGCACAAACCATGTATAATATACCAATGTGAGTGCATGGTCCAATCCAAAGGAAATCACAAAATATATGTTTAAAAAAAATTGAATTGGCACCCTTTAAAAAGATATGATCTATGAAACATAATTAAATCTAAAATTTTGGAAAAGAATTCTAATACATGGAATTATAATTTTAATTTAGCAAAACTTAGATCTAGAAGATCAAAGTTAACACCATTTTCTACATTTGAATTTAACAAAATAAAATATCTAAATCAAATCCATCAACTTTTATTAAAATGGTGAAACAAGAATTTAATTAGTCTCCATCTTAGTTTAAAATCATAAGATTAAAATTAAATATTACATATCCAACCTAGTTAACAAATCTTGAGAGAGAGTGGATTAAATACAACGTAATATACAATAAATAAATAAATAAATAATAAAGTAAAGCAATGAAAGTAAATTGAATCAACAATTAAAGTAAATAACATAACAAAATAAACAAAGAAAATAATTTAACAATTAAAATAAAAAACAAAACAAAACATATTTTACAAGTGGATTAGATCAATTATAGCCATCATCGAACATCAAATCCAAAAATATTAATAACCAAGAAATCTAGATCTGAAGTTTGCTTAAAAATCCAAGTTTCAATTCAAATCTTTCATTATAATTAAAATTCCATATTCTTTAATTTAATCAAGTGAACCTTATGTCCTTAGATTTAAAACAATTAAATTCAAAATCTAACTATTTCATTATGTCCCAACGGAACCTTAGATCTGAATCTAACGAAATCTAAGTCCTAACTATTTCATTATATCCAAATAATTAAACAAAGAACAAAAATTTAAAAATAAATCTGACAATCATCAAGGAAACTCGAAAATTGGATATTCCAGGATTCTAAAAGTTAAACTCAAATTTAGTAAATGGAAAAATTACAACTCTTTGGAAAAGTACATCAAAGACAAAGATTAAAAATAAAATTTACAAAATAATATCTTACTTTGCAAAATTCGAATTTAGCTCTTCTCTCTTCTCTTCTCAGTACTCCAACTCCAATGTGTTCTTCAGCTCATGACCCAGTCCGAATTTGGTTATGGCTCAGTGCTCTATTTATAGGCCTCAGGTTAGAATGGATGGCTAGGATTTAATCTTGGTTAGGTGTTGTGTGAATGGCTAAGATTAAATCATCTTGAATATGGATGGATGGGATTAAAAGATGAAAGAGATTAGGGTTACATAGGCATGGTCGAATGGAGTAGCTTGGGAATAAAGTAGGCTTGGTGGCTAAGCAGAGAATTTCAAATATGTAGAGATTGGATATGGGTGTGGGCAAATTTTGCATATTGGATTAGGGTTTGTGTTATGCAATGCATGATATGAATGGTTGAGATCTAAAGTTAAGATGAATGGATGAATGAGATGAGAGGTGATGATGTGGAGAGTTGACCTGTATGAAATTCGAATGGATTGAATGGGGTTTGATAAAATCGTGTGAGGTGTATGTGATGTGTCAAAACCGAGTGGATGGGTTTGGAGTTGCTTGGAGTGCAAGTTGGGTTAGATCTAGGGTTTTATGAATGAATGGCTTGGATTAAAAATGTTTAGATCTAATAGTCCTACTGATGGATGGTTAAGATGGGTTTCATAAATGATGAGATAATGCATGGAGCATTGTGATTCTAAGGTTAATTTAGATGGAAGATGAAATGGGTGGCCTAGATCTAATATGAAATATGTATGCAGTGGATAAGGAAATGTGGCTCTTGGGTTTACCTAATTTCATGTATGCAATGGATGGTGTGGATGACAGAGAGAGGGACAAGGATAGAGGCGTGTGGAGTTAGGCTTTACAGTGAAATTCGATCATGGCGTTTATGGATCACAGGGTTTAAGCAATTGGGCCTCAAATGTACTTGAGCACATGGACTTAAACTTAGGCTTGCTGGACTTGGACTTGAGCACATGGACTTGAACTTAGGCCTACTGAACTTGGACTTGCACATTGGCCTAGCCCTCTTGTGAAATGCGCATGGATTACTTGAGCTTGGCCCAATGTTTGACATGTGGAGCATAGCTTGGCCCAATGGGGATGAATCTATGGCCCACGTGTTTGAAATTCACACTCTGGCCCTTGAAATTGCAGCTTCTCTTTCCAGAACTTAAATAATTAACTCACCACTTAAAATCTAAGAATATTGAATTAATCTAGACTCTCATAATTGGATCCAGATTAATCAATTTACAATTAAAATCCTAAAAGTGGTCAGGAATTAATTTTAAAAATTATGGGTCTTCCAATTTAAGCATAAAACTTGCAATTTTCCACTGGTTTTTTATTGATTTTCTGTACTTTCCAACTTTATCTACAAAACTAACAAAAAACATTAATTGTATCTAATATATACAAATTTGAAGGCTAACTAGTCTAATAATCAAGGGTAAAAATGTCATTTTCTATGTCTCAACACATACCCTGCAACCGTCCTACCTCTAGGGCCACCTCTATGGAGGTCCATACACTCTAGAGACCGGTACCATAAGTTGTGAATCATTCCTGACCTGCACCTTGGCAAACAAACACTCAACCCAGTGCCTACGGGAGATAAACCTCTACCGTCACATCCCTCGACCAGTGTGTGGGCGAACCAACACTCAACTCACTCGGTCACCTCGGGATCAACCAAAACAACCATATCTCTTGGCCAACACTGTAATGTCCCGACCCGTTTAGTTCGCCGGATTGCTACTATTTTTTTTTTCCTTTAATCAAATAAACTCCTAAATGGGCTGGATCAATAAAGTCTACATTGAAGCTCAGAAATAAAATGTCACACATGTTTTTTACATGTGGACGCAAACATTTACCATATATCTATCGCTTTTACAACACATATCATACAAACAAATATTTCCATCATATGATTCAAATAATTATATTCATATCAGAGTTATTAACAGTAACATGGCGGTCTAATACATGATTAAGGATAGTAAGTACCACATACGGTACTTATACAAAACGTAATTAAACAACCAATATAAAAAAATAGAATGTATTTCCCATCCATGGGAGATACAAGCAACAACATCAACTTTATCATCCTAAACTTGCAATGGAGGTTCCTCCTCCTCGGGTACATCTCCTAAAACTTGAGGGGTGTGAGCTAACTAGCCCAGTGAAGAGAACATAATATAATACAGTGATCAACAACAGGTTAGTATATGTAGGTATAATCAGCATCATCATAATGGTCTACTTATGCCATTTGTCATACTTGAGATCATAATTTTTCTACTATAACAATATATAAAGTCATCAGTACCTCTGCCAATTCCACCGTAACACCTAAGCACTACAGTGACTATAAATGCATTAAGTCCTGACATGGTCAAAATGCAGCATCTTGCAAGAGCATAAACGACACACCAGGGTCCGTCCTATGTCAATAATACGACCTTTATGGTCCTGCCTATGCCAAAATATGACACATATGGTCCGGCCTATGTGAATAATATATGACCTTCTCTGGTCTATCATAGTCCAGCAGCTGAGTGTACATGGAGGCAGTTTCATCATCATAGTTCCAACATCACAATGCTCAAATTCTCACAAGGAAGCATTCCATCATCAATATCACAATGCTGTATAAACATCATTAAAATCAATAAGCACATTTCATAATAGTCCATCATGTCTAGGCAATTAAGTGGGTCCAACATGTCTATCCATACACATTGCACTAGATTCTCTTTACTTGTTTTACTCATATTGTATTGTTAAGTCTCCCCACCAAAGTATGTGGGATTTCGTGGTATCTGTTAAACACACAAACAGAAGTACAATGAATCATACAGTCATAATCAAATATAATTCACAGTCATATACAATACAATATACATCCATAGTATTTCAAATCCTTCTATCATATTTTTCGAAAAAACTCCAAGGAAAATGGTTGTGAGTCTCTTAGTGGGTTATTACTCCTTTGTAGTTATAATAATCCAGCAATCAATAAAATACTCAGTGCCCAGTCTCAGATTTCATCCTGGCCAGGGTAGAGTATTGAGATTTTGCCTAGAGGGTACAATAAAGGTGCTCAGGCCACTACACATATTGTCTTCTGGAAATGACCATTGAGACATATTGAGTTAGGCCTAGAGAGATAAGATACTTAGATCACTACTCATATTATATTCTGGATTGGACCATAGAGATATATTGAGTTAGGCCTAAACAAATAAGAAAATCACTCAGTGCCCGATCATTTCTTTTCTATCGAGTGACAAAGTTATTCGGTTAATTACTGATAGCTATCGGGTTGCGTTTCCGTTGCGCCATAGATAGACGGTATTGGCCTGGAAGTGAATACATAATATAATAAAACAAACAAGGGTTAGTATCATTTTTAATTAAGAATTTGGTACAGGAAACATTACATCAAAATCTAAGGTCTAAACCTAATATGAAATCCTTAACTTAATCAATCAAAATGAATCTCAAAAACCAGTTTTGGGTTCCTCGGGACATGCATTGGAACCAGGTATTGTGGCCTTGGAACTTCTGAGCCACTGCTTAAATTCTTGTTTACATCAGAACCTTCAGAATTTGGTCTGTCACTTTGGAACTTCTGAAGTTTAGGTCTCGGAACTTCTGAGCCTGTTCCGAACAGAAAACAGAAAAACAGTACTCTCGGTCTATCTCGGAACTTGCCGAGGTCTGCTCGGAACATCCAAATGGGTCTCGGAACATCCGGGTCTGTCCAATAGAGACAGTAAGGAACAGTTGGCCTTTGCTCGGGTTCGGAATCTGAACAGAGGTTAGGAACTTTCGAAGTTCTACTTTCGGAACTTCTGAGAGTCGTCTTCTTCTTATGTCACCTGCAACAGTATAGTGGCGGGATGGAAAGAGTGAAATACGAATTAAAAAACAGTGGGTTTTCTGAATTCATTTTTCACATCCTTCTGGTCAGATGTATTCTATAATGAGTCCTCTTCAATTTCGAAATAAATTGAACAATTAATACCTATCAAAAACATCGGATCTTAAGAGGAAAACCAGTAAAACACATGAAAATCTAAAGTTTTCACTAAACTTTAAAACTAATTTTAGAACTCAACACTTAACCAAATTAAGCTCTGTTTGATTCTAAACTTGCTATAATTTGAAAACGAACCTAATGGCTACCTTCGCTTGAGAGTTGGGTTGAATTCCATCAACTGAGAAAAAGTTCCACTTAAACTAATGGTGAAGAATTTGTGAAAGAAGAAGCAACAAGAAAACAACAGAATTGGAATTTCAGCTTAATGAAATCCATTGCGTTGAAACCTTTATATAGAGTCTCGAGGTTAGGGAGGCAGACCAGCCACTCGCTAGAAAACCACCCACGTTTCTCTGCAAGCTACGATCATAGCTTGCATGAGTGGACGGGTATGCAGCTACTTTCAACATCAACTGCGGGTAAGTAGCTGGAGGGGGTAAAATGTAAAAAAAAATAATTTTCTATATTTATATTAAGACCCCTTTTCTAGATTAACTAAAATTAAGATAATTTAAAGTCTTATTTAATTAATATATCTACTCCAGAACATTGAAAATTAAAAATTATTAATACTATATAAATTTTGAGAAATATATTCTATTAAAATTAATTGATTTTAAATAAAAATCACATTTTTACATTTTTTCTTAAATAAAATTCTATTTATTTAAAGGATTTAAAGCCTAAAATTTCAAAATCCAAAATGATAGGTTTACACATGGATTAAACAACACATATTTTCTTAAAATTTTCTAACTTCTAAAAATATTTAAAATAATTAATTCGTAAAGATCAGGTCTTTTTCGGGTCAAAATAATAATATTTCTGAAATCCAAAATATAGTTAAAAGACTCTATAATTCCAGAATTTAAATCCCTAATAAAGAAATCCTTTTCACTCAATCAATAATCAAACAATTATTAAATAATAAATAACACTGGCAAATTACCATTTTGCCCCTCCAACATAAGTGACTTAGATCAATGAGCTATTGAGCTTCGATTGGGTTGATCTTGGACTTTTCTAAAAGCTCTAACTGTAATCTTTATGATTAACAGGTTAAAACATCATTTATTAAAATAAACCATATTAATTAGGTTTAATTCGGGTCAGGGTATTGGCCGGTCAACACATCGCTAACCGTCATATGGGCGAACAAACACTCAACCCATCTGGTGTCACGCCCCGACCCGAAAGTGGGCCTGGAACGTCACTGATTTTTTTTTTTTTTTTTGAAACTAAGCTCAAGAATTCTAATTGGGCCGGATAAATGGTTAGGCCCAAAGGTCACACATGAACTCAACATGTGGACTCAAACACATACCATAAGCTTACCCGAAAGAAACACAATCACAAACACATAATTCCATGAATGAATTATTATTACAACACAATCAGAGTAGCTACAGAACACATGGCAGTTCAATATATCACGTCAATACAAATTAAGTACCACACACGGTACTTTACAAAAACAAATGGTTCAAGGAACTGAAAGACAAAGATCGCGGAATTGCCCTCAGTGGGAATCCCAAGGCAACGTAGCAGCTTATCCATCCTAAGCTTCATATGGAGGGTTCTCCTCCTGGGGTACATCTCCTGAAATGTGAGTGGTGTGAGCTAACTAGCCCAGTGAAGGAACTATAACAATTTAGTCTAATGAAACATCAGGTTAGTTAAGTAATCAACATTTGCAATATGATATCTCATGCTTATTAATATAATCTCAACATCAATCCATTACTGCTGTATCCACCGTAACACTTACATACTACGCTAAGACCATTGTATTAAGTCCCGACACGATCAAAATACATCCTTCTAAGTATATCTCCGGCCCTCACATGGCCGATACTGACACTCCTCAAGTCAGTAACTGTCGACACCCCTGGTCCAGTAGACGTAAACCATCTCACACACATGGCCGATATTGGTTCAATATTCAAGGGCACGTGCAAAGAGTATTACATGTCTCATATGATCAACATCATAAACATCAACGATTATCATAAGTACTTCTTACAACAATGCATCATGTCCAGGCACATGGGTGGGTTCATCAAAACTTGAAACCACTCATTGCGCAAGATTCATCTCATTAAACCTGATTACACCTACTGCAAAGTTAAATCCCCTCACCGAAATTGTGTAGTATCGCGGTCTCTGTTCAACATGTAAACAACTGTGCAATAATAATGGGTCAACATACATAGCATTCAAATAAATACATACAAGTAGTATTTCGAAACTATACTGTTTTCCAAAAAATCTCCAAAGTAAATGGAACTGAGTCTCCTACTTGGTTTCTAACCATTTTAAGTTAAAATAATCAACAATATAATAATAATAAGGTGCTCAGACCAAATCTCATATTGTCTTCTGGGCATGACCAGATTGACGTATTGAGTTAGGTCTAGATGCTCAGGTCACTTCTCGTGTTGTTTTCGGGATATAACCAGATTGACATATTGAGTAAGGCCTTGAGGTCACTTAGTGCCCGACATATATAGCGTCGGCCTACAACTGAAGTCACTCAGTGCCTGACAAATAGAGTCGGCCTGGAAGTGAATACAATAATAATACACTATAGTAATAAATGAAAAAGGGTTAGTACACTTTTAATTTATCAAATGGGTATAAACATCACATTTAAAACTTAGGATCTAAACATGCATCATCAATCAATCAAGATTTTACATTAAAAAATTGGGTTCCTCAGAACATCCCTCGGAACCAGGTGCTGTTGCTTCGGATCATCCGAACCACGACCTAAACTAGTCCACAGACTTTGCAACATGGGTCTGTCTTTGGACCGTTCGAAGGTTAGGTCTCGGATCGTCCGAAGGTCCTTCCGAACCGAAAACAAAGAAAAACAGGCTTCGATGGGTCTTGGTGTCTCGAATTATGCCGAGGGAAGTTCGGTTCTTTCGAACAGGCTCGGAACGTCCGGAGCAGAGGCGGGCAACAATTAGCCTCTGGCCACTTCAGAACTTTGAGGCAAAACTCGGAACGTCCGAAGGGTCACTCTCTGACCGTCCGAAAGGGGTTACCCTCGGACCATCCGAAGCACAACTCTCGGACTGTCCAAGAGTCGTCTTCCTCTTCTATCTGCAACAGCAGAGAGTAACGGTCAGCAACACGATGAAATATGAATCCAGAAACAGTGGGTTTTCTGTATTCGATTTTTACATCCAACTGGTCAGATGGACTCTTCAGTGAGTCCTCTTACCTTAGAGAGTAGTTTGAAGTTTTAACACTGATTAAAACATCCAATTTTAACTTCAAATCCATTTTACTCACTCAAATCTTAGTAAAAAATGCTCTTTCTTGATTCTAAACCGACTGAAATTTAAAAAGGAACATAATGGTTACCTTCGCTTGAGTTCCTGGGTTGAAAATCCCGACTTTGAAAAATCTTCCTCTTTAAGCTACGGTCAACCAAAGTTTGAAAAATAGAGGCAGAGGGAGAGGGAGTTTGGTCTGGTTTTTCAGGCTACAGAGATATGGAGACTTCCTGAGGGATTAAACCAGCTGAGTACAGGGTGATTTATAGCCTTTGCTGGGCAATCAGTGGAGGCCACGATGGGTGCTGTATGTAGCGGTAACCCATCACCTCATAATAATGGCAGTAGCAAACAGTGAATTGTGTTTTGCAAATAAGTCCTCCTGGTTGACTTCTAGTTTTTGCAAATAGGTCCATTTTTTATAAAAATCAATTTTTAACTAAAAACAATACTTTTAAAACTTAATAAATTTAATCCAACTAAACAAAAATGTTGGGTTTTAAAAACTCTAGTCACCATAAAAAATTGGAGATTTAAAATTCACTAAAAACCATAGATTTAAATAAAATTCATAATCTAATACTATTTACTTAATTTAACTTGTGTTAAATAAAATAATTTAAAGTCCTCATTTTTGGGGTTTGAAAGAATAAACTAGACCGTACTAAAATGGTCTAACATAATAAGCTTGTTTCAAAAATTTTCTCATTTCCAAAACCATTTAAAAATATTTATTTTTCCCTTTTGGGGTCTTGACGGACAGTTTTAAATACCATTTTCTGAAAATAAAATAATTCTGAAATTAGAAATAGAAATCCTTCATTAAGGAAAATAATATCATCCAATAATAATCACATAATGACATAAATAATAAAATAATATTAATAAGTGGTAAATTGCCATTTTGCCCCTTCCACTTGGATGAGCTCAGATTGGGCCACACGTGGGCTTTTCACGAAGCCCTAACCGTATTATTTGAGATTTACCTGTCGAAAAAGGATTTATTAAAATAATTACGCTTAAATTTGGGTCAGGGTATTACATCCTACCCCCTTTATAGAAATTTCGTCCCAAAATTTAAAAAAAATTGTACATTTTTGGCCGATGAACAGGCCAGGGTACAGCTTTCGCATCATCGATTTCAGTTCCCACGTCTCATGTTGCACGTCGCGATGTTACCACAACACTCGCAGTAGAAGAATAGACTTTCTCTAAGCTCTTGAGTTCGATGTCCTTATATCTTTACTGGCACTTCTTCGAAAGCTAGGTCCTCTGAGACTTCAATGTCTTCAAAGCTTATCACATGCGACGGATCAGGCTCGTATTTCTTTAACATAGACACGTGAAATGTACTATGCACTCTTTCCAAAGTTTGAGGAAAGTCCAACTGATAGGCCACTTCCTCTATTCTTTTCAAGATTTCAAAGGGTCCAATATATCGAGGTGATAGTTTTCCCTTGCACCCAAACCTTTGCACTCCATGACGTGGTGCCACACGTAAGAAAATTCGGTCGCCTACTGTAAACTCCAAAGGTCTTCGCCTTTTGTC
Organism: Chimonanthus salicifolius; assembly: GCA_013350335.1. Taxonomy (NCBI): domain Eukaryota; kingdom Viridiplantae; phylum Streptophyta; class Magnoliopsida; order Laurales; family Calycanthaceae; genus Chimonanthus; species Chimonanthus salicifolius. The sequence continues at coordinate 33,590,025 of CM023539.1, forward strand.
AGCATAACTCTTTTATCTGCTCTGGGTTGTCTTGAGACGCTGTCTTATCACTTCAACTTGTTCGGATGTCTCACGCACTAGATCCGGTCCCAAAAGTGCTTTGTCTCCTACCTCTGTCCAACAAAGAGGTGACTTGCAAGGTCTACCATACAGAGTTTCGTAGGGTGCCATCTGTACACTAGAGTGATAGTTGTTGCTGTAGACAAATTCGATGAAAGCCAAGTGATCTTCCCAACTTCCCTTCATATCCATAACACAAGCTCTTAGCATATCCTCCAAGGTTTGAAAGGTTCTCTCTGATTGACCATCCGTCTGAGGGTGAAAAGCGGTGCTGAAGCATAGCTTAGTCCCCAACTCCTCTTGTAATCCCTGCCAAAATCTAGACACAAACCTAAGATCTCTATCGAATACAATAGATACAGATACTCCATACAATCTGACTACCTCCTTTAAATACAATCTACTTAGAGTAGTCATGGAATCAGTCTTCTTGATAGGCAGAAAGTGAGCTGATTTCGTCAATCGGTCGACTATTACCCAAATAGCGTCGTACTTTTTGGAAAACTTCGGGAATCCAGTCACAAAGACCATCATGATGTGCTCCCATTTCCATTCGGTCACTTCTAAAAGTTGTATCTTTCCACTAGGTCGTTGATGTTCTATTTTTACTTGTTGACAAGTTAGACACTTTGATACAAAATCTACTACCTCTCGCTTCATACCTTTCCACCAAAACAGTCATCGTAAGTCGTGATACATCTTTGTACCACTAGGATGCACTGCAAAACGAGAACGATGAAAGTAGTCGAGTACCTTTCTTCTGCACTCGTCCGACTTTGGTACGAAAAGTCTGTCTCTGAACGTCAGACCTCCATCTGCTTTGATCTTCTACTCTTCCAGGGTCGTTCCTCCTGAAAGTTGAGTCGCCAACTCCTTTGCTTCTGGGTCGTTCTGTTGTCCTTCTATTACCAATCTAATTACCTCAGGTTGCAGAACCAAACTGTGGATTCTTGCTAACCCATTTTTTTCGATCAGCTCCAGATCATACTCTGACAAAACTTCCAATATCTTCCACTGCAAGGATGTCATCCTCGCCACGTTGCTATATGACTTTCTGTTCAAGGCATAGGCCACTACGTTGGCTCTTCCTGGGTGATAGGAGAGACTAAAGTCGTAATCTCCCAAGTACTCCATTCATCTTCGTTGTCTCATATTCAGGTCCTTCTGAGTGAAGATATACTCGAGACGGTGGTGATCAGAAAACACATTGAATTTCTCACCATACAAGTAATGTGTCCACAACTTCAACGGAAGACAACAGCTGCCAACTCCAAATCATGAGTCGGGTAGTTCTGCTCATGTCCCTTCAATTGCCTAGAACCATAAGCTACTACTTTCCCCTCTTGCATCAGGACACACCCCAAACCAAACTTGGATGCATCACAATACACATCGTAACCTCGTCCTTGCTCAGGTATTATCAAAACTGGAGACGTAGTCAACTTCTCCTTCAGCTCCCGGAATGCTCTTTCACAAGCTTCGCTCCACTCGAACTTAACGTTCTTCCTCGTTAGCAGAGTCATCGGCACTGCGATCTGGGAGAAGTGTGGGATAAGTTTTCGATAATATCATGCTAATCCAAGAAAGTTTCTGATCTCGAACACGTTCTTGGGATTTTCCCAAGTCTTCACTATTTCTACCTTTGCTGGATCTACCGAGATCCCTCCTAGAGATACCACTTGTCCAAGAAACTGCACTTGAGTCAACCAAAACTCGCACTTGCTCAGCTTAGCGTACAACTGATGATCTCGAATAGTCTGAAGAACAATGCATAGATGACGTTCGTGCTCCTCCTCGGACGATGAAAAGATCAAGATATCGTCTATGAAGACTCACAAACTCTATCAGATACGGTCGGAAAACGCGATTCATCAAGTCCATAAACATGGCTGGCGCGTTGGTCAAACCGAAAGGCATGACCACAAACTCGTACAAACCATACTACGTTTGGAAAGCAATCTTAGGAATGTTTTCCTCTCGAATCCGCAATAGATGGTAACCTGACCTCAAATCGATTTTCGAAAAACATCGCAATCCTCTCAAAAGCTCAAAAAAGTCATCTATTCTAGGCAAATGATACTTATTTTCAATAGTTACCTGGTTGAGTTGTCGGTAATCTATACACATTTTCATCGATCCATCATTCTTTTTCACAAAAAGAGCAGGTACGCCCCACGACGAGTTGCTCTGACGGATAAAACCAAGTCTAAGAAGCTCATCTACTTGCGTAGCTAGCTCTCTCTATTCAGCCGGCGCCATTCGATAAGGTGCCATGGAAATTGGAGATGTTCTTGGCTGTAGGTCTATAACAAATTCTAACTCTCAGCGTGGAGGTAGCCCAGCTAACTGGTCAGGAAACACATCCATAAACTCACATACCACCCGAGGAGCAACAGACCCTACACCACCTACATCTTCCCAACCCATGCTCACCATCACACTACCGGGATACGCCCTAAGGCCAGAGAAAGTGACTCTCATCTTCTCATAGGGTACCAACTTCTCCATAAACCTTTCATTTGTTGAGGAGACCCCAAAAATTCTCCTTTGAAAACAGTCGATCAAAACCTCAAAACATGACAACCAGTCCATGCCAAGGATGATGTCAAAGACCGTCATTTCCAAAACAAAAAAATCATAGGACAACTCTGCACCGCTAATTCTCAAAATGCACGAACCACACTTTTGATTTACCAAAGCTCTCTTTCCCAAGGGTGATACTACCATTAGTGGGTTAGCTACTTCTACTGGTTTTAAATCCAATCTATCATAGCAAACTCTAGAAATAAAGGAATACAAAGCACTGGAATAAAAAAGCACTCGTGCCAAAACACTGAAAAGAGTAAGGATACCTTCCATCACCGTATTCTCCACCGGCTCCTCCTTCTGAGTCCCAATCGTGTAGACTCTCCCCTAATTGGTCTGAGGACGTCTCTGTCCTCTCCCTTGACCGTTCAGAGGTGGTCCATTCCTACGTGCCACCGAGCCTCTAGAGTTTTGCTGAGAACCTTTGCCAACGGATGGCTGCACCACCGAAAAAGATGCCCCTGCGCCTTACGAAGGTTCGGCTCTGCCGAGATAGGGACAGTCCCTAAACAGGTGCCCAGTCTGCTTGCAATGGTAGCATGCCTTTTTCGCTCCTGTTGGACAGAACTTAGAAGTATGCCCAAGCTGGTTGCAAGTGTAGCACATGAATTGTCGAGCGTCAGACTAACTCGACTGTTTCGCACTAGGTTGGCTCTTTTTGAAGAATGACCGCTTCTGGTTGAATTTGGTCTTCTTATTGGAGGAAGGTTTCTGGAAGTTGTCGGCGCTCCTGTTGATGGAATCCACCGCTTCCACCTTCGAAGCCTGATCGATGATCTTCTCCAAGGTGTTGAAAGATAAACCGACCACTTGTCGATGCAGAAAAGGTCAGAGTCCATTCACGAATTGCTGTATCTTTTCCTCCTCGTTCGCGGAATCTAGGGCACAAACTGCATCAGATCGATGAACCTCATGGCATACTGTGCCACTGAGTCGAAACCCTACTGGATATTGAGGAATTCTCTCTTCCTCGCTTCTTGGATAGTTTTTGGGAAGTAACGAGCCAAGAAGGTAGCTGAAAACTCTTCCCACATCATATGCTCGTGATTACGAACCAAATTTTTAGCTTCCCACCATTCGTAGGCATTCCCCTCCAACTGATACGTCGCCAAAGTTACCCTCAGATCTTTGGCAATGGCTAAAGTATTTAGGATTCGGCTAATTTGGGTAAGCCAGTTCCTTACTGTACTAGGATCATCAGTCCCCGAAAAGCTCGTTGGGTTCAGTCGCTTAAACTCCTTCAGAGCCGAGGTGTCTCTCTTCTTGAGTTCGAACGGGAGGGCGTCGCATATTCTTAGCTATCTGCTGGAACGCTTCCATCGCTACGCGAATGGTTTCATTGGGTAAATCGCGGGGTAGAGGACCTGTCCTCCCTCCGCGGCAGTTGTTTCTGTTTCCGTTAGGTCCTGACATTTGTTCTTTACACTTGTAAATATCACTTAATTATTTAAGAAACTTGTTAAGACAAAACACAAAAGTTGCACAATTCATTAAAAATCTCAAAATTGAATCACAATTATAAGGGTTGGTAGGGTTAGAAAACTCTTCAAAATAACAAAACATAACTCACAACCCTTACAAAATCTCTCATTTCTCCGACACTCTCTTAACATTTCTAGCCTAATCTTCCGTATAACCCTGCATCATCACCAAAATAAAAGAAGTTGTCAGGGCATGTCGCTGACATGTGCCCCAACACTCCACAAGTCAGACAGGGTATTATTCCCGGTCCCCCAACATAAGGACAATTAGTCCTCTCTTTCCCGTGCCCGCGAAGTCGGCAAACAGGGCAAACGACATCAATAGGGTAGGGACAATAAGTATAGTTGTGCACCTCTTGATTGTACAATTCGCATATATAGTCCGTCAGCTCATCCGAAATAGGGGTAGCCGGAGTATATTCGGGCAAGCCTATCTCCCCTACGGATTTTTCTAACATTGGGACATCTCCCACATTCTCTTCAGGTACAAAGGCTGGAACCACTTCTACATCTTCGGGTGGTCCTACTGGAATGTCCACATTAACTCCCACATTGCGGTTTGGCATGCTAGAGTTGTTGGAAGAAGAAACCAGGTCTATAGGAAAGCTAGGAGTCCCTCTGTCCCACAACTCGGTATACTCTACATTAATCGACATATCTGTATCACAAAAATAGAAGAATGTCAATGACAAATGCAGTTCTAATCTAAAGAATAAGTCCAACTATGCTGTAACCCATCACAGTCCTAGAGTTTGAGCTGAAGCTTTGATACCATACTGTCACGCCTGACCCAAAGTGGGCCCGGAACATCACTGATTTTTTTTTTTTGAAAGTAAGTTCAAGAATTCTAACTGGGTCGAATCAATGGTTAGGCTCAAAGGTCACACATGAACTCAACATGTGGACTCAAACACATACCATAAGTCTACTTGAAAGAAACACAATCATAAACACATAATTCCATGAACGAATTATTATTACAACACAATCAGAGTAGCTACAGAACACATGGCAGTTCAATACATCACGTTAATACAAATTAAGTATCACACACGGTGCTTTATAAAAACAAATGGTTCAAGGAACCAAAAGACAAAGATAGCGAAATTCTCCTCAGTGGGAATCCCAAGGCAACGCAGCAGGTTACCCATCCTAAGCTTCATATGGAGGGTTCTCCTCCTCGAGCACATCTCCTAAAATGTGAATGATATGAGCTAACCAACCCAGTGAAGGAAATATAACAATGCAGTCTAATGAAACATTAGGTTAGTTAAATAATCAACATTTGCAATATGATATCTTATGCTTGTCAATATAATCTCAACATCAATCAATTACTGTTATCCACCGTAACACCTACATACTACACTGAGACCATTGTATTAAGTCCCGATACGATCAAAATACATCCTTACAATAATCTCCGGCCCTCAAGTCAGCAACTGTCGACACCCCTAGTCCAGTAGACGTAAACCATCTCACACACATGGCCGATATTGGTTCAATAGTCATGGGCATGTGGAAGCAGTATTATATATCTCATATGATCAAATCATAAACATTTACGATTATCATAAGCACTTCTTACAATAGTGCATCATGTCCGGGCACATGGGTGGGTTCATCAAAGCTTGAAACCACTCATTGCTCAAGATTCATCTCATTAAACCTGATTACAGCTACTGTAAAGTTAAGTCTCATCATCGAAATTGTGTGGTATCGCGGTCTGTTCAACATGCAAACAAGTGTGCAATCAATAATAAGGCAACATACATAGCATTCAAATAAATACATACAAGTAATATTTCGATACTATACTATTTTCCTAAAAATCTCCAAGGTAAATGGAGCTGAGTCTCCTACTTGGTTTCTAATCATTTTAAGTTATAATAATCCACAATATAATAATAATAAGGAGCTCAGACCAAATCTCATATTGTCTTTTGGGCATGACCAAATTGACGTATTGAGTTAGGTCTAGATGCTCAGGTCACTTCTCGTGTTGTCTTCTGGATAGGACCAGATTGACATATTGAGTAAGACCTCGAGGTCACTTAGAGCCCGACATATATAGCGTCGGCCTGGAAGTGAAGTCACTTAGTGCCCGACAAATAGAGTCGATCTGGAAGTGAATACAATATTAATACACCATAGTAATAAGAGAAGAAGGGTTAGTACACTTTTAATTTATCAAATGGTATAAACATCACATTTAAAACTTAGGATCTAAACATGCATCATCAATCAATCAAGATTTTACATTAAAAAACTGGGTTACTTGGAACATGCCTCGGAACCAGGTAATGTGGCTTCAGATCATCTGAACCACGGCCTAAACTAGTCCATGGGTCTGTCTTCGGACCGTTCGAAGGTTAGGTCTCGGATCGTCCGAAGGTCATTCCGAACCGAAAAACAAAAAAAAACAGGCTTCGATGGGCTTGGTGTCTCGGATCATGCCGAGGGAAGCTCGGATTATCCGAGAGGGGTTCGGTTCTTCCGAATAGGCTCGGAATGTCCGGAGCAGAGGCGAGCAACAGTTAGCCTCTGGCCATGTAACATCCCGGATTTTCAAGTTATCAATATATATGAAATTTGCCCATTTAATTTGTGAATTAAATGATATGGACCTTAGTTGGGTAAGGTGTTGGTCAATTGCTCAATTAAGACCCAACGGATTGTGGATATGGTTTCAATTGAAATAAATGGGTAAGATGTATTTAATTGGGTCAAGATTGTTAATTGGGTCAAAATGCCCAATTGGGACCCAATGGGTCGTGGTTGACTTGGTTGACCACCAAGTGAGTTCAAGCTTACTTAATTAGGGCTGAATTAAGTTGGAAATGGAATCAAATAATTGGGTTGATAAAGTGAGTTGAATTAAAGAGGTGAGTTGAGTTAAATGAGTTGGATGGAAATTAATGGGACTTTCATCTTACGTGAGTGGAGTGTGAAGATGAAGGTGTTTTGTTGTTTCAAAAACCAACTCAAGGCATACACGTTGGAATGGGAGTTTCATCTCATGGGATGAAACTCCAAAATGGAACATCAATGGGAGGTGGACGGTTTTATTGTTGTTACAAAATCCAAGTCAAGGCATACACGTTGGAATGGGAGTTTCATCTCATGGGATGAAACTCCAAAATGGAACATCAATGGGAGGTGGACGGTTTTTGTGTTGTTACACAATTCAAACTAAGGCTACACGTTGGGAGATGGGAGTTTCATCTCAAGGATGAAACTCCCAAATGGGTCATTAATGAGGGAGGTGAATGTTTTGGTGGTTACACAAAGGTATACCCATAGCACACCGTTGGAGACATGGGAGTTTCATCTCATGGATGAAACCCCCAAATGGACCATTAAGGAGGGAGGTAAAGGAGTATGGGAGTTACAAAGGGGTTTCACCAAAGGACACCACCTTGGCTGAATTTCATTAAACAAGAAAAGACTAAGGGGTTGCATCTTAGACTCTTACTCTCTTCCTCTCACACAAGGCCGACCACTCTCAAGACAAGGACTTGGAGTATTTTCTATCCCAAGTTTTTTTCTCTCTCTCAAACCCACACTCTTGGCCTAACCCTCTCCTTGAAGTTTTATCTCAAGACCTCTCAAGTTCAATCTCGGCCAAGGATCAAGGAGGAAGAAGAGGCTAAGGAAGAGGAAGAGCAAAGGAACAAGGAGTGAAAGAAACTGGAGGAGTCGCGGAATCGGTCAGTACTTGTTAATTTTTATTAAGCAAGAAAAGATGATCAAGGATCATGGTTTGGCCCTTGCATGGCCAAACCCTAAGATTTTATGTATAAAAACCATTAAGGACAAAGGAAGGGATGGATGAGGTTCTGCTATGATGTATGGCCGAACCCCATCAAAAGATCAATCTTCAATGTATGATTTTATGAAGGGAAATGATGAACCATAGGGTTCGGCCATGCATGGAAAGGATAATGGATGAATGATTTTTAAGAGAAGATTATGAACCATAGGGTTCGGCTATGGTGTATGGCCGAACCCCATGGAAAGTTATGAATGTTTTTAAAAGGTTTAAAATGGATGTATTGTCGATGGACTTAGATGCAATTGGATCATGAAAACCATGGAAGTTGGTTAATAATTTTAATGGGTTTCAAAGCATGAAAATTATAGATAGATGTATGTTAAGGTTTTTAAAGGGTTTTAAAGGAGGAAAATAAGGACGGATGTTAATCAATTTAAATAGTATCAAGGTTGTAAATGGTGAAAGAAACATGGACCATGGGTTCGGCCATACACCATGGCCGAACCCCATGGAAGAAAAATTAAGGGATGTATTATGAATCCTTGGGTTTAATTGATGAATCTAAAGTGTATGACTAAAACCCCATGGATCATGTTTTTGGATAAAGGAATTAGTTATAGATCATTTTGGACTTGAAGTCATATGTAAATAAGATAGGTAATTAGCCATGGATAGAACAATGGCAAAGATGTAAAGATGGGTGAAAATGATGGACCATGGGTTCGGCCATGGTGTACGGCCGAACCCCATGGAGGAAGTTTTGTGGACTTAGGATACTAAATGACTAACTTATATGTGATTAGATTAATGATTCAAAGATGGCATGATCTTGGACTTATTTAAAAGATCAAGGATTAAAAGAGGGACCAAAGTCAAGTGAGTGAGGTTCGGCCATGGTGTACGGCTGAACCCCACTAGGGTTTATTTAGTGGACTTAGAATTTTAAATGATTAAACTTATGTATGTTGGGATTAGTGAATCAAAGGATGAATGATCTTGGACTTAATTAAAAGATCAAAGGACTTCAAAGAAGGACCCAAAGACCAAAGAGTGAGGTTCGGCCATGGTGTATGGCCGAACCCCACTAAGGTTGGTTTATGGATTTAAGCATGGATTATAAATCAAATGGGATATTGGTTTGATTTGTTGATATGTAACAAGGTGACGGGACCTCACAAGCGGTGCACGATCATGAGCCGTTTCCGGACTAAAACGCAAGGTCACTTTAGTAGTCATTGGTAGGATTCTACCTCTTTGAAACCATGGGACATGTAATATGGTTTAATTTCTTATTTTGATGGTTTATGTGTAAAAAATGGTATGTTTCAAATATGAGGTTTTAATGCTATGATTATTCTATTACATAGCATATGGACATATACATCTTATGCATGGCATGGGAGGGAAGTTGGTAACCAGAGGCCACGCTCCGTCAGGGCGTCCGTAAGGCATCCTTGGGAAGACCTTGATGTGTATTATCCATCAAGAAATAACCGGAGAACACACTCCGTCAGAGCGTCCGTAAGGCAACTGTGGAGAACCTTGATGAGGAGAATTCCATCAAGAGGATACATGTGTTTGTGATGGGTGGGACTCATTGTATACAACACCATGGCATGGCATTGTTTTACATGGTTTTGATATTATGTTATTATATATGATTTGTACTAACCATGTGTTAACCCTATTTGGAATACCTACTGGCCGCGTTGTCTAACCCCCTACTTCTATCCTAGTTGATGACACAGGAGTTGATCGGAATGATGAACGTGATTGGAGTCAAGCATAGGAGCTTGGATGTGTTTAATTTCATTTTGTTTAAGCTACTCATGGACTATGTAATTTTGAGTAGCTAGCATGTAATAACTTCGATATTTTGCAATGGTTTGTTTGGATATTTAAGTTAAGATAATTATGGTTAAGACATGGACTACTTTGCTATCTAAAATGGAATAGAATTAGGTTCTATTATAATCCGCAGTTATGTTTTATTCTGCATGTATATCTTATTGCGTGTGAACCGTATTCATGGACTTAGTCCATACACACGTATGGTTGGCCAGTTAAGGGTCGGACTTTAGAAGCTCGGACTTAGCTCTCGTCGTGACGTCCCGCTCTCTTTATTATTCTATTTAAAAAAAATGGACTCTGATTTTCAGAAAGCGAGTGAAAAAGGGAGGGGCGTTACAGGCCACTTCGGAACTTCGAGCCGAAGATCGGAACGTCCGAAGGGTCACTCTCGGACCGTCCGAAGCATAATTCTCGGACCGTCTGAGAGTCGTCTTCCTCCTCTGTCTGCAACAGCAGACAATAACGGGCAACAACACCATGAAATACGAATCTAGAAACAGTGGGTTTTCTGGATTCGATTTTCACATCCAACGGTCAGATGGACTCCTCAGTGAGTCCTCTTACCTTAGAGAGTAGTTTGAAGTTTTAACACTGATTAAAACATCTAATTTTAACTTCAAAACCAAGGTGATCCAAAGTTTCCAAGGTTTTTCTTAAACTTCAAATCCATTTTACTCACTCAAAACTTAGTCAAAAATGCTCTTTCCTGATTCTAAACCGACTGAAATTTAAAGAGGAATACAATGGTTACCTTCGCTTGAGTTCTTGGGTTGAAAATCCCGACTTTGAAAAATCTTCCACTTTAAGCTACGGTCAACCAAAGTTTGAAAAACAGAGGCAGAGGGAGAGGGAGTTTGGTCTGGTTTTTCAGGCTACAGAGATATGGAGACTTGCTGAGGGATTAAACCAGCTGAGAAGAGGGTGATTTATAGCCTTTGCTAGGCAATCGGTGGAGGCCACGATGGGTGCTGCATGCAGCGGCAACCCATCACCCCGCACAGTAACGGCAGTAACAAACAGTGAATTGTGTTTTTGCAAATAAGTCCTCCTGGTTGACTTCTGGTTTTTGAAAATAGGTCCATTTTTTATAAAAATCGGTTTTTAACTAAAAACAATACTTTTAAAGCTTAATAAATTTAATCCAACTTAACAAAAATATTGGGTTTTAAAAACTCTAATCACCATAAAAATTTGGAGATTTAAAATTCACTAAAAACCATAGATTTAAATAAAATTCATAATTTAACACTATTTACTTAATTTAACTTGTGTTAAATAAAATAAATTAAAATCCTCATTTTTGGGGTTTGAAAAAATAAACTAGACCATACTAAAATGGTCTAACATAATAAGTTTGTTTCAAAAAATTTCTCATTTCCAAAACCATTTAAAAATATTTATTTCTCCCTTTCGGGGTCTTGACAGGTGGTTTTAAATATTATTTTCTGAAAATAAAATAATTCTGAAATCAGAAATAGAAATCCTTGATTAAAGAAAATAATATCATCCAATAATAATCACATAATGACATAAATAATAAAATAATATCCATAAGTGGTAAATTATCATTTTGTCCCCTTCCAGTAGGACAAGCCGGATTACTGAGCTTTCGAACTCAGATTGGGCCACACCTGGGCTTTTCACAAAGCCTTAACCGTAATCTTCGAGATTTACCGGTCTAAGAAGGATTTATTAAACTAATTACGCCTAAATTTGGGTCAGGATATTACATCAGGTCTGGCGGTGTCCACAACTACTATCTCATCCTCTGGTGTATACATGGGCGAACAAACACTCAACACACCTGATCACCCGGGATGCTCAACCACCGTCCCATCCTCTGGTCCATGCGGGGGCAAACAAACACTCAACTCATCTAACCACCAGGGACGTCTCATCCATCACGCACTCGGGTACCATGACTGTATTGACCTTTAACCCTGCCTTGGGTGAACCAACACTCAACCTAATGGCTTCTTAGAAATTTCCATGACTACCTCACAACCTATCCCTATAGGGACTCCAGGGCGCATCACCCTCCATACCAGAGCACACCTCTCCCACAGGTGCGTCCGAAAACTACTGAGGGCTGAGGGTAGACTTGATATTATAACCCATATTAGGAGTACATCCACCCATGCTCTACCACCTAGCAATCCACAATTCATTCACACCTCCATTGTGCGGTTTCCTATAACCTCTCAACCCTAATTGCCCGACAAGCTGGGGGAGTCTCTAAATCCTGATGTAGCCTTATACCCATGCTCCACTGGCATTCCATATATGCCAGCTACATGCTTGCACAATTATCTCTACGCATGTTATCAGTAAAGCATATCACATCATAATCAAGTATATACATTATTATCTACCACATGTTAGCATATTAACACCTTAACATGTTAGCAGCCAATTACACCCAAGATAACGCATGATTACACAACACATCATCACATACATTCATCAGGCTTTCATGTTCACCTGACACGAGTGCACGCGAGTGGGTCCCTTGCCACATAGTCATCATAATAGTTCTCTTACCTAGTGTCTCATAACATATAAAGGACCCCATTCTGTGTACTTCATATCTGCACAGTTAAGTAGATATATGCAGAAATGCGTATGCGAAGATAGTTTGATAGTTCCCTCACCTGTGTGCATTTTCGAAATCCAAGAGATAGAAACAGGTCGAAGGATTGAGGGGAGTGAAACACGGGCTATCGGGCTTGAGAAGCTAGGACAGGTCTGCAAAACTAGGAAGGTCCTGCAAAACTGGCCAGAAACGGGCTAGAAACGAACCTAAAAATGATCCGAAAACGGGACAGAGACACTCCGGAAATGATCCCAAAACATGCTTGAAACGAGCCTGGAAATAGGTCGGGCCACTGAATGCGTCGGGCATGACTGCTGGGTCGAACGAGTTGGGCTTGCACGAGCTGGGCTTGGGGAACTGTGTCGATCTAATAGATTGGGCCGGATCTGGGGGTTCAATGACATTGCCAACAAATTCAAATTTGATCAATTTTGACATATTTAGACAAATTTATGACCAATTTTGTAAGGTATTAGAGAATGGCATGACACTTGATTTTTGTTAGTTTTTTTATTTTTTCAACCATGAACCTCTGTAAATTGGAGGGATGGGCAACCATTGTAAATCATTTGAACTTTGAGTTGAAGAGAAGAGTCTCTTTTGCCTTTGTACAAGTAAGCTGTATTTTGGTTTTTTTTACATATTCCAATTTGGCAAGTAAGCTGTATTTTGGTTTTTTTTATATATTCCAGTTTCAAATTTTGTTTGAATTAAATTTAATTGCAAGCAAATCTTGGTCGTATTCAATTTTGCTTTTTTTTTTTTTCAAATTTGAATTCTAACTTTCTAATTTCAGTTCACTGATTTCAATTTCTTTTAGATCTGAATATTGATTTCTAATTAATAACTTAAATTTTGATTTGACACTTTTTTATTCTAGTTTCATTCTAATCCAAATTTCATTGTGAATTTCGCAGTGTATTTCTTTGAAATTCTGCCATTTTCCTTATTTTGGTGAGAAATTGGAGTTTTGGTGTATTTTTCAGTTGAGTTTCCATTTGTTCAAAATTGGGGTGACATTTCAATTAATGTTGGAAAAAAAATATATGAAGAACTTTTCAATTTTCATGTAAATTTATTGAACTACAGTTCATTTCCTATCTAATTTACCCATCAGTGACCGTAAGGGTGCAAAATTCGATATCGGCCGATACGATACGTATCGACCAATATTTGCACCTCTGAATAACCGCGCATATGGATGGGCTGGGTCGACCTAGTGATTCAATCCACAACTTGGTTTTCCCAATTTGATTCCACATATTTATTTAATTTATAATCAACTTGTGTCAACTCAATCAAAAACTTAGCCCAATTGAAAACCTATATTTTATCCTATGAGGCGTTCATGGGGTATTAGTAAGGATATCCATGGGTTCAATCTACTTAAAAATTGGATCCAGGTCCATATATTTCTGGTCTCGGTTCAATTCTAGTAATATTATAGATTTACCCTAGAACTATACAACCATAAATTGCATGTAGAATTAGAAATGGATAAAATACGGGAAGTATTAATGTTACACCAATAGAAAAAATATAAATGAATATTATTAAAGTAGTCATTTTTAGAATTTACGTGTGAGAAACTGGGGAATAATATTCATTTATATAAAAAAATATAAATGAATATTATTTAAGATATTTTAAGCATATAATATAACATTAAAAGAAATTCGGTCGAAAGAGTAAGAGTAGAACATCCCGTGAAGACGTGGATGTTATATTAAGAAAGTATGTAATTGTCTAGGCCGATGGAGGATATGATTTTATTAATTTGAGTTACAAAGTAGAACTTATTAATAGATGTATTAATTAAATCTAGTGATGATGATAAGGAGTGACTTTACAAGGAACTCAGATGATAATTTTAATATAAAACAACTTTTTTGAGACCATTGAATAATCATTAATAAGCTGCACCTAATGAAAAACAGTAATGTTTTTTTAATAAAGTGTCCACATGAGGTGTAGTTCAACCGGTAATCTCTCCCTTCAAAAAATGGGAGGTGTAAAGTTTGAACTCCCATGACCTCATTTGATGTGTCCTAAGGGCAGTGGATATCACCTGTGAATTTTTTACGTTGGATTTCCTACGATTTTCCAAAAATTGAAAAAAGTAAATTAAAATGTTCACTACTTAATATTTTGTGAGAGGTGAGCCCTTAGGTTTTAGACCTAGATATAAATTGGCTTAGTTTTGGTTCCAACTTGGTCCAAGCAGCACATACCTCTACTAGTTGACACCTCACTTGTAAAACTACATCAAACAGGTCGTAAACGATGTGGTTTTCTTGTAAAGAACACCTTCAAATTTGTCCTCTATACCCTTGCCAATCACCCAGCCATGGGAGACATGGATGAACAATCTTTCAACTTCAACTTCTCGTCGATTTTTATTGCAGCCATCGGAATGATGACAGCCACGTTTGTGCTTACGGTCTACCACTGCATCAGAGTAGGGTGGTGCAATCGGCCTCAGTCGGCAGCCGGCGTCCGTGGTCAATGGTCACAAGAGGAAGAACAGAGGACGAGTGGCCTAGAGAATTCTTTCATTCAATTAATTCCATCACACATAGTTACCAAAGATGATGACATGATCACTGGAGAACAAATCATGTGTGCAGTGTGCCTTTGTGAGTTTGAGGAAGGCGAGGAGGTCCGCCGGTTGTCGGAGTGCATGCACTCGTTCCACGTTCTTTGTATCGATATGTGGCTCTATTCCCACTCCAGTTGCCCAGTCTGCCGTACGGATGTGACACCGGCAATATCCCCCCGGCAAGACAGGCCACAAGACTAGAAGTTGTATGATTATAATTTATGATATTATCATGCATGATGCCTACTTACAGTCTTGCTTGGATGCATCCATCTATTTACTTGTGTATAAAGTAATTATACATGTTTATAATTACTTAAGTATTGAAGTCTTGGGTTCAATGTCTAGTGATTCTAATGAATAGTCACTTTCTGCAGATTTACTCAGTGTGTGAAGATTGAGAGATTTTCACATACTCCCAAAGACTAGTCGTGTGTGAAGCCTAGACACCTTCGGATCTAAAAAAAACTATACATGGTTATCCTTTTTTTTTCTTTAAATAGGGTGAATTTATTGCAAAACACTCAAAATGGAATGTGAATCCTCCAGTGCCGTAGACAATTTATGAGAAAATATCAGGAATAAGGATGGGACTTTTTGGTATACTAATGGTGATAAAAATCAGATTAAAATGTGTGTATAGTGGTAGATCGTCCACGATATAATAAGTTCTTGCTTTGTAATCAGCTATATTAAAACAAGTAATCATCTTTATAGTAACTTTTGAATCACTTTTCATGAATGGATTTGTTTGGTTCGAAATAAATTGTGGATTCACTTATCGTCATAGTAGTTACCATGAGAATGAGCTCATATGATCATTATCTTAAAAAAATTGTTATATTAATATTCATTGAAAAAAGTGTAGAGTTGTCGAGACTAAATGATGGATTGAAGATTTATATAAACCATCAAAAATTGATTATCTATAGAATCTTTCTGTGTCATGAGAAGAAAGACCACGGTAAAAAGGAAGAATCTATGGAACGTCTACACACAAGGGCTCCATATGCCACCCATTTTATTTTTAATGCATTCTATTAAAACTATTTTTTCCTTTATTGTATTTATTAGAGTGATAATCTAATTTCTTAGAGTTCTAAGAAGCAACATGTAGTGGCTGAATCAAAATATCGAGAAATAACTACTTAGACAAAATTGCATGTTCCTTATATCCCAATAGTAGAACAGGTTGTTGACATTTTCACCAAACGTCTCTGTCTTCACGTCATTTTTTTTCCTTAGAAACAGAGCTACAAACTCACATTTCTCCTTTAGCTTGAGAGGGGATCTGAGACGACTTAGAAATAATTACGTCAAATTCCAAATTTAAAAATTACAACTTTCTTTCCTTTCTATCCCATATTCAAAATTCAAAATTGTATAAAGCTTTTTTTACATTTATATCATATCCCACTAATTTATTGTAAATACAGTTCAGAATCAATATATAGAAGACCTTCATGCCAAAGGATCGCTTAGAAGAGAAATTTCCCTTTCTATTAGTGAGATCAGATCAATTTTTTCATTCAATATAGAAAGAGAAACGACTAACGTAGGAAAGGTCAAATCCCCATTTTTTCCGTCACTTGTCGTCATCACCAGAAAAGAATCCACATCCTTTTTGAACCTAACTCATTGTTTTAACAATTTGAGGAGTGTCGCATGTCCTCTGTGGAAAGAGAGAGAGAGAAGGAGAGAGACTCTGGGTGAATGGCTATTTGATTATGTGAAGTGATAGGAGGATGGGACGGTATGTGATGATCACCAAATGATGAAATCTTAGGTTTTAATCAAAATTAAAACCCCAGTATCTCAAAAAAACTATTGTTGGAAAAACTAGGCTCTAAGACATTCAACTAACAAATAATCCCAATTTCACAAACAAAGGATGAATGTTAAATCTCACCTTGATCGACATTTTTAATGTGGTCGACTCTACGAGAATTTCTCACACTCAAAGGAATAAATTCTTTGAAAGCTCATAAATGTCCATCAAGAATTCAAGATCTCTTCATATTTTAAAAAGAATTGTAATACTCCATCTCTCTACGGGCATATTACCACTACTACGAACTCACAAGTACCACTCTACCGTTATCTTAGATATAAATTATTTTTTTATAAAGGGAACTACGCTTCCCACACGTACCAGACCACGCCCACAAGATAACCAAAACATGATATCAGATAAGCAAATGCAGTGATAAACTCAAGGGTTGTTAGAGTTATTCATTATGGAAATGTCACCAGCTAATTATATATATTCTCTCAAATAAAAATATTGTTAGTGACCCGGCTTGCCGACTCCCTATGTTTGTCAATTCCAAGACTCAGGAAGAAGCACTTACTGGAAGCTTGAAGACTCAAGATCATCAAAATTAAAGATCATTCTCCACCGGATTGAATGTAATGACCCGACCCAAATACAGGGCTTAGGGCTTGACTCAGTGTGATATTGTCAGCTCTGGGCCTCGCACTGAAGTAAGCCCGCACGGTTTTGCATTTGGGCCTGGGCCCACCTTGCCCGGTCCAAAACACGTCACACGAGTATAAGGGAGGCCACCTACTTAAATTCTCCAAATTTTCCTCCTCCACTACCGATGTGGGACTTCTTCCCACATCGGTGGGTAGGGGTTTCACAATCACCTCCCCCAAAGCCTCGAGCAGTCCCCGGCTCGACTCCGGTCCAGCTCAACAACTCTAGGGAAAGAGGAAGGCCCACACAGTCCGAGTGTAGAACCTCGGCTCTGATACCATTTGTAACGACCCGACCCGAATACAGAGCTTAGGGCTTGACTCAGTGTGATATTGTCCGCTCTGGGCCTCGCACACAAGCGAGCCCACACGGTTTTGCATTTGGGTCTGGGCCCACCTGGCCCGGCCCAAAACGCGTCACATGAGTACAAGGGAGGCTATCCACTTAAATTCTCCAAATTTTCCTCCTCTACTACCGATGTGGGACTTCTTCCCACATCAGGGGGTAGGGGTTTCACATTGAAGCTCATCGTTATGGCAATAACAAAACAGATAATTGGCCATAGATGACCTTAGGTGGTACCCACACCTTAGGAGGACCATTCCTAGGCTCAGTTGAACAAATAGTAAAACCATAAAAAACCTAGAGAGGAAGCTGGATAGTGAATTGGAAGCGAACTTGGAAATATGAATTAAGTTTACTGTCAGCTCGACCAGTCGTTATCACCGACTCCTCGGTGGAGACAGGATCAACCCATCGTGGTCAAATACTGGTCGGCCAGATTGACAAAGGTTCTACATCATAGAACTGTCATTCTAGGTATGCCTCTGATCGAGAGTCTCGTATGCACCGAGCCCTCGGTGAAGGGCTGAAATGGCCCCTCGTGGTCAACGACTCGTCGATGATTACTTATGAGTTCTGGAACTTAGAACTCATGTGGACTTTCGAGAAAACTGACATCTCGGTAATTCAAGACTGATCGAGCTAGCAGGACCGACTCCTCGGTAAAGGGCGACATGTCATTCTGGGCAGGACAAGTTTCGGGACATGAAACTCTGTCTGCATGGTGTTGCTTTAGATTGAGACCCTCGTATGGACCGACGTCTCGGTGCCATGACTGTCGACCCATCGGTGACACCGACCTGTCGACCAGGAATTAATAATGCCATTGGGAGTGCATTTAATGTGCAAGGGTCGGGTGGTTGAACGGTAATAAATATGAACACTGACCCATCAGTGCCACCAACCTGTCGGTACTGGACAGTTTGAAAATATTGTGAAGACTCCTATATATATATATATATATATATATATATATATATATATATGAGTGTTGTGTGATTGTTTTATTATCTTCCTTGAACTGATAAGAGTCACACACTCTAAGGAACGATCAACTCTCTTCTGCCTACACCTGAGAATCATATACAATCAATTATTGATTGAGTTAGTGAAAGAGAGAAAGAGAGGAGGAAAGAAAAGATACAAACTAGGAAAGATTGGGTAAAAACCAGTTTCCTGGTCACCCTAGAATTGTGATTGCTTTAAAATGGCTACAAGGAGGAGCATCAAAACACATTGGGTGGATCTTTGAGAAGAACACATCTTCGAGAAAGAGCTACAAGGCAAGTGCTTCTTGGTTTTAATTTTGTTTGTTAAAAGCCTTGTCCCGTGAAAGTTGATTAAAGAGGCTTGGCTCCTGAACTACTATAAAAAATCTAAAGCGTCGTCTCTGGTACAATGGTGGGTGGAATTCCTAGCTGATTGAGTGAGGTGGAATTCCTACTCTAATTGTAAGGGTGTAAGTCTCCACTTAGTGAATTTGGGGATAGCTCAAGGTTGAGCTAGTCCTAACTGTGGAAGTAGGTTGGTTAACCGAACCACTATAAGTCTTGTGTCCTTGTGCTTGTGGTGTTTGTGTTGATTGCATTATCACATTTGCCAACACACATACACTTGATTGTTATATCTGCTGCACATAATTAATCAATCAAGTAAATTTTAAAAGGACCAACGATTTTTACATTGACCTATTCACACCCCCCTTCTCTCTAGGGTCAATAGTGTTCTAGTATCAAGAGAGAACTTTCAAATACGATAAAGTAAATGTAAACTATCAGCATTAGCTCTGGCTCCCTAGGCCTGATCTTGGGACCCATCGGGTCCACCTCCATTGGAGCACCTGTAATGCAAGGGGTGAGCTCAACATGACTAGTGAAAAACATATTTAATATAAGCGTAACACACTGCGTATGAATGTATGGACACACACTAACCATGATACCTACGTGCATAATTCCTACATGTGTTCCAACCTAAGACAAGACTAAGTCTATCATGCCACCTCACAAGCTCTAACCACCCTAACCATAGGGTAACGTCATTAAGTGTCCATACAACCTACACTGGCCACACCAGTAGTGGTGATCTCAGAACAAGATTACAAGTCGGGCTCGCAGACGATGTCTCCATGCCAAACATGAATGACCTCCATCGCCCTCTCACTCATGTGACCCCCAAGAGATCCAAGTTGTCCCATCATCGTATCATATATCATATGACCCCAGGAGATTCGACCGTCCTACACTTGGGTCAACAATCGGTACCACGAGTCGTGTATCACTACCAACACCTCCTCTCGTTATCATGTCATCAGTGCCTCCTCGCACGAGCATATCATCAATGCCTCCTTGTATTCTCATATCATCAATGCCTCCTCTCACCACCATGTTACCAGTGCCTCCTCGCACTATCATATCATCAGTGCCTCATCGCACTATCATATCATCAGTCACGCACTCGTGTTCCATGCTGAATCATAATTTCTGAACCATAGCTCGGCAGCCTAACCCTTTATCCAAAGACAAACTACAATACTCTGGAGAGTATACCAACCAATACTCATACACCTAGAGGTCTAGGTCTACATCCCACGAATGGCCAATGAAGTCCACTCCAAACCCTAAGTACCCATTAATGCAGACATCTATAGACGTGATCAAAAATTTAATTTTGATTCAGGCGGACTCATTATCAAATTAGCAAGTTCGGGGCCTGAGTCGAAAGATGAAAACTTTATTTTTGGTCCAAGCGAGTGCATGGGCAATTTAACATGTGCGGACTTCGAGTTAAAGGAGTTTTTTATCCACAATGACAAGCAATCCTTGATTATTGAAATGGCCAATTCAAGTCAATTTTGAGTTAATCATTCAAATTTTGAAATAATCTCCAACTTTGGCATGAATCCTAAAGTTCTTGGACTATTAAGCATCGCTGTTGGAAACTTTATAGTCCCAAGGCCAACTGGATATAAAGAGGTGGGCCTGTGAATAGCAAGCACGTTGGCTGAGTTGTAGTTAGGATTTGTTTATTTAATTTAGAACTATAGTTTTGAATTCAAATTAAGTAGTTTCTTTTTCTTTTATTTTTCAAAGATGTGTTTTGTTTTAATTAGAATGTGGAGGGTCGGCTCCTAAAAATTAGGGAATAGAGTCGGTTCTTCTTTTCCTATTTAATGAATCGTAGCTTGTAATTTAGGGAGGAGATTTTATGAATAAAATTTGTGTGTTTATTTCTTAGCAAACAATGGTTGTTTTGTGAGTTTCATATGGCAACACCTAGCAGATTTCTGTCGAGTTTCAAGCCCAAGACGTAGCAATTTATTGCAGAATCGTTTGGAGAATACTGCTGCAACACATTGTAGCTTAAGTCCTGGTGTTTTGGTGTTCATCTTTTGACACCTGTGAAGAATCAAGTTGCTGCCCTTATTACAGGCCAACTGTGGCTGATTGAACAACCTTGGTGTTCATATTCTAGAAGGCAATTAGCAAACTAAATTCTAGTCATATCCGTTGGTTGTCAGCCCATATTTTGCTGAGCAGAAACCAGCATAAGTTTGATTTCTTAGGCTCGTTTGTGCAGTCCTACAACCAGCCAAGTTTTATGGGTTTGAGTACAAGCAGATTCAGCATCAGGTATTGTTGTTTCTATGACTATTAAGCATAGTTATTTTAATTTATTTTGCGATCGGGTTATTCAATATATTATTTAAGCTTCCGCTATAGTTCGAGGTTGGGTATTCTGATCCTACCTAGCCTACATCAGAATGGCTATTAGAGCTTTGGAGTCATTTGAGACTCGTACATCGATCAAGGGATAATTATGGCAAGGTGTGACTGCTTTCGTAGCCGACAAGCTGGGAATGGTGATTGGTTCCCTTCTAGTCATAATCATCATGTGAGACGCGCTCGAGAAGATGATTGAGCTGAATTCTCTAAAGACTGCTACAAACAGTTTGATCTGTTATTTGAGTCATGTGCTCATCTACAGAGAGAGATTGTGGCTTTATGAAAGCAAACTAGCCAATACCTTCTCAGTTCGCCATCAATAAGATCCAGGTACTCTAAATATTCATCTTCTGAAGAAAGTTCAGGTGAAAGTTTAGAAGAAAGTTCAAATGAAAGCTTCTACTATCACAGACATAAGGCAAGACATGCAGTCAGACAGCTTGAGGGGAGGCAACGAAATGTTCGTTTTGTCGATGAAGAAGACACGGCAACACACATCGACACAATTGACTTAGATTCCTCTAGTGAGGAAGAGGTCGATGAGTTCGTGGGAACAGACTCCATGAGTGTGCAACTCTTGGAAACAGTGCAGGAACATCCAATTCATATTGGTGAACCCCAAGTGGACGACATACACCACAATAACACAGAGCCGAGGCCATCAATGAATTTGTGTTTTGTGATACTCATTCCACGAGAACATTGGGCGAGCAAAGACCTTATGTCGATCCAATGTGGGACGAACACATGAACCAGTTGATTATACCTAGTATCCCACTAGTGCTAGTAGTTCATGAAGCTACGGTAGATACAGGTGCAGCAGAAGGATGTATTCGACAATTTGAGGCAAGTTCCATCTTGAAGCATGAATTTGAGACACCATCTTGAGACACAATCCAGTGATCAGCAACTAGAAGGTGCTATTGACAAAGGCGACAAAGATTGGTTCGTACAGGTTCTTACACTGGGGATAGATGGCCGGCATCTTGTGGACTCAAACCACACCATCCGGCCATATGTTGACCTTATTTGGGAAGGTTATGAGAGCGAGTCCTCCGCACCTACTATTCAATCACTTTTGGTAGGCTCCGAGGTGACATCTCCTAAAGTGGGTAGTCCACAGAGATTGATCATTCAACATGATGAAATTTTATGGAAGCATGGAAAACAGGTTATGATGCAACCGTACCCCCTTCATTCATTAACCTCCTAAACTCGAGGACGAGTTTCTACCGGGAAAGGGAGAATGATGCGGACATCTATAGACGTGATCTAATTTTGATCCAGACGGACTCATTATCAAATTAGCAAGTTTGGGGCCTGAGTCAAAATATGAAACTTTATTTTCGATCCAGACGGGTGCATGGGCAATTTGGCATGTGAGGACTCCGAGATAAAGGATTTGTTTATCCACAAGGACAAGCAATCCTTGATTATTGAAATGGCCGATTCAATGCAATTTTGAGTTAATCATTCAAATTTTGAATTAATCCCCAACATTGGCATGGAACCTAAAGTTCTTGGGCTATTAAGCATTGACGTTGGAGACTCAAGAGTCCTAAGGCCAACTGGATACAAAGCGGTGGGCCTGTGAACAACAAGTACGTTGGATGAGTTGTAGTTAGGATATGTTTATTTGATTTAGGACTATAGTTTTGAATTCAAATTAAGTAATTTCTTTTTCTTTTATTTTTCAAAGGTGTGTTTTGTTTTAATTAGAATTAGGAAATAGAGTCGTTTGTTCTTTTCCTATTTAATGAATTGTACCTTGTAATTTGGGGAGGAGATTTTATGAATAAAATTTGTGTGTTTATTTCTTAGCAAATAATAGTTGTTTTGTGAGTTGCATACGGTGTTTTGTTTTAAATTTATACTCGCAAGCGCACGAATCGTTTATAATATAGCTTTAGAGTGCGAGGTCGAACCCATCGGAACTTAGGAAAATATATCCATGAAAAATATACCATTGAATTATATATTTTCAAAAATTTAGAAAACATGGAAATAAATGTTAAATATGGAATTATTTCTCTACTCTAGGAAATCTAATTTTAATTTAGAAATATTCTAAAAATAGAAAATAAGTCCAAAAATAGGAACAACATCTAAAATTAGAAATTAATCATTCAAGAGATCTAATTTTGATGGAAAACACAAAATTCATCTAATTTCAATTAAGATGGTGAAATGAATTTAAAAATATAAATAATCTTAATCTAACTTAGAACACAAAATTAAGATGCAATAAATTAATTTATCAACCTACTTCTACAATTTTCAAGAATTTTGAATTTATAAACAAAAATAAAATTAAAAACAACTCAAACTACCTCTGTACATATTTACAATGGAATTGGATTAAAAATTCAATGAGGCATTATTATCCATATTTTAACAATAAAATAATGGCCTAGAACATGAAGCTCATGTAAATTATTTAACAGGCATTCATATCTATCATTCATTAAAATTCTAAATATGAAATCTATGAAATCCATTTAACAAAGAAAATTCAATTTTGGCCTTAGGCTTAGGTAAAATTTCTACTAGTAATTCCGAATCTAAAATACTCTCACTCTTCAAAAGAGCATTAGACTGGAAACTTCAAGTTCTACCAATTATAAAAGAATCACACTTTCCTTGAATTTCTTAGAAAAATAAACAACATAAAATCATGAAAAAAATGGAAATAAAATTGA
Source organism: Chimonanthus salicifolius (assembly GCA_013350335.1). Taxonomy (NCBI): domain Eukaryota; kingdom Viridiplantae; phylum Streptophyta; class Magnoliopsida; order Laurales; family Calycanthaceae; genus Chimonanthus; species Chimonanthus salicifolius. The sequence continues at coordinate 33,614,215 of CM023539.1, forward strand.
AATTTTCATTACACATGAAAGAACAATTGGAAAACCATAATTCTAATTCTCACATTCTCTTATTGATTAAAGCATTGGAATAAAAATTACAATAGAATTAGAATTTTGGAATTTAAAAAGACAAGAAAATACAATGAGAAATTAAAATCACCAACCTCAAGAACCCAATGTGAAAATCAAAATTGTCAAAGTCTTCTCTTCTTCTTTTCAATCTCTCTCCAAAGCCTAGCCAACCTTGAAATTCTCTACCCAAGTTCAATTTTCTCAATGGGACAGGGATAGTATTTATAGATGAAAGGAGGTGGAGTGAATGACTTGGATTTAAAGATTTAGATTTAAATAAAGCAAGTGACACTTGGAGAGATGATATGGTTTGTGCTAAACATGGAATGGCTTAAAGGAGGCAAGGAGGTGGAAAAAATAGTAAAATTTGTGCAAGGAAAGTGGGTGTAAAATCCCATTTTTTACACATATACCACCTTGAAGCTCATTTTGACCTAGTTACCTTCCAAATCACAAAATTTCGTAAACTACAAAGTTGTAGCTCTTGATACCTTCTTTCCAACGCAATAAGAATAGCCATAATCGGACATCGTAGTGGAACGTTATGGTCAAAGTACTGAAGCTATGTCAAATCTTCCTTCTTTTTCTCCACTTTTTATTTTGTTTCTTTTTCCTTAATCCACTTGGCAAATTAAAAAATCCCCTTATAATGACTTGTAAATTTCGAATTTCCTTATATGGATCTTGAGATGATGAAAATAGACTTCACACATGTGGAATTCTTCATGAGCTTTTCTTAATGGGCTTAATAATTGAACTTTTAAAAGTATGGCAAATCTAATAATTTCACCACTTACATTCAATTCTAAAAATAACTAAATTGATTGAAACTCTCATAAATGGATTTAAATTAATTAGTCTACGAATAAAACCCCTAAAATTGTGCTAAAATAATTATTAAAAATTTCAACTTTCCAAAAATATTAACTTATGCTCATAAATTGCAAAATTCACCATTTGAATTCTCATATCTTGTATTTCCCTATAAATCCTGCAAAACTTCCAAAATCCCATTAAACATATCCTAAAACACACAAAACAAGGGCTAACTAGTCCAAATAGAAGGGTAAAATATTCAATTTCATGTGCTCATCATACGGCAACACCTAGCAGATTTCTGTCGAGTTTTAAGCCCAATACGAAGCAAATTATTGCAGAATCGTTTGGAGAATACTATTGCAACACGTTGTAGCTTAAGTCTTGGTGTTCATCTTTTGACACCTTTGAAGAATCAAGTTGCTGCCCTTATTACAGTCCAACTGTGGCTGATTGAACAACCTTGGTGTTCATATTCTACAAAGCAATTAGCAGACTGAATTCTGGTCATATCTGTTGGTTGTCAACCCAGATTTTGCTAAGCAGAAACCAGCACAAGTCTGATTTCTTAGGCTCGTTTGTGCAGTCCTACAACCAGCCAAGTTTTACGGGTTCAAGCACAATCAGATTTGACATCGGGTATTGTTGTTTCTGGGACTATTAAGCATAGTTATCTTAATTTATTTTGCGATCGGGGTTATTCAAGATATTATTTAAGCTTCCACTATAGTTCGAAGTTGGGTATTCTTATCCTACCTACCTTACATCACCCACACTGTACTAAGGGGAGTTTTTATGTCCTGATATAGTCACTATGTACCAATATACTAACTACACACATGATAATTACGTCTATGGATATTATCATCCAAAGCATGCTTCCTATCAATAATCATAGTAGGCAACAACATCCATTATCTACCATATGCAACTCTACAATATAATAACATACTATTAATCCACACACATAGCAGGTTAACACACAATCTAGCCAATTATGCTACTACGAGAATAGGATACCAGTACCTCAAATGGGCCCCTTGCCAATGATCATAAGTGGCTTATAACATAAAGGGTTCCCCATTGTCAATACTTTATGTCAAAAAATAATAGATAGTTATATGCAGGTTATGCATACTAAAGCAAGTGTGATAAGTCCTCTCACCTAAGTGGAATAAGTAGTGGGGTGTTGCAGGGGAGAAAGCCTAAGTCCACAAGTGTCTCCGTGAACTGAGGAAACTGTGGAAACCAAACAAGCATAAAAAACTCATTGGAGAAGAATCCGGAAAAACACCAAATCCAAGTACCCTTTGGAAGTTCAAGGGTCAAGGCTCGAAACTTCCGGACTGTTGGAATGTCCGAACCCTATACCTCAGTGTTAACCTAAAGGTAATTTTGATGATAACAAAGAATTAACTTATTGTTGGAATATATTTAGAGTTTTACTATTAATTATAATAATTATGTTATTAGGATTCCTAGTTTGAGTTTATCTCTAATTAAGAGGTGTATTTGATTTATATTTAGTGAAGTGTTTGAGTCTGAGTGTGATAGCCCTAGAGTCGGCTAGATGTTATATTTACAGGTAATAGTTTAGATATTCAATACAATACAGATTATTTCTTTCTACATGGCCTCAGGGCAGGTTATGATTCTGATTTGAGAGTCATTTCACGTGGGGTTTTCTTTCTCTCCCTCTCCCAGAGGAATCTCGCTGGCAGAGGGAGGAGAAGTTATGCACTTGCTTCCTCTCAAAACAAAAAAAATCTTGCCGCCAGATATCTGAGAGTTCGTTCTCACCGCTGCTATCTCCCTCGATTTTTGGGTTCCTGTTTGCAACCCCAAACTCTCACACGTTCATTCCAACTAGAACGATATTGGAGAACAACAGCCGAGATGTAGCTGCCTCATCTTTCATCGGACGCGAGCAAGAAAACATAAAGGGAACCAAACAAGTAGCATCAGATTCCATTCCCGACTCCAACGATTCTGTTTTCAAGAGTGAAAGAATAACGGCAGGATCCTCTTTCAATCTTGAATCTGTCCTTGCTGCCTTTTTTCTTTACCTCTCTGCAGTCCTCTGCTTGAGAACGCCGTGATCTCCTCTCAAAATAGCGATCTCTTCTTAGAACAGAAACCGGAACCAGATCTGTTCTCGTCACGACTCAGATGTGAGTTCCTGACCTTGTCCACCGCCGTGTTGGACTCGTGCTACTCTCTCTTACTTTTTGTTCACCGTCCGATGCTGCATCCTTGTTCCTGCAACCCCAGATCTACTGGGTCTACTGCCTGGCGCCATCTCCATTGTCTTCTCCACAGAGCTAGATCTAATTGGAATTGTTTCCGACCACTGCGAAAATCATATCTGGTTTTTTCGCCATTGCAGATCAAAGCCAAGCCTCTGCTGCCTGGCGGTCTTGCTATTGTTATCTCTGTATGTCCGTTACTTCAGCTCATAGATCTGGATCAATGCGTTGCATCATGTTGCCTTCGTCTGAGAAGCTTACACCCTTCGTTGCCACGCCTCTACTGCCACCGATATTCTTTGGTTCGAGTCTAACCTTGACTGCGCACCACAGCTCAGCAGCACTTGCATCTCCGTTTCTGCCAGATCTAAATAGTTTTCAGATTTGTGAAGGCACACGAGGCTGCTCTGTTCTCTAGATCTAGTCGTTCTTCTCAGATCTGAAACTGGACTCAATCCAATCAATATGTTTGGCAGCACTCAAGTTTGTTCTCAGCAATGAGAACCAGATTTCAAAAAAAAAAAAAATCAAACCAGATCTGGTTGTTGGACCCGTGCTCTGCTTCTGCTGCATGTTGTCCTTCACGAGACAAGAGATAGGTGGTTTTGCAAAGCCGCTCTCTTTTTAGATTTGGGATTCTCTCTGTTTCAACTCTGCCACATCTGTGTAGATCTGTTAGTTTGACCGCCACCCTCAAGTCGTGGCACACCCAGATCCAACAGAAATCCACCATCTTGACTGCTACTAAAGCGTCTTTCGTCTATTTTGCAGTAAAAAAATAAAATAAAATCGTTTCTGTTGCTGGTTTCTGCAACCCGTCGCTTAGCTGCTTCTACTGCCCGATCTGCTGTTTCCCTCTTTCTCTGAAAGAGATAACAAAGGAAAATGCAAGATTTACTACAAAGTCGATATCATAGAAATCGAACTAAAAAGAGGGGGAGACAGGTGAGGCACACAAGCCTCTTTGTTTTTTGTGCATTTTTCTCGGATCTTCTCAGATCTGAGACAGTTCTTCTCAGATCGTTCGAGTCCTTCCATAGATGATGGAGATCTTGGCTGGACTGGTTTACTAGGCTCCTCGCATTTCCAAATACGAGACAAGCCACATTGTGTGCAGTAATCTTATGTTCATTCTCCTTAAGCAGTTCTTAGATCTGTGGAGCACCCACCTGAAACTGTCAAATATTTTTCAGCCTTCTGAATTGTTGCTGATTCCGTTGCTGTTTTTGACCTTTGGTCTGCCTTCTCTGTACTGATTTTGTGTTCTCATCGTCATTTTTTTTTTTTTTTTGGTTTCTTCTCGCCACAATTTGTGCCAAGAAGAAAGGGAGAGAGCTGAAGAAAGAGACACAAATTGTCTTTTTTCCTCCTACTTTGTTGAAGCCGAAGAAAGGGACGCAACTTGCCCTTCGTTCGAGCACAACCTTTTTGGACACTTGTCCAACTGTGGAATTCATCCACTTATTTATTTGGAGGACTTTGATTCGTCCCCGCTTTTGCTAGCCTTTCATAGCTACAGCCTTATTTGCTGGTTTTTATGACTTTAGCCATTGTTTGCTTGCCTTTTATGGGTACAACCCTATTTGCTGGCCTTTATGACTTCAGTTTTTGTTTGCTGACCTTTTATTGTTACAGTTTTTTATTTGCTGGCCTTTATGACTACAACCATTATTTGCTGGCCTTTACGGCTACAACTCTTTTGTTTGCTGGCCTTTACGACTATAGCCTTTTATTTGCTGGCCTTTGTGACTATAGCCATTGTTCGCTGGCCTTTTATGGGTACAACCCTATTTGATGGGGTTTATGACTTCAACTTTTGTTTGCTGGCCTTTTATGGTTACAGTTTTTTTTTTGCTGGCTTTTATGACTACAACCATTATTTGTTGGCCTTTACGGCTACAACTCTTTTGTTTGCTGGCCTTTACGGCTATAGCCTTTTATTTGCTGGCATTTGTGACTATAGTCATTGTTCGCTGGCCTTTCCAATCTGATTGATCGATGTGATGGCTTTGGCCCCTTATTTTTCAGGCTATTCATCGCTTGTGTTTATCGCATATTGTGATCATTGTTTGCCGGATAATTGTTTTATGGCCACTGCCATCGTCAGAGCCTCTTTATCTATTTCAGGCCACCATCGGTGTTCACCCCCTGTCATATTTGAAGCCAATCAAAGCTGCCACTTCAACAAGTTTTGCATCCAATCAGTGTGCTGCTTCAACAAATCTTCGTGGCCAGTCGATATGTCACTTTTGCAGTTCACCTGATGTTTCTTCACATTTCAAGCTTCGCGTTCATCTACGCTTCAGTTTGCGGGGGTTTGTTGGAATATATTTAGTTTTAATATTAATTAGAATAATTATGTTATTAGGATTCCTAGTTTGGGTTTACTTCTAATTAAGATGTGTATTTGATTTATAATTAGTTAAGTGTTTGAGTTTGAGTGTGATAGCCCTAGGGTCGGTTAGAGGCTATATATACATGTAATAGTTTAGATATTCAATACAATATAGATTATTTCTTTCTACACTTATAATACTAATGCTTTCATTGAAGTAAAATTATAGAAAAAATTTCTCGAGCATGCTCCAAAGAAGCAGCTCGGCATCCTCAAAGGAGTCAAGAGACAAACAAGAGTTCGTCATTGTCGAGTCTTGTTGTATTGTGTTTCTTGTATTTGTGATTGATTGTATATTTATTCTTTGAGGTGTAATTTGTATAATTCTAGTAGACTGTGCCCATACCTTACCTCTTAAAGTTCATCAACTATATCAAGTTAAGACAAAAAATTGTGACTATGAAAGGCAGAGCAATAAGCAAGCATAAATTCACTCAGTCTCCTCACTTCTCTCTCCAAGCACAACCCATAATAAATGCAACTCACTATATGGACATAATCTCCAATTTAAAGAATTCATAAGGGAAGTGATTTGTGCAACACCCACCCCACCCCCCACCCCATTTTAACGATGGTGCACCACTGCACCCTTCAATTGTTTTTTCCAATTTTGCCCCCCACTCACCTTTTCTCCATTTCCACCATTTTTGTTTCCGCAAAACACACAGCATTTTCCTATACCTTCAGCGCATGTTTTTTTCTGCGAGGGAAGTCTTCTTCTGCCTCCATCGCTTGCATCCTCCATCTCGGAAGCTGTAGAAATCCCTCTCATTTGGTTCATGTTGATTGTAATTATAAAGTGATCAATGTCAAATATCCAGGTATTGAAGGCCTTTTGAATGGCAAGAAGCTTAAAAGGCCATCTGTGGTTGGTCCTTCAATTACATCATTCAATACTAAAAGCTTTAGTAAGGTTATGCTTATGCTTGTATAATTAAAGATTGCTGAGAGGGGTCCTGGTGCCTTGGCTCACTAAGGTGAAGGAGCTCTGAACTGAAACTGTTAAACTGAGCCAAAAAATCAATCACATTCTCGTGCAATAAATTGCAAAATGAACATGAACTGAAACTGCTAAACTAAGCAAAAAATTCTCTTCTATAGAGCCCATATTTTCGATACACAGAAATCCAATGCTGCTCTAAGAGTCTAAGAGGAAATCCGAGAAGAATCGAAGTTGTTAGAAATAAGCGCGGATGCGCACAGGAAGGAGGAAGAGAGACGTTGCTGCGTGGAAGAGAGAAGGATTTCTACAGCTTCCGGGATAGAGGATGCTAGTGATGGAGGAAGAAAAGACTCCTTTGCAGAAAAAAAAAAAAAAAAAAAAACGTGCATGGAAGGTGTAGGAAAACGCTCCGTGTTTTGCAGAAACAAAAATGATTGAAATGGAGAAAAGGTAGGTTGGGGGCAAAATTTGAAAAAACAATTGAAGGGGTGCACTATCATTAAAATGGGGGTGCACAAATCACTTCTCTTCATAAATCCATAAAATATTTTTTAATTTTCTATTAATATTATATAACATAGTTTGTAAACCCATTGATCATGTTAAAAAGTTATTGTTTAAATATATTTATTTGAAAATTCATTCTTGGATTTCTATCATTTGATTTATATTCGTGAAACAGATAACAATAAAAAATTTAGAAAAATAATTTTAAATGATCAAAATTTGAGGTTTCAAAATTGAGTTAGTTGATCTAATTATTGTGATCTTTATGAATCTCGTATTCAAAGACATACTTTTGCAATTAATGTAATCTTTTATGAGCTTCATGTGTATTTTAATGCTATAAAAGTTTAAAATTAAAAAGGAAATTTAAGCTATCAACATTTAGAAGTTTAAAAATATGCCTCCATTGATTAATGTAAGATGATTAAATTAATGCTACAAAGGAAAGTGACACGAGCAATAGTTTCAACCATCATTCCTTTATCAATGTTCTTCTTAATAAACTCATACTAGTAGCAATGACATGATTCACATTATAGATGGATCACATAGAGTAGGACATGTAGTAGAGAATAACATGTTTATTTTATTTTTGTTAATAAAAGAGAAATTGATATGGCAGATTATTTTCGATGATAAACATTGAATTTGTTCTTTGTCTGCTTGTCATTATGTAAGTGATGAAGAGGTACACTGATATCTCTTATCATAAAAAAATTGTTAATTTTACATCGTTATTTTTTCTCTTTTTTAAAAACTAGATTTAATATTTTATCATTTAATTCATCTTTATCATTAGAGTAATTATGTTAAGAAAAATATTTATTCAATAATTTATTTTTAATTCTAAAACTTAAAGGACTAATATAATTTAATGAGTACTATTTTTAAGAAGTTTGATATTTCAAATGATAATACATACATCTACAATTATTTGAGGTCACCCTAGGAATTTTGATAGAGTAACATTTTTCTCTCAAAACTTGATATTCATACACTCCGTAATGAGTTGGTTTCAGGGCTAGTTTGATAGTGGATTTCATTTAAAGAATGAGATTATCAACATGACATTAGTATGAAAATAAACATTTAAAATATTTTATGATACTTCATAAAATCTTGGCAAATATAGGTATAATAATAACTCCTGCTGCATGGCACGCAAGCTCTAGACTTCTATTGAATCTTTTGGTATTGTAGCATCCCACAGTTTATAGTGTTACTGAACACAATATAACATTTGGAAAAATTTAAAGATTGATTTGCCATTATAAAATTTAACAACTTCAATAAATTTGAAATGATCAAATTACTTTTGAATTTGTTAATATATAACATATGCTGATAGGTGGTACCTTAAATTGTATTTAATGATACTAGAAGATCCAAACTTGACATAGCTTAAAAAATCCGTTGATACGGTGTGTATAGATTGTTATTAATGGTTTTTTTGAGAATTGATACATATTAGCCGATATGTATTGGTGCATAGAGGGCCCACCGGGCCATGTGCACGCAAGGATTTTTGTCGTTCACACCCGGATTTTTGTCGTGTGCACAGTGCACACGATTGGCCCGATTACATTTTGTTCTTTTTTTCCAACTTCTTTGGGGCCCACAACGGTCAAAAACTATTTTTTATAAAAGGAACACTCTACACAAACCCTATCATACCCTATGAAGTCCATTAGTCGGCCGATATTTGCTCCTCAATCTCTCCATATTTTTTTCTCAATTTCATTTCTTTGAATTTTAACTTGAAAAAAAAAATGATTTTTGACTCTTTTTAGATGATCCGTATTATTGATGCTCGAATTCCTTGCTGGACCTACTAGTAGTGAAAGTTTTTCATGGATTTTCTTTTTTTAAAAAATTTATTTTAAATTATCGATTTGGTAACTTAAAACCAACATTTGAACATATAAATGATCACTTCTTAATTATAAAATTACATATTTATGAAGCCCATAATTTTTTTATTTTCTATAATTTTTTGAAAGAAAAATAAAAATGAATAAGAGAAGAAAAAAGTATTAGTACCTTTCTAATACAACATATTTGGTGGGATTTTTAAATCTCTCCCTCAACATTAGCACATTTCTCTCTCCCTTTTTTGTCAAAAATTGACAAAGGGTGCCTCAAAACAACAATAAATAATCATAAAATCCAATTAGTGCCTACAAAAATAAATACACCAATATTATCACATTGGCACAAGTTAATTAGGTTTTCTAGATCGTTCAAGTTTTTAGATTCCATTTGAAATTTTGATCCAAACTTTTTTTCTCAAATCTACGGAAGTTGGGCATTTTTATTCTACCTCTTAGAACATTTGGCCCATATCCTGTAGATTGAGACAAGACACTCATTAAGATGTTCCAATCCATAACATTTGGAGGTCTTGTCATACCCCTATAAGATGCACCAATGTAGGGATGATGTGTGCAGTGTTATGCTTTGTGTCTCTTAGAAAAATCTACATTATTGAAATGTTTTTCCGTTTTCCTCTTATCAAAGTGGGTGTAGCTCAACTAGTTGCCTCCCGCCTCAGGAAGCGGGAGGTTGCGGGTTCGAGCTCCCATGACCTAACCTTGGTGTGCCCTAGGGGTAGTGGGCTCACCCATCGGGGATTTACATTGGGTATCCCGCGGTTTCTCACATGTAAATTAAAAAAAAAAATGCGAGATTTTCCTTTCCAATTTTCTTTGATAGCGTTACTTCTTTTCTTTGCACTTTAAAGATGATTTACAATATAACGTATAACCCAATCTTGTCATCATGAGATTGATTATTGGCTTTCAAAGTAGTATGCACACAGACTCTCAAGGGATTGATCTTTATTTCTAACTTCTGTTGATGGTGTTGAAACTGTGAGGATTTTAGAATTTTCATTAATAGTTATACATTCATAAACTCTTTCAAGATATTTATATTCCCATGCTTCCTTGGTTGTTTCAAAAGTCATAATTACTTTCAAATCATTGGGGGAAACAACACACATGATGGCATTAAGAGCTTTGAAATTTTCATGATCCAAGCTTCTATCAATGTCATCCCAAATGTTCAAAAATTTGGTCCTAGTCTTTCCTATTGGACCTATGGTTACTTCATCTATAGGATGCGACCAACCTCTTATGATGGCTTCTCAAGTAGTGTCGTCTAGGCATATTAGAAATATTTTCATTTTTATTTTCTAATCAGTATAATTGGAGCCATCAAGGTACAAAGGTCTTTCTACAACTAAACCTTCATCCAAATGCACAGTTCTAGCAAAAGAATTAACTCCAGACGGTTAATTCAAATACGGAGTAACCTTGCTCTTGGTACCACTTGTAAATCAAGGCTAGACCAATGCACAGAGTCTTTTACCAATTTTAATCACTTTTTAAATAGAATAATTATCAAACTTTTGTGCAGCGAAAAATATTAATATGTGTGAGTGAGTAATCAATAATCCATCAAAACAAATCAACAAACACCACATATGCACAACGATATATAGTGGTTCGGTTCACCTGAACATACATCCACTCTCGGACTCACCCAACCTTGAGTTATCCGGAACTCACTATGATAGGCTAAATTGCCCTAACATTACACATCTAGATTTTGAAAGGTTCGACCTTCCTAGTCTAATATGTGACTCCTATTTTTTTATAGTGATTCTAACGTAGAATTCCTTCATTAATACAATTTATATCAGCTCCTGTGTCTAATAGGGCTATTAATTTTTTATTATATCCATCTTCTAATTTTAAATTTATTTTCACATGCCATTTTCTGTATGTTATTGTAGTTAATTCGTTTAACAAGATATCTTCTATATTTCCTACATTTTCAGGATTCGAGCATTATCTTTTTTCTTCAGTTTTAATATTTGCATTTATTTCTAGTATTTCTAATCTCATTTTATGTAAATCAAGGTTTCTTTTTAATTCTTTAATTTCATTATTTAAACTTTTAACTTCTTTTTATAAATCTGTTATCGTTATGGGTTTTGATTCTTCTTCATAATTAGTTAAAGTCTTATATATATTAATTATTCTTATTGGTCTTATTATCTTTCGTTCTAGTTGAGAAGTTTTTTCTGATTCATTTTGTAATTCAATTATTTTAGAGATCATTTCCTTTTGTTTTTCAGGATTTTCTATTTGCATAATTGTGTCTAAAGTTAATTGATCCTTTTTACTTAAAACATTTATTGAAGGGGAGTCAGAATCTTCTAAATCTATGTCTTCATAGCCATCAGAATCTTCATAAGTTCTAATTAGAAAGATATTACATTTACAATTGGGATCTTCTTTGCATTTATTTGTTTTATTTAGGTCAAATTGATCTATTAAATTGTTAATTAGATTATTTTCACTTTCTGATTCACTAGGTTGATTGGAAAATTCGGATTCATTATCGCTTTCACCTGTTGATAAATTTAATTCGTTTACTTTTTCTAAGATAGCTTTCATACCTTTTTTATAATTTCTGTTTTTATTTTTATAACAGTTATTAGCAAAATGACCTGTTTTTCCACATTTATAACATTTATCATTAGAGGTTGGTTTTCTTTGGCTTGATTCAGGCTTATTTTGTTTTTTAAATGGTCTTTTGTCATATCTTTCATTTTGTTGAGGTTTTTTATAGTTTCTTTTGGTAATATATTCTTGTTTTTTATTTTTAAAGGTCTTATTTTTATATTTAGGAGTCTTTCTTTTTTCAGATTTAAAGGGGTCAAACTCATCACAGAAATCACCCATCTCTTTTTTGCTAAAATATTGTTCAGTTTTAATTTTCTTTTCTAATTTTAAATTATTACAGATTTCTAATCCTACTTGCTTGACAATTTGGTTTAGTTCAGCAAAGGTATATTGTCCATATTGAATTTCTCTAATGTTATTTTTGTTTAATTTGCTTTTACCTTTTTTCCAAATAATGGGGGTAAACCTACAATATATTTTTCTCTCCAGTAGACATTTTGAGAATCTTCTAACTTATAAATAGAATTCATAAAATAGTTATTATATTCAGAGAATTGTGACATAGATCTATATCTTAAATTATGTAAATAATCTCTTATGTTTTGATTAAGTCTAGGGTACCTTCCTATAAATTGCTTCGCTATATTAAAGATTAAACATTCAACACTGTCATTTATAGGTTGTCCGTTAACTCTTAATATTAATTCGCAATCATCATTTTTCTTTTTGCTTTCTAATATTAACCTTTTTTGTTGATCTGATAAATAACTATTCCACCAATCATACATTTGTCCAGTAAAATCAGAAATTATTAAGTCGCTAATGTCAGCCCCTTGATTTAAATTAGTTCTTAATATGTTAGCATACATTTGCATTTTTTGAAGTACTTGCATTTTTTGTCCTATAGATAATCCATCTATGTTCCATTCGTATATGCTACTACCATCAAAAGACTTTGGGTTGATTGTTTGTGGTTACTCTATTTTTAGAAAATTTGGTCTAGTTTGATTTTTAAATTTTAACTTATTTACTTCAATAATTTCAGTATCTTCTGTGTCTTCGATGTTTTCCATTTTTATCATAGAAACGCTTGGTTTCTCGTCTAAGCTTTTTAATTTCTTTTTTAGATGTGCTATTAATTCATTTTCTGAATCTAGTTGAATTGGTTTTTTTTTAGGGATAACGTTAGGATTTATTTTTATTGGATTAATAAAGCTTTTTTCGATTATTAGTTTTTCTTTTTCTTTTTTAGGTTCAATAGGATTTTTATTTTCAATTTTTTCTTCTATCCTATTAGTTTGTTCAACAATTGATTGTAAGTACAAGTTGGTAAAATTATTTTGTTTCATAATATGGGCAAAGAATTCAGGCTTTGGAGGTGTTTTATCATTTATTGTGGATACATCTTTGTAAGGTGTGGCTCCCATTGTTAAGGACAGTTTTACATTTTCTTGTGGAGGATGAACACTTTTTATTTTTTCTCCTTTAGAGGTTGACCAAACATTTTCTCTAGCTTTTAGCATTTGTAAGTATTTTTGTTCTTGTAGATTATTTTTATTTAATTTAAAATCATACCATTCAAAGAAACTCATTTGTTTTCTCAATATTTTTAAGTCTTTTATAAAAGCTTCTTGTAATTTTTTGATTTTTTCGATGTCAAATTTTTCTAGTAAACACATCTATTATTGGGTCAAACATCATTTCAGGTTTTAATATGGCTTCTTCTATTTTAAAATCTTCTTCTATTAATAATTCTTCTAAATTGTCTATTTTTATTACTCCTACCATATCTTCATGTGTTAAATTTATTGTTTCAGTATTAAATCTTCAATCCGATGATAAACAGGTTGAGCACCTCCAGCTTGATTCTATTCTTGATTAGTTGGGAAACTATAATTTGGATATGTGTTATAGATAGGAGGAATTGGAGCATGTGTTTTAGGGGTAGAAGGCTTTTCATCTTCGAACTTAATTTCTATAGTTTCGTCATCATGTTGTATTATACTATTGGCTTTTGATTCTATCTTTGGAGCAGGTTGACAGAATTCAGTTAATTTCCAATCTTTTAATATTTTAATTTTATCAGGTGTTGGTCTATGAGGAATTATTGCTTTATTTCTAAAATCTGTTTGAAAGAGAGTACATTCATTTTTAATTAAATTACTATAGGCAATATTTGAATTGAAAGAGTTCATAGCTTTATAATAAATTCTATACATTATTCCAATATTTTCACTACCTGGATCCATATCAAAACCTTGTCTTTTAACAACTAATTCTACAGCTTTATGTATATTATGACTTGTTAAAGGAATTGTTAAATCTAGAATACAATTAAAGAAAATTAGTCCTTCAGCAAAATTAGAGGAAACTAAACCATATAAAGCATCTTCAAAATTGTTGTCTTACATCCTATTAACACACATGCCAACCCAAACGATTGACCTTCCTTTTTGGAATATTTCCTCTCCCTAATCAAGGGATTGTAATTGATTCTTGTAATAGATTATTGCCTCCATTAGAGAGGCCTGTAACACTAAAAATACTAGTGTTAGTGGAATAGACATTAAGCAGTTATTCTACATGGTACAGAGTTAGTCCTTCCTCTGACCTAATTATTTCCCTCTCCTTCTCTAATTATTTCCATCTCCTTCCCTGCCCTGTTTCTTCTTTTCCCGTGGCAGCCCACATCACTGCCTCTTTCTTCCGGCCGCTGCCACTACATCCCACCGGAGCTGTCCTTCGATCCCGCTTACCACTGTTTCCGGCGGCCCCCTATTCCAGATCTCCTCAGATCCTCCTGCAACTGCCTTCCTGTAGCCCTTCCTTTTCTGATCTACCCTCTTTACAGACACTGCTCACTGCCCGGCCTAACCTTCTTCTTCAGTGCCGCCCGCCATCGCCGATCAGATCTCTACACCGCCATTCCTGATCTTCCTCTTCTCTGGTACGTTTCTCGCCTACAATCTTTCTCCCTAGCACGGCAGATTTCGTAGACTTTGCCTCCCTGTGCTCTGCCTCCCTGTTCTCGGCTCACACGATAGATCTACTCTTCTCCTTTCGCCTGTGATCATGGCACGGCCGACTCTCCTGACACATCTGTCTGTTCGCCGTTCCTCTTCTCTGTGCAACCTGTCACTCCGGCTGTTCCCTTCTAGCAATGAACCAGATCTGAAATCTAGATCTCGTTTGAAGACTGCACCTTCTCTGCCATCCTGCACTCTTATCCGCGGCTACTTCCTGCGGCACGAACCCTCTGATTGCTTGAGCTCTACTCCATCGGACCATCTCCGGCCACAACCCTCTTCCCTCTGCTCTGTTCTCCATTCCGAGCCTCTGCTAGCTGCTGCCTGCGTCACCCTCCGCATCCCGCACTAACTGCTCTCCCACTCTGATCTCCGGCGACTGCGTTTTGCCGGATTTGCCTGATTCTTCGGTTTGCCCCTTTTAGGACTTGTTTGTTCACAACAGCAAAAAAAAAAGGGAACAGCGGTATAGTTTTTCAATGGCTACCTCTGCATCAACTTCATCTTCTACAATGGGTCCCATTACCATTCTCAACTTCTCCAGTCTTATCTCCATCAAACTCACTGAGACTAACTACCTTCTTTGGCAGACTCAACTCAAACCGTTCCTCATTGGTCAACAGTTTTAGCGCTTAATTGATGGCACATACCCATGTCCCCCTCCCTCTCTTCCCTCTATTGACCCCACCAAAATTATTCCCAATCCTGCCTGCACCACTTGGGTCGAGATGGATCAAAATCTAGTGGGCATTCTCATTTCCACTCTCTCCGAGCCAGTACTTGCTCAGGTTGTTGGCCTATCCACCTCATGTGAGATTTGGGACTGCCTCCAATGCAACTTCTCGTAACGATCTCTGGCCAACGCGACTCATTTGCGGATTCAAGTATTGTCTCTCTCCAAAGGCACCAAGTCTGTCTCCGAATATTTGCAAAATGCAAAATCCCTTGCTGATGCCCTTGCCGCTATTCATCAGCCCATCTCAAACGATGATCTTGTTACATCAGTGCTTTGGGGACTTGGACCCAACTACTTCATGCTGTATACCGCCATCCTCAACACTCCACCTCTTTCGGTCTTCACCGATTTTCGAGCTCGCCTGCTTCTGTTTGAGTCACAGCTTGCCACTCTCGCTTTGTGTGCTACACAAGACAACTCTGCCGGAGTCATCTTCGACTTTTCGTCTTTCTTCTGTGCTTCATGTTCCTCACATGCATAAAAATTTGCTCTCTGTTGCTCAGTTTACTCGTGATTACTCAGTTAGTTTCCATTTCTACCCATGGGGTTTTACAATTCGTGACTTACGTACTGGTGCTACTTTATTTCAAGGCCGATGTGAAGCAGGCCTCTACCCCATCAAGCCACATGTTTCCTCCAAACAAGCATTTCTCGCCTTTTGCTCCTCACCATCACTATGGCATTAGTGTCTTGGACATGCCTCTTCTGATGTGCTTCGAATCTTAGCCCAAAATAAATGTTTAGGACCTTCTTTAAAATTTTCTGGCACTCCTTTTTGTTTTCATTGTGTTACGAGCAAGTCTACGCGACTGCCTTTTCCAATTCATAATAAACGTGCTCTAGTACCTTTTTATTTAGTTCATTCCGATGTGTGAATGTCCCCTATTTTATCTGTCTCTGGATTTCATTATTATGTTTTATTTACAGATGATTTTTCTCGCTACTCGTGGATTTATCCTATGAGACATAAATCGGAGGTCTTCCTCCAATTTCAAACTTTTCTCACTTATGTTGAAAATCATTTTTCTAATACTCTTAAATACTTTTAAAGTGATGGTGGTCGGGAATATGATAATCGCTTTTTTTTCATACTTTGTGTGCGCAAAAGGGAATTACTCACGGTCTCTCCTGTCCTCATACCCCGCAGCAAAATGGTCTTGCTGAACGTAAACATCGCCATTTGTCAGAAATGGGCCACACCCTCCTTATTACCTCCAAACTTCCCTTTATCCTATGGGTCGAAGCCTTTTCTACTGCAGTTCACATTATTAATCGCCTACCGACCTCACTCTTGCAATGGTCTTCACCCTTTCAAACACTCTTTGGCACTAAACCCAACTATGTGTCCCTTCGCACTTTTGGATGTGCGTGTTATCCCTATCTTGGTGATTATACTATTAACGAGCTTTAATCTCGATCAGTTGAATGTGTTTTTCTTGGTTACAGTTCTCAGCACAAGGGCTACCGATGTTTGCATCCTTCTGCTGGCAGAGTCGACATTTCAAGGCATGTCTTGTTCAATGAAGCTTTTTGTCCTTATGCATTACCCACAGACAGGTCTTCACCTGCCTCCGACAGGGTCTTCATTCCGGTTCCCTCCACGACCTCAACATCTGCAGCTGCTTCGTCTTCTATGCCTGCTCCTCCATCCGCACCGGACTTACCATCATCTCAGCCAGCGCTGGAGTTACCATCTGCTCTACCGTCATCTCCACCGTCAGTGTTGGAGTCACCTACCACTCTGGCCAATGCTCATCCCACGGTAACACTTGCAAAGGATGGTATCTCTAAGTCCAAAAAGCGGGCTGACTTTACGAGTCGACATCATGTTCCATAGGCCTTCGCCTCTATGGTTTGTTCAGATTCAGAGCCCGCCTGCTATATCCAAGCTGTCCGTTCTGCAGAATGGCGTCAAGCTATGACTGGCGAATTCAATGCCCTCCTCTGGCAACACACTTGGTCGTTTGTTCCACCTCCTTCTCATGCTAACACTGTTGGCTGTAAATGGGTGTTTAAGATTAAACGCCGCTCTGATGGTACTATTGAGAGCTACAAAGCACGTCTTGTTGCCAAAGGCTTTCATCAGCAGCCTGATATTGACTATGATGAGACATTCAGCCCTGTCGTCAAGCCTGTTACTATACGTCTTGTTCTCAGCCTCGCCATCACGTATGCTTGGCCTATGCATCAGTTGGATGTCAAGAATGCATTCCTTCATGGCACTCTTAATGAGGAGGTCTATATGAGTCAGCCACCTGGTTTTATTGATCCTGGTCGCCCTATTCATATCTGCAAGCTCCACAAGGCTATCTATGGCTTGAAACAAGCCCCGCGTGCTTGGTTCCAACGATTCAGCACCTTCCTCCTCTCCTATGGTTTTCTTCAAAGCAAGGCTGACAGCTCCATGTTTGTTTTTCGATGGGATTCTCACCTTATGATCCTTCTGCTGTATGTTGACGATATTGTTCTCACTAGCAACGATTCATCACTCCTTCAATCCTTCACTCGTCGCCTTGGCACTGAATTCGAGATTAAGGATCTTGGTACTCTTCATTACTTTTTGGGTCTTGAAGTGACTCCTCTCTCTCAGCGATTACATTTGTCCCAAAACAAGTATACACTTTGATGAGTACAAAATAATTACATATTTTACTCCTAAATTTATAATTGTTAATATCTCATTTGATTTAATTTTATCTAATTAGTATAATTTTGTGTTTTGTAGGTTTAAAAGTGAGGATGATATAAAACATGCTTAAATGCAAAGCCTTGACCCATTGGGAGTTATTTTGGGACCTCAAACCCATTTGCAAAAGCCCATGTTAGAAGATAAAGCCTGAAGATGTTACTAATTCAAGTTCTCATGGACCTTCTCTGGTGGACTTGATTCATTAGAAAGTGCAAGCACAATGATTTTGTTGGGGGCAATGCATGATTAGCAAAGACCTGTAAGATCCAAGTTGTAGTGATGTGTCACCCTTCACTCATCACTTTTGGTGATGTCAGAGTTGGTTTGCAAAGAGACCAATCAGCCAACAAGCATGAAGAACAACAGCAAGAGATAAAAAGAAAGAACCAGTAGAGCAGCCACAAGAGATGGTGGGTTTTAAGCCAGCTGAAGTAAATCTTACAAAAGGCAGCAACCATGGTAAAAAGAATGAAGTAACCAGCGTTAGTGTAGCTTCAAGAAAGCAGTTTGAATGAAATAAAATACAGCAGTGCATTCTCAACTTGAAGCAGAGCATGTCAGCCAATGCACCGATAAAAAGCAAAGCAGCAAGCACTCCAATCCTTTGATGCATATCAAAGTTTGAATCCAGCCAACCAGCGATTAAACAAAGAGAAAGGGACGGTGCAGCTGAAAGAATCAGCAAAAAAGAATAGAAAGGAAAAAAAGATAAAAATAGGAAGGATGAGAATGGAAAGAGCCGTGCAAACAGAGGAAACAAGGACCAGCCAATTGAAGAGAGAAAAAAGAGGAAAAGAAGAAGAAAAGAAGTTGCCGTGTACACATGTGGTCGGCTGAGTTGGGGAATGGGACCCACCTAACCTTGCTTATTTTAACACCTCCAAATACTATAAAAAGAGGCCTTCGGCAGCAAAGAAAATTCGAACTTGGCACTAAGAATTTTTTGGAGAGCAAGAAGTGAAGGAAACGAAGGGAAGGAGATAGTGTGATTTTCAAAAAAATCACAAGGGTTCTTTAAGGTTGGTGATTTTTGAATTTCCCATTGTATTTTCTTTTCCTTTAATTTCAATTCCATTGTATTGTAATTTCAATTTCTTGTTTTGAATAAAATAAGGGTGTGCTGAAATATTAGTCTATGGTTTTCCAATTATTTAATTCATGTATTATGATGGTTTGATTTTATTTTAATTCTTTTTTATAAAATACATGTTGGATTTAATTTTAGATTTTTCAAATTAGATGCATTGAAATATTTTGATTAAATAGACTTCATTCTCCGATCTAAGGCTCTTGTTTTCAAGAGTGCACTGAAATATTTAGGTTTGGAGAGAAAGTTTAAATTCTATTTAATCTAAGGTTTAATTTGAGAAATTGATGATTATTGAATTCATGGCTTTTATATTTGGAATTTTAATCAATGAAAAATTTGAATGCAAGGTTAGTAATTTACGTGAGCTCCGTAGGCTAGGCCTTTGCTTTATTTTTAAAATATGGAAAATAATGTTTCCTTGATTCTTTGAGTCAGTTCCACCGTAAATATGTACAGAAGTAATTTATGTGTCTTTAATTTTATTTTTCTTTATAAATAAAAAAACTCTTGAAATTGATGAACTAGGTTGGAAATAATTTATTTGCATTTTAATTTTGTATTTTAAATTAGATTGAGATTGTTTATATTTTTATATTAATTCCACCATCTTAATTAAAATTAGTTAAATTGTTAGATTGTATGTTTAAATCTAGAATATTTTTAAATTGAGATTAAAACTCATAGATTAGATAAATTATTTCATATTTATGATTTATCTCCATATTTTCCAAAGTTCTTAAAATACGTAATTGAATGGTGTATTTTCATGGATATATTTTCCTAAGTTCCGATGGGTTCGACCTCGCACTTAATCGCTATACTATCTAAATGGGAGTTATAAATTTAAAATTTGCACTACAAGTTTTTGTTGATCTACTTCGTCAAGGAAATCTTCATGAATGTAAACTTTGCTCTACACCTGTCGCGGCCAAGAAATAGTTATCTTCCACTGATGGTGATTTGCTCTCTGATCCAACTGAGTATCGTCAACTCGTGGGTACTTTGCAATATCTCACACTCACTCGTCCCGACATTGCTTATTCAATTCATTTACCATCGCAGTTCATGAGTCAGCCTCGCACGTCACATCTTGAGGTTGTTAAACGAATCCTGAGATACCTAAAAGGTTCCCTTGGTCGTGGTTTGCTTTTCACACGTGCACAACAGCCCCTACAACTCTTTGCTTACTCTGATGCTGACTGGGCTGGTTGTCCTGACAGTCGTCGTTCCACCACGGGTTACTGCATCTTCCTCGGTTCGAATTTAGTTTCTTGGTGTGCTAAGAAACAACTGACTGCTTCTCACTCTAGTGCAGAAGCTGAATATTGAGCGCTTGCCTATGCTTGCGCTGACACCGTCTGGATTCGTCACCTTTTACGAGAGCTTCAATTTCCTCTCTCTTCTCCGACACTGCTTCTTTGTGACAATCTCAGTGCCACTTATATGGTCGTGAATCCAGTCTTCCGTGCGCAGACCAAACATATTGAACTGGATTATCATTTTGTTCGAGAATGTGTTGTTGCCGGCTCTCATCACATTCAATTTGTGCCTTCCAAAGATCAACTTGCTGACATCTTTACTAAGGGCTTTCCCAAGCAGCAGTTTTCTATACTTAGTTCCAAACTCGTCTACTTACCACCGTCGAGTTTGCGTGGGAGTATTAGCACACATGCCAACCAAACGGTTGACCTTCCTCTTTGGAATATTTCCTCTCCCTAATCAAAGGATTGTAATTGATTCTTGTTATAGATTATTGCCTCCATTAGGGAGGTCTGTAACACTATAAATACTAGTGTTAATGGAATACACATTAAGCAGTTATTCTACATATCCCTCAGAAAAGCTAAACAAGGAATGTTTAAGCCTTTTCGAGTTAAAGGTTTTATAGCAATTTGAACTAATCCTATATGCAGGTAATTATATCTCATTTTTAAACAATCATATTTTACTTTATCATCTAAAAGGAAAAGAAAAGCTTCATCTTGAGAGGAATAGGTTTTTTCAACAGTTTGAGTCATAAAATCAGAAGTATCTTCAAATGAACCAATATAAATTTGTTCAACAGGAATTTTTGGAATAGTCCATCTTTCTAAGGCTTGCTCAACATCTTTAAAATTTATTTCTTCAGAATTTTTTAAGTCCATTGTTACTATTTGAGTAGCTACACGTGTTCTAGGTTCAGGATTGAAAGCAGTATTGAAAGAAGAACTAGACATTCTAGATGGCAAACTATCTTTAGCAGTTCTATATGTTGCAGAAGTAGAAGTAGAAGCATTGTCAGATTTATTTTCTTTTTTTCTTTATTCTTTTAAAACTTTTTTAATTGCTTTCTTCATTATTTCTTGTACAAAGATGCAAATTAAATAGTTGTTTTGCAGAGATATCGGTCAAAGACAGAAGCACAGAGTGCAACAGTCCAACTCCAAGGCACTAGGCCAAGATTCCAACACCAACACAGTCCACAACAGCGCCTAACACTGCAATAATTGGACAAAGGCGGGTAACGGCTAGCACAATCAAGACGAGATATACTATGCAAAATACTTGTTCAAGTTGCAGGTTTGAACAATACTATAATGGAGATAGAAATTAAAAGGTTTTAACAGAATATAGAAGAGGGAAGTTAATATATCTTAGTCTAGCCCTGGTGCAGCAGACTCAAAGAGTCTGTCGGTTGGGATTCTCTTACTGTCAGTGAGACGATAAATCGTACTAAAAATATTTTTACAAAATATAAATCTACACATCCATAAGTGAATTTGAAAAGAAAGAGACTATACTAGAGAATTTTGCCAGAATTTCCAGATGTTATTGCTTTCTAGAAACTATTACAAACAGTCGTTCAGAGAGGGAGAGAAGGAATACAAAGTTTGCTCAAGGCTTAAGGCTCTCGGCTCTGATACCATTTACAAATCCATGGAATATTAAAATAAGCATAAAACATCATTGTTGACCAGTCATCAAAAGCAAGATTAATTTTTTCAAAAAGACTTTTGTTTTCAGATTTCAAAAGAGAAACATATTTTTGAAATGTCGGGTGAACAAATGTTGGAAGAGCATGTTTTTGAACTCCAAAAGGAGTCCAAAATTTGTTGAACCACTATAACGGAATTTCATCAATTTTCTCAATTTTTATTCTAATAAACCAAGAATATAAAAAGGCAAAATTTTGATAAAATAAAACATTTTCCCAAGCATTCATATAATCCCAATAACGGAAAGTCAGAACATGAAAACCAGGCTTTGAAATTGTTTTATGTTGAAAGAGGGGAGCTTCCCATTGTTCTTCAGAAATAATTTTTAAACTTTTATTTTTGAGTAAGCTATTTCGCAGTTGTTAGGAAAGTAACCTACAAAACAATTTTGATTTTGATCCTTAGAAAAGTGATTAAAAGCACAACTGTTTGTTTCAATCAGGTTAGCAAGATGAAAATGATAAGGATGAGAAGTTCTAACATAATTTCCAGGAGCGAAGCAAAATGGGATAATTTCCTAGACAATTGCAGAGTCAGGATGACAGACATCAGCCAATGTATAGATAAACTGATTATATCTATTGAATGTTGTTTGGAATTCAGATGTTGAACCAGAAGGTCTAGCAATTGGAACAGATGTTGAATGATGAAATTGGGGAGGAGAAGGATTTCCCCAAAGTGCATGTCTTTCATAAATGTTGGGTCTTGATGATCTAGGAGAAAATGGAGAACGCTTTTTTAAAAGGGGAGGAAAGCCTCACAGGTCTATGAGGAGGTTGCATTTTTCAAATTCCTAGCAGATGTCTAAGAAAAAAATGAACGGAAATAACAACAAAGAGGAACCAAATGGCGTTGATAAAGAAATCAACAAGTCCTTGACCTACAACAAAGGCTTCTTCGATGTTGTCGTAGATTTCTGCAAAAAGTCCCTTGATAAAAAGTCAGCTAGGGAATTGTTAACACCATTAACATATTCAATATCAAAATTGAACACACTAAGGATGGCTTGCCATCTAGCAAATATCTGTTTATTTGTTAAGTTTTTAACATTTTTTTCTATGACTTCTTTAGCAGATTTGCAATCTATTTTTAATAAGAATTTTTTATTTAAGATATCAAGTTGAAATTTTTTAATACTTAAAACAATAGCTAAAAGTTCTTTTTTAATTGTTGAATAATTGGATTGAGCAGGACTTCAAGTTCCTGAAATATATCTAACAATTTTTTCTTGATTGTCTTCTTTTTGTAAAAGAATACCACCATAACCTATTTCAGAGGCATCTGTTTGAACAATTTTAAAATCTTCAGGATATGCTAGATTTAAACAAGGAAGATTTTTAACTTTCTGTTTTATTCTCTAAACTGCTTTGGTATGAATGTCATTCCAAGTAGGAGAATTCTTTTTTAATCTTTGTTGCAGGATTTTTTTATCTTCAGCCAGATTTTGATAAAAATTTGAAACATAATTTAAACATCCTAAAAATCTTTGCAGTTCTTTAATGTCTTTTATTTCATTAGGAAATTTATCACTAAATTCTATCACTCTATTGACGGGTTTAACTGTATTGTTTTTTAATTTAAAACTTACAAAATTAATTTCTATTTTAAATAATTTCATTTTTCTTTAACTTAAGACTAAACCAGTTTTTATTATTATCTTTTTAAATGTCTCCAAATGCATCCAATGTTGTGTTATGGAATCAGAAAAGATTGAGATATCATCAATATAAACAAGCATAAATTGACTAAAAGGATTAAATATTTCGGTCATTATTTTTTGAAATTCAGAAGGAGCATTTTTTAAACCAAATGGCATAACATTCCATTCATAATGTCCAGAAGGGACTAGAAAACCAGTTTTGTATTTATCTTTTCTTTTATTTGGATTTGCCAAAAACCAGATTTTAGGTCAAATTTAGAAAATAGTCTAGCATCATAAATTCTATGTAAAATGTCTTGTATGTTAGGGATTGAAAATCTTATTGATTGTAGGACTTTATTTAAGGGTTTGAAATTTACTACTAGACAAGGAACTCCCCGTTCTTGCTCAGCAGCATTATTAACTTAAAAAGCAGTATAACTCCAGGGAGAGTTGCTTTCTGTAATTAAGTTTTTGTTTTTTAAATCCATTATTTCTTTTTTACACATTTCTTGTTGTTCAATAGACATTTATGCAGCCCTAGCTTTTGTTGGGATTTTTGTTTCACTAAACTCTTTTATATAGGATAAAGAAATAATATGTTCCTTACGCCCCCAAAATGCGTTAGGAAGGTCAGACAGCATTTTAAAGCTAGTGTTTTTTCAAAATGTTCTTTTTCTGCTAAAAATGAGGGTTATTTAATTTGTTCAGAGATTTTTAAATTTTTTATAAAGGATTGAAGGTCTAGTTTAAATGTTTCTTTTTGAATTATGATTCTACTTATTTGATTGATTACTTTTGTTTTAGGTTGAGAAACAAACTTAAAGATAATTTTGGTTCCATCTGATGATGTTGTCAAGATTCCCTCTTTTGTTGTTAAGTAACGAGCAATTTGTGTTAAGAATTGATTTCCTAAAATTAAGTCTTCAGACACTCCTTTCATTTGAAATAATAAAATATCATGAATACATTTATCCTTTTTATAAATTGTTACATTACGAATTTTATAAGTTAATTTTATTTCTACACCATTAGCAGAACTAACACTATATTTTGTTTCTTCAAAGTATTTTAAGGGTAGAATTCCTTCATTAATACAATTTATATCAGCTCCTGTGTCTAATAGGGCTATTAATTTTTTATTATATCCATAACACAACATTGGAAGCATTTAGAGACATTTAAAAAGATAGTAATAAAAAATGGTTTATTCTTAAGTCAAAGAAAAATAAAATTATTTCAAACAGAAATTAATTTTGTAGGTTTTAAATTAAAAAACAATACAGTTGAACCCGTCAATAGAGTGATAGAATTTAGTGAATCAGAAAGTGAAAATAATCTAATTAACAATTTAATAGATCAATTTGACATAAATAAAACAAATAAATGCAAAGAAGATCCCAATTGTAAATATAATATCTGTCTAATTAGAACTTATGAAGATTCTGATGGTTATGAAGACATAGATTTAGATGATTCTGACTCCCCTTCAATAAATGTTTTAAGTAAAAAGGATTAATTAACTTTAGACAAAACAATGCAAATAGAAAATCCTGAAAAACAAAAAGAAATGATCTCTAGAATAATTGAATTACAAAATGAATCAGAAAAAACTTATCAACCAGAACAAAAGATAATAAGACCAATAAGAATAAATAATATATATAAGACTTTAACTAATTATGAAGAAGAATCAAAACCCATAACGATAATAGATTTACAAAAAGAAGTTAAAAGTTTAAATAATGAAATTAAAGAATTAAAAAGAAACCTTGATTTACATAAAATGAGATTAGAAATACTAGAAATAAATACAAATATTAAAACTGAAGAAAAAGGAGAATGCTCGAATCCTGAAAATGTAGGAAATATAGAAAATATCTTGTTAAACGAATTAACTACAATAACATATAGAAAATGGCTTAATTTTTCTAAAGACTTATCACTCCTCCAAATGGGCTAGCCTTTTGGACTGGATACTCAATCCTAACAAGTGGTATCGAGCTATATACCAAATCAATGTATGTGGACTTAGGGGATCCCCTAGCCGGATAGGATGACTGGCGACGTTCTATCCACAGTAGAGCCTCGTTCGAGGGGGGATTGTTGGGGCAGTGGTCCCACATTAGTTGTGAAGGGAGAGATTTAGAGACTTATAAAAGACTTGGGTCACTCCACCTAATGGACTAGCCGTTTGGGCTGGATACCCAGTCCTAACAGTATTGTGTTAGAAATATTAGTTTATTTTATGTTGTTTTTTATGAATAGGATTGTATTATACAATTGAAGTTCAATGGATTAGATAAGAATGAAATGTAAATTAAAGCCTATCACTAAGAGCCTTTTTGGTGTTTGTGAAGAAACATAACAGGGCGAGAAAAATTAGGCCATACGGTCGTCTTTTCGTACCATCTTCTTGGTTTTACTTCTTCGTTCAAAGATTAAGACTTAGAGCATGGCGACCGAGCTGCTACCATCAATTTAGAATGGTAGTTTGTATATTCCTTGTGTTTTCTTTTAGATCTAAAGGGATTACTTAGAAATTCATTGTTACTCATTGCATTTTAAGGAGGAAAAAAATAAAATGATGTATAGCAATGATGAAAAATGATAACTCATTGACAATGATGAAAAATGTTCTTCCTAACATTATATTTAACCATATATTTAGTTTCTTGCCATTTTTTTTTCTATTCAATGGACACTCGTAAATTGATAGCTATACAGTTTGATTCGTAAAAATATGAAACATGGGAGGTCTAGTTGGTGCCTTAGCTTCTAAGCTAAGATGCTTTGATATATGGATTAAGGGTGGACCCTACAAACATGGGAGGACCCTACAAACATGGGAAAATGAATGGATAGATATGTTATCACAGTGGCTACAAAACAACTCAAAGTTGTCCCATCAGATTATCCTGACATTTAAACTTAATATTATTAAATCATTGTTGGACTTGTTCGATCCATTGCAGAAGCCTAACTTTGTGTTCAAGGTAAGTTGTAGTTTTTCAATTTATTTGAGGAGGGACAAAGTAGGGAAGAAGACAAATAGGATATGAATAAGATGGATGAATTGATTTAGAATCTTTAGATGTAACTAATTATACTCGTACATTTAATTATTTAAATCTTTTATTGTAAACTCTCATCATTTCAAGATCATACGATAAACACTTTGAATTTACAAGTTTAACAAGCACCGAGATCTTAAGATCCAAATCCACCCATCTCATCTAATATCTCACTGCGAGGTACTATTGAAGAATCCTCATTTATCATGTATTGTTTTCAACTCTCTGAGGAGTTAGTTTGATGGTCAATTTTCACCATTATTTGTGGAAGGTTTTTAGATCAAACTCCCTTCAACACAAAAAAGGTCACTCTCCTTAGTTTTGTATTTGGCGTGTGCAGATTGAGAAATTTACATATGCTCCAAGGATTAATGAGCATCATGTCTTGCTTTCATATCCAAGTCCTTAATATTTATGTAATAGGCTGCATTAGTATCAATTTCAACAATTCGGAATGAACACGTCCATTCAAAACTAAATTAGAAATATTCTAAAAGATTGTGAGAAAGAGAAAACTACAAGGACAAGATTCATTGAAATTAAAGATGCCACCGTTCCAACGCAAGTCTTTGAATAATAAGATTATAAGTGTCTGGAATGACTGAGGAATTGAAGTAAGAAGAAGAAGGAAAAGGATGAAAATGGAACTGACCGAAAATAATGTTTTTAGGATCGGTGGTGGTGTGATTCTTGGCAGCATCTCCAATGTGAAACTCACGGTCACTAAAAGAAACGTATGAAGGGGTTGTACGTTTGCCTAGACTGTTTGGAATGATCTCAATTTCCCCACGCCTCCAAACTCTCATGCACGAATTCGTCGTACCCAGATCGATCCCGATCGCCAAACTTCCATTTTCACGGCCATCTACTTTACTGCCTTTCAAGTTTGCAATGGAAAGGAGCTATGAAACAGAAAACAAATATCAAGTGGATGGTAGTAAGAGGAATCAGAAGATGAAAACAAGAGGATAACTGAGATTTTCTTCGTAAAATTGAAAAATGTTCCATGGTTAATTTGAAAATCAATGACCTTAAATAATACTTGAGGTACGTTCTTCTCAAAGTTGTATATAAGGACAAGTATAAAAGTAACAAAAGTCTCATAATAGTTATTTTGAGTAATCAATGATTTTATATAACACTTGACATCAGGCTCGGCCCTGCCCTTAGGCGAACTAGGCTGTCGCGTAGGGCTCCAAAATAGATAGGTCCCCCACGTCAGGTTCAACTTTTAAGTTTCCGCACATTATTTTATGTTATAAATATATTTTAATGTTTATTTTATAAACAAATGAATTTCTGACCTAATGGTAGCACGTCCTTTCCTCAATCGAAAGGTTGCGCCATTGATTCATGATTTGGCAAATTTCTTTATCTAATTATTTTTTCTAAATTTTAAATCTATAATTCTAATAAAATGAATTAAATATCATGATAAAAAACATTTATCTTATAGTCTTATTTTTCTTTTAAAAATTAAGAACTGAGATTATTAATTGACTCTATTATAAGATTAAAATGATTATATAAAGGTCAAATTTTAACTAATCATTATTCTTATCATTTTTTTCAGAAATTTTAATAAAAGTGTGCTCTAAAAAAGTCCCTAAATGAGGAAACTTAGTGCTCACTATAATATAGATGGTTGAATGGAAAGAAAATGGGTTTCAATTTGAAATACTATTTTGTGTTTTATAATTTATAATTGAGTGCTAATTTTTTAATATAATTTTACTTTATAAATTATTTTAAATGCATTATATACTTTAGTATATCAACTACTTTTTTTAAATACAATAAAATAGTAATAAAAAATTAAAAACCAACATGCATGACACAAATGGAAATTAAATTAGTAACAAAAAAGATTAAATAGATTAGCTATCTTATCTATTGAAAAAGATATGTTTAAAAATTTTGAATATAGTAATTTTGTATCTTAAAATTCAAGAAGAATAAATTTTATATAATACTTTGTTATATATTTAATTATGATATTTTATTTGGATATTTTACACTTTTTAAAAAAATTATATGATTTTATTTTTTCTGAGTGTATAAAAGGCCCATTTTAAGAGTTCGTGTAGGGCCCCTAAAAACTCAAGCCGACCCTGCTTGTCATATCTTTCTCTCCACAACTAAATTTTGAGAGTGATTTCTATCTAAAAAATATTATCGACTCGTGATTTTTTAATATTTTTTTTCCTTTTGAGAAAGACAAAGAAACAGAGAGATATTACAGAGTTTTCGATTTCCTATGCATGTAACTCACAAGGCAGAAGAGAACTTAAGGATCTTTCTCGGGTATGGCTGTAGAGATTTGAGTGGAGGATACTTCTGCCATGCACGAGAACTTATAAGGAAGAGCTGACATTGTATCGTTGAATCCGTATCCAAGTCAACGTTCTAGTCTTTTTTAACTTTTTTTTTATTTTCTATTTTTTATGTTTAATTTATCAAAGCCCACGTTCCAGTCTTTTTTTAATTTGTCTATGTATCCGATTAGTAAAGTAGTTCCAATTCTCTGTCTTTTTTTATGTTTAATTTTCAAGTCGTCGTTTCCATAAGTGTTTTTGTTTTGTTTTTCTAGTTTGGCAGAATAATTCATGCACCATTTTCCTACGCAAGCACTGTTTTATCCTGTTCCGCACATGACATTACTAACGTATTTAGGTTGTTCCGTCAAATACTACTATTAAAAATTCCGGCGGTCGATATGATTCTCCAATTGGCTTGTATTCATTCGGCTTATATAGGTGTTTGGCTGATTCGCATCGGTTAGTGCCTTGGTTTGATCAAATCTATATATTGTCAATTCTGTGACTGCATCGGACTTTGTCTAGAGAATAATGAAGATGGTGCGTAGACATCTCTTTATGTGTTTGACAACCACACATGTAAAATGACCTTAGTAGACTTTTGATTGAACCAAACACATGAAAGACCAAATGGACCTTAGGCTAAGAGACCATACTTTGAAAAAGGTTAAAAAGCTTAATTTGAACATATTTATCCTGTTAGGGTCAAGCCCCTCGATCTGAGGCCTAAATGTCACTATAGCATGAACAGTGGGTTAACATCAAGAGCTAAAAAATCTCTTTAAAAAATCTTCTACAACAACAAGAGATGGAACCCACTGGAATCTTGACAACAAAAAAAGAATAATGACAATGAGGAATCCTTTACAACAAGAGGAAAAAATCTTTTAGCTGAAAATCAGTTCGTTGCCCTCTAACGGTTACCTGAAAATGAAGAAATTGAAGACAATGAAGAAACAACTGTGAAGAAAAATCCGTTCATTTCTATAAAAGGAAGAAAGAACAAATAAATGCGTATAAATACAAAATCTGTATTTTATACTGTATTTCAAACAGAAGACTCCCGACAACATTTGAAGATTGTTTTTGAAAAATGAATAACCACATAGTAAAAAGTTGCCCCCACCGACTATCGGCAAAATCCTGACTCTCAAAGAAAAAATGCTCTCTCCATCTTGCAACACGTGCCTTCCACTTCCATCGAAAAATGTCTCCATCTAAACAACTGTCCAACAAATGATGATGCCTCTTTTGTTTCTTTTCTTAAGATGTAAACACCTTCCCTTATCTTTTTAAGCCTTTTCGAGTTAAAGGTTTTATAACAATTTGAACTAATCCTATATGTAGGTAATTATATCTCATTTTTAAACGATCATATTTTTCTTTATTAAAAAAAAAAAAATTGGTGTCAGAGCCAAGAGCCTTAAGCCTTGAGCAAACTTTGTATTCTTTCTCTCCCTCTCTCAACGACTGTTAGTAACAATTTCTAGAAAGCAATAACATCTGGAAATTCTAGCAAAATTCTCTGGTATAGTCTCTTTCTTTTCAAATTCACTTATGAATGTTTGGATTTATATGTTGTAAAAATATTTTTAGTATGGTTTATCGTCTCACTGACGGTAAGAGAATCCCAATCGACCGACTCTTTGAGTCTGCTGCATGGGGGTCGGACTATGATATATTTTACTTTCCTCTTTCTATATTTTGTTAAAACTGTTTAATTTCTATCTCCATTATAGTACGGTTCAAACCTGCAACTTGAACAAGTATTTTGCATAGTATATCTTGATGAGTGCAAAATAAATACATATTTTACTCTTAATTTATTATTGTTAGTACCTCATTTTATTTAATTTTATCTAATTAGCATAATTTTATGTTTTGCAGGTTTAAAAGTGAGGATGATAGAAAAAATGCTTAAATATAAAGCTTGGGCCCATTATGAGTTATTTTGGACCTCAAGCCCAATTATTGAGCCCATTAAGAAAAGCCTATGAAGAAATCCACATGTATAAATACTATATTCATTATCTCAAGAGGAAATTCGAAATTTACAAGCTAATATAAGAGGATTTTCGAATTTATCAAGTGGATTAAGGAAAGAGAAAAAAAATAAGAAGGGAGAAAAATAAGGAAGGTTTGACATATGTTCAGTATTTTGGTCATAAATTTTCACTCTAACGTTTGATTGCTTTGATTCTTTTTGCTTGGAAAGAAGACTTCAAGAGCTACAACTTTGTAGTTTACAACTTTTTCTGATTCGGACGTTAACAAGGTCAAAAGTGAGCTGCAAGATGGTGCATATGTAAAAAACGAGATTCTACATCCACTTTCCTTGTACGAATTTAGCTCATTGCCTCCTTTAAGTCATTCCATATTTAGTACAAATCATATCCGCCCTCCATGTGTTTCTTGCTTTATTTAAATATTTGAATCCAATTCATTCATTCCACCTCCTTTCATCTATAAATACTAGCCCTCTCCCATTGAGAAAACTGAACTTGGGCATTGAAGAAAAGGAGAGGAGAGGAAGAAGAGAAGGAGAAAGACTGTGGGATTTTCAATCCACATTGGGTTCTAAGGTTTGTGGATTTTGATTTTCATTGTATTTCTTTTTCTTTAAAATTTCATTGATATGTAAGTCTAAATTCATGTTTCATAAATAAAATTAAGGTGTGATGAAATATTTAGTGTATGGTTTTCCAATTATTCAATTTATGTATGATGATTATTTGATTTTATTTTTATTCTTTAATTAAGATTATGTGTGGATTTATTTTAATTATTTCAAATTAAATGTAATGAAAATTTAGATTGAATAGACTTCCTTCTTCGATCTAAGGCTCTTATTTTAAGAGTGCGATGAAATATTTTAGATTTGGAGATGAAGTTTAAATTCTATTCATTCTAAGTTTTAATTTGAGATTTTTAATTTAATGAAATCCATGGATTTAATTCTTAGAATATTTATCGATGAAAAATTTGAATGCATGATCGGTGATTTACGTGAGCTCCATATTCTAGGCCTTTGTTTTATTTTTTAAAACATGGAAAATAATGCCTCCTTAATTCTTTGAGCCAGTTCCACTGTAAATATGTACAGATGTAATTTAGATGTCTTTAATTTTATTTTTGTTTATAAATCCAAAAACTCGTGAAATTGATAAACTAGATTGGAAATAATTTAATTGCATCTTAATTTTGTATTTTAAATTAGATTAAGATTGTTTATATTTTTATATTAATGCCACCATCTTAATTGGAATTAGTTAAACTGTTAGATTTTATATTTAAATCTAGAATGTTTCTAAATTAAGATTAAAACTCATAGATTAGATAAATTATTTCATATTTATCATTTATCTCCATATTTCCTAAAATTCTTAAAAATACTTAATTCAATGGTATAATTTTCATTGATATATTTTCCTAAGTTCCGATGGGTTCGACCTCGCACTTAATCGCTATACTATCTAAATGGTTCGTGCGCTTGCGAGTTATAAATTTAAAATTTGCACAACAAGTTTTTGGCGCCGTTGCCGGGGAACTTAAAGCAAATCGCCATTGAATTATTTATTTTTGGAAATAATGATTATTTTAGAAATATCTATTTTTGGCAACTCTTTAAAATTAAGTTTCTATTTTTCTTAGAAATTCTAATTTTAGAAGGTTACCTTATTTAGAAGTTCTAAACATAATCCGGAGATTATCTAAATTTGGAATCACTATTAAATTTAGAAATTTTTTTATTTTTGGAGATTCTTATTTTTAGAAACTTCCAAACATATCTAGTTTCTATTTTTAGCGCTTTTTAATCTTAAAATTTTAATCCAATTTAGTCATGTTCTATTTTGATAAAGTAGATCTAAATTTGGAAAGTTCCAGCTAAAAAGTTTCAAAAAGAAAGGAAAAAAAAAATTTGGATCAACTTTGAACTATTTGAAAATCTGATTTCGATTAATTTGGTGGATATTAATTTAGAATTTTTTATGGTCTTAATTTAGTTTAGAGTTCATAATTAGGTTTCAATCATTTAATTTCCTCCACTAGTTATAACATTAAGAAATTGCATTTAGATTAGGTTTCATGCATTTTTATGAGATTCAAAATCTTCACCAAAGTTTTTTGTGTTCTATTTTTCAGGGATTTTAATCGTATGCTCTAAAATTTTTGCGGAAGTAAACACTAAAAGCTAAGGTAAGTGCCTAAATCTCTTTTCTTTAAATTTTTAATTTTTCATACATTCATATAGATTTTCTTAAGTTGTCTTGTATTTATTTTGCATATAAAAAAAAATTGCATATTTAATTTGCTCATGCATATTAAGGTATTAGTTTCATGCATTAGCTTAGTTATTTGATTATTGTTTGCATATTTACTTTGAGTATTGCATTGTTAGATTAGGATGAAAAAAAAAAAAAACAAAACTTATGTTAGTATTTGATAATTAGATTAGGATTTGATTATTCGTGTTTATAAGGTTGTTTGTTCAGTTTGTCTAAATTAATTTTTGAATTTTGTGTGAGTCTCTGTTGAGTCTGTCTGTGTGTCAATGTTTGTGAGTCAGTATGTGTTTGTGTTAATGTTGGACTAGTTTAGGTTTTTAATTTTGTTGAGTCAATTTTTGTGTGAGAGTCAGTCTAGAGTCATTGTTGTTGCGTTTGTGTTTTTGCATCTTTGTTTTTGTAGGTTTTGCATAAAGTGAGCCATCTCAGGTATTTCTCTACTCAAGTTGTTCTTTTTCTGATATTTTCTTCTAATTTGCAGGTGCACATGTAGATTAGGGAACATTGAGGACAATGTCCAATTTAAGTTTGGAGGTATTGAGGGGTTACACTGTGTTAGTTTTGTGTGTTTTAAGTTAAAAAAAAAATTTTGATTTTTAGCATTAATATTAATATGTGGATTAAAATTTTTATATCATACTTTTCCATTTGAATTTTATGAAATTTATGCTTGGAAAACTTTTACACAGCCATATTAATGTTAGCCTGAAAAAGATAAGTATTCATGAGTTAAGTAATCACCGGAGGAATACCAGTGGAGACTTGTGACCCCGTGAGTTTTTGAGCCAATCGATTTTTTTGAGGGTTATAAGTAAATTCTTATTTTCTTTGATGTGCGCATTATATTTGTTGTTAGATCTCATTATTTTTTGTTTTAGTCAAATTACTGAGAATGACATCAAAATTTGATTATTACACCAGAAATTTTTTCTGAATTTATTTGAAACAATTAAATATTCATATGAAGCTTAGGAAGTGATATAGGCCATTATTTTGGATCGTTTGAGCCTTTGAAGCCTACATATTTCATCATATTATCATGTTAGTTCCCACTTTTGAGCCTCTTCAATTGTAAATTTAGCCCATTTTTATTGATTAACCATGTTATCCATATTCAACTCCGGTTGTGGAGTTTGAGCTTACATTGAAAAATCTGTGACCTATTATAGGGCTCGGAAAAGGTTAGAGATGATTGTTATTGGGATGGTACTCTAAGAAAATTATGGCACTTGAAAAAAAAAAAAAAAAAAGCATCAAAAGGAAATGAAAAAAGAAAGGAAAGGGAATATCCATACATCATAAATGAAGGATGTGGAACAAAAAAAAAAAAAGTGGAAAAAAAAAAGAATTGAATTTGAAAAGAAAAGAAACGCTTTGAAGATTTTGAGTGTTAAAAAAAAATAGAGGAAGAAATATCCCATTATAAAATTTTGCAGACCTCTAATTTTTTTTGTTCAAAATATTAATTTTAGAGTCTTTTTATCCTTCTTTGATATGACCCAGTCCTAAGCCACGTTTCGTCCTACATGAATTCCTATTGATCCTCAGTTAATATGGTATTTAAAGTGGAGAATAGAAGAAGAAGAATTATGGTGTTTGATTCAACGTTCTCAGGAAAATGGCATCCATTCATGAGATCTATGTTTTTCTTTGATTTTAGTCGTTCTTTGATGATAAATATGTGAGATATTTGTATTTGAAATATTATTTTACTCACATATACCTTTGAGAGAAATTTAATCCAATCTCTGAGCGAAAGTCTTTCTGAGAGATATACCATTGTGAGATTTGGAGTCGAAGCGCATTTTCAGCCGATGGTTACAAAACTTGTGTGTATTTTGAAAAAGAAGGTTATGTTAATATTTGGCTATCACACACTACACTCCGAGTATAAGTTTTGTAAAATAATTGTAGAGTCGTATGATGTTTAAATTTTAATTTAGATATTTTTGCTAAAATTTGATGTTTGTGGGTATCATCACTGGAAGCCTTCACGAGACTATAACTCGTCCACTAGTGGTGAGCTAGGGGTTTAAAGGCTTATTGCATACGCTAAATACAATCGAGAGTGCCAGCGAAAGTGGTGTACTTTAGGATTTTTATTTTTGTTTTTAGAGTTTTTAATTTTTGTTTTGCTCGAGGACTAGCAAAATGTAAGTTTGGGGGTATTTGATGAGTGTAAAATAAATACATATTTTACTCTTAATTTATTATTGTTAGTACCTCATTTTATTTAATTTTATCTAATTAGTATAATTTTGTGTTTTCCAGGTTTAAAAGTGAGGATGACAGAAAAAATGCTTAAATATAAAGCCTGGGCCCATTATGAGTTATTTTGGACCTCAAGCCCAATTATTAAGCCCATTAAGAAAAGCCCATGAAGAAATCCACATGTGTGAATAATATTTTCATCATCTCAAGAGGAAATTCGAAATTTAAAAGTCAATATAAGAGGATTTTCGAATTTGGCAAATGGATTAAGGAAAGAGAAAGAAAATAAGGAAGGGAGAAAAATAAGGAAGGTTTGACACATGTTTGGTATTTTGGTCATACATTTCTACTCTGATATCCAATTATATTGATTCTTTTTGCGTTGGAAAGAAGACTTAAAGAGCTACAACTTTGTAGTTTATTACTTTTCCTGATTCGAAATTTAACAAGGTCAAAACTGAGCTATAAGATGGTGCATATGTAAAAAATGGGATTCTACATCCACTCTCCTTGTACGAATTTAGCTCCTTGCCTCCTTTAAGTTATTCCATATTTAGTACAAATCATATCCGCCCTCCATGTGTCCCTTGCTTTATTTAAATCTTTGAATCCAATCCATTCATTCCACCTACTTTCATCTATAAATACTAGCCCTCTCCCATTAGAAAATTGAACTTGCGCATTGAAGAAAAGGAGAGGAGAGGAAGAAGAGAAGGAGAAAGACTGTGGGATTTTCAATCCACATTGGGTTCTAAGGTTGGTGGATTTTGATTTTCATTGTATTTCTTTTTCTTTAAAATTCCATTGATATGTAAGTCTAAATTCATGTTTCATAAATAAAATTAAGGTGTGATGAAATATTTAGTGTATGGTTTTCCAATTATTCAATTTATGTATGATGATTATTTGATTTTATTTTTATTCTTTAATTAAGTTTATGTGTGGATTTATTTTAGTTATTTCAAATTAAATGTGATGAAAATTTAGATTGAATAGACTTCCTTCTTCGATCTAAGGCTCTTATTTAAAGAGTGCGATGAAATATTTTAGATTTGGAGATGAAGTTTAAATTCTATTCATTTTAAGGTTTAATTTGAGATTTTTAATTTAATGAAATCCATGGATTTAATTCTTAGAATATTTATCGATGAAAGTAGGTGGAATGAATGGATTGGATTCAAAGATTTAAATAAAGGAAGGGACACATGGAGGGCGGATATGATTTGTGCTAAATATGGAATGACTTAAAGGAGGCAAGGAGCTAAATTCGTATAAGGAAAGTGGACGTAGAATCCCATTTTTTACATATGTAATATCTTCCAGCTCAGTTTTGACCTTGTTAAATTCCGAATCAGGAAAAGTCATAAACTACAAAGTTGTAGCTCTTGAAGTCTTCTTTCCAACGTAAAAAGAATCAATATAATCGGATATCAGAGTAGAAATGTATGACCAAAATACCAAACATGTGTCAAACCTTCCTTATTTTTCTCCCTTCCTTATTTTCTTTCTCTTTCCTTAATCCATTTGCCAAATTCGAAAATCCTCTTATATTGACTTTTAAATTTCGAATTTCCTCTTGAGATGACAAAAATATTATTCACACATGTGGATTTCTTCATGGGCTTAATAATTAGGCTTGAGGTCCAAAATAACTCATAATGGGCCCAGGCTTTATATTTAAGCATTTTTTCTGTCATCCTCACTTTTAAACCTGGAAAACACAAAATTATACTAATTAGATAAAATTAAATAAAATGAGGTACTAACAATAATAAATTAAGAGTAAAATATGTATTTATTTTACACTCATCATATCTCATCTTGACTGTGCCAGCCGTTACCCGCCTTTGTCCAATTATTGTCGTGTTAGGCGCTGTTGTGGACTGTGTTGGCGTCGGAATCTTGGCCTAGTGCCTTGGAGTTGGATTGTTGCACTCTGTGCTTTTGTCTTTGACCGATATCTCTGCAAAACAACTATTTAAGTTGCATCTTTGTACAAGAAATAATGAAAAAAGCAATTAAAAAAGTTTTAAAATAATTAAGAAAAAAGGAAAATAAATCTGCCAATGCTTCTACTTCTACTTCTGCAACATATAGAACTGCTAAAGATAGTTTGTCATCCAGAATGTCTAGTTCTTCTTTCAATACTGCTTTTAATCCTGAACCTAGAACACCTGTAGCTACTCAAATAGTAATAATGGACTTAAAAAATTCTAAAAAAATAAATTTTAAAGATGTTGAACAAGCCTTAGAAAGATGGACTATTCCAAAATTCCTGCTGAACAAATTTATATTGGTTCATTTGAAGATACTTTTGATTTTATGATTCAAACTTAAGATGAAGCTTTTTTTTTCCTTTTAGATGATAAAGAAAAATATGATCGTTTGAAAGTGAGATATAATTACCTGCATATATGATTAGTTCAAATTGCTATAAAACCTTTAACTCGAAAAGGCTTAAACATTCCTTGTTTAGCTTTTCTGAGGGATGCAAGACATAACAATTTTGAAGATGCTTTATATGGTTTAGTTTCCTCTAATTTCGCTGAAGGACCAATTTTCTTTAATTGTATTCCAAACTTAACAATTCCTTTAACAAGTCATAATATACATAAAGTTGTAGAATTAGTTGTTAAAACACAAGGTTTTGATATGGATCCAGGTAATGAAAATATTGGAATAATATATAGAATCTATTATAAAGCTATGAAATCTTTCAATTCAAATATTGCCTATAGTAATTTAATTAAAAAATGAATGTAGTCTCTTTCAAACAAATTTTAGAAATAAAGTAATAATTCCTCATAGACCAACACCTGATAAAATTAAATTATTAAAAGATTAGAAATTAACTGAATTTTGTCAACCTACTCCAAAGATAGAATCAAAAGCCTGTAGTGTAATACAACATGATGACGAAACTATAGGAATTAAGTTCGAAGATGAAAAGCCTTCTACCCCTAAAACACATGCTCCAATTCCTCCTATCTATAACACATATCCAAATTATAGTTTCCCAACTAATCAAGAATATAATCAAGCTGGAGTTGCTCAACCTGTTTATCACTGGACTGAATCTCAAAGATTCTAATATTGAAACAACAAATTTAACACATGAAGATATGGTAGGAGTAATAAAAATAAACAATTTAGAAGAATTATTAATAGAAGAAGATTTTAAAATAGAAGAAGTTGTCTTAAAAACTGAAATGATGTTTGACCCAAGAATAGATGATTTACTAGAAAAATTTGACATAGAAAAAATAAAAAAATTACAAGAAGCTTTTATAAAAGACTTAAAAATATTGAGAAAACAAATGAGTTTCTTTGAATGGTATGATTTTAAATTAAATAAAAATAATCAACAAAAACAAAAATACTTACAAATGCTAAAAGTTAGAGAAAATGTTTGGTCAACCACTAAAGGAGAAAAAATAAAAAGTGTTCATCCTCCACAAGAAAATGTAAAATTGTCCTTAACAATGGAAGCAACACCTTACAAAGATGTATCCACAATAAATGATAAAACACCTCTAAAGCCTGAATTCTTTGCCCATATTATGAAACAAAATAATTTTACCAACTTGTACTTACAATCAATTGCTGAACAAACTAATAGGATAGAAGAAAAAATTGAAAATAAAAATCCTATTGAACCTAAAAAAGAAAAAGAAAAACTAATAATTGAAAAAAGCTTTATTAATCCAATAAAAATAAATCCTAACGTTATCCTTAAAAAAGAACCAATTCAACTAGATTGAGAAAATGAATTAATAACACATCTAAAAAGGAAATTAAAAAGCTTAGATGAAAAACTGAGTGTTTCTATGATAAAAATGGAAAACATCGAAGACACAGAAGATACTGAAATTATTGAAGTAAATAAGTTAAAATTTAAAAATCAAACTAGACCAAATTTTCTAAAAATAGAGCAACCACAAACAATCAGCCCAAATTCTTTTGATGGTAGTAAAATATACGAATGGAACATAGATGCATTATCTATAGGACAAAAAATGCAAGTACTTAAAAAAAAAAAGCTCTGATACCATTTTTATGCAAGATCGTCTCATTTATAGAGTCATGAGATTTTTCAGATGAAAACAGGTGTTACAATCTTAATGAAAGTAAAAAGATAAGGGACAGGTGTTTACATCTTAAGAAAAGAAACAAAACAGGCAGTATCATTTGTTGGACAGCTGTTTAGATGGAGACATTTTTCGATGGAAGTGGAAGACACGTGTTGCAAGATGGAGAGAGCATCTTTTCTTTGAGAGTCAGGATTTTGCTGACAGTCGGTGGGGGCAATTTTTTACTGTGTGGTTATTCATTTTTCAAAAAACAATCTTCAGATGTTGTCAGGAGTGTTTTGTTTGAAATATAGTATAAAATACAGATTTTGTATTTATACATATTTATTTCTTCTTTCTTCCTTTAATAGAAATGAACGGATTTTTCTTCACAGTTGTTTCTTCATCGTCTTCAATTTCTTCATTTTCAAGCAGCCGTTGGAGGGCAGCGAACTGATTTTCAGCTAAAAGATTTTTTGCTCTTGTTGTAAAGGATTTCTCATATTTTTCAGATTGCTCAGATTTTCCAATTTGAGCGATGACTTCTTTCATCCAATCATCCTTTAATTTGAGCACATCAGTAGCAGTAACAAGAGATTCTTTAGAAAGATGAGGAGAAGGGGAAGAAGAAGAGGGAGATGTTAAGGATTTTTTTGAAAATGGAGAAACTATCCTAGCAGGTGTTGCAGATGTTGCTTTTGTTGAAAAAGTATTAAGTGCTTTTAAGAAACTACCACTAGATCTAACAACAGGATTATCAATTGTTGCAGTTGTTACAGGTGTTTCAGATGTTCCACAGATTTCAGCTCCTAGAGCAATAATTTCATCAAAATTGAATTTTTCCTAATTTCTTATTTCAATTTTTCTAGATAAAACAGGAGAAGTTAAATCCATTCTTTTTTCAAAATACCATTTATAAATCCATGGAATATTAAAATAAGCATAAAACATCATTGTTGACAAGTCATCAAAAGGAAGATTAATTTTTTCAAAAAGACTTTTGTTTTCAGATTTCAAAAGAGAAATATATTTTTGAAATGTCGGGTGAACAGATGTTGGAAGAGCATGTTTTTGAGCTCCAAAAGGAGTCCAAAATTTGTTAAACCACCATAACAAAATTTCATCATTTTTTTCAATTTTTATTCTAATAAACCAAGAATGTAAAAAGACAAGATTTTGATAAAATAAAATATTTCCCCAAGCATTCATATAATCCCAACAGTTGAAAGTCAGATCATGAAAACCAGGCTTTGAAATTGTTTTATGTTGAAAGAGGGGAGCTTCTCATTGTTCTTCAGAAATAATTTTTAAAACTTTTATTTTTGAGTAAGCTATTTCGCAGTTGTTAGGAAAGTAACCTTCAAAACGATTTTGATTTTGATCCTTAGAAAAGTGATTAAAAGCACAACTGTTTGTTTCAATCAGGATAGTAAGATGAAAATGATAAGGATGAGAAGTTCAAACATAATTTCCAGGAGCGAAGCAAAATGGGATAATTTCCTGGACAGTTGCAGAGTCAGGATGACAGACATCAGGCAATATATAGATAAGCTGATTATATCTATTGAATGTTGTTTGGAATTCAGATGTTGGACCAGAATGTTTAGCGATTGGAACAGATGTTGAAGGATGAAATTGGAGAGGAGAAGGATTTCCCAAAGTACATGTCTTTCAAAAATGTTGGGTCTTGATGGTCTACGAGAAAATGGAGAACCAGTATTCATCATTTGTTGCAATTGTTGGGCTTTTTGAAAAGAGGAGGAAGGCCTCACAGGTCTATGAGGAGGCTGCATTTTTCAAATTCCTAGCAGATGTCTAAGAAAAAAATGAACGAAAATAACAACAAAGAGGAACCAAATGGCGTTGATAAAGAAATCAATAAGTCCTTGACCTACAGCAAAGGCTTCTTCTATCTTGTCGTAGATTTCTACAAAAAGTCCCTTGATAAAAAGTCAGCTAGGGAAGTGTTAACACCATTAACATATTCAATATCAAAATCGAACACACTAAGGATGGTTTGCCATCTAGCAAATATCTATTTATTTGTTAAGTTTTTAACATTTTTTTTATGACTTCTTTAGCAGATTTGCAATCTATTTTTAATAAGAATTTTTTATTTAAGAGATCAAGTTGAAATTTTTTAATAGCTAAAATTTCTTTTTTAATTGTTGAATAATTGGATTGAGCAGGACTTCAAGTTCCTGAAATATATCTAACAATTTTTTCTTGATTATCTTCTTTTTGTAAAAGAATACCACCATAACCTATTTCAGAGTCATCTCGTTGAACAATTTTAAAATCTTCAGGATTTGCTAGATTTAAAGAAGGAAGATTTTTAACTTTTTGTTTTATGCTCTGAACTGCTTCGGTATGAATGTCATTCCATATAGGAGGATTCTTTCTTAATCTTTGTTGTAGGATTTTTCTATCTTCAGCCAGATTTTGATAAAAATTTGAAACATAATTTAAACATCCTAAAAATTTTTGCAGTTCTTTAATGTATTTTATTTCATTAGGAAATTTATCACTAAATTCTATCACTCTATTGACGGGTTTAACTATATTGTTTTTTAATTTAAAACTTACAAAATTAATTTCTGTTTTAAATAATTTCATTTTTCTTTAACTTAAGACTAAACCATTTTTTATTATTATCTTTTTAAATGTCTCTAAATGCTTCCAATGTTGTGTTATGGAATCAGAAAAGATTAAAATATCATCAATATAAACAAGCATAAATTGACTAAAAGGATTAAATATTTCGGTCATTATTTTTTGAAATTCAGAAGGAGCATTTTTTAAACCAAAGGGCATAACATTCCATTCATAATGTCCAAAAGGGACTATAAAACCAGTTTTGTATTTATCTTCTTCTTTTATTTGGATTTGCCAAAAACCAGATTTTAGGTCAAATTTAAAAAATATTCTAGCATCATAAATTCTATGTAAAATGTCTTGTATGTTAGGGATTGGAAATCTTATTGATTGTAGGACTTTATTTAAGGGTTTGAAATTTACTACAAGACGAGGAACTCTCCGTTCTTGCTCAGCAGCATTATTAACTTAAAAAGCAGTATAACTCCAAGGAGAGTTGCTTTCTCTAATTAAGTTTTTGTTTTTTAAATCCATTATTTCTTTTTTACACATTTCTTGTTGTTCAATAGACATTTGTGCAGCCCTAGCTTTTGTTGGGATTTTTGTTTCACTAAACCCTTTTATATAGTGTAAAGAAACAATATGTTCCTTACGCCTCCAAAATGCGTTAGGAAAGTCAGACAGCATTTTAAAGCTAGTGTTTTTTCAAAATGTTCTTTTTCTGCTAAAATTGAGGGTTATTTAATTTGTTCACAGATTTTTAAATTTTTTATAGATGATTGAAGGTCTAGTTTAAATGTTTCTTTTTGAATTATGATTCTACTTATTTGATTGATTACTTTTGTTTTAGGCTGAGAAACAAACTTAAAGATAATTTTGGTTCCATCTGATGATGTTGTCAAGATTCCTTCTTTTGTTGTTAAGTAAGGAGCAATTTGTGTTAAGAATTGATTTCCTAAAATTAAGTCTTTAGACATTCCTTTCATTTGAAATAGTAAAATATCATGAATACATTTATCCTTTTTATAAATTGTTACATTAGGAATTTTATAAGCTAATTTTATTTCTACACCATTAGCAGAACTAACACTATATTTTGTTTCTTCAAAGTATTTTAAGGGTAGAATTCCTTCATTAATACAATTTATATCAGCTCCTGTGTCTAATAGGACTATTAATTTTTTATTATATCCATCTTCTAATTTTAAATTTATTTTCACGTTTAACAAGATATCTTCTATATTTCCTACATTTTCAGGATTCGAGCATTCTTTTTTTTTTTTTTAATTTTAATATTTGCATTTATTTCTAGTATTTCTAATCTCATTTTTTGTAAATCAAGGTTTCTTTTTAATTCTTTAATTTCATTATTTAAAATTTTAACTTCTTTTTGTAAATCTGTTATTGTTCTGGGTTTTGATTTTTCTTCATAATTAGTTAAAGTCTTATATATTAATTATTCTTATTGGTCTTATTATCTTTTGTTCTGGTTGAGAAGCTTTTCTGATTCATTTTGTAATTCAATTATTCTAGAGATCATTTCCTTTTGTTTTTCAGGATTTTCTATTTGCATAATTGTGTCTAAAGTTAATTGATTCTTTTTACTTAAAACATTTATTGAATGGGAGTCAGAATCTTCTAAATCTATGTCTTCATAACCATCAGAATCTTCTTAAGTTCTAATTAGACAGATATTGCATTTACAATTGGGTTCTTCTTTGCATTTATTTTTTTATTTATGTCAAATTGATCTATTAAATTGTTAATTAGATTATTTTCACTTTCTGATTCACTAGATTGATTAGATATTCAGATTCATTATCGCTTTCACCTGTTGATAAATTTAATTTGTTTAATTTTTCTAAGATAGCTTTCATTCCTTTTTTATAATTTTTGTTTTTATTTTTATAACTGTTATTAGTAAAATGACCTGTTTTTCCACATTTATAACATTTATCATTAGAGGTTGGTTTTCTTTGGCTTGATTCAGGCTTATTTTGTTTTTCAAATAGTCTTTTGTTATATCTTTCATTTTGTTGAGGTTTTTTATAGTTTCTTTTGTAAGGTTGTTTATTTTTTTTGGTAATATATTCTTTTTTTTATTTTTAAAGGTTTTATTTTTATATTTAGGAGTCTTTCTTTTTTAGGTTTAAAAGGGTCAAAGTAATCACAGAAATCACCCATCTCTTTTTTGCTAAAATATTGTTCAGTTTTAATTTTCTTTTCTAATTTTAAATTATTACAGATTTCTAATCCTACTTGATTGACAATTTAGTTTAGTTCAGCAAAGGTATATTATCCATATTGAATTTCTCCAATGTTAT
Source organism: Chimonanthus salicifolius (assembly GCA_013350335.1). Classification (NCBI taxonomy): domain Eukaryota; kingdom Viridiplantae; phylum Streptophyta; class Magnoliopsida; order Laurales; family Calycanthaceae; genus Chimonanthus; species Chimonanthus salicifolius. Next base: position 33,658,690 of record CM023539.1, read on the forward strand.
TTTTGTTTAATTTTTCTTTTACCTTTTTTCCAAGTAATGGGGGTAAACCTGCAATATATTTTTCTCTCCAATAGACATTTTGAGAATCTTCTAACTTATAAATAGAATTCATAAAATAGTCATTATATTCAGAGAATTGTGACATAGATTTACATGTTAAATTATGTAAATAATCTCTTATGTTTTGATTAAGTCTAGGGTACCTTCCTGTAAATTGCTTTGCTATATTAAAGATTAAACATTCAACACTGTCATTTATAGGTTGTCCGTTAACTCTTAATATTAATTCGCCTTCATCATTTTTCTTTTTGCTTTCTAATATTAACCTTTTTTGTTGATCTGATAAATAACCATTCCACCAATCATACATTTGTCCAGTAAAACTGGAAATTATTAAGTCGCTAATGTCAGCCTCTTGATTTAAATTAGTTCTTAATATGTTAGCATACATTTGCATTTTTTGAAGTACTTGCATTTTTTGTCCTATAGATAATCCATCTATGTCCCATTCGTATATGCTACTACCATCAAAAGAATTTGAACTGATTGTTTGTGGTTGCTCTATTTTTAGAAAATTTGGTCTAGTTTGATTTTTAGATTTTAACTTATTTACTTCAATAATTTCAGTATCTTCTGTGTCTTCGATGTTTTCCATTTTTATCATAGAAATAGTCGGTTTTTCATCTAAGCTTTTTAATTTCTTTTTTAGATGTGTTATTAAAAAAGAATAACACTCGCTTAGTTCATGTTTTAAGGAAGGATTGAAGGATTGAGGGGCTCGGGAATGTGCCTCGAGGGGCTCGAGCACTATTCATACAACGACTAGAAAATAACTAGTTTTTTTAATTTATGCTACACTATCTCGAGGGGGACTCTGGCACTATTCATGCTACAGTGCTCGATGGATTTTGCTACAGTGCTTGAGGGGTTCAAGCACTATTCATGCTACAGTGACATTTAAGCCTCAGATCGAGGGGCTTAACCCTAACAAGATAAATATGTTCAAATTATATTTTTTAACCTTTTTCAAAGTATAGACTTTTAGCCTAAGGTCCATTTGGTCTTTTATGTGTTTGGTTCAATCAAAAGTCTACTAAGGTCATTTTACATGTGTTGTTGTCAAACACATAAAGAGATGTCCGTGCACCATCTTCATTATTCTCTAGGCAAAATCCGATGCCAATATATAAATTTGATCAAATCAAGGCACTAACATATGCGAATCAGCCAAACACCTATATAAGCCCAATGAATACAAGCCAATTGGAGAACCATATCGACCGGCAGAATTTTTAATAGTCGGATTTGACGGAACAACCTAAATACGTTAGTAATGTCATGTGCAGAACAGGATAAAACAGTGCTTGCGTAGGAAAATGGTGCATGAATTATTCTGCCAACCTAGAAAAACAAAACAAAAACACTTATGGAAAGGACAACTTGAAAATTAAACATAAAAAAGGACCGAGAATTGGAATTATTTTACTGATCGGATACATAGACAAATTAAAAAAAGACTGGAACGTGGGCTTTGACAAATTAAACATAAAAAATAGAAAATAAAAAAGACAAATTAAAAAAGACTAGAACGTTGACTTGGATACAGATTCAACGATACAATGTCAGCTCTTCCTTATAAGTTCTCGTGCATGGCAGAAGTATCCTCCACTCAAATCTCTACAGCCATACCGAGAAAGATCCTTAAGTTCTCTTCTGCCTTGTGAGTTACATGGATAGGAAATCGAAAACTATGTAATATCTCTCTGTTTTTTTGTCTTTCTCAAAAGAAAAAAAGTTAATTAGAAAATCAAGACTCGATAATATTTTTTAGATAGAAATCACTTTCAAAATTTAGTCCTTAAAAGAAGGATATGTCAAGTGTTATATAAAATTATTGATTCTTCAAAATAACTATTACGAGACTTTTGTTTCTTTCATACTTGTCCTTATATACAATTTGAGAAGAAAGTAGTATTATATAAAGTCATTGATTTTCAAATTAACCATGGAATATTTTTCAATTTTACGAAGAAAATCTCAGTTATCCTCTTGTTTTCATCTTCTGATTCTTCTTACTACCATCCACTTGATATTTGTTTTCTGTTTCAGAGCTCCTCTCCATTGCAAACTTGAAAGGCAGTAAAGTAGATGGCCGTGAAAAATGGAAGTTTGGCGATCGGGATCGATCTGGGTACGACGAATTCGTGCATGGGAGTTTGGAGACGTGGGGGAATTGAGATCATTCCAAACAGTCTAGGCAAACGTACAACCCCTTCATACGTTTCTTTTAGTGACCGTGAGCTTCACATTGGAGATGCTGCCAAGAATCACACCGCCACCGATCCTAAAAACATCATTTTCGGTCATTTCCATTTTCATCCTTTTCCTTATTCTTCTTACTTCAATTCCTGAGTCATTTCAGACACTTATAATCTTATTATTCAAAGACTTGCGTTGGAATGGAGGCATCTTTAATTTCAATGAATCTTGTCCCTGTAGCTTTCACTTTTTCACAATCTTTCAGAATATTTCTAGTTTAGTTTTAAATGGACGTGTTCATTTTGAATTGTTGAAAATGATACTAATGCGGCCTCTCACATAAATATTAAAGACTTGGACTTGAATATGAAAGCAAGATATGATGCTGACCGACCCTTGGAGTATATGTAAATTTCTCAATCTGCACACGCCAAGTACAAAACTAAAGGAATTGACCTTTTTTATGTTGAAGGGAGTTTGATTTCAAAACCTCCCACAAACAATGGTGGAAATTGACCATCAAGATAACTCCTCAGAGTTGAAAATAAGACATGATAAATGAGGATTCTTCAATATTACCTCGCAGTGAGATATTAGATGAGATGGATGGATTTGGATCTTAAGATCTCGGTGCTCGTTAAACTTGCAGCATATTTGGATGACCTCTATATTTGAATTCAAAGTGTTTACCGTATGATCTTGAAATGATGAGAGTTTACGATAAAAGATTTAAATAGGTAAATGGACTATAATTAATTACATCTAAAGATTCTATATCAATTCATCCATCTTATTCATATCCTATTTGTCTTCTCCCCTACTTTGTCCCTCCCCAAATAAATTGAAAAACTACAACTTACCTTGAACACAAAGTTAGGCTTCTGCAATGGATCGAATAAGTCCAACAATGATTTAATAATGTTAAGTTTAAATGTTAGGATAATCTGATGGGACAACTTTGAGTTGTTTTGTAGCCAATGTGATAACATATCTATCCATTCATTTTCCCATGTTTGCAGGGTCCACCCTTTAATCCATATATCAAAGCATCTTAGCTTAGAAGCTAAGGCACCAACTAGACCTCCCATGTTTCATATTTTTACGAATCAAACTGTACAGCTATCAATTTACGGGTGTCCATTGAATAGAAAAAAAAAATGGCAAGAAACTAAATATATGGAAGTGTTTTTTTTTAATGGAAAAGGGGAACTTTGAGCATAGCTCTATTAAATCCCTTCTTCGGGTGATGTCCCACCCCCTACATAGGATAGCCCCTGAGTTACGCCACGGGGACTCGAACTAGCACCATTCTACTTCCTGAGGCGAAATGTTACTAGCTGAACTACCTCGTGTGGAGTCATATGGAAGTGAATTTTTAAAACTTAACTCACAAATGATTGCTTTTTGATTCAGCAAAAAATTGAACCCCATATGTACTGTAGTACTACTAACATATCAGAAAATATAAGCCACTTTGAATTAGCACAACATTTTTCATCATTGTCAATGGGTTATCATTTTTCTTCATTGCTATACATCATTTTATTTTTTTCCTCCTTAATATGCAAGGAGTAACAAGGAATTTCTAGGTAATCCCTTTAGATCTAAAAGAAAACACAAGGAATATACAAACTACCATTCTAAATTGATGGTAGCAGCTTGGTCGCCATGCTCCAAGTCTTAGATCTTGTTTTGAGCATCCCAAGCGAAGAAGTAAAACCAAGAAGATGGTACAAAAAGGCGACCGTATGGCCTAATTTTCCTCTCCCTGTTATGTTTCTTCACAAACACCAAAAAGGCCCTTAGTGATAGGCTTTTATTTACATTTCATTCTTATATAGAGAAGGTCCTAGTGATAATCTAATCCATTGAACTTCTATTGTATAGTACAATCCTATTCATAGAAAACAACATAAAATAAACCTATATTTCAAACACAATACTGTTAAGGCTGGGCATCCAGCCCAAACGGCTAGCCCATTAGATGGAATGACCCAAGTCCTTTATAAGTCCCTAAATCTCCCCCTTCACAACCAATGTGGGACTCATTCACTGTCCCAACAACCCCCCCTCGAACTAGGCTTTCCTACGGATAGAACGTCGCTAGTCATCCCATCCGGCTAGGGGATCCTCTAAGTCCACATACATTGATTTCGGGATATACCTCTGATACCACTTGTTAGGACTGAGTATCCAGTCCAAAAGGCCAGCCCATTAGGAGGAGTGATAAGTCCCTAAATCTCCCCCCTTCACAACTAATGTAGGACTCATGCACTGCCCAACAAATGCATTGTAAAATCAAAATAAAAAGAGAGAAAAATTATATCCCTTGATTTTGAGAGTGAAATTACCTATCTTAGATTAACCCACTCAAGTCGATGTACCCCTTCTTCAAATCTGCCAATGTCTATACCCTCTTCGCCCCCAACCCCACCCCCACTCCACCCCTCCACACCCACTCTCACTTACATTTTCAATCTCCATGTTCTAACAGATAAACCTAAAAGGCACTAGAATATAAAGTTGTAAAAATATAGAAATATATTTAAAAAAGTTAGAAGGGTTTGAAAGCATGTTAAAAGAGAAGCAGTTGCATTTCAAACAAAGGAACTTCATTTAACCGATTCAAAAAAAAAAAAGGACCTCATTTCCATTAAATTGAGTCAAACCAACCCAAAATGTAGAATGAAATTGCTTTTGTGGATCCCTTCGATTCAAGATATTGGAATAGAACAGTCTTAACTGTTCTGGCAGAACAGGAGGAATGTGAGAAGTAAAAATGGTAAGCCGATCGGACAGTATGATACAAGTGGCCCTTCTAAAATCCTAGTCTTTATAATCAAATGCAGTGTCATTTGTTTTTCTACGTAAGAATTTGATCCAATATTTCTCTTTTCTTGATATCCAGATGCAAAAAGACTCATAGGCAAGAAATTCACAGATGAGCCTGTGCAGCGTGACATCAAGCTCTGGCCCTTCGAAGTCATCTCTGGCCCAGACCAAAAGCCCATGATTGTGGTCAGCAACAAAGGTGAAAGAAAGCTACTCTCTGCTGAACAGATCACTTCCTTTGTCCTCACGAAATTGCAACAAATTGCCAAAGACTTCTTGGGTTCTGACATTAAGGACGTTGTGATCACTGTTCCTGCTTACTTCAATGATTCGCAGCGCCAAGCCACTAAGGATGCCGGTAGAATTGCTGGTCTCAATGTATTGCAAATCTTGGCCGAGCCCACGGCGGCAGCCTTGGCTTATGGTTATCAGATAAAAAGTGATGGTGTGGGCCAAAAAAATGTCCTAGTCTTTGACCTTGGTGGTGGCACCTTTGATATCTCGATTGTCAGTGTTGGAAATGGAGATGTGAAGGTGAAGGCTGTAGGGGGAGAAACCCACTTTGGTGGATTGAATTTTGACAACAACATGGTGGATCACTTAATTGCAGAGTTCAAAAGGAAACACAAAGAAGATATCAGTAGCAGCCCAAAGGCTCTCAGAAAATTGAGAACTGCATGCGAGACAGCCAAGATGATCCTTTCATCAGATACAGAGGCCACGATAGAAATAGACTCCTTGTACAATAAGATCGACTTTGAGTACACCATCTCTCGCTCGCTCTTTGAGAAGTTGAATCAGAATCTCTTCTCTCGATGCTTGGAGATCGTGAAAGAGTGCCTGAAAGATGCTAACATGGATAAAAAGTCCATTGATGACATTCTTCTTATCGGAGGTTCCACCAGGATTCCCAAGGTGCAATCAATGTTGCAGCAATTTTTCGACGGGAAGGAGTTGAGCAAGAAGATCAATCCTGATGAGGCAGTGGCCTACGGTGCTGCCATCCATGCTGCCCACTTGAGCAGCTGTAAGGTGCAAGATATGGTGATCCATGATGTCACTCCTCTCTCTTTAGGCACAGACATTGTAGGAGATATTATGGGTGTAATTATTCCTAGGAACACCACAATTCCCATCAAGAAGGAGAAGTTTTACGTTACCAGCAAAGACAATCAAAAGAACATGAGCATCAAGGTGTATGAGGGTGAGAGATCGAATATAAAAGACAACCACCTCTTGGGCAATTTTACTCTCGATGGCATCCCTCTTGCTCCAAAAGGAGGAGTTCGTGTTGCTGTCTCCTTTGAGATAGACATGAATGGTATCTTGACAGTCACTGCACAAGACAAGAAGACGGGGAAGAAGATGGAAAAGGTGATCAACAATGAGAAGAACGGGCTCAGCAATGACCAGATCAAGAAAATGATCTTTGAGGTGGAAAAATTCAAAGAGGAGGACAAAAAATTCAAGAAGAGAGCAGAGGCAAGAAATGCTCTTGGGAGCCTAGTTTATGATCTGAGGGAGTGCATTGCGAACCGTAAGAACCTGCAATCCAAAGACAAGGAAGGAATTGAAGACGAAATCGAGCATACAGAGCAATGGATTAACAAGAACAAGAATGTAATGGGAGACCATTTTGAGAATGAATACAAAGAGCAACTTCGTCGCATAGCGGGTTGCCTCAAGAATGCATCTGCGACTTCCTCCTCGTCTCATACTGGTAAGAAGAATCATAAAGCAACTGAAAGTGTTCAGCATGTTCATAACTTCATAGTTGACATGGACCTGTCTCCTGTAACAAATTTCTTATTAGGCCCCTGATGCCTGTGCTAGATTAATCCCATGTCCTGGACCCAATAAAAAGTTGGCTAAAACAAATAAGAATTTTAGTTTTTATTCCTGTACTAGTCTATTTGATCCATCCATCCCATGGCTGCCATTGAATAGTCAATAAAATGTATATGTTGACATGATCACTCTCCAATAAACGCCCTGAGAAAACTATGGGCTCAAACGTTTCTTTTTCTTATTTTATCTCATGTGAATAGCATTCAAGATCAGTCCTTGGTATGACCCATCCAAGGAGAAGTTTTTTTTTCTTATTTTATCCCATGTGAATAGTATTCAAGATCAGTCTTTGGTATGACCCATCCAAGGAGAAGTCCTTAGTCAATTATCTAAAAGAAACTAAAAGAGTGTTGTCTCTAATTAGATTAACACATGTTGGATGATTGGATGTGTCTTTGGAGAGTTTCATTTAAGATCCTACTTTACTTTCTTTGATGGGCTTGGATGAGGGGAAGAGAGATGGCAAGCCTCATCTTCCCATTTTTTTCCCAGTTAGGATGTTACTTAGAAGAGAAAATAGGTCCACTTAAAGTTCTTCACCTCCAAGACAACTTGGCATTCTCCACCTTCCCTAGGCGATTGCCATCTTCTTGAGCTATACCCATTGGTGGAGAACTTGGGTCCTACGTGCAATGGGTCACTTGGACTGAATTTCTACTAAGTGTTTAAATTTTAGTCACTTGATCTTATTGATCAAAATTACCATGTATCTTGTTCTTTAGAGACACATGATGATTTTGACTCTTAAGATGAAGTGATTTGGATGGGAGTTTGGAGCAAAAAATCTTGGTTTATGGGGGCCAGCAATCCAGTTCTGGTGTGGAGGGACCCCACCAGTGTTACCCTTAGGCCCGTAGGGACTAACCGCCCTAGTGGACTGACTGCCACAACCTCAAAAAAAAAAAAAAGGGAGCCACTTGTGCCACCATAGGTAGTGGGTGAAAAAAGTCTAACATTACCTGGGAGGTGCAAGGTTTGGGTGCTTATATGAGGGGTCACCTCCCTCATCTAGTGTGACGCATTTTAAAGCCGTGAGCCATGTGATTAGTTCCTCTTAGATAGTCTTTGGATAGGGAGAAGTGGAAATACGTCTAGTAAAAAGGTCCAAGTTCTTATGTTTTGGATCCTATCTCCAAGGAGGGAGGCCACAAAATAGAAAGGTTCTCCTGTGTAGAAATATATCACACACTATAAATCATCATAACACCGGATTTACGTGGAAAACCCATAAGGGAAAAAAACCACGATAGAAAGATAGTATATTATTTTACTATATTTTCTATATACATCGGAGATATATTTATAAGAGAAAATACAAGTATGAGTCCTATTTAAGACTCTGAGATCCAATTGAGTTAGGACTCTGAGACCTAATGGAGTTAGGACTCAGAGTCCTACTCATCCTCTCTTTTCTATTTCAACACTCCCCTTCAAGTAGGTACGAAAATGTCGATTGAGCCCAACTTGGACTTAACAGCGGAGAGACTTTTTGTGAAGATATCTGCTAATTGTTGATCACTGCGAACAAATGGATTAGAAATAACATTAGCTTGCAAATTTTCTCGAACAAAATGACAATTCACTTTAATGTGTTTGGTTCTCTCATGAAACACCGGATTTGAAGCAATGTGAATGGCAACTTGATTATCACAAAACATTTGCGTTGGATGATTAGAACCAAAACCCAAATCTTGCAGTAAGGAACGAAGCCAAATAACTTCACTGGTGGTTAAAGCCATTGCACGATATTCTGCTTCTGCACTTGATCTTGCAACAACACTCTGCTTTTTACTTTTCTAAGTTACCAGATTTCCTCCCACAAATGTACAATGTCCTGTTGTAGATCGTCGATCAACTGGACAACCTGCCCAATCAGCATTAGTGTAAGCGGTAATGGAACTATTTCCATTCTTCCGCATCCATATTCCCCTTCCTGGAGAACCCTTCAAATATTGTAAAATTCGATTGACAGCATTCATGTGAGTAACTGTAGGTGCATGCATAAATCTGTTGACTGCATAGGAAATATCTGGCCTAGTGATCGTTAGATAAATTAATCGACCAACCAACCTTTGAAACTGACCAATATCAGATAACAATTCTCCATCATTATCAAGCTTACCTCCACTGTCAATTGGAGTATCTGATGGTTTAACTCCCATCTTTCCAATATCCTGCAACAGGTCCAGCACATATTTTTTTTTATTGAGAAATATGCCCTTCTTTGAGTAGGCAACTTCTAATCCAAGAAAATACTTTAACACTCCCAGATCTTTGATGGCAAATCTCTTGTGCAGTAAAGTCTTAAGTTTATAATTTCATTTTTGTCATCACCTGTGATCACTATATCATCAACATACACTAAAACAACAGCTGTACCACACATACCTTTTTTACAAACAACGAAGAATCAGCCGCACTCCTTTTAAATCCATTACTCATGAGAACAGAACTAAGCTTAGCATACCACGCACGGGGAGATTGTTTAAGTCCATATATGGCCTTTTTCAGCTTGCACACAAATCCAACTTTGGATTCTTTTGAATGTCCTGGTGGAACACTCATATACACCTCCTCTTCTAGGTCACCATGCAAGAAAGCATTTTTTACATCCATCTGAGATAATTTCCAACCCTGATTTGCTGCTAACGAGAGAAACACTTGAAAAGTGTTCATCTTTGCAACAGGTGCAAAAGTCTCCATGTAATCTTCTCCATATGTTTATGTAAAACCTTTGGCAACCAGTCTTGCCTTGTATCGCTCCACAGTTCCATCACTTTTATATTTGATTTTGTATATCCAACGACACCCAACTGTCTTCTTTCCGAGAGGCAATTTGACTATATTCCAAGTTTTATTATCATCAAGTGCTTGCAATTCTTCTTTCATTGCCTGTCGCCAAACAGATATTGAATTAGCTTCACGAAATGTCTTTGGTTCTTGTTCACTGGACATTGCACTCAAGAAGGCCAAATGAGACTGAGTAACATTATCATATGTCAGAGAAGCCTCCATTGGGTATGATACAGCATGATAAGTGAAGAAATCTTTCATTCCTTTTGGAGGACGAGTCTCTTTACTCGATCTCCGTAATGGAAAGGGAGGAGCCGGTATGTCAGTTGTTGGAGAAATCGGCTGAATTTCTGTAGATGTAGTCTCAGTAGAAGCTGTCGGTATTTCAATTGCTGCAGACATTGGTTGGTTATCTGGAGATATAATCACCGTATTTCTTCTAAAAGAAACATCATCAGTTACAGTAGGAAGAGGTGCCAAATCAAATAATGTCTCCCCCTGGGACCGATTCCCAGAATCACTATGAACTGAGAAATACCCTTCAGATTCATCGAAGCGCACATCACGGGAGACAATAAGCTTGCGAGATGCTGGGTCATAACAAATGTACCCTTTCTGTGATGAAGAATAGTCGAAAAAAACACATCTGACAGATCTGGCATCTAACTTGTCACGATGAAGAGGTTGGCGGTGTACATAACAGACACACCCAAACACACGCAGATGCGACAAAACAAGTTTTCTATTCTTCAGCATTTCCAATGGTGATTTAAAATTGTTAACCCGACTAGGAAGTCAATTAATCAAATAGATGGCTGTCAGAACACTGTGAGACCAGTACTTCTTAAGAATATTCACTTGAAACATAAGAGCTCGGGCAGTTTCTAAGATGTGACGGTTTTTCTGTTCTGACACACCATTCTGTTGTGGTGTACCCATGCAGCTAGTTTGATGAATGATGCCTTGGCGATGAAAATATTCGGCGAAATTAGCATTGATATATTCAGTGCCATTGTCAGAGTAAAAATTTTTTACCTTGGCATGAAATTGGGTATTGATCATGTTGTGAAAGGCTTTGAAAGTAAGGAACACCTCATTCTTAGATTTGAGTAAGTACAACCTTTGTAACACGAGTACAATCATCAATGAATAAAACAAAATATTTAAAACCATCATAAGAAGCAACTGGAGCACTCCATACATCAGAATGAATCAAATCAAAACGTTCAACAGACTTAGAACTAGAAGAAACAAATGGTAAACGAGTTTGTTTAGAAAATTGACAGACATCACAAACACTAGACGGAACAGAAACGGAAGGAAAAAGATAAGACAAAATACAACTTGAAGGATGTCCACCGTTGGTGTAGGATGTGACTCTCTACTAAGTTCATGGCATTGTACGCCTTAGCAGTTGAATGTAGCAAGTATAGCCCATTGGAATACGTGCCTTTCTGCAAGAGTCTGAAATCCAGACTGGAGAACCAGAGAACGAGAGCTAGAACAGAGCAACTAGTAAGCAGAAACACCTACCTCTCCGTGACGCCGGCGGTGGAAGTAAATTAGAGTGGAATCAAGTGAGACACCGCCTGTAACAGAGGTCAGCGACGGGCGGAAGCTGCAATGCCCGGCAGATCGGAAAATCTGGAATGAGGTGGCTGCGGTGAAACACCCAACGGAAAGCAGATCTGTAATCTTCGGCTGAGAGTAAGTGCTTCCCAGATCGGGAATAAGCAGGACAGCCAGATTTGTCCGTGATGTCGACAGATCGGGGGACACCCCGACTAGGCGACAAGAGCCGATAATGTCTTCGATCCGGATCGAAGTCTGACTGATACCATGTAGAAATATATCACACACTATGAATCATCATAACACCAGATTTACATGGAAAACCCATAAGGGAAAAAAACCACGATAAAAAGAGAGTATATTATTTCACTATATTTTCTATATACATCGGAGATATATTTATAAGCGAAAATACAAGTATGAGTTCTATTTAAGACTCTGAGATCCAATTGAGTTAGGACTTTGAGACCTAATGGAGTTAGGACTCAGAGTCCTACTCATCCTCTCTTTTCTATTTCAACATCCTGTTTTAGGAGAAGATGGTGTTCTCCATCTCTATCTACAAAATGCCATCTTCTCTTACTGTGGAGAAGATGGTCATAGGTGCTTCTTGTCACTTGAGTTCCACTTAGTTATTTTCCTTTTCTTTTTCAATATTTTGGAGTTCAATAAAATTCCAACTTGTCGGACCACAAGCTCATTTAATGACTAACAATTGACTAAATTTCATCATAAAATTCAAAATTTAGTCATTTGATCTTAATGCTCGAAAATTACCAAGCATTCCTTTTTTTTCTAAGCTCGCTTTGTGATTGCGATAGTTAAGATAAAGTGGCCAAGATTTTATTTTTCAACCAAAATTTGGTCCATATGTAAATCATAAATAGATTTTCAATCACACTAGATATTTTTATTAATAAATCATATTTTTTTTAAAAAATAATTAAAAGAACTAATATACAACCCATGTGGCCTTATCATTGGGCTTCTCTAAACACATATAAACTAGTGACGTAAAGGATATCTCTGAAGAACTTAAAAGGGTGGAGGTTCTCTTGATTCTTTTACACCAAAACAATCTCTTGCATTAAGCCTCCTTATCCAAACACAAGCTTAGGCAATTAATTAATTTTGAAAATCGAGAGAAGGATTATAGAGCTTACCGATTTTGGGGAGAAATCGAAGAAGAGAGAGACAAAGACCCGTTCGCACACGGTGACCAATGCTGTTCACGATTTGGTGTTGAAGAGAGCACTTAGAATGGGGGAAAAGGGAGAAGAAAACGAGAGAGGGATTGATTTGGACGTGGGGAAGAGTGGCCTTGAGAGAAGGGTTTTTATAGAGTGGCCAGAGAGGTAAGGAAAGAGGGAACGATTTGATAGAGATTGTGGGAGGAAGAAGGATCGTTTTCGGAGAGTGAGGTGTGGGACTTTGGAGAAGAGGGATCTCTGTGTTTCATCGAGTAGGAGAGCTAGAGAGAGTGGGTTGAGAGATTGTTCGTGGGTCGTATATGGGTCGAGTTACACGGGATTTGAGTGTAGTTCGGGTAAAATGGGTTTGGGTCCGTGAGAGTGACTATTTGGAGTAGGATGGGTTTTAAGGTGAGTAATGGGTTGGCCTTTGAGTGGGTTTTATAATTTATATTTTATTTTATTTATTTTACTTTAAAATTTAATCTTATACTTAACAACTTATTTAATGAAGAGGGATCAATGAGGTTTAATTTGATTTAGTTACTTTATTTAATTAATATCTTCACTTAAATTAGCTAATTACATATTTAATTAATAGCAGGGATACTCGGGTTGAGATTTCAAATTATATTTTCGTAAATAAATAGAGTTTTTATTCAAGAATTCTAATTTGAGTCTAATTAATTTCTAAATTTAAGTAACGGATAACAACCAATAAATTTTCGAAAATGATAATCTAATTAATTCATTTATGCATCAAAAATTAAATCTCTGAAATAATTAATATCTCGATAAATACCAGATCACATCATTATATAAGTGGATAAATGTTTATACTCATCAAATTCCAAGCTAATTCCTTAGTCACCCTATTTGATGGTCAACATATTGACACTCAAAAGCCGATTTCCAGCAGAGAAATCAGTTATTTCCAGCAGAGAAAATGACTAAGCAAAATTAGGGATTCCCAGCAGAGAAATCCCTAATTTCCCTCTATGATGATTTGATTGTAAACTTGTATGTAAAGAATATTATCTTGATTCATACCTGTATTTTCGGATGAAATAATATAAATATATCAAAGGTCTCCAAGGTTGAAGATAGTGGAGAACCATTCATTCATTCCTTTGTGTTTTCTATTTCTTTATGCTATCAGAGCTAGGTTGATCTTCTTCTGAAAGATCTTGGACCCGACGATTCTACAGTGATTCTCATTTTTGCTGCCGCTGCCCTGCATCCGATTTGGGTTCTTGATTTCGGCTGCTGCCTCTGCAAGTCATCACCATCCGCTGCTCCTCACCTTGCTCGGCCTACCATTGTGCCGCAGAAGATCTGAGATTCAGATCTGCTGTCAAAGTCACAACCAGAACAGACCCAGATCTGCCCGAACTAGATCCATTCTTCATGCTGCTGCAGAACAGCGTCAGGATTCTTATCGACGGTTTCTGACGATCTGAGATTCAGATCTGAGGTTCGAAACTCGGTGGGAGAGGAAAAGAAGAAGCATCCGGAAAAAAAAAATCGACACATTTCACTCATCCAATGGCGATATTACCGACGGTTTTTGACGATCTAAGATTCAGATCTGAGGTTGAAACTCGATGGGAGAGGAGAAGAAGAAGCATCCGAAAAAAAAAAAAAAGAGAAAATCAGTCCGACTGAAATGGTCCAGAAAATCAGTCTGGCAGGCCAAGCTCTCGTTGATTCAAGGCCGAGAGTGAGAGAAGGAGAAGAGGAACTACCAAGAGGCAAAACAGATTGATCTGTCTCTCTTTCCCTTTCCTTCATATTGTGTGGTTTTTTTTTTTTTTGGGGAAAGTCTCGACTGACAGACGTTTTCTCAAGATCTGAGATAAAGACGAGGCAGAACGATAGGAATCCATTTGGGTTTCATCGAACTCCCAGGCGTGTGCAATTCTTCACCTCACAGCCAGACAGCAGCAGATCTGAATCAGTTTTGTTTCCGCGCAGGGATCCACCGCCGAGATCTTAATCAGTTCTGTCTCCCTTAGATTTTCAGATCTAAAATCTCTACCTCTTAAAGTGCTCCGATCTTGGACGAGATCCAGATCTGCTCTACTGCTGCACCCCTGCCCTCTCATTGGATTCAAATTTGATTCCATCTATTAGTTCTTGTGATGAAGAAGGGGACACCTCAGCGACCGCCTGTTGTTTCGTTTGATTTCAGTGGACACCTCAGCCCAAGAAGGTTGCAGAGAGGATTTCCGCCGTCAGCCAGCGCCAATTGCTTGATCTGTTCCTTCCACTGCTATTGCTGCTCTGTTTGTGCGCCGGTGCTCTATGCTTTCATCAGCGTCGTTGCCCCCGATTTGGGCCTCTCATCAGCGTCGCTGCTTCCTACGCCGCTCGAGTGAAAGTTGTGTGGGTCCCCTACATCCTTGCTGGGCTTACTGGTGGAGTGTTTGCCGAACGGGCTGCTGTTGCTTGATTAGCAACAACTGAAAGTTGTATGGGTACCTTACATCTTTATTGTTGATTTAAAAAAAAAAAAATCAACCCATTTCACTCATCCAATGGCTTCTTCTTCAGCACACATCTATCCTTATCCCTCCTTTCTCAACATCGGCAATTTTGTTTCAATTAAGCTTACCCAAAACATATTTCTACTTTGGAAAACCCAACTCATGGTTCTTGTTGAAAGTCAAGACTGCTTGGCTTCTTGGATGGCGATATTACAATGCTTGATCCATTGATTATTGTCTCCTCAAAGGAGAGTGGTGGTGAGACCATTACCAAATCTAATCCTGATTATATTGCCTGGAGAAGATCTGATAGGCTCTTCCGTGGTTGATTACTGGCACCCTTTCTGAAGAAGTTCTTGGGCTGGTTGTTGGACTTGTCACCTCAGCCGATGTTTGGCGTGCTCTTTTGGATTCTTTTGCACAAGAGTCACAGGAACGAGAATTTTATCTTCTTCAAAGTATGCAACTTCATTCCAAAGATAATTACTCTTTGTCTGAGTATATTTGCATCTTCAAAACTTATTGTGATGATTTAGCTGCAATTGGTAAACTTGTTCATGATCGAACCAAGGTCTTTGGTCTTCTCAAAGGACTAGGCAGAGGATATGAGCCATTTGTTACTACAATGCTCAAACCACCCATTCCATCTTATCGAGACCTTGTTCCTCTGCTCAAAGGTGATGAAGCTATGAAGAATCTTCACAACACAAGTAACTCATCTCCCATTAACCATAATATGGCTTTTGTTGGAGAGCAATCTGGTGGTTCAAATCGAGGGAATCCTCGGAGAGGTCGAGGCTTTGGTAGTTTTAGTTCTAGAGGACGAGGATTTAATCAAGGAAGATTTCAATAGTCTTCCACAAGTGGTGACAATCATCAAGGTTTTCAATCAGTTCAACACAATCACGATGGCTCTTCTCGTCCTTCCCAAGAGCATTTTTTGCCAAATCATCTAAAGAAACCGTACGGTGCCAGATTTGTGACAAAACTCGTCATACGGCTCTTGAGTGTTGGCATTGGTTTAATCAAGTCTATCAACAGGATGATGTGACTCAGGCTCTTGCCGCAACTTCCTTGAATGATAAACCCGAAAAGACTTGGTTTCTCGACACAGGTCCAACGTCTCACATGACAGCTGATCCTAGTAAGTTTACATCTATTGTTCCGTATCATGGCACTGATCGAGTCTTAGTTAGTAATGGCACCGCACTAGATATCTCTCATCTTGGGTCCACAAACATTGATATGGGGCATACAAAAATACATCTAGATAATGTTCTCGTGGTTCCTGCCATTCAAAAGAATTTGTTATCTATCAGTCAGCTTACCTCCGATTATCCTTATTTCGTTGAATTTAATTCCCGTGGCTTTGTGATTAAGGATAGAAAAACAAGAGCAGTGATTGCATCGGAAGTAGGACTGGAGGACTATATGCACTTAAGCCAAATGAAGAAGCAGCTTTATTTTCAACCAGATTTCGTTTAGCCACAGATGATATTTGGCATCAGCGACTTGGACACCTGCAATCAAGGGTAGTCGATTTTTTGAAAAACAATAAGCTTATTAGAAGCACTAGTAACAATAAGGTTGATTCTTTATGTAATAGTTGTCAGATGGCTATGGCATGTCGCCTTCCTTTTATTTCATCTCATAATCTTTGCAAATAACCATTTGGTGTAATTCATAGTGATTTGTGGGGCCCATCACCAGTAACATCTTTTCAACGATTTCGTTATTATGTGATATTTGTAGATGAATGTACTAGGTACACATGGTTCTATCCACTCAATCACAAATCAAACTTCTTCCAGTGCTTTGTCATGTTTCATAAATACATAGAAACTTAGTTTGACAGGAAAATTCGACTCTTTCAATCTGATGGTGGTGGAGAATTCGTTGATTCCAGATTTCGAAATTATTTATCAGATCTTGACACTAAATATCAAATGTCTTGCCCACACACTCCTGAACAGAATGGGTTAGTTGAACGGAAACATCGCACTATCACCGAGTTGGGCCTTACCATGATGTTCCACGCATCTGTACCTCAACGGTTTTGGGTCGAGGCTTTCAGTACCGCTAGATGGCTGATCAACAGACAACCTTCTCGGGTCTTGGATTGGACAAGCCCATATGCGATGTTATTTCATAAACATCCAGATTATGGCACTCTCAAAATTTTTGGTAGTAAATGTTTTCCTTGCCTTCGTTATTACAATAAGACGAAGTTTGACCCAAGGTCTCTTCCATGTATCTTTCTCGACTACAGTGAACATTACAAAGGCTACCGCTGTTACTATCCACCCACTAATCGAGTTTATCTCTCGCAGGATGTTGTTTTTGATGAGACGATATTCCCATTTCACTCTCCTAGATCACTATATAATTCTTCACATATTGCTACTGATTTCATTAAGTTTTTTGACTGGCTTATAGATGATCCAATGGTAGCCATGGACTCCAATGCCACTTCTTATGACACAAGCACTCCATTCACTTCAGATCTGCGCACTCCCATTACGAGCCCACTGATGGTTTCAAATGGAAATGTTGCACCTGTCCTCACTGCTGGCTCTCATTTGAATGAATTGGAGTCTCCAACTGAAATGCCTGATGGTGAGCCTCCTCATTCTGCAGATCTCTCTCTGCAACCAGCAATTCTCCTGTGAATTCTGTTGCTCATGATATTTCTACATCCAGTGCACTATCTGAGCATCCTCGTCCCAGTCCAGCAGGTCCACGCTCTCCCATAGCTACTCGTCACAGTTATGGAATTCTCAAGCCCAATCTAAAGTATTCTGGTTCTAACTATTGTTTGTTGGCTCATTCAATACCTTCAGAACCAAAATCCATTATCTCAGCTCTCAAATATCCTGGCTGGACTGCTACTATGACAGATGAATTGTCAGCTCTCTCTCTCAATGATACTTGGGATTTGGTTCACGGCAGTCTACTATGAATGTTCTTGGTTGTAAGTGGGCCTTCAAAACAAAACTCAAGTCTGATGGTTCTTTAGACTGATTGAAGGCTCGCCTTACTGTAAAAGGTTTCAATCAGATTCCTGGAATTGATTTCTCTAAAACCTTTTCTCCTGTTGTCAAACCTACGACGATCCGGCTTATTCTCACTATTGCTCTGGCTCATGGATGGGAGATTCGTCAATTGGATGTTAAAAATGCCTTTCTTCATGGGCATTTAACTGAACCTGTCTTTATGGAGCAACCTCCAAGTTTCAAAGATCTCGTGCAACCACACCATGTTTGTTCACTCAAGCGTGCTCTATATGGACTGCATCAGGCTCCACGCTCATGGTTTGACCGATTTAGTACTTTTGTTTTGGGCCTAGGCTTCTTTTGCAGCACCGCATATTCCTCCCTATTTATCTATCATGGTCACTAGTGTACTTTATTGTTATTGTTATATGTTAATGACATTATCGTCATAGGGTCCAACCCTTCCTTGCTTCATGACTTTCTTGGACAGTTGAGTCGGGAATTTGCCATGAAAGATCTGGGTCATCTTCACTATTTTCTTGGCATCTCTGTTATTTCCTTCTCTGGTGGTTTATTCCTCAATCAGATGAAATATGCTTTTGATCTCTTGGAATGTGCCAACATGCGAGGTTGCAAGCCAGTCTCCACACCTATGGCCACTAAGTTGCGCCTGAGCTTGACAGATAATGATTCTTTTCAAGATCCGTCCTTTTATCGTAGCATCGTTGGCGGTTTACAGTACCTCACTATTACCCGTCCTGATATCTCTTACAGCGTCAACTATGTGTGTCAATACTTGCACAATCCAACTCTTCTGCATTTTCAGATGGTGAAACGTATTCTTCGCTATATTCATGGGACTATCACTTATGGGTTTCGTCTTTTGGCTCACTGCCTTATGCAACTCTATGCCTTCTCAGATGCTGATTGGGCAGGCTGTCCTACAACTCGCCGTTCTACCACCGGGTTTTGCACCTATCTCGGCGGTAACTGTATCTCTTGGACCGCCAAGAAACAACCTACTGTCGCCAGATCTAGTACTGAAGCTGAGTATCGGGCTCTCGCCTCTGCTGCCACTGAATTCACATGGCTCACTTATCTTATTCGTGATCTTGATCTCCATCTCTCGTCCCCTCAAATTCTTTATTCTGATAACATGTCAGCCTTGCATCTCACCATCAATCCTGTTTTTCATGCCCGCACAAAGCATATTGAAATTGATTATCATTTTGTTCGAGAAAAGGTGGTTCTTGGCACTATTGTCACCAAGTTTGTTCCGTCTTCTTCACAAGTTGCTGACATCTTTACCAAAGCTCTTCCCCGCAAGCTTCATCACGTGTTATCCACCAAACTAGCCTTTGGCCTCCTCCACAGCTCAGTTTGCAGGGGATTTCCAGCAGAGAAGTCAGGATCTTCAGCAGAGAAATTGACTAAGCAAAATTAGGGATTCCCAGCAGAGAAATCCCTAATTTCCCTCTATGATGATTTGACTGTAAACTTGTATGTAAAGAATATTATCTTGATTCATACCCGTATTTTCGGATGAAATAATATAAATATATCAAAGGTCTCCAAGGTTGAAGATAGTGGAGAGCCATTCATTCATTCCTCTGTGTTTTCTATTTCTTTACAACAAACATGTCACGAACTTCATTATCTCCTTGGATCGATTCTGATTAGTGGGAAAACTAGCCTTCTTTGTCACAGGACGTTGCCTCAAAAAAAAAAATTCTTGTTCTGAATGGTCAGCCACAAATGTATAGACAAGGCTGCCTTGTGCCCTTCCTGGCAGCCGGAGGAGCAATAAGCCTTACGAGAAGGCACTAACTAGTGCAGAAATGGATTGGAGACATAAGAAGGGGGAGTGACTGCAACCCCTCCCAATGTTACCATCGAGATATGCTTGAAGCACACCTACTGAGAGTTATGGTACATTCATTCAACATGTGTTACGATGGCAGGGTCGTCGACAATGAGGGTTGCACCACATAATTCAAGGTTGGATCTTTGGCAAGGTCAACTGTGAATATTCTCGTGTGAGGACAATGGCAGAGTGATCTAGTTGTGATGCTAGAGATTTCCCTAGCAAAGAGAGGACATGTAGCAAAAGAATCGGTCCTTTATAAAAATCGTTGGACATGAAGTAGATTGACTCAAAATATTATTTTTCTTCTTTGAAGGCGTATCAATTCCCATGATCAAATGTTGAGTTCACTGGAGAATTTGATGCCATAGTGCATATTATTAAGTACTGAAAAATGACAATTTTACCCTTTTATTTTGGATTAGTTAGTCTTGATTTTGTGTATATTAGATATGTTTAATGTTATTTTTGAGTTTTGTAGGAAAAATAGGAAAATATGAGGAAATGAGTTGAAATTGATGAAAAATTCAGTGTGTGGACCATAAATGTTATATATAGAAAGTTTGTAAATTTATTACCTAAGTTTGGAAATTATTGTAAATTGTCAAAATTCAAATCCACTTATGAGACTTTGAATTGATATAATACATTTTATTTAGTTATAATAGCATGTGATAAAAATTGCAAATTTTACATATGTGGGCCCATTGTTCTAAATCTGCAATCCAAGCCCAATTGA
Organism: Chimonanthus salicifolius; assembly: GCA_013350335.1. Taxonomy (NCBI): domain Eukaryota; kingdom Viridiplantae; phylum Streptophyta; class Magnoliopsida; order Laurales; family Calycanthaceae; genus Chimonanthus; species Chimonanthus salicifolius. Next base: position 33,679,266 of record CM023539.1, read on the forward strand.
AGTATGATCCAAGTCCACCAGTGAACCAGGCCAGATAAAGCTGAAGTTATTATCCAAATCAGAAACCCATGAAAGAAGCAAATTTGAATTCTACAGATCCAAATGGGGCCCATCGTCTCTCCAAATTCCAAATTGCCAACTCGAAATCATGTAAGCCAAATGAAAAAAATACAATTATCGTGTAATGCAAAGGTGGCACAGTGAATGCCATGTGAAGCAGAGTGGATTTAGGAGAAGAGATCAACTTGGAGTGAAATTGTGAGAGAATATCATAGAAGAGAGACTTGTGGAGAAGTTTTCTCTCCAATTTTTATGCCAACATACCCATGGAGCCTAAATTGGAATGTATTATGCGCATGAAACAATGGAGGAATTGTATGAGAGGATTGAGTTTGAGAGAAAAATGGAGAGAATAAAACAATGAGAAACTTTTTGAAAAATCTTCTCCAAATCCCACAAACTACAATCGTATGAGGCCTAAATCAAGATGAGATTTTCATATATCAAAAGGAAAACCGTGTGAGGTGATGGGATTTGGATATTGGATGAGTCAGCAAACATAAAATCAAAATCTTTTGGGATTTTCCAGCCTCCAATATTCGCATATACAATGGATTTCAAATCCTAAAATTCGCATGAAGCAAAGGTCCCACATTGGTTATTTAATTTATCTCTCTCCATTGGAAACACTATAAAAACATGGGTCTAGATACAGAGAAAATTTGACTAGAGCCAAGGGTTGAACCAGTGTATTGAACTAGGAGAAGAGAAGATCAAGAGGAGCAATGCTGAATTCGGATTTCAGGTTTGCACTTTTTTAATTCATGCATTGTAATTCTTGAATTTTCAATTCACATCCTTGTACTGTAATTCTGAATTTTTTTCCCATTAATGAAATAAATTTGAGGCATAGTAGTTTAGACTATTGGTTTTTCTTGTTTACGAATTTTATTTATGAATGTTTTAATTTTAATTTTAATCTTTTTATGGATGTATGTTGAAGATTTAATCTAAAAATGTCTCAAAGTTAAATATCATGATTTTAGGAGAAATTGAACTTGATTCTTTCATTTTAAGACTCTTTTTAGGGTATTTGAAATATTTAGACACGAAATTTCAAGTGAAAAATCGATTTCGCCTAAGGTTTAATTTGATTATTTTTTGTTTAATGAAACTCATATTATTTCTTCTTAGATTAATTTTAATCGGAAGACATGAAATAAAATTTGTAAATTAATGTGAGTTCCATAGTCTAGGTCACGAATTTATTTTGATCAGAGTGTGAGATATGATGGTGGCTTGAGAACTTGACTCTGTCCAACGGTAAATATGTATATTATTCTTGTTCATATTTTAATTCTTTCATTTTTATTTCATTTATTCAATTCATTCAAATTCTTCGGAACTAGATTAGAAATATTTTATTTACTTCTTAATTAATTGGTTTTTAAGTTAAGTTGAGATTGTTTAATTTCTCTCCACCATTTTAATTAAACTTTGAATGTATTAACTTTAGATCTCATATTTAATTAATTTCTAGTGTAAGAAGTTAATTTGGATTTTGTTGAATTAACCACAACTCTATGTTTTAGAAAATTCGATCTCATGTTTAAGAATTAATTGCATAATTTTATTTTCTTTGATTACATCATTCTACATGGCGCGAAAGTAGAACTCCCACTTAACAGGCCAAGCTGAACTTCCAAGTCAATCATACTTGAAGAAACTATTGTCTCTGGACATACTCCGACAATCTTAAGCTGAACTTCCAAGTCAATCATACTTGAAGAAACTATTGTCTCTGGACATACTCCGACAATCTTAGTTCACTCTGACATTATGTGATCTTGGTTTATCCTTAATGCTTTCATGACTTGCAACAAGACCAGATTGATAGAGGCCCCTAGTCAACAAGAGCCCTCTTAATTCTATAACTTTCTATTCCAACGCTGATATACAAGGGGCAGTTGTGTGTAGGTAACGTCACACACAAGTCGATTTCATCCAATGTGATCAAGTGATCCTTCTAATCAAGAGGGGGCATATATATGTTGAGGCTTGATTGTCCTTCCTGGTCACCATTGGGAAGACAATAGAGCATTTTATATTTCTAGACAACCATGTAGAAAGCCTTAGTGGTGTCTTGGTGTAGTGACTCGATCCTTATTTTTAATTTATTTTAGATTATTTCTGAGAAATTTGACGAGTTTGCAAGTGTGTAGTGCCACTTGGGCCAAGGTGGGAAGTTTTACCAACTCCGAGCCCCAACAACTTAGATTTGGGCCTTGAAAATGGAAAAGACAGAAATTGAGTTTGGCCAGACGTCGATCTGACCGACGGTGTCGATGGGATCGACGATTGACATTGGTCAGACTTTCTGAGACCATGTATTGAAATTGTCAAACTTAGCCTCTACTGGTCCGACCGACAGAGAGCAGAATCTGAAAGTAAAGAAATTGAGTTTCTATCGGTCTGACCGACATCACGAGAGATAATATTTAAACCCTTTATTTCGATTGGGAGAGGCCTTTTTTCCTCTCATTTCGTTCTAGTTGAGCGCTAGGACACCCAGAGCATTCCTCCACTGAGAAGAAATATCACACTCCACCCCTCGGGACACGTGACAATATATTTTTTACTCACTTCACACGTACAACACTTACAGAAAGTGACTATGGTCCATCGTGCTAAGATCTCTATGGGTTCTAAGCCTCTAAAAAATTCGGTAGAGTACGCTATGATGATTATTCCACTTGTAATAATACATTCCGCAATATCCATTTCACATTCATCATTCTAAACTATGTTTCAACCCATATAAGATTCATCCACACACCTAGCATTTAAACTCCTTAATTCCTCTCATTTCAGTCCACAACAAAGTCCATAACGAATTTCCACAAGTACACATTACATCACAAATCATGAAGTTTTGAGTCTCATATGTGAGGTACAACCTACTCACATGCATCCAACCACTTAAGTACAAACTTGATATACATACATAACCTTAAATATAATCCAAAACACGTGTTTAGTCATATTATTGACAAAATACAGAATATGCATCCACAACTTCGAGGTAGTCTCTAAGCAGGTCCATGGAGTACCACGGACCCCACCTCCACGAAGTCTCCTGCAACTACAAGGGGGTGAGCATACAAGGCTATAAATAAACTGACATACATAAAAGAGCTAATTTAAACATAACAAAATTCACATGGTGAATTACAAGGGATTAATCTATGCCAAAGCATCCCAACACTATCAATCCCCTCAAGTCCACACTATCAGCCACACGTAGCACGGATATCCACATGCCCCTTGACACGTGGTGTTCCATATATGTGTCACAAAGTCCAAGGGGTGCATGTCATGATGACTACCCTTGTCTCTCCATGCTCCACCCACACTAACAAATGCATGTCACGATGTTGGAACGTGCCCGTCTACGCACCCAACCCAACCTTTCACGATACGTGTAATGATGTGTCACGCTCTAACCCAAAAATAGACACGTGACGCAGATAAATTTTTCTTTTTTACATATTACACGTGGGAAACACACGTGTACGCACAATTTAATCATAAAAATCACAAGTAACCTCAAATACTATTAATATCTCAAAGGTCTATACATTCTTCTAAAATGAATGCCATCAAAACTTCTCAAGGTTATTACATGTTCATCAATAAATGAAACTGTAACTAACATAATCATGCTAAAATCAAATAATCATGTGGTGCGAATAAAGCATCATATTAGTGATTAAACTCATCATATTGGTCCCTTTGACCCAACTGGTGCAACATTACCTGAAATTGCACGTACGTGAGTACAAACAATACTTAGTGAGGAAATATATGCATGCTACACACTCACGCACCCACTTGGTGGTGTATAAAATGGAATATAATTAAGGCTATTTATCATTTGATGCTATCAAAACTATCTGTGGGAACACAAGCCCACCCAAGGATACCTTTATGGAACAGGCAATCAAATAACATCACAATCCCTTGCGAGACTTAGGGCCACGACTTATGAAGTGGGAGATCCAAGTCTAGCGTATCAAGTCTACCTCACCCTGCGTCCTTTCACCACTCTAGTGACTCAGTCAAGCTCTAAGGCGATTGATATGTGTCTTACCAGGATAGTACCACCCTTGTGGGGTTCACAAGTATCTAACCCTGCGCAACACTGCACACCAATGTGTAAAATAGTCATGAGAGTGTCCTACACGCATAGCTTGTGAGGGGTTATACTCCTCAACGACAAGCACAAATAATCGTGAGAGCGTCCTACAACGTGTAGCATGTGATGGGCTATACTCCTCAACGAAAACTACAAATAGCCGTGAGAGCGTCCTACATCGCGTAGCATGTGAGGGGCTATATTCCTCGACGACAACTCTATTGGACCAAGTCCCATAGCCGACGCCACTGTTCCAATAGGGTTCCTTAATTTGAACCATTACACTGTCACACCAACCTTCTCAGCGACCAATTCTATGGGAACATTGATTACAACACATAGGGCAATACATAGATCATATTCATAATATGATTCCAAAATTATCACAGATAGCAGCATAGCAATTCCATTTTAATTCATACATTGAACATTACTATCACATTGGGTTGTATTAAAGTTATGGACCACACACCAACCTCGGGATACACAATTCAAGTTTAAAGTTTACCATCATTAACATGGTATCCTACACAAGGCTCTCCATTAATCATCACAACTTATTCATCATCATCATCATCATCATCTCACAATCATAAATATGCTACATATTACACATCAGGGAATTCATATTGGTTCATGCATTTATCATGGCATACCAAATCAATTTCTCATGCATCCAAGTACATAAACAACTCAATACATTCCCTAAATAAATATATGAACATGTAAACATCCATAAAGCGTGTGTAGCACTTCCTCACCTCGAAAGTTGTGCTTTTTAGGGTTGATCTTCAGGTCGTACCTCGACGGGATCGGGGTTCAAAGGCTCTAATCAATCAAAGATAACATAATACATGTAATACCCTGATCCGAATTAGGCATGATTAGTATGATAAATCATACTTTGACCAGTTGATCTTGAAGATTACGGATAAGGCTTTACGAAAAGCCCAGGTTTGGCCCAATCAGAGCTTGAAAGCTCGATGATCCTGCTTGTCTAGTTGGAAGGGCAAAATGGTAATTTGCCATTTATCGACGTTATTTCTACTATTTATGTAATTATTTGATTATTGTTGAATGATATTGATTTCCTTAATCAAGGATTTTAATTTATAATTACAGTGTTATATTATTTTCAGAAAATGTTATTTAAAACTACCTGAAAAGGGTCCTAAAAAGAAGAAATAAATAATTTTAGACGATTTCAGAAATAAGAAAATTTTAAGAAAAATGTGTGATGTTAGGCTTCATTATAACTGTTTAGTTTATTTCATCAAATTTTGAAAATAAAGGTTTTAAACCCTTTTATTAAATAGAAGTCGAATTAAGTAAATAGTGTCAAAATATGAATTTTGTTTAAATCTATGATTTTTAATGAAAATTAAAACTCCAAAACTTTATGATGAGTAGAGTTTATAAAACCCAACATTTTTGTTAAGTTGGATTAAATTAATTAAGTTATTTAAATCATATTTATAGTTAAAATTTAATTAAAACAAAAATTGACCTATTTGCAAAATCCCCAGAAAGACTTATCTGCAAATTATTTTTACTATTGTCACCCCTACATGGCCAACAGCATGCGTCGCCTCCATGCAACGCCCGTGGGCTGCCGGTGATGTATCTTTCATCTAGCCAAGTAGATAAGTCTATAAATTCTACCCTTCTTCCTATCTGGATTCATCTCAGTGAGAAATCAGCCAGTTAAAAACCAAATCAACACTCCCTCTCTGTTTTCAGTTTTTTTTTACCGTAAGCTTAAGGAGGAAGATTTTACAAGTTTCGGATTTTCGACCCCAGAGCTTAAGTGAAGGTAACATCTGTGTTCCTTTTCAAATTCTAACCCATCTAGAATCAAACAGAAGTAAAATTGATCAAGATTTGAGTGTTTAAAATAGATTTGAAGTTTTAAGGGAAATTCAGATTTTCTTGTATTACACTAGTTTTCATGTTAAAATCGGATGTTTTAAATCAGTTTGGATGTTTTAATTTATTCCTATGTCAAGAGGACTCACTGAAGAGTCCATCTGACCAGTTAGATGTGAAAAACGAATCTAAAAAACCCACTGTTTCTGGATTCGTATTTCACTTAACTGTTGTCGTTACTGTCTGCTGCTACAAACAAAGGAGGAAGATGACTCTCGGAAGGTCCCAGAGTTGGGATTCGAAAGTTCCGAAGCAGACACTTCAGAAGTTCCGAGCTTCGGATCGGGGTTCCGAAGTGTCCAGAGGCTAACCATTTCCCTCGCCTCTGTTGACGGGATGTTCCGAGTCTGTTTCGGAAGAATCGAACTGCTCAGAAGTTTCGAGCTTTTCTCGGCAGGTTCCGAGACACACCAAGTGTAATACCCCATCCCAATTTAAGAATTAATTATGATTAATTAAATAAATTTTTATCCGTTAATTATGAATTATTTTCCTCTAATCGTAAAGAGTATCAAATAAGTTCTTCAACGGATTTGAGTTTGACTCGATCTGAATCCGATAACTCTTTTAATTAAATTCCAAAAGTATATGGACAAGTTATGAATATAATAATAATATTATTTCAGGCTTAAACCTTAATTGCTGTATAAACTCAGTCATTTGACTTAATTTGAACTTCAAATTTTAGATTATACATTTTTTTTAAATTCCAGACCTAATGACATGCCAATCTCGCTATAATTTTGCTAATTTATTTTACCCCTAAGTTTTAAAGTGGTAAAACCCTAATTTGACAGGGTAGAGGAAGTCCTAAAAATATAAAGAGAGAGTCAGTACTCAATCCGTATTATAACTAAACTGTTTATTTCTTTACACTCTAAAATAGTTAGTTTTTTATATTTATTTTAAGCCATGAAATATGGACCGTTGAATATTCTTTCACTTAGAAAATGTGGTTTTTGACTTCAAAACACTTTGAAACTTTAGAATGTTTTTATCAGACAAATTTACTCTATCAAACTATAAGGTTGGATACTTTCAAAAAGAATCTTGAAAATTAGAAGATTTTGTTAAAACGGTGATTTTTAGCAAAAAAACACTGGGTTTTTGAGATAGATTTCACTCCAAATTTTAATACCATACTCAGTTTTTAATACCTAACCTACTGAACCAATTGTATCAATTTAGTGAGACCCTGAAATACCCCGATAAAAGAAAGGACATAGATGTAAGTAGTAAAAAGAATAAACTAATATTATATTATAAAATAATATCAGAAACTAGATGAATGATAAGTTTTAAAGCTACGATTATAGCTTGTAGTCGTGCTGGAAGATTACAACACCGCCAATTGCCTATGCGGTGGGTGGCAGTTGTAATAATAATTATAAAATATATAATAATAAATGCATAATTATTAAAAAAAACCTATAAAGCTAATGAATAGCTTCGGCGACTTGTATGGTTAAAAAATCCATATGGTTGCTTATAAATAGGAGTAATCGGCGAGGAAGCCAGAAAGTAAAGAAAAAAAAAAACTCCTCTGCCGTTTTGCTCTCTCTCCCTCTTTCAAAAACAGCAAGCCCTCTCTCTCCTATTTTCTTTTCTTTCCTCTTTTTTCTCTTACTTTGGCCATACCAGCAGCAGCCGAACATTCGGGTTTCCCGTATTCTTTTAAGGGTTTTCAAATTTAGTCAATCTTACACAGAATTTTGCACCCAAGGTATCGAAATAATTCTATTCTTATTTTTATTAACTCCATAGAATATTAGGAGTAAAATAGCTTAGTATTGGGATTCAAAAAAATGAGTTTTTTTTTAATGGAGGAAAAATAGATTTCCTCTTAAAATTTAAATTTTACCCTCAAGATTCGTATTATTTTACGTTCAAAATATAATTTTTGATCCTAAGTAAAATCGGGGAAAAGATTAACCCCATCTGACTATTGTGTGTTTATTTTTCCGCCTTGTGTGTTTAAATTCCTGTACTGTACCCTCTGGGCCAAATTCTCAATACGTCTTCATGGTCCTTCTTCTAGAAGACAATACGAGGATAGGGCACTGAGTACTTTTATTTACTTTACTGTCTCTATACCCTCTGGGCCTCTCACAATACGTCTCCATGGTCCTTTCTCCAGAAGACAATACGAGATAAGACACTGAGTACTTTACATTTTTCATTTTATTGTAATGTTTTGAATAGCTAACAACTAACTTTCTGACATAATTCAAAGGAGTAGAAAGAGCCTAGGTGACTCACTACACATATCATGTTTTTTGGAAAAATAGCACGGAGTTTGGGAAATTATTATGTGTATATACTGATAAATAGGAAATTTATACATTTTACTCTATCTTACAGATTTTTTATGAAAAACTCAACCGGAGAAGGTGAGGAGACTCGAACCAACACTTGTATTGTGTTATATGTTAAACCCACTAACACCAGACTGAAATGGGACCCATGGTCAATTAAAGATGAAAAATGCTATATAGGTCCAGAATACGAGACCTGACACTGCCTACATGTAAGGGATGTAAATGTTCTAACTTTTTAGAACGTAGGCGTTAAAATGGTGTCGGGGAGTCGAGGACTTATAGTCTCTAACGCAGTATAGACCCATGGAGTGTCTGGAAATTGTCGGGTAAAAATTGGGTGAAGGCATTCGTGTTATTAAATCCAGTTTTATATATTGGTGTGATATTGATTATTTTATTGATTTCTTGTACTAGTATTTGATACACCAAATGGTAAGGCTGAAATATGGTAGTTCTCTCAGAATAAGCCCCTGTGTAAAGAGGGCACTGGAAATCATGCATTTGACATTTGCATCTGATAATTATGTTCATAAGTTAAATCTGTGGAAGATAATAACTTTGTGAAGTTTGATATTTGCCGTTGGGCTATAGTTGCTGAGATTAGCCGAACACCGTTTGCGAACCATTGGGTTGGACGTGTTAGTAGGCTGTGGTCGACCGCCATCAACCGTTGGTGTTGGATGGGCTAATAGACTGGGTCGTGGAGACCTTATGCACTTGCAAGTTGCTATATTATTTCCGTGGAGGAATTAATATTAGTTCTGGTTGGAACTTTAAATGGGGGCTAACCCCGGTGTTGTAACATGGTTGGGGACCGACTCTAGTGTTAACAATACAATCTGAGTAAAAACCTTAGAAGATGATCCTAAGGTGAAAATGGGATATGCTAATAACATGCCTTTCTATGCATTGCTTATGTATTGTTGCATTACAATCATTGAATTTTATGGTGAGTTCTCCCCACTAGGCTGTTTCTCATGTCCCTTACAATGCAGGATCTAAACCAGATGAAGGATTGGAGGGACCAGTGGTGCCTCGTTGAAAGTCGAAACATAGAAGTTCCTAAGGTTTTCCGCACGTGGAAACCATTTGCTTACTTAAATATGTTTAAGTATTTGTAATAAATATGCCTCATGTGGCATAACAAACTTATGTTTGTAAGTTTTAATGTCGTATACATTATATCCACTATGCTTTTGTGCGTAACGCTGATGATACAAATGAAAATATTCGTTGTGTGATATGGGTTGTATATGGGGACATATGGTATATGTTTGAGTCCATGTGTGAAAGGCACGCGTGACATTTTCTAGGATCGGGTTTTGGTAAACTTGAAGATCCAGCCCAGTTATGACGTTGGTGATTAGAGTTTATTGTTTCAAAAAAAAAAAAATTGTCGCGTTCCGGGCCCACATCTGGGTTTGGGGCGTGACACCAAGACCCATAAATTGTTCTGTTTTCTGTTTTTCCTCTCGGAAGCACCCTCGGAAGTTCCGAGACATGAGCCTCGGAAGTTCCGAAGGACAGAACCATGTTCCAAAGGTCCTGTGGACCAGTTTTTAGGCAGTGGGTCAGAAGTTACGAAGCCACAGTACCAGGTTCTGAGGCATGTTCCAAGGAGCCCAGTTTTGATTTATAAATCTTGGTTTGATTTAAGATTGCATGTTTTAGACCTTAGGTTTTAATGTGATGTTTAAACCCCTCTTTGATAATTAAAAATGATACTAACCCTTTTCTCTTGGTACTATAGTGTATATACTTATTGTATTCACTTCCAAGCCGCTCTATATGTGGTTGACTCAGCCCGATAGCTATCTATAGCTGTGCGATTTCCTTTGCCGCTCGGTAGAAAAGAAAGGTTCGAGCACCGAGTGACCTCTAGGCCTAACTCGCTATAAGAGTAGTGGCCTGAGCACCTTATATCTCTAGGCCTAACTCAATACATCAACCTGGTCATGTCCAGAAGACAATATGAGAAGTGGCCTGAGCACCCTATTATATATTACTGATTATTGTAACTTAAAATGGTTAGAAACCAAATAGGAGACTCAGTTCCATTTCTCCGAAGATTTTCGGAAAATAGGATAGAAAGATTTGAAATACTATGAGTATGTATTGCCTTGTATGCTATGTATATTGATCGTATATCTGTTTGTATGTTTGACAGATACTTCGATACCACACATTTTTTGTGAGAAGACTTAACACTGTAGTAGGAGTAAATCAGGTTAAAAATGATCTAGTGCAATGAGTGGTTTCAAGGATCTGTTTTGATGAACCTACTTATATGCCTAGACATGATGCGTTATTGTAAAGAGTGCTTATGGATATTAGTGTTGTTGATCATGTATGATGATGCTTATGAGTTGTGATGATGTTAATATTGCTTTCACGTACCCTTAACTACTGAACAATTACTGGCCTTGTGCGTGTCGATTTACGTCTACTAGACCAAGTGGGTCAGTTGTTGACCTTGGGTGTGTCAGTACCTGTTTTGGGTAGGCCGGAGATGTACTTACAAAGATTGTATTTTGACCGTGTCGGGACTTAATACTAATGGTCTTAGCATAGCATCTAGGTGTTACGGTAGATGTCAGCAGTTATGGAATGATGTTGAGATTTTGGCAAGATAAAACTCTTATGTTGATAATATTGATTTTGGCTAACCTAATATTCAATAAACTGCATTGTTATGTTCTTTCACTAGGCTAGTTAGCTCACACTACTCATATTTCCGGAGATGTACTCGAGGAGGAGGAATCTCCATATCGAGCTTAGGAAGGATAAGCTGTTGCGTTGCCTTAGGTTTCCCATGGACGGGAACTTGTTGTTGATGTTTGGTTCTTTGGAACTATAATTTGTGTAAAGTGCCGTATGTGGTACTTACTATGTTTTGAATTGTATAAACCACTATGTGATCCGCAGTTACTCTGATCAGATTATGAAATATTTCGTTTATGGAAATATATGATTGTATGTTATGTGTTTGCTTGTGGGTAGGCTTATGGTATGTGTTTGAGTCCACATATCAAGAACATGCGTGGCTTTTGTTTCTGGGCCTAACTCTTGATCCAGCCCACTTATAGGTCTTGAGATTAGTTTACAAAAAAAAAAAATCAGTAGCATTCTGAGCCCACTTCCGGGTCGGGGCGTTACAGATTGGTATCAGAGCTTCGGCTCAAACTCTACGACTGTGATGGGTTACAACATGCAACCGCTACGTATCAGCCAATATCGATTGATACTAGTTTTTTATTAAAAAGAAATGACTGATTTTCAAGCTATTTTTATAAATTCTTCAAATTTAAAAATATTTAAAAGGAATTTATTCAAGTTTTTACTTTTTTTAGTTATTTTCAATAATTTTGACCATTTTGAGTTAATTTCATCAATTTATTTTCGAATTTAGGCTCTAAGATAATCTCAAATTGAGTTTTTGTGAAAATAATTTAATGACATAATATTCAATTCTTATGGAATTCAATGGAGATGTATTAATGTCATTCACATAGTATGCAGAGTATCTGTGTGAATTTTCAAGATTTTTCTAAAAATTTGATAAAAGTCAAGTTTTTTAAGATACTTCTGATTTTTTAGTTTTTATCGAAAAAAGAATGAAATGATATACAAATGTTTCTACAATTAAATTAAGATCCCTTAATGTGATTGTTATAGTTTTTAGGATGTTTGTGCGATTTTTCTAATATTCGGACGTTTTTATGAAACTCAAAAATTTTTACAATAAAAATTTTTATGTATCATAACACAAGATAAATGTCACTAAGGGATACTTGAGAATATACTGTATAAAATTTTCAGACATTTTCAAAATTTAAAAACATTTTTTAAAATACTTTATATATATTGAAATTTCAACTTTGAAGGGTCTAAAACTCTATAAAAATAATCATTATTTTTTTTAAAAAAAATGTTGACCCTAAGTTTTCGATTTTTTTCTTTTTTCTTTTTTTTTATATTTTAAAAAAATAGAGGAAAATGACGTATTGACAATTTATCATACATGTCTGTCCTCCTAATTTTAAACCCCTCACCTGCACAAAAATTAAAGCCGTGCGTACATATGCACAGCTATACCATCAATTCCCCTTTCTAAAGAAAAATCACTCTTAATCTTTTCAAACTTAATGAGAAATTACAATATATCAAGTTTAATATTACATTATTCTCTAAATTATTAGGATGGGAATTTGTACTTATCTTAATATCAATTTACATGCATGATTTCCATATGAAATTCTTCACAAACAGTGTTTTATGAAGTTTTAATGGAAAAGCTAATCACACATTTCAAACTTGATAATTTGTCATTTAACCAAAAGAAAACTAAGAAGTGTTTCCAAGTGCTCCAATCTATTCTCGTCAAAACCTTGTGAAAGTTGGTTTTACATTTTGGACTTTCTTTTATCTATAGTATAATAGTTTTAATGTTCTTTCTGAAATTTATCTTTCCTTTTATCCATACGCACAAATACAAATTATACAAATTTTTCCATTGATTGGAGAACTAAATGATAAAAAATTGGAGTTCTTTATATTTTGCACTATTAACTTTTTAATTTACTAAAAACAACAATAAAAAGAAAACAAAATCACCATCATAATTTACTGTTGAATAATGGGAGAGACTATTAATTCATTATAGAAGACCATAATTTACTATAATATCAGGATGCATGCCAAACTGTAAATTGAAGTTTTAGATTCGGAGTTTTAAGTCGAATTATGCATTTCGATGAAGAAATGTGGCTTTCTCGAATTCAAGTACGGTCTGAACTCCTTCTAATGAGTTAATTTGATTGCAGAATCAAATTAATTAGGCATTAATTAATGTAAGCTATGAACAATGAAAATTTCACCATGCAATTAATTAATACTAATTAAATGAAATTCAACAGAAGAGCAAATTAAAATCAAAATACATCAACTCATTGTTCTAGAGATATTTGGGCTTCCCCTCTATGGAGATGCAACTTGTGCCATGTGGGGTCCACACAAAAGTGACTTCAATGCATGGTGGCACTTCAAGTAGGACCCACACGATGAGTCAGCTGGTGACTCAACTGTTCGGGTCTATGAGCAGTAGTTGGGTTTGGGTCTAGCAACTTTGGAAGCCCAATGCGTTTCTAAGTGAGCTCAAATTTTGAACTAATGAAGGTGGCCTTTAATGGACTGCGTTTATGGACCCCTCTTCTCTCCATTAAATCGAGTACAAATCTGAAGAACGAACTCATCAATTTTGATTAATTGGGTCGGCTTGTCTTCAATTGGACTCGCGTCTAATTTATGGAGTTCAATCCTGTTAACATTTATGGTGACTTGACCGTTTCCTACTTCTTTGTGTAACAGTAGAATATTTTTATTTTCATTCTATCAATTACCTAATTCTTTGTGTAACAGTAGAATTCTATTCATTGTAGAATTCTCTTTACATACAAGTATACACAAGCATCTTCCTACATTGAGGAACACACATCAATTTCTGTGTCAAATTTCACATGGTATTGAGCCAGAAATCGGTTCCCTTCGGTTTTTTTTTTTTTTTGTAGTTTCTACATAAATGGATTCTTTTGCTCTTGAAACTTCAAGCGCAGACACGGTTTTATTTCTGAGGTGGTATTTCTCTCCAGTTCCCTGCTGTTTTAGTCAGGTATACATTACCTGCTGTTGAATCAAAGAAAGAAATCTCTTTGCTGCAGTTGCACGGCCCACACACAACAACAACAAAAACAAAACAAAACCAGTCCTCTTTCTGGTTTCACTGCTGCCTGGTACTGACGTCATACTTTCTTGCTTCTGCGCTGATTGATTGCAAGTGCTCCTTTGTCCACTTCCAGAATGCAGCAACCCTTATTGCAAAACCCACCAACTGTGGCAACACTTCTCAACGTGGTAACTCGACCAATCATCGGCCTCGCCTTCATTGTAATCACTGTAGTCGAGATGGTCACACTCGAGACCATTGCTACAAGCTTGTTGGTTTTCCTCCAAACAAACTAATGCACCTGCTCATGCATCCAAATCTGACGATCACATTATGACCAGTTATTAGTTATGCTCTCTTCAGGTAGCACCTTATCTAGTTCTCACCTTGCAGGTATTGCCCTCACCGTTCCATCCCATTCCATATGGATTATTGATACTGGTGCCAATAATCACATGTGTTCCAATTTATCTTTATTTTCTTCATACAAAGCATGCTCTACCTCTTCACATGTTCAACTTCCCGATGGATCACCTATACCTGTCACACACATTGGAACTGTTCGCCTTTTTCCTTTTATTTTACTTGAGCATGTCTTCTTCATTCCATCCTTTAAATTTAATCTCATCTCTGTAAGTCACATTGCTTCATCCACTGGTTGTTTACTGACTTTTATATCTTCACACCGTTTTTTTCAGGACTCGTCAACGAGGAGGACGATTGGATATGGTGACGTTCATGCGAGCCTTTACTACTTCCATGCGGCATCGGCACTGACCGTGACTTCCCCTCCCTCTTTTGATCTTTGGCATTTACGTCTTGGTCATTTGAACCACCACAGTTTGAATAAATTAGCTAAAGATGTTGATTTTATTTCTTGTTCCAAGCATAAAACTTGTGAGATTTGTCCTCAAGCCAAACAAGGATGCTTACCTTTTTCTTCTAGCTCTATTACTAATACCAGGCACTTTTCCTTAATTCATTGTGATATATGGGGTGCTTTTTCTCAACCACCTCTGAATGGTTCTCGTTATTTTTTAACTATTGTGGATGATTTTACTAGATGCACCTGGATTTATCTTACGCGTGTCAAGTCTGAGACCAAATCAATTTTAGAGTCCTTTTTTGCCATGGTTAAGACTAAATTTCATTCTTGCATCCACTCTCTTCATTTAGGCACTGGTACTGCCATCTTCCCTTTTATCCAACAGGTTAGGACGGATAATTGTACTGAGTACCTTTCCAATGCCATGCAACACTTCTTTTCCACTCATGGGGTCATTTATCAACGGAGTTGTGTCGTAACTCCGCAACAAAATGGTATTGTTGAGCGCAAGCACCGACACCTTCTTGAAGTTGCTCGTGCTCTTCGCTTTTAGGCCCACCTACCTTTACAATTTTGGGGAGAGTGTGTCCTCACTGCCACTTACCTCATCAATAAGATACTCACCCCTATTTTATCAAGCAAATCCCCACATGAAATTCTATTCAATTCTAAACCAGACTACTCTCGTTTGCGCGTTTTTGGAAGTTTATGTTTTGTCACAATTATAACATCCAACATAAGTTTGACCAACGGGCCAAACCAAGTATCTTTCTGAGTTACCCTTATGCTCAAAAAGGTTATCACATCTTTAACATTGCTTCCAAATCCGTCTATACTTCTTGTCACGTGACCTTCTATGAGGGTGTATTTCCTTATCGTGATTTGCCTCCCTCCATACCATCATCTTCTCCTGTTGCTCCTTTGCCTATGCCAGATGAACCCTGTTTTGATTTTCCCCTTGACTCCCATGTTGCATCTACCGACCCCCCTATACCACCCTTAGTCACTCCAGTTACCTCCACAACACCTAACCGACCTCCTGTTGCACCCTCTTCCATTATTTCTTTTGTAGATTCATCACCACAGGCCCAGCCTAGATGCATCCGATGACCACCACCTTACTTGGCCAATTATCATTGCTCCATCGCTACTCATGAGCGTCCACACTCTCCATCAAATTCCAAGTTGACAAGTACACCCTATCCCCTTCATCATTACCTTTCTACTTCTAATCTCTCTGTTGCACACAAATCTTTCATTTCCACCATTTGTTCAACAGATGAGCCTCACACCTTCTCCCAAGCTATCAAGTCACCACACTGGAGAGATGCCATGGAAAAAGAAATCGCTGCTCTTGAGAAAAACAACACTTGGAGCCTTACTTCTCTTCCCACCAACAAAAAACTCATTGGCTGCAAATGAGTGTACAAGATTAAATATCGGTTTGATGGTTCTATCGAGCGCTATAAAGCTCGTTTGGTCTCCAATGGCTTCACTCAGGTTGCAGGGTTGGATTATCATGATACTTTTGCTCATGTTGCTAAATTGGTCACCGTTTGTGCTCTCCTGTCCATCACTTCTGTCAAGCGTTGGTCTCTTCACCAACCCAATGTTGACAACGCCTTTCTACAATGTGATCTCGATGAAGAGATTTATATGTTGCTTCCGCCTGGTTTTGCATGACATGGGGAGAAACGGATTTGCAAACTAAATAAATCCATTTATGGGTTGATGCAGGCTTCGATTCAGTGGTTTGCAAAATTTTCTACCACTCTCCTTCAAGCTGGTTTTTTGCAGTCTAAGTCTGACTGCTCCTTATTTACTCATCATCATGGAGCTTCATCCACATTCATTTTGGTCTACGTTGATGATATCATTATTACCGGCAATGATGACTTGGCCATTCAACGTCTTAAGAGGTTCCTAACAAGTAAATTCTTTATTAAAGATCTAAGCACATTTAAATATTTTATTGGCATCGAAGTGGCCCATTCTTAGAAAGGTCATTTCCTCTCTCAACGGAAATACACCTTGGATATTCTCAAGGATATTGGCTTCATTGGCAGGCGCATCTCTGATTTCCCTATGGAGCAACATTTACGATTATCTCCTGATGATGGAACCTTACTGCCTGATCCCACTGTCTATCGCCGATTAGTGGGCCGTCTTACTACCTCACCGTCACATGACCAGACATAAATTATTCAGTTAATGTTTTAAGTCAATTCATGCACGCTCCCCGCAGTGTTCATCTGGATGCAGCACATCATATGGTACGGTACTTGAAGGGTTCTGTCAGCAAGGGGATTCTTCTCTCATTTTCTAGCAGTCTTCACCTGTGCGGTTACTGTGCTTCTGATTGGGTTTGTCGTCCTGCCACTAGACGTTCTACCACTGGGTACTGCACATTTCTTGGTTCCAGTCCCATTTCTTGGAAGACCAAGAAACAACCAACTGTTTCTCGCTCCTCCACTGAGGCAAAATACCTTGTCATGGCTAATTTAACAAGCGAATTACAGTGGTTGAGACAATTGCTTGGCGATCTTGGTATTTCTCACTTTTCGGCTATTCCATTGTTCTGTGACAATCAAGCTGCGTTACATATTGCCAACAATTTGATTTTTCATGAACACACCAAATATATCGAGCTAGATTGTCATTTTGTTCGTGAGAGGATCCAGTCATAGCTTATTGTCCCTCTACACATCCCTCCTAATGCTCAACTTGTGGATCTCTTCACCAAACCGTTGGGCAAGAATTTATTTCATACTTTGATTGGCAAACTAGGCATTATTTCCATACATGCTCCACCTTGAGGGGGTGTGTAAACATTTATGGTGGCTTGGCAGTTTCCTACTTCTTTGTGTAACAGTAGAATATTTTTATTTTCATTCTATCAGTTACCTAATTCTTTGTGTAACAGTAGAATTCTATTCATTGTAGAATTCTCTTTATATACATGTATACACAAGCATCTCCTACATTAAGGAAGACACATCAATTTCTTTGTCAAATTTCACAGATCCTGCATCAACACATTAAAATATTACTTTTCTAATTAAAAGATATACATAATCTCTCTCTAAATTTATTACAATCAATGATAAACTCATCACGATCTTAATATATATTAACATTTACATGATTCAATTTTTTGGTACATCAAACTAAACAAGTAGTGGCCTCACTAGGCATGATGATGTAGTTCCTAGTGTTTTTACATTATTATATGAAATCTATGATCCACATGTAAATATAATACATTATCTCCGGGATATGGTCTCCTAAAACCAAGCATCATCCACACCCACATCCCCTAAAAAGGTTGTTGATGATTCAACCGGTCACTATTTTACCTAAGCGTGTGATCATTCTCATTATCAACTAATATTCTTTTCTATAAGTAATCAAAGAATGAAAGCTTTTAAGCGAAGGTAACAAATTAGTTTAATCCACCCGGATAGTTAAGTTGTTCTAAATTTTTAAAATTAAACAAGAGATCTTAGGTTCGACTCCTCTTAAATTTATTTGATATATGAAACTTGCAGTTAATTTCATTTATTCTTCAAATTAGTCTTATTTCTTTAATATGAAATAAAGATACTCATATTATAAAAGGAAATGTTACAAAACATTAAAAAAAAAGTACAACCATCAAATGTATCTGATGATTAGATTCAATCAGTGCCATCTACTTATTGGTTGACTACAGTGCAAAATTTCGTTGAACATCCTGTCCTTGTGTGTTTGGTGCCAAATGGACGGTCAGAAATAAGGCCTTTTGAACTTTTAACATGAACCATCCATATTGCTGGTGTACTTATTGTAAGATTAATCCACAAAACTGTGCAAAATTGCAAGGACAGTGGTCCCTTCAAGCTTATGCTTACTTGTACCTGAGGTCAACCTCCTACCTCAAACATTATTTACTGTTCCATCACTCTCATCTACAATTGGTAAAATCTGACTTTGATTGATCTAAACTCATATATTTTCATAAATATCTTAATTTGACTCAAAATCCATTTAATATATCGTTCAACTCTTAGTTATTTATAAATGAATAGATCCGACTTAAATCCAAAAATAAATGTGAAAATTAGACTAATTCAATTATTATCACATCACGTCTATATGCAATACATACAATTTATTTTTCCTGCTTTTTGGCCTATATTGTTATATCATCTAAAATAGAATTTTAAATTAAATTTGGCCTAATTTCAAAATCCAAACCAGTTAATGAAAGAATTTCTCTAAAAAAATAAGTCAACCCTTGGAATGCAAATCTTTCCTAATCGGACTTAGTGTCACCCTCAACCAATGTTATCAAAACTGGACCGTCGAACGAACCGTTTTCGAGGCATTTTGGGTTCAACCGCAGCCAAAGCCGGTCAAGTAATAATATTACAAATAACATTACGTAAAACATTTTTTACAAATAACATTTATAAATATTACAAATAACATTTAAACTCTAAGTAATATACTAAGATGGTGAAGGATGTGGGATAGAAATGGTAAGACACCTTTATATTTCAAGTATATCTATTTTTAATATTAAATTTTGATATTTTGAAGGGGGAATTTTTTTAAAAAAGAAATTCAAATTTTGTGGACCGCTATTCTGGCCTGCAGTTTTATGTGCAAAACCTCATAAACTGTGGTTCGCGGCAGTTTTCTGCGGTTTAACTGGAAAAACGCTTTTTTCAACTTGACTAAACCGCAGTCATGCCGGTTTTGATCTAACCGGAGGTTCGACCGCAGTCCGATCCAACTTTGATAACACTACCCTCAACAATAATATGGTCCTATGATTTTCGTTTTTATGTATGATAAAATCACCATGAATTAAAACAAAGATGCATTACCTTAGTATAGGCACTTGTAGACTTGGAAAATATGATATGATCTGTTTATTTGACTTAATTTATTTAATATATAATCAACATTATAAACATAATAGTTTCATCCTGCTCAAAATCTCATCATAATTTCATAACTGCTGACATCCACCGTAACACCTAGATAATACGCTGAGACCAATAGTATTAAGTCCCGACACGGTCAAAATACTTCTTGCAAGTACATCTTCGGCCCACCCAAAACTAGTACTGACACACACAAGTTCAGTAACTGACCCACTTTGTCCACTAGACGTAAACCGACACATACAAGTTCGGTAATGGTTCAATAGTAAAGGGTACGTGGAAGCAATATTAATAACATCACAGCTCATAAGCATCATCATATGTGATCAACATCACAATTATCCATAAGCACTTTTCACAATAGTGCATCATGTCTAGGCATATAAGTGGGTTCAACGAAACAGATCCTTGAAACCACTCATTGCACTAGATCCCTTTTAATTTGATTTACTCCTACTGCAGTGTTAAGTCTTCTCACCGAAAATGTGTGGCATTGAGGTATCTGCTAAGCATACAAACAGATATACAAACAGTGATCAGTCCATAAATATAGTATACAAACAATACATACTCATAGTATTTCAAATATTTCTATCCTATTTTCCAGAAATCTCTAGGGTAAATGGAACTGAGTCTCCTATTTGGTTACTAACCATTTTAAGTTACAATAATCAGCAATATATATAATAGAGTGCTCATGCCACTTATCATATTGTCTTCTGGGCATGACTAGGTTGACGTATTGAGTTAGGCCTAGAGGTATAAGGTGCTCAGGCCACTACTCTTATAACGAGTTAGGCCTAGAGATCACTTAGTGCCCGAACCCTTGTTTTCTACCGAACGGTGAAGGAAACCGCACAACTACAGATAGCTATCGGGCTGAGTCAGCCACAGATAGAGAATATCGGCCTGGAAGTGAATAGAATAAGTAATACACTATAGTACTAGGAGAAGGGAGTTAATATCATTTTTAATTATAAAAAAGGGTATAAATATCACATTAAAACCTAGAATCTAAAACATGAAATCCCAAATCAAGTCAAGATTACAAATCAAAACTGGGTTCCTCGGAAACAAGTACTGTGGCTTCGGAACTTCCGAGCCATTGCCTAAATGGTCTATAGAACTTCGGAACATGGTTCTGTTCTTCGAAATGTCCGAGGCTCATGTCTCGCAACGTCTGAGGGTGCTTCCGAGCGAAAAAACAGAAAACAGGACATTCTGTGGGTCTCGGAACTTGCTGAGAGAAGCTTAGAACTTGCCGAAAGAAGCTCGTAACTTCCGAGCAGTTCGGACCTTCCGAACATACTCAGAACATCCCGTCAGCAACGGCGGGAGAAACGGTTGGCCTCTAGACACTTCGAAACCCAGAATCGAAGCTCGGAACTTCCGAAGGTGTCGGTCTTCGGAATGTCTAAAACACAACTCTTGGACCTTCCGAGAGTCGTCTTCCTCCTCTGTCTACAACAACAAAGAATAACGGTAGCAGATGAGTGAATTACGAATCCAGAAACAGTGGATTATTTGGGTTCGTTTTTTACATCCAACTGGTCAGATGGACTCCTCAGTGAGTCCTCTTGACATAACGAATAAATTAAAACCTTAACTCTGTCTCAAAATCTCTGATTTTAGTGTGAACACCAGTAAGACACAAGAATTTTCAAGTTTTTCCTTAAACTTCAATTCCAATTTACACACTCAAAACTTGATCAATTTTACTTCTGTTTGATTCTAAATGGATTAGAATTTAAAAATGAATATAATGGTTACCTTCGCTTAAGCTCTGGGATTGAAAATTCAAAATTTAAAAAGTCTCCCTCCTTAAGCTTACGGTGAAATTTTTTGAAAAGAACAGAGAGGGACGACAGTTGATTTTTCACAGAGGTGGAATTGATCTAAGGTGAATCCAGCTGGGAGGGAAGGTAAGAATTTATAGAGTTACCTATTTGGTTGGGTGAAAGACATCACCGGCAGCCCACGGGCGCTGCATGGATTGGCATAGCCATGTCAAAGCAGTAACAATAAAACAGTAGAAATTATTTGCAAATAAGTCCTTCTGGGTTTTTTTTTTTGCAAAGAAGTCCAGTTTTGGTCTTAATTAAATTTTAACTAAAAACATGATTTAAATAATTTAATTAATTTAATCCAACTGTTAAAAATGTTGAGTTTTATAAACTCTACTTGTCATAAAATTTTGGAGATTTAAAATTCACTAAAAACCATAGATTTAAGCAAAATCTACATTTTGACACTATTTACTTAATTTAACTTATGATAAATAAAAGGGTTTAAACTTTTATTTTCAAAATTTGGAGAAATAAACTGAATTGTCATATTAAAACCTATCATTACATAATTTTCTCAAAATTTTCTTATTTCTGAAGTTATCTAAAAATATTTATTTCTTCTTTTTCGAGGTCTTTTCAGGTAGTTTTAAATAACATTTTCTGAAAATAATATAATTCTATAATTATAAATTAAAATCCTTGATTAAGGAAATCAATATCATCCATCAATAATCAAATAATTACATACATAGAAGAAATAACATTGATAAATGGTAAATTACCATTTTGCCCTTCCAAGTAGACGAGCTGGATCATTGAAATTTCGAGCTTTGACTGGGCCAAACTTGGGTTTTTTGTAAAGTCTTAACCGTAATCTTCAAGATTAACTGGTCTAAGTATGATTTATCATACTGATCACGCTTAATTCGTGTCAGGGTATTATATCTAAATTCTTCAATTGATGGATCTAAATATTTCAATAAATACAAATCAACATAATCCTTCAATTAACAATCCAATCATCAAGCATATAATCCTAATTTTATTGTCACACCCTAAATTCAATTTCACCATCCATGAAATATGGTGTTTGATCAACACCAATCGCATGTAAAATTACACTGCTTGTCAATAAGAAGATGTATCAATGAGTTGCGAGTCTCTAGATGCACAAATCTTGTGTAGATTAGATCTTATAAAATATATCTAAATGACCAATTGATGGTGTATATCTCCAATCAAGATCAAATGAAACTTAGCAAAATAATCTCAACTACCCTCTCTGTCATTCCGTCAGTGAGACTAGGCTTCATCTTCTTCAGTGTTCCTTCATTATGGAGGTTTGGCAAATGCTCTCTAATAAATTTGGTACATCTCCTCCTTGCAATGATATCATTTCCCATGCGAGTATGCTCATTTCACTCTGTTAGGTTGCATCGTCTAGCTGCTAATGTAGCCCTTCTTGCTCTTATTTGGCACTACAGGAATACACATAATGCACGCGTTTTCAAACAACAATCTTATAATCCATCTTCGACCTGCGCTGCAATTTGTAGGGACATTCGCCAGCGTATGATCTTCCTTCTCTCTAATGAAGATTTGATGGAAAGTTCTAGTTTCTTCTCGGCTCAAAGGAATCTCCCTCCAGTTATTTAGATGGCGAGAAACCCTACTTTGTTGGGCGGTGGCTCAATTCCATCAAGATCTGGATGGCGTGTGGGGCCTACATGGGCTGAGTTGGTACATGGCACGAAGAGAGGTTTTTTGGAGAAAAACATGGGTAGCCAACGTGTACATCCATATCAGCCAGTGAGAAAAGGTTAGAAGGGTAATCAATGAGACAACAAGTCTCCTAACCATAATAGGAAAGTGCTAAATTAAACACATCATACACACATACAGTGATGTGTTGTAGAGGCTAAAATTCCTCTAGGATTTTTCACAGCAATGCAATGGGAAACTATGTTCATGGCTCATTCCCTCTATATATGTTGACAGGTGGCTGTATGGAGAGATGCCTTTTGGCCGTGGGCCTTCATGGCCACCATGAGAGAAGTCTCAACATAGAGGGGTGTTGACTACACGTCAACACATGGGTTCATGGTGTTGCTATACAACATGGAAGGAGACGCAACCTCGCGTTCGTGAAGCACGTCAGGATGTGCTCGTAGAACGTACGAAGCATAGAGAGCGGGATAGAAGATGGGTTCTTCTAAACATGAGAGTGGTAAGGTAAGAGGAGTGTACAAAGGGGTTCGAGACTTTGGATTTGGGCTCTAGACTCATGGGAGTCTTTATTATGTATATGTATATATTTCTTTCATGTAGTGAAGATTTCTGATGCTTTGTGGATGTAGGCCAGGTGGGCTAAACCACGTAAAACATTGGTGTTATGGTGTACTTGTTTTTATTCCATTAATTTTGGTGTGTTTATTATTTCTGCTAATAGACGTCAACAAGTGGTATCAGTAGCTTGAATCTGACCAGGGAGGAGAATTGGGTGAACGGAATAATGGAAGCAAAAGTCCAGATGGACTGCAAACATGCATGAGGGTCTCTGTTTAACAAAGACTGCAAGAACGGTGCAGCGTTTTGGGCACGAGTCTGAGAGGTATTGCACTTTGATAACATGTACAGCAACGTGTGCAGCAGAGAGGAGTTCCTCTTAGTCTCAGATACACATCAGATGACAGATCTGTGACTCAGAGGCAGTGGCGGTGAAGCAAAGCAGCCTAGAAAACCCAACAGCAAAGTCTTATTGTACGTTGAAAATGAAAGTCTTTATTATACTGTGGGGAACTGATTGCATACAGTATACTAAGCAAGAGATGTTGAAACGTCCCTTTATATATAGGTTATATATAGGGATGGTTTCGGTAGATAGGCTGTGGAACCCACTGCCAACATTGGTCAATAACAGCAGGCACGACTGATCTCCTTTGTGGGGAATAGGAGATTGTTCTTTAGGGAAGCATGTTTGCAGATCTGCAAAACGTATGTTGGATTGGTTGCCTGTATAGAGAAGGCAGCAACACACGTACAGATAAGCAGCACAAGGAGTATTGCTGAACTAACATACCAGATAAAGAGAGACAAAAGGCAGCCTCCGTAGGATTGCGGGTTTTTCAAAGAAACGTTGAAGAAAGGGGAGACGGTAGAGTAGTGTGCAGATCTGGAATAGTCCACCGACCCAGTGTCTTAGGATTTTCTCGGTGGATACTCATTTTCATCAAATCCTAACCCGTGTGGATCTACAGGGTAGGAACGAGAGTCGGCCGAGTCGGAGGCAGCCAAATCTGAGAGTAGATCTGACATTGAGGGTCTAGATCTGAGCGACGGGAGCATGCACGGTCAAAAGCCAAGCATAGAGGCGGAAGCACAAGAAGAGGCGAAGAACAGGGAAATCTAAAACCAGTGCTGACAGCAGATATAGAATAGTGCACCCACGGGCGGACAATTCAGCAGCGAGCGGCGAAAGAGGCAACCTCGATTACTACAAATTAGATCTGTAGAGCAGTGTGCGAAGCCGAGAAAGAACAGATCTGAAGGGATTGTAGCTCAACAATGCAGCTCCATGAGGGATCTGGGAAGGAGCTAAGGGAGATCTGAGTCGGATCTGAAGGATTGAGATCTGAGAGGTGCAAGGTGGCATTACTGGAAGTGGAGAACGTCAAAGATTGAGAGAGATCAAAGGCAGCAAGGGGTTGCATGCAGCAACACCAAAGGCAGCTGCAAGCTGCGACCAAGAAGGGGTGCACAACAGAGGAGTGTGAAAACCGGTGAAAGATAAAAGGCTCTCTTGCTCAAGCACGATAAACCTCAGAACTGAGGCAGATCTGAGTGGGGTGGCTTGAGTAACGGCGATAGGCGGCAAGAGTAGGTGCAGAACCATGTTGGCATGATCTGTAGAGGTGGAGGTTCTGAAGGACAGTAGCAGCGGCGACTCAAGCAGATCGACCACACCGAGCAGTGGTGCTCATGATAATAGCCAAACGGAGCAGATCTCAACCAGAGTAGGTTGAGAGCTGTGCAAAGGGACTGACTCAGGTTTCACTCGGTTTTGGTTTAAAAACCGAGTGAAAAAAAAATTGGTGGTCTGGAGGACCACTATTTCTAGTGCACCCGCGAGACCATTGTTTCAGGTGGTCACCCGAGGGAATACAGATTAGGGTAGTCTCACTGGACTACTGTACTGCCGCATCTATTAGTCTGCAGGACTAAAGTTTCGGGTGATACCGCAGAACCATAGATCTAGATATTCCTCAGTAGGGAAAAATCAATGGTCAGAATTGTTTTGCAATTTCTGAAGTCACTGGGACTCAAAATTGAGGTCCGTCTTCTCTTATGGGATCATAGCGAATAGATCTACACGGTGACCGGTGTGGATTTAGAAGATGAGAGGAAAATTTTTGGAGGATTCGAGGGTGGTCAACAACAGTGCAAGGGACTCGGGCGACAATGCTCGAGTTGGAGCCCGGTTGGACTATACAGTCTTACTAAAGATTGGTGGATCATCCTAAGGTATGAGACGCGCATCTTACACAGAGATGCAAAAAGGATGCAACTGCAAGTGGAGCTCAGCAGGGATCGACTTGTATGCACGTGGTGCATAATTGCAAATGCAATGGATGGTGGTGTCTCAGTTCGTCTCATTGGTTGATAGAATTTTCGCCAAGGTGGAGTTTGTTAGGCAGTAGCTCAATTCCATCAAGATCTGGATGGCGTGTGGGGCCTATATGGGTTGAGTTGGTACATGGCACGAAGAGAAGTTTTTTGGAGAAAAACTTGGATAGCCAACATGCACATCCACATCAACCAGTGAGAAAAGGTTACAAGGGTAATCAACGAGACAACAAGTCTCCTAACCATACTAGGAAAGTGCTAAATTAAACACATCATACACGCGTACAGTGACGTGTTGAAGAGGCTAAAAATCCTCTAGGATTTTCATGGAAATGCAATGGGTTGCTATGTTTATGGCTCCTTCCTTTATATATGTTGACGGGTGGTTGTATGGAGAGATGCCTTTTGGCCATGGGCCTTCGTGGCTACCATGAGAGAAGTTTCAACATAGAGGGGTATTGACTACACATCAACACATGGGTTCATGGTGCTGCTATACACCATGGAAGGAGGCGCAACCTCGGGTTCGTGAAACACGTCGGGATGTGCTCGTAGAACGTAGGAAGCGTAGAGGAGAGCGGGACAGAAGATGGGTTCTTCTCAACATGAGAGTGGTAAGATAAGAGGGGTGTACAAAGGGGCTCGGGACTTCAGGTTTGGGCTCTAGACTCATGGGAGTCTTTATTATGTACTTGTATTTCTTTCTCTCATATAGTGATGATTTCTGTTGCTCTGTGGATGTAGGCCAGGTGGGCTGAACCACGTAAAACATTGGTGTTATGGTGTACTTGTTTTTATTCCGTTAATTTTGGTGTGTTTATTATTTCTGCTAATAAATGCCAACATACTGATCCTCCAAATCTTGTGCCAGCTCTATCAAATTGCCTGTTGATGCCCATTTGGATAATGAACTCTTCCTCGCTGCTATTTTCCTTGACCTTGATGGGAATATCTCTGGAAAACGCCTCCACAATATCAAAAACAACTTGATCTTGTGGGTATTCCACTGGCTTGGTGCCTTACGGTGCAGTAATATCGATATCATCAGGTCTTGGAACAATGCTTCTACTCATTATCTCTCTTGCACGTTCAATGTTGCTTCTCGTCTACTTCTTGGCAGGCTAAACTGCTCAATCATGAATATTACTACTTTCCATAAGCACTATCTGCATTTGTTTAGAGATGGTTTCTCTTATAGCGGTTCCTCTCCATTTGGGGTGCTAGACTTCTCCGCCACTTTTTGTGATTTCTCGCACTCCTAATGGGTTTCAGTTGTGGCGCTTTGTTTTAATTTTCATTATCATAGAGCTTGTATTTTCTTCTTCTTGAGTGAATAAAATTTTTTACCTTTCATTAAAAAAAAAATATGAAAACCTTTATTGTAGATCTTAGGTCATATTTCAGTAATGTCTCTATGGCTATGAAATTATCATGTCAAAATATTAAGCCTTTTCTCTCAATGAATGATTAAAAAATAAGTTGAAAATTGCAAGTCTAATATCTCTTTAAGAAGAAAATCAATCCACGTAAGAATATGAAAAACAATCAGTATAGATCTAACCTATATCAATGGTAAATCTCCAATCAATAACATATTACAATCAAAATTAAGAAAAAAAAAAAAAATCTGATGGAGGCATCAGGCCTAATGTACTTGAATCACATTGGTGCAAATTGATTTTGTAAGTGCCCCGGCTCGTCTGAATCACCCATATTGTCAATTACGTGACTCAGTTGGACCTTGCCTTGGAAGAATATGAAGATCTACTATGCATTGAAGAATCTAAACCGAACATGTTATTGGCACACAGGTAAGTGAACCTTAGGAGACTTTAGGCTAAGCCAAATACCTTAGAAGTCATTTGTTTATCAACTGTAAAATCAGAATATAATAGACTTTCAGCCTTGAGGCCTCATGCAGTTTGTCGAAACCTCGCAGACAATCTTTTGCTGAATCATATTTAGGACAGCTGTAACTCAGCATGACCTTGTGTCTTTTGACCGAGTCTTTTACAAATTTAGGTAATTAAATCTGTAATTCTTAATTGGGAGATTATTATGGAAATAAGGAATACCCTTATTTTGAAACTCCAAGTGCCACCTCACACAATTTGAATAGATCCGTTGGGGAGCCTCATCACGGACGGCTGTCTCTGACTAATTTGGAAATGCTCCTCCATGTGACTAAATGTGATTGACAATCATCAAACTCTCTCTATCCATGATTGATGATTGAAATGATTTGATGGCCAATTATACACAGGTGGCATGTTAATTGGTTGGTCATTAACTGATTGACAAACAGAGTAATTTGAATTACATACATAATCTGTGTTGTCTGACCTTTTACCGTCACGAGGCCTCATAGGAATCCTCGAGATCTTGTGGACGTGACTGGCCACAAAAGCAGACAGCGTTATTTATATCTGTGGGCTAAATGAAATAAGTACACAAAACCTTTTGGAAAAATAAGAGTGTGACTAGAGAGATTATCCACCTCCTCTTACACCTTCTTCATCATCTTCTTATAGAGATGTTTGGGTAATCAATACCTCAGTTCTGATGAAGTTTAAATTGTTATCTTAGGACCACTAAACCAGTCATATACCTGTCCTAAACTGCTGTGCCAATAATCACTCTGATGGATCGAATCTGATGGAAGAAACACACAAACATTGAGTTAAGAAGAAAACATTTAAAGAAGCTTAGATAAGGCCCAAGGCAAGTGTTTCTCCTTTTGTTTATTTTTATCATTGTGCGATGGATTAGATCAGTGTGATTAAACCACCTTAAAAAATAGGTGTCAAGGATTAAACCAGGGCGGTCGAACCTTTCAAAACTAGGTTGTAATGTTTGGGTGTGACTCCCATACATAGTGCATTTGGGATAGCCCAAGAGAGGGTGAGTCCAACAGTGGATATAGGTTCAGGTGAACCAAACCACTATATATCGTTGTGCATGTATGGTTTGCTTTAATGGCTTGATTCATTTGTTTATCACTTGCACACACGTTTATTCCGCTGCACATATTGTTAAATTATTAAAAAGGGAAATAAAATCAGATCAGACCTATTCAACCCCCCCCCCCTCCCTCCCTCTAGGTCGTGCATTACTCTAGTAATAAAATTTCAGATTTCGCTTCCATGATCCAAATTGTCTAAGGTATAGACAATATTGGCTCTGTCTAATAAACACAAGCAATTTGTTAGTCTGAGCTCAATTATCAATTAGGCCCAAATAATCCTGACATGCCTGTAATTCCAAGTCCATACATTAAATAGGCCAGACTCATCTCCAAACTCACTCCATAAAACCCAATTCCTAAAGCGTCTCCTACAGTGACACTTGGCACGAATCCAGCCATGCTAACTTCAAATCGAATTTAGGATGAATTTGGAATGAATGTTTTGATACAGTCTCAGTATTTTGGCCATAACTTTTCACTCTAATGTCCGAATGACTTGATTATTTTTTAGTTAGAAAGAAGACTTCAAGGGACACAACTTTGTATTTTATAAAATTTTCGTGATTCCGACATTTATTGGGACCAAAATCAAGATGCACGTGGATCCAAGTTTAAATCTTAGAATAGAAAGGAGGTGGATGAATTTTGCTAGTTGACTCACTCCACATCAGCAACTCCATATTTTTAGGATTTCTATTTTTATGTTTGTTATTTTAGGATTTAATCTTGATCATCTACTAAGACATGTGGCATTTTTAAGGGATGAGATGGAATTGTAAAAATTAGACTACATTTTTTATCTTTAGTAGTTTTCTTTTGCTAGAATTTCTTAGATAAGAAATTTTCATCCTTAGAGTGTTCAAGTAAGGAAAGGGTGTTTTAATCTTTTCACATTTTTTATACAAGTAATCTGATTGAATTGAATACAATTGAATTTTTTTAGAAAATAAAGATTTTTGGAGTCGGTTGGTTTTCACACAAGGCTTCGGCCCTGGCGAAAGCCATTCTACACTGAAGTTGAACCGAGATCCAATCTTCTCCTTTCACAAGTACATACCAGTTCTTTTAATTCAATTAGTCATTTGATTTTATCATAGATTATATTGTGCCATTTTCGAATTTATCATTGTTCTCTTTTAGTTATACTTCCGCAATTGATAATCATTTCTTTTAGAAGAGACATAATTTAGAGAATTCCATTGACTAATTGGATTTCTGAGAAACTTGTTTAATCAGTTCGAATATTATTTGAATAATTTCTTACCAAGGCAAAATACTTTTACGATTCATAATCGGCTGCGTGGGTCTTTCAGAGACCATACTCTGAAACTACAAGTCTACTGGCGGGTTCTCATTGAATTCAACCCTAGTCCTGCATCAAAATCTTAATTGTCCAATAAAAATTAAATTTTAGAGGTAGATCTTAAATCACATCTTTGAATAATGCTTCCATGAATATAAAATTATTACATCAAACTATTCAATCTCTTTTCTCAGCATATGAAAAAAAAAAAAGATGAAAATTTCAAATCTAATTTTTTTTTTAAAAGAAAATAAATCCAGATGGGACTATATAGAATAATCGGTGTAGATCTAACATGTACCACTAGTGAAATCCACAAAATGAAGCTGTATTTCACCTAATCAACACTGCAGGTTGGAAAAAACCTAATAAAAGAAGTAGCAGTCGACATCCTTAACACAATTAGTACAATCATATTTCAAAAAACACTCCGAATGTTATATTTGTAAACTTGGAAGAGTTGATTTTGTGTGGACTGTGAATTTGAAAGGTTTATTTATGTTTATAGAATTAATCTGACTTTCAATATAAAATAAAGATATCGATGTTACAAAATAAAAAATTGTCCAATGCTATCCTCTCACTCCTTACAATGCCATCGCAATTCAGATGACACAAATCTAAAGGCAGAGAACGATGACCCACAAGATGAACGGTCTTGGTATTTTGACAACGCTTCATTGAGTGATCCAATGTCGCGGAATTCGGATTCGGGCAGCGGGCATCTACCCATGCAGTAGATAAACAAGTAAGATCCAATAGAACGAAGAAAGAATAATGCAACCCGCTGCCCGCCAAGCTGACCCTACTACACGGTCAGCATTAATGGGCAGGAGAGAGAGTATTCATTCTCCGAAGTCCAAAGCCATCACTCATTCACTTTCCCCACCCTTTAAACCGTCTCTCCGTCTCCTCTGTGGAGTCTGAACACTGAACCATCTCCAACGTTCCCTTCCCCTTCCAGAAGGTGGCGCACGGTAAGGCTGTGCACCTCCCGGGTGCCTAGTGTGCGCAGAGGGAAATGGGTCAGGCATTGAGTTGCAGAGTGACCCAAGACCATGAACTATTCGGTGCTGCTCAGATTGGTGACTTGGAAACAGTTCAAATCTTGTTAGAGATAGAGCCTGCTCTTATACACCGAACTACGGTGTATGATCACCTCTCTGCCTTGCATATTGCTGCAGCAAATGGGCAATTTGAGGTGAATTTTCTCCTCTTTTTTTGAGTGGTGTTGGGGGGCTGAGTGGGTTGATGTGGATTTACTTTGATGGGTTTTCTATTGGTTTTTTAATTTTTGTGTGTTCAGTTCTTAAGTTGAATGGTGGTTGGTTTGATGTGTGGCAGGTTCTTTCTTTCATTTTGGAACTATCTGCCAACCCAGACGTGTTGAATCGTCACAAACAGGTGAGAAAGTTGTCATCTTTTAGTGTTTTTGTGGGTATTTCGATTTAGGATGGCTGTCTTGTGTAATTTGCATTGATTACTGGGTGGGTGTTGTATTGGACTCCTCATCATGTTGGGCTGCATTTGATGAAAGTATCTCTTGAGAACATTTTGATCATTTTAAGTTGGAGTGGCTGATTCTGATGTAGGTCCAGTGTATTTTATACTGAATTTCGTCTTCTTGTTCTTCTTCTTTCCTTTTTTTTTTGGGGGGGAGGGGGGGAGAGGGGGGATTATATTACTCTTATTTTGTGATGCAATGCATGGGAAGATCTCTTGATAAAGTTGTGAACATTTTGTGTTTTTGTGGGTGATTTTGCTGTAATAATTGTTGTTCTTGATTATTATTATTATTATTATTTTGTTGTGTATTGGATTAGACTCCTCTTATGTTGGCGGCAATGCATGGGAAGATCTCTTGTGTGCAAAAGCTCCTCCAAGCGGGTGCAAATGTATGTTGATTTCTTAATTTGTATCTAAATATACTTTCTGATCCAATGTCCTTCAATTACTTTTGGTGATTCTTAGACATTGATGAAAAAAGAAATTGTCTCATCTTTGTTAGATTTTGATGTTTGACTCATTGCATGGAAGAACTTGCTTGCACTATGCTGCATATTATGGCCATCCAGATTGCCTGCAGGTGATTCTGTCTGCTGCACATTGTACCCCTGTTGCAGATTCTTGGTGGGTTTTACTGTCAATTTAACAGAATATCTGTTATTGTTTCACTGATTATTCAGTTTAGATTCAAGGTTACAAGATCTCTCTTTGATTTCATAGTGTTTGGGATACATGGATAGGGGATTTGCACGGTTTACGAATGTTAGAGATGGTTATGGAGCAACACCTTTGCACCTAGCAGCCAGGCAAAGACGACGGAGTTGTGTTCATATTCTTTTACACAATGGAGGTCTTGTCTGTGCTTCAACAGGTGGATATTGGTAAGTTTGTTCTAGAATTCCAGCCATTTTTTACTGATTGAAGCAGATTTCTTTTGCCTTAATCTGGTAGAGAAGTTGTATAATTCAGATTTACAAAGTAGAATTCTTATTGCAGGTGCCCAGGCAGTACCCCACTTCATTTGGCAGCTCGTGGGGGATGTTTAGATTCAATTCGAGAGTTGCTTGCATGGGGTGCAGATCGACTTCAGAGAGATTCATCTGGGTATAACACTAAACCACTTCAATGCTGCTAGTTACTGACAGATGAATGGATTTAATTTGGTTCACATTTTTAGGATATAATTAACATCAAAATAGAAATAATTGAAAGTTACTTTTATATAAAATTATAAATTGAGATTATTGAATTGTGTTGATCAATCTATTAGATTTTTGTGGTAGAGCTTTTGTTATTTTTCTCCTTTCCCTCTTTCAACAGTTTAAAGAAGTTTGGAGTATCCAATTATTTGGTCAGATGTGTTTAGATGTAACATTTGGTAGATCATATGCCCAGATATTGAACAAATTGTAAACTGTTGGTGGACACATTGTTTTTAGTGTTTTTTCTTTTTCTATCACCACCTCCAAATACCCCAAAGCATATGAAAGACCATATTTCATTACTGCATCGTACGATGTGATAATAATTTTGGCCAAACTAATAAACACTATTTTTGTATTATTTAAAACGACATTTAGTCTCATTAGGATCTGTATACTGAAGCACAAAACTGCCATGTTATTCCTGTCCCTGCTTCCATTAGTGCATACACTTTTATTATATAGACATCTAGTAATTCAGTAATTCACTATCTGCATCTGTATTATACTTCTTCTGAATAGTACTAAATTTTATTTGATTAGAATAATGCTAATTTTCTAATGCACAATTTGAAGTATAGAATTATGAGTTCAAAATAATGGGAGAACAAATTCTACGATCTCCCTGCATCTTTTCAGTTGGTCATTAAATGACAATTCCATTTAGCAGTACATTGCATTTTTGAGATTGTGTGGCTCCTGCTCAGAGTGCATGAAATTGTGTTCTAACTCTATCCGGTATTTTTAGGAGAATACCATACTCTGTGGCTCTCAAATACAACCATGGGGCATGTGCAGCACTGCTCAATCCCAAATCAGCAGAGCCTCTGGTATGGCCAGCACCCTTAAAGTTTATCAGTGAACTTAATCCAGAAGCAAAGCACCTACTAGAGATAGCTTTGATGGAGGCTAACAGGGAAAGGGAGAAAACCATCTTGAAGGGAACAGCATATTCATTGCCATCCCCAGTTCATTCTGAAAGTGGGATTGATGATGATATTGATGAGGTATTTCCTTTTCTCATTTTAAATTTATTTGTTTGAATATCTATGCATGAAGTTCA
Source organism: Chimonanthus salicifolius (assembly GCA_013350335.1). Lineage (NCBI taxonomy): Eukaryota > Viridiplantae > Streptophyta > Magnoliopsida > Laurales > Calycanthaceae > Chimonanthus > Chimonanthus salicifolius. The sequence continues at coordinate 33,713,633 of CM023539.1, forward strand.
TCACTACACTTTTTATGGAACACATCAAGTGGCTACTTTAATGGAAGTTCCCACCCACTTCCAGACATTAACAGGTACACAGTTTTACTTCTTCAAAGCATTGCAAGTGAAATGTCATTTTAACTTGTGCAGATAGAAATTTCTTTTCCTGACATGGAATGGTAGAAGATATTTTCCTATGTATAATGAATTATGATACAAGATTCAACAAGACTTAACTGCTTATGCTTACCACCCGATTAAATTGCTTTTATCTCTTTCATTTCTGTTGGTCAGCACATTCACACTCATTTGAATGAGGATGTAGAATTTCAGTTGTTCTGACATGCAATATATAATAACGATCGAACAACGCGTGTTTTGGGCAACAAGAGTCTCTAGCACATTTGCCAATTGTTATCACAACCATAATATTGAGGACTCGACACTCTTAACCATTTCAAAAAGGGGGGAAATAAGTGTGACTTGAGCTGCATCCAAATGCACCCATGTAGCTTATTGCATGGTATTCAATAAATGCAAGTTTTATACTCTTATTTAGCACATTTCATGTCTCAAAGAGACATGATAGTGACAGCTTGATGGGCATTGCAATTTCATCACATCAATGAAGAAAGACATCATATTAAATACGAATGTGGTCATGTTCAGTGTTTTTTTTTTGGTATTTTTGTGTCTTCTAACAACTGAAGATTGATATTTTCCTTAAACTATTACTAATTGCTGTTGCAGCAGGCAGCAAGAAATTCAATAGATTCTTTTGTCAAACATCTTGCAGGCCAGTGAGACCGAGCTTTGCTGCATTTGCTTTGACCAGGTCTGCACAATTGAGGTCCAAAACTGTGGTCATCAAATGTGTGCACATTGCACCTTGGCTCTCTGCTCCCATAACAAGCCTGACCCTGCTACTGCATGCTTGGTCACTCCAGTCTGCCCATTCTGTCGCAGCAACATATCCCAATTGGCAGTAGCCAAGATAAAAAATGATAATGGAGACAAGGACAACGCCTCGAAGTTAAGGTGGTCGAGGAAGTCAACATCAAGGAATTTCAGCGAGGGAAGCAGCAGCTTCAAGGGGTTATCAGCCATTGGTTCCTTTGAGAAGGTCAGTGGACGTGGGTCTGGAAGAATCACCGATAGCAACTACTTGGTTGACAAGCTTTGAAATTTTGCACACTGTGGTTGGCCCCTAAGGATGAATTTGTTGCTCCATTTGCTGTGTAGACTTGTCAATTTAGAAAAAAAAAAAATTTGGAGAAATAAAATAAGGTGGGCATTTTGCATTTCAGGTTGTCTTGGGGGAAATTGCTGGAAGGGATTTTGCTTGCAAGCTTGGGTCTTGAGATAGTAGTGAGATCATCTGCTACATTGAATCTTCATTTATAGAAATCCTTTAAAAGGGCTGCTCTAGTAACTCCAACGAAGGGTCATTCTACGTGGGATATGTACAAGTAAGATCTCACCGCTTGAACTCAGAATGTATGTCTAGAGGCGTGCACATGCCCCAAACGACTAGTCGGACGAGACACTTGGACACCTTTGGTATTAAAAAAAAAAAACACCACCACTGTACTATTTTCTTCGGCTTGACAAATGGTAGGCTAGTAGACAAATATGCCCCAAATTCTCAGAAAATCATCATTTTGTTGTTTGGCAATTGGCATTTGTTTCAGGGAGTTTCGAAGGTTTAAGTTCATCTACTATCGTAGATTGTTACACTCAAATTAATAGTCTAGATCACAGGGAGATGGGTTCTATCTGTATGTGCTTTGGGAAATTTTCTATTTTCTAAAGCAATCAATGGCCTTGTGCTCTGAAAGTCTTCAGCAGATTTGAACAAGGACATTATCCAAAACTTCAAATGCTAGGGTACAAAAGTCCTGCTGTATTTTCTTCAGTCATGTGACCATGTCTGGTTTCACCTCCATTATTGATCATTCTGATATTATCCCGCTGGACCCTGCCCCTACACGTGATGGGGTCATTATGTTAATTGTCCCTCACACACCAAATTATTTGGATTGACCTTGTTTTAAGAACTTGGCCAGAAGAGAGTTGTATCACCCATATGTATGTGGTTTCAGGGTTTCAGCTGTGAATTTCTTCTAGTTCAAAAGGGTTTTGACCTGCATTCTAAGGACCTTTATATTTTATAATGGGTATGTTTCTGTTTTTTTCTCAAAGAAGAAGAGGTGGTGATGGCTGCAAGGGCTTATTCTTACATTCTATAAGTTTTTGGTTCTAATCTCATAGGTGTTAAATAGGCAGTGTGCCGTCAGAATTAATATGTCAAATTGGCCTTCATATTGATTGGATATATGATAGGTGATGATAATGTAAGTTTTTATTTTTTTTCATATTTGTTGGATAATAAGATTTTTAATAAAAATGTTTATTGATACATATACAAAAAGTAGAATTTCTCTCTCTGAAAAAAGAGAGTAAATAAAACAAACCAGAATGGGCTTATGTAAGGCCGTCCATCCTAACACGTGTGTTTTTTTTAGAAAACACGAGATAAAGTGATATTTTCACTTTACTCCTGTCATTCAGTATGCAAATCTTAAGTAGAGCACAACCGTGCACTTATAATTATGAGCAGTACACCGATCATTTTGAAATTAACTATAACTTTGACGTGCAGAACTCATCTATAGCGGTGCACCTATTATTTTGAAATTAATTATAACTTTGGTGTGTAGAATCCATCTATAGTGGTACACCTATAATTATGAGCGGTGTACCTATAATTCTGAGCGGTGCACCAATAATTTTGAAATTAAATATAACTTTGGCGTGCACAACCCATCTATAGCGGTGCACTTATAATTTCTTTTTTTAAAAGGTTAGGAAGGGTGAAAGGTAAAGAGGAGTTTTCACATAAATTTTTAAAACATAGGATGAGCAGCCCTTATGTAATTAATATATCGACCCAAGCTGGAAGCCTGCAAGGGCTTTACCCTGTCTGATATTGTCGTAATCATAATTAAAACCTTTGCTCTAACTAATAGAGTTTTTTTAACAGTGACAAGTGTGAATTTTATTGATATAAAGGGTTTATTACAAACCATCAAATGAGAGATCTAAAAGAGAGGAGACTCAGATAAAACATAAGAAACATAGAAGAAAAAATACATCAATGAATACAAAAGAACCTCTGCGAAATGGATTTTAGAGTTTTATCAGGTTGGCCCATACAAGGTCCAAAACTGAGTTTTTAAACCACTGTATTGGCACTTCGTATGAGGAGATCTAATTGTCTAAATAAACCATTCATTCAAGTCTTTGATGTTAATTCTACCTGATTATTGGTTTTTAACCATTTAAAATGTCCTTTTTATATGGTTTCCGCGTGCAAATAGAAATGCTTTTGCTATTAAAAAATTGATTTTTAAATAACTATTCTCTATTTTAATAACTACAAAAAGATATAAGATTCCTTTTGATAATTAGAGATGTAGAAAGAGGGTTTTTTCTTTCACAATTTAGAAAGATAATGGTACCTAAGTTTGTGAATCAACTTTTGTTAGGCTTGGTCAGGGGTAAAAAATTCGGCCGATACTGTGCGTATCGGCCGAATTATATCGGATTTTCGACCACCAATTTATATCGGCCGATACGTATAGTATTGGTACTACAAAAAAAATTCGGCCGATATGACCGAATTTTTGACTGATAATTCGGTCATAATATAGGCCGAATTTTAAAAATTAAGTTGTTTGATTTTTTTTAAAAAAGCCCTTTTTTTTAAGAAATATGGGAAGAGAAAGAATGGAAAGAGATAAAAGAAAATATGGAGAAAAGATTGAAGAAAAAAAATCGCTACACCTTTCATAACTTTCCTTTATCTTCTTTTTCTTCTTCGTTGATGGGAAAAAAATATAGAGAGCAGCGGCAGCGGCTAGGGTTTAATAGAGAGAGTGAAAGAAAAGAAGGGTATTAAAATATTATGAGCATTAGGGTTTCTAAGTGGAAACCCATCTTTGAAAAGGAACCCACGTGAGCTTCCTAAAGAGCTCAAGTGGAAGCTCATGTGTGTATTCTAATTTGTTTTTTGAAATACAATATTTACTTATATTGAAAGTAAGAAGTATAATGTTTTCTTTTATTTATCTTATTGTAATAATTTAATATTATATTTCTAATATTTTTACCATTGTCATTATTATTAGAAGGTATTCTTTATTTTTATTATATCAATTTAACATAATTAACTATAGTTCATAATTTTATCTAATAATTTTATTTATCTAATTATTATTAATGAAAAATAAAAGCTATTTTCTCAAATGAAAGAAAATATTATATTATTATGTATGACATTTGTGTGGTTATCAGTTCAAGTGATTAGTACTCCATTAGTTTCATTTTCTAATATTTTTTCTACATTATTATCTAATTTTCAATCATTTTATTATTTATTTTTTTATTTCTATAATTCATAACTTAAAATAACAGTCATTGACTAAGAAAATAAATTATGAAATTATTTCTACAAATTTTCCTCATTTATCTGGTTTTCCTTGTAATTTTCACCATTCTATTACTAATTATATAATTTCCCGATATCGTAACTTCAAAAATATATTAGAAGATGTAAATGTCCGATATTTTATGAAAAAATTATATATTCAATAAGCCCATAATTATCTGCATTTACTGTAATTTTTTGGATTTTTTTTTTAAAAAAAAAAGGGCAGGAGAGAGAAAAAGTGCGTCCGATATATCGGCCGAACTGAGATATCGGCCGATATGAATAATCGGCCGATATCTTGGCCCCGCCTATTTTTCTACCCTTGGGCCTGGTGCATATCTTGTGGCGAATACCAAATATTGTTGGCTTTTTCTTCTCAAAGCTTAACTCTCATTCCTTCCTCTTTTTTATTTTTGTAAATATTGTATAAAAAAACTAATTATAAGGATTGAAAGTAGGCTTCATGTACGGATCAAATTTCACACTTAAATCAATCTCCAGCGATCTTAACGGTCAAAATTAATAAACATCTTTAAAACATTCAAGGATACTTGGTGATTGTGGCCACTAAGATCAAGTAGCTAAAAATGAGCTTCTGGTTTAAATTTAGTTAGCTTCTAGCTCATCAAGTCCTTTTTCAATCTAAACAATTGGATTCCTAATAGGACAAATGCAAAAAAAAAAAAAATTAAAAAGGATTAGTTGGATGGCATCAATTAATTCTTCAACAAAAAGCTACTTCTTTACTTCAACTCTTTCCTATATACCATTTCTACTCTTTTGTCGTCACGCCCTGTGAAATACCCTGACTCAAAATTAAGATTAACTATGTAATTTGTATTAAATAATTGTGTCTTTCACCAGTTAATTATGAAGATTACGGAGTGCGCTTTATGAAAAGACCAAGTTTGGCCCAATCTGAACTCGACAACTCATTGATCCGACTCGTTGAAGTTGTAAGGACAAAATTGTAAATACCTAAATTTTATTTATTTAATTAGAAAAATAAAAGATAAAGTTTTGGATAAACATCAAAGATATTTTTTTGGATAAATATCAAAAATAATGTTTTAGATAAACATCGAGGATATGTTTTGGATAATGTTTTAAATAAACATCAAGGATAATGTTTGGATAAACATCATCTAAAATATTAGATAATGCTTATCCAAAAGTTTGGATAATGTTTATCCATTCATCCCTTCAATTATAAAAAAGGATAGGCTCCTCATTTAAACAGATTTTCGCCAAGGAAACCTTCATATTTCAGTTCATCTTACTGCTCCATCTCTTTCTTCTTCCTCAAAGTTGTTTCTTCTTCCAACGTTCTGCAGACTTCAGCTTAAGTGGAAGCTTTTTCAAACTACTGAAACTTAACCCGATTTGAAAAGTGAAAGTAACCATTAGATTCGTTTTTAAATTTTAACATGTTTAGGATCAAACAGAGCTAAATTTGGTTTAGATTTCAGTTTTAAAATCAGTTTTGAAAATTAGTGGAAACTTTGATTTTTCATGTGTTTTACTGGTTTTATTCTTAAAATCATAGGTTTTTTTTTTATCTATTGCTTCTCTAATTTATTTCGAAATTATACTAGACTGATTTTACAACATATCTAACCTGATAGTTGTGAAAAACGAATACAGGAAGCCCATTTTTTTTTTTTTAATTCGTATTTCAAGTGGATTGTCATATCACAGCAGTCTGCAACTGACTTGCTGAAGAAGATGACTTTCAGAAGTTCCGAGAATCAATCTTTGGAAGTTCCGAAGGCTCACATTCGGAAGTTCCAAACTTTTGTTTGGGGTTTCGAACAACTGTTTTTTTTGCCTCCGTTAGACAGTCCCAAACATTCCGAGAACATTTTCGGACGTTCCGAACAGCTCGGAAGATTCGAGCAGACCTTGGCAAGTTCCGAAGCAGACTGAGACCAACTGTTTTTACTGTTCACTGTTCGGATCTGAACTTCGGAAGTTCCGAAGGATTAAACCCATGTTCCGAAGGAGCTAGTCAAGTTCCAAAGGAGCTGATTAAACTCAGAATTTAGGACAGTGGTTCAGAAGTTCCGAATCCATAGTACCTGGTTCCGAGGCATCTTTCGAGGAACCCAGAGTTAGTTTTTAAAATTTGTTTTGAATGTTTAAATTAGGATTCATGTTAGATTTATATCTTAGAATTTGATGTTAATTTGCTGAAACATGATTATAAGTTAAAAATGATACTAACCCTTGTATATTTTATTATTGCCTTGTGTCTTCACTTCCAGGCCGAAACTCTCTATCTGTGGCCCAACGGAAACACCACCCGATAGCTATGTGTAGTGTTGCGATTAATTTCATCGCTCGGTAGAAAGGAAGGGATCAGGCACTGAGTGATTTTCTTTCTCTCTAGGCCTAACTCAATATATCTCCATGGTCCAATCCAGAAGATAATATGAGTAGTGGCCTGAGCATCTTATATCTCTATAGGCCCAACTCAATATGTCTTCATGGTCAAATCCATAAGACAATATGTGTAGTGTCCTGAACACTTTTATCTGTACCCTCTGGGTAAACTCTCAATACTCTACCCTGGACAGGAAGAAATATGAAACTGTGCACTGAGTATTTTATTGAATGTCTTGATTGATTGATTATTATAACTTAAAAAGGAGTAAGTAACCTACTACGAGGATTCACAACCATTTCCCTTGAATTTTTCAGGAAAATAAGATAGCAAAAAATGAGAAATGCTATGAATGTATTTTGTATTGTATATGAATGTGTCTTATGCTTGACTATGAATATATATTCATTGTATATCTATTTGTGTGTAATAGATACCCGCGATATCCTACGTTATTCGGTGAGGAGACTTAGTAATTCAGCATGGGTAAATCAGGTTATGTAGATCTATTGTAATGGGTGGTTTCATGAAATTTACATGATATGGAAAAGACTGAATATGCCAGAATACGAGATTTGACACTGCTTCCATGTGAGGAATGGAAATTTGTTCTAACTATTAGAACGGAAGCATAACACTGTGTCAGGGATTCGAGGTCTACTAGTTTATAAACGAAGAATTAACCCACTTACATACCTAGGCTTGATATATTACTATGAGATGTTCATATTGATACTAATGATGTTTATCATATATAATATTGTGATATTGATGATGATGAGCTTTGATGTGAGAACCTATGCATCATATTATGATGAAAGATGAAAATTGAAGTTGATACTGTCTCCACACACACTTAGTTACTGGGCTATGGTAGATCAGTGAAGTCATATATTATTGGCAATAAGCAGGACCATTGGGGTCGTTATGCTCTTGCAAGATGCTACATTTTGACCGTGTCGAAACTTAATACATTTATAACCAGTGTAGTGCTTTGGTGTGACAGTGGTATAGCAATGATGCTGACTTGATAAATTAGTATAATAGACCAATTATGAATTTAAGTATGATAAATGGTATATGAGATCATTTGTGGTAAATTGGTAAAATGATTATATGAGACCATTTGTGGTAAGTTGGTAAAATGGTATATTAAACCATTTATGGTAAGTTCGTAAGAATGATAAAGTAGACCATTCATAAGATAACTATGCTTTTACATGGTAAGAGTAGACCATTATTGTTATTATGACTAGACTGCATTGTTTAACCTTTACATGTTGATGAATGTGTTATTTTAAGATCTCTTCACTGGGCTTGGAGCTCACATCTCATATATCGCAGTGTTAGACACCTGAGGAAGAGGAACCTTTACCGCTGACTTAGGATAAATGAGCCTTTGTAGTCAATCGTATTTCCCGATGATGGGAAATATGTTTATTATATCTATTTTCATGCAAATGATGTCTTGTGGATTTTAGTATCGCATGTGATGCTATAAATCTAAGCATGTGTAAATCACTATGCATTCGTTCATAACTCTAATGAGGTGAATGAAAATGTTTGTTTGTGTAATATGTGTTTGTTGTATATGGGGACATATGGTACAGGCTTGATTCCATGTGTGAAGAGTACGTCACATTTTCTATGATGAGCTTTTCGGTGAACGTGAAGATCTAGCCCAGTTATGATGTTAGATGATTGGAGAATAGAATATAAAAAAAAAATAGTAGCATATCGGATCCATCGTCGCGTTAGGGCGTTACACCCCGCCCCGCCAAGGCCTGTGAGACGCGATTTTTTTTTTCCTAACATCAATCCAAAACCAATGAACCTTAATACCCTATCAAGAAGGGTTTTGCCCATACATACGGAAAACCTAGAATAACGTTACATCCATCGAATACTGAGATGTACTAACCCAAATCCCAGTAAGGTTCCATCAAAGTGGTATACTAGGGGAAATCCTTCCTACAGTCATGTCAGTCTAACAATCGATCCCAACAAATACTTATCTCCCATGCAGTTTACGCATTACAGAGATGTCACATGTGTAAACACAATATACAAATTTCGAGGAAGCATCATAAGGTCTTTGTATATGCGTCTAATAATATACCCCATAGGGCTTACATTCATTCATTCAATAGGTTCGTAAAAACACTCAAAAGTATTACAAACATATATTGTTTTTCAAATAACTTAAAATAAAATGGGTCCAACGACCCCGGGCTACGAAGTCTTTATCCCATTAACATAGTACTCCTAGGGTCCGATGGGCCTCATTCTTGAAATCCGTAAGGAGTGAACTAAACTTGCCCAGTGAGGAGAAACAACATGTTAGTACCCCAGCGTGCCGAGTCATCTATTTGTCAATTCCATGACTTAGGTGAAGCCTTGCCTCAAAAGATTGAAGCAATAAATCAAGACTCAAGTGATGAAAATTGAATCAAGTAACTCAAGAATGGAAGATCAAGTGCATATTCATCATCACCATGTGTATGGCAATCACACAAAGGTAATTGGCCATAGATGAGTTTAGGGTGGACCCAACACACCTAGGATGACCTAGATTTGACTTAGACAACATCTTGGTAAATCATAAATCAAGTTTAGTGGTCTTTGACAGCCAACAAAACCAGATGGAATGAAAATGTCAAAACAGTTTTACTGTCATGCCGACACATCGTGTCTGGCGATCCATCGCCATTAGGTAGGGACGATAAATCGTGGTATTGCAATCCATCGTTCAGAAAATCAAAGGTTCTAGTTGGAAATGAACTGTCAAACATTGTTCACCTTAGGACGATACAATCGTGTCGGCGATCCATCGTGAGGACCATTTCATGATCCATCGTGCGTATGACCCATCGCCTGGGACAGGGCTGATACATCGGGACTACGATCCTTTGGCAGGACTTGTTCAAGGTTCTCGTTTGAGGCACTCTATCAAACTGGAACTATCCCAGGATGATCATATCGTCAAGTGGTGACCCATTGTCGTGTACAGGGGCGTCCATCGTGATCACAACCAATCGGCTAAGGATTTTTTATGTTCGGATTAGAACACATACAATCAATATCAGCTAGCCCCAGAACGATACTATCGTCAGTGCACGATACATCGGCATAGGATCTCACGATCAATCGTGAGGGCCGATCGATCGCGGGTGACCATTTTCTAACCGTTTGGGATTGCATTAAATGCATAACGGTCACATTTTCAACGGGACAATTTAATGTCATGATCGATTGTGGTGGGATCAATCATCGTGTCAGTTCGGGATTTTGATTGCCTATATAAAATCCAAACCTTGTTGAGTTTTGTTGGACTCCTTAGAGCTTTGAATAGGAAAATCTTAAAGCATTCCCATAGATCTCTTCTCCTCTCTAAACACTAAACTTGGTCAATCATTTGTGAATCCAATATTTTGATTAAGATTAAAGCAGAGAGAGAGAGAGAGAGAGAGAGAGAGAGAGAGAGAGAGAAACATTGTCTAGGATACCAATGGCATATCTTAAATCCTACAAACCTCCCAAGATTGTGATTGCTCTACACAAGGCACATCTTCATCATCAATGACATCATATTGGGAGATCGATTTCATGAAGCACAACATATACTTCAAGTGAGCTTTCAAAAGGCAAGTTCTTCTTAGTGTTGTTTAATTTTTAATCATCATCTTGTGAAGTAGATTAGAGATGGATTTACTCTTGAACCACTATGAAAAATAGAGGGATAAGGAAGTAGACCGATGTTAGGTTGAACCTTTCAAAAACTTAGGGATTGGGTGAAGTTCCCAATCAGTTGAATAGGTGGAAGTCTTATTATATTTGTTAGGGCGTAATTCCCTACATAGTGAATTGGGATTACCCTATAGAGTGTGAATCCAACAGTGGATGTAGGAGGGATTTACTTCGAAACCTCTATACATCTAGTGTTGTTGGTGTTTGGTCTCTTCTTTGTATGATTGATCTATAATTGGTGCACTCTTATTATCACACAACACATCTCTCTTGATTAATTATAAAATTTCGTTGTATATCACTTTAATTAATCAAGAAATTTGTGAAGACCACAAAATTGGTGATTTTCTTATTCACCCCCTTTAGGGTCAATCTTGTTCTAGCACACTTGGAACCTTTTATTTGGTATTAGAGACTCGTGCTCTTCATAAGGATCTAACTATCCGAGTTGATCCGTGCTAGAATATCAATGATGGATGAGAGAAAAATATTCTATATTTCTCTATTATTTCTTTTATCTATATTGGTTTATTTGAAAACAAAAATAGAGAATATATTAGCATCTTATGATGATAATAATTGGACAACTATCCAAGATGATTTTATTTAAAATATTTACAATGCTATGGATTGTTCAATTGAAGGTTCCACCTCTAATAACCAAATGGAGAATCATGAGAGGTGCAAATTTAAATTGTTTTATATCCTCCATTGTTAATGATCAAGTGGAATCCTCAAGTGAAGAAGAGGATCTTGAAAAGGATGATGACCTTCAAGAATCCTATAATGCCTTGTACTTAGAGAGCATGGGATTGGCTCAGGATCTTGATAAGGTGAAAATTGAGAATGCCAAACTCTCTAGCCAACTTCAAAGTGAAAATATTGAAAAAGATATTTTCTAATCAAATTTGAAAATTGCAAATGATGAAATCATGAAGTTGAGAGAATCTGAAAAAGGGCTTCAAGAAATTTTAAAAGTTTATGAGAATGACAACTTCAACCTAAAAGAAGTTGGAAAATGTCTTGAAGATAAAGGTCTTATGAAATCTCAAGACATGGTTACCCAAGTGTGGTAAAATTGGAAGAGCCTATTTTACGTAAACCTCATGGAAATTGGCATGGTCTTTGTAATTCTCAATCAACCAAAAATAACATATGTACCAATCCAAGTTAGGTAAAGACCACATTGCACACTCTTCAAATATAATATGTTTTATTGTGGTATAACCAGGCACTTCAAACATGAGTGCAAGTCTAGAAAGATGCAGGTTAGAAAACCGGTGGCTAATGGTCTTTCTCAAGGTGCAAAGAAGATAAAGAAAGAATTCAATGGAAATTCACATTTTGTCAAGAAAAATAAAGTAAATCATTTTGTATATGTGAATGCTCCTAGGAAACACATTGCACCTCACCATGCATCATCCCTACATTGATACATCTATTAGGGATAAGCTAAGCCCTCAAACCTCTATGAATAGGAATATCACTTCGAGGGTCTTGTCTCAAACCTCCGGAATTGGGCCAAATGTTTAAAATGGTAGAATCAAAATGCCCAAATTCCAAGGATCTGAGAGGAAAGGTCCGGATCAAAGATTCATATGGATCCCTAAGGGATAGGACCTTATTCATGCCCTACATTGGTCTAAGAATTGTGTATCATTGGAGTATCTCTAGACCAAGTGTAGTTGAACCTCATCTCTGTATAAGTGAGTTCAAACAACCATGGGTTGGGGGCATGAAACATTTGACTCTTTCAAGCACTTGATTGTATTTTTCCTACCTATAGTATTTATTATGCTTAATGAGTCATAGAGTTGTGGACTTAGATTCCAAGTCCCAAAGTGTTAAGCTCAGATGTGTTACGTTTATCAATATGGTTAACACATTTGAATCTTGTTTTGGAATCTTAGTGGGTTATTGCCTTCATTCCATGTTCCTATTTGGTATATGTTTTTGTGGATTGAATTTGTGCAAGATACTTGCGTGGCATATATGTTTTTATTGGTAGAATCAAATTTAGCATATGCCACATATTTTTTATAATCAAGAGGGTGATATCAAAATGAAATAGATTTTAAAAGGAAAAATCTATGTTGTCATGGTGAACATTGCCATTGACGATATATAGGCGACGACCAATCACCTTCTGCGATATATCGCCAGAGCACAGAAGGTTTTATGTTAAAAACCTCTCTTCTGATTTTGGGCTTCATTTTCATACATCTTTTGGTATATATTGTGGAATGAATGCGTGCCTTGTGTGCTTTTGGTTGTCATTCCTATTCTTATCATTGGTATATGTTATAAGGAATGATTTTAGTTCATAAGCGTCAAATTTTGCTAAACCTAAGAATACATTATCAAATGACTTCACACATGGGCAATGTTGGTTAAATTGGTAAATTAAAATGCCCAAGATTATTGGATTGGATTGAATCAAATTTTTAAGTTGGACTCAAAGTCAAATTGATCCATGATCCAACTTTTTGTACATGTATTAGTGAAGTGGTTTGAATCTTCAAAAAGCACAAAATTGTGTGAATGTATTGGCATTCATTTGCATTCAAAGGTTGGTATGCAAAACTTGTTGTTTTGTGGAATTGCACGTTTCACAAGCACACACTCTTCTCATCTCTCAATTTTGCAAATCTTATAGGGATGTTTGTCTTTCCAATGTTCTTGTATTTGCACTATCTTGTTGGAAATGAGTTTTGGATAAATGTTCATAAAAGGAAAATTTTCCTTCTCCAAAAGTTTTGGTTGCATTCATGGTTTAAACCTTCAAGTGTGTCTTGGAAAATGTCACATAAGGTTTGAATGCAACCTAGTAATGCACCTATGTTGTAGCTTTCAATCTTAAAGATGAATCTTTAAACCAAATGGATTTTGGTAGAGAAAGCCAACATGGATTTGGAGTCCAAATGTTAATAGACTTGGTGCATTGTGCTCTCAAAATGTTGAGAAAATGAGAGCAAACGTTGGAAAATTTAAGGGAAGAATTGTAATGACCCGACCCGGAGTAGTGGGTCAGTAGTAGTGGGTAGAGTTGGTATCAGAGCTTGGGTTCAACTAGCGGACCGTGAGTACGAGGTTGACCCGAGATTAGAGACAAATTAGACCCTTTTCTATCCTAAGTGAGTGAGGGTAGAAACTTTAAGAGGGTAGATTTTGGTAGAAGAATATGATGTCTTGATTTGTGGATAGAATATAAGTAGTCGAGCATATGTATTAATGGAAAAGAATATTTGTGTTCGATGGCTTCATTATTTCATTCACAATCTTAAAAAAAATATATATATACTTATTTTCCTCCAGCCACAAATCTATGATGTAAGGCCGTTAGATATATGACGTGTTGGGTGAGGCTCGTTCAGTCTGCAGTTAAGCGGGCCACAACCTATTTAGGCTGTAGAAAGGGACGGGACGTTACAGTTGGTATCAGGGCTTGGGTTTAACTCGTGGACTGTGAGTACGAAGTTGGGCCTGAGATTAGAAACAAGTTAGACCCCTTTTCCCCTACTGCTGAGTGGGGTAGAAATATTTAAGGGGGGTAGCAATTGTGTAGTCCTAGAATGTGACATAAAAAAAAATTATTAAAATTAGATTTGTATAAGCATGTAGTGTTCTAAAGAGATGGGGGTTGACTAAATTTAGGTTATGATGGTGTTTGATTGCTAATTGGAATTTCTGCCTAAGTATGAGACTGATTAAGTTCTAGTTTTACTAAAATGGCTGGAAGAGGTAACCCTAGGTGTAGACCACTCCCTAGATTGAGTGGATTGAAATATGGGAAGCAAGATTCTCTTAGTCATGTCTGGACTGAAGTTAAGTTAATCCTCGAGATTAGTAATATTGTTGTCGACTGGCTAAACATTTGATCTGGAAAATGATAGAATTCTCAAATTTGTCCTTATGAGAGAAGGGATGTCTGGAGAATCTCAATGGTTTTATAACATTTTAAGTTCCGAGGGAATTACATTGACAAATAATGCGGTTTGAGGTATTTAGCCTGAAGATCATTATTGAGTGTTGCGAGTTGGAGTTAGGATTGACCTTTAGGGTGAATCGAGCTTGCCGGTCTTGTATGATAGATATTGATGGAGTTGAGTTAGAATGCACGGTAATGACATTGATGATTGATCTTGTTACTTAAGTTTCTGTTCTTATGGTGTCGGTACTTATTATGAGATCAAGGTTTCACAATTAAGTGATGGATAGACTCATTAGAAAGGCTAGGTGAAACTCGAGTGATTTTGGAATTGTTTTTGTGATTTCAATTACCTTGTAGAATCTCTTTTGTGAGAATGGAATGTGTAAATTTGTAAAGGAACAAGAAATCTTCGAAGGATGTGACAAGGATACTATGTGGTATCTTTAAGAAGATTGATTTGAAATCGAAATTCTAGTTGTAGGGGAAGAGAATTCATTGGGTAAAACTAAGATGAAATTATTGTGGAGTTCAGGTCCTTTCCCAAAGTAAGGCTAAGTATTATGGATGCTGGTGTTAGTGCCTTGATAAGGCCTGCCATGAGAAAACATCATTAAGGTTGCACTTAGGAGTTTGAATGTGCTAAGATTATTAATGGATAATTCCATTATAAGCATTGTAAAAAAAAATTTACTCGAGGTTAAGATACTTTGTGGGAGCAATGTAGATGTAGGTTATATGTGAAGGCGAGAGTCAACAAAACAATGGACATAACTGGAGTTGATCAGTGAGCAAGGTATGTACGTTAGCTAAATTTCGAGGATGAAATTTATTTTAAGGGGGGTAGGATGTAATGACCCGACCCGGAGTAGTGGGTAGAGTTGGTATCAGAGCTTGGGTTCAACTCGAGGACTGTAAGTACGAGGTTGACCCGAGATTAGAGACAAATTAGACCATTTTCTATCCTAAGTGAGTGAGGGTAGAAACTTTAAGAGGGTAGATTTTGGTAGAAGAATATGATGTCTTGATTTGCGGATAGAATATAAGTAGTCGAGCATATGTATTAATGGAAAAGAATATTTATGTTCGATGGCTTCATTATTTCATTCACAATCTTTAAAAAAAAAATATATATATATATATACTTATTTTCCCCCAGCCACAAATCTGTGATGTAAGGCCCGTTAGATGCATTGTTGCGTTGAGTGACGCCCGTTCAATTTACAGTTAAGCGGGCCACGACCCGTTTAGGTTGTAGAGAGGGGCGGGGCACCACAAGAATCAAGCTTCCATGTGCATAATGGATTACCACGGATAGGAGATTTGTTCATTCGTAGACTCTTTATTGGTATATACTTTGATGGATGAACTTGTTATTTTGGTTGGATGCATGTTTGCTCATACAGATATATGTTTGTGCATCAATATTCTCATCTTTTATGAACTATGTGTTTTCTTGGCATATTTGTTTAGTTCATAATTTGTTCACTCATATGCATTTCTAATGGAGAAATTCTTGTTTGAGTAATTTCCCTCCTCTTAGCATGCAAAGTTTTGCTTCAAAATTGGTATATCTTTTGAAATTGCATGTGCCCTCCTTCTCCTCATCCAGTCCAACTGTTGGGACTTGTTAAAGCACACTAAAGTGGTAAATCAGTGCTTGGCACCTTTTGTCAATTTATGACAAAAATGGGGAGAATGTTGAAGCTTAGAAGGAGAAAGGTTAAAGATCTTAAGGGAAGAAGATCTTTAAGGAAGGTTGGTCTATGATTAAAGGGGAGTTTAATTATTGACAAGAGGTGTTTAGATCATTAGTTATGGGGGAGAACTATGTGCTTTATGGGCTAACATTTGAGGAGGAGATCTATGTTTCCACCTAGCTTGTATTGTTTGTGTGTATAAGTGTATTGTGCAGAACCACATTGAAGATGTCAAGCAGAGGAAGATGAAAAAGCCATATTGAAGCATAGTTGTCATTTGAATTTATATTTATAATTGTTGTATCAATTTGTATGCAAAAGATATATGTGGGTTGGGCTAAATCATCGAGTCTGTATTCATTAGCTTGTAGGTATTTTGTCATGGAAATTGACAAAGGGGGAGATTGTTAGTGCCCTGGCTTGCCTCATATGGCTTACATTCATTCATTCAATAGGTTCGTAAAAACACTCGAAATTATTACAAACATATATTGTTTCTCAAATAACTTAAAATAAAGTGGGTCTAATAACCCCGGGCTATAAAGGCTTTATCCCGTCAACGCCGTACTCCTAGGGTCCGATGGGCCTCATTCTTGAAATCTGTAAGGGGTGAACTAAACTTGCCCAGTGCCGAGTCACCTATTTGTCAATTCCATGACTTAGGTGAAGCCTTGCCTCGGAAGATTGAAGCAATTAATCAAGACTCAAGTGATGAAGATTAAATAAAGTGCCTCAAGAATGGAAGATCAAGTGCAGATTCATCATCACCATGTGTATGGCAATCACACAAAGGTAATTGGCCATAGATGAGTTTAGGGTGGACCCAACACACCTAGGATGACCTAGATTTGACTTAGACAACATCTTGGTAAATCATAAATCAAGTTTAGTGGTCTTTGACAGCCAACAAAACCAGATGAAATCAAAATGTCAAAACAGTTTTACTGTCATGCTGACACATCATATCTGGTGATCCATCGCCATTAGGCAGGGACGATACATCTTGGTACTGCAATCCATCGTCCAGAAAATCAAAGTTTCTGGTTGGAAATGGACTATCAAACATTGTTCACCTCAGGACGATACAATCGTATCGGCAACCCATTGTGAGGACCATTTCACGATCCATCGAGCTCACAAACCATAGTCTGGGACAGGGACGATATATCGTGACTATGATCATTTGGCGAGACTTGTTCAAGGTTCTTGTTTGAGCAACTCTGTCAAACAAAAACTATCATAGGACGATCCTATCGTCAAGTGCCGACCCATCGCCCGGTATAGGGGCGATCCATTGTGATCACTACCAATCGGTCGAGGATTTTTTATGATCGGATTAGAACACATACAGTCAATATCAGCTAGCCCCGGGACGATACTATCATCAGTACACGATACATCGGCACAGGATCGCACGATCAATCGTGGGTGACTGTTTTCTAACCGTTGGGACTGCATTAAATGCATAACAGTCACATTTTCAACAGGACAATTTTAAAGTCACGATCGATCGTGGTGGCGATCAATCGTCATGTCATTTCGGAATTTTGATTGCCTATATAAACTCCAACCCTTGTTGAGTTTTGTTGGACTCCTTAGAGTTGTGAATAGGAAAATCTTAACATTTCCTAGAGATCCCATCTCCTCTCTAAACACTAAACTTGGTGAATCATTTGTAAAGATTAAAAGAGAGAGAGAGAGAGAGAGAGAGAGAGAGAGAGAGAGAGAGAGATTGTCTAGGATAGCATTGGCATATCTTAAATCCTAGAAACCTCCCAAGATTGTGATTGCTCTACACAAGGCATGTCTTTGTCGTCAACGACATCACATTGCGAGATCGATTTCATGAAGCACAACATCTACTTCAAGTGAGATTTCAAAAGGCAAGTGCTTATTAGTGTTTTATTTTTAAACATCAACTTGTGAAATGGATTAGAGAGGGATTTACTCTTACACCACTATAAAAAATAGAGGGATAAGGAAGTAAACCGGGGTTAGGTCGAACCTTTCAAAAACTTAGGGATTGGGTGAAGTTCCCTGTCACTTGAATAGGTGGATGTCCTATTCTATTTGTGAGGGCGTAATTCCCCACATAGTGAATTGGGATAATCCTATAGAGGGTGAGTCCAACAGTGAATATATGAAGGATTTACTCCAAATCTCTATACATCTATATGGATGTTTGGTCTCTTTTTATGTGATTGATCTATAATTGGTAAACAACTTATAATAATTAAATTTTCAAATTTTGAATTACAAATATAAAATGAGTAAAATCTTAAATTCATGGCAAACTTGTTTTGGCATCTTATTTTGATGAGTGAGCAAGTTATGCATGTAACGACCCGTCCCTTTTTCACTCGCCACAAATTAGAGTATATTTTTTTTATAAATAAGTGAGAGAAAGCGGGTACGTCATGACGCGAGTTAAGTTAAAGTTTCTAAAACCCGACCTTTAAATGGCCACCTTTACGTGTGCGTGGATTAAATCCACTAAAACATTTCACAAGCATTACTAAATACTTGTGGAATTATCATATAAATAAAATATCATTCATATACATGACATTATAAGGCAAGGAAAGCCAATCACCATATACTTAATTGAAACTTAAATATCATCAAACCATAGTAAAATAGTTTCTAAGTTATTACAATCCAAAATATCAGTCCTTCCAATACATCTTTCAAAATCAACATAATTAATATAAGCATAGATCTGTCCAAGCTCCTACACTTGGCTCCCTTCATGTCCCATGTCCCATGTCATTCCCTGTTCCATCATCTATAGGGTAGAAGTAGGGCATCAGTTAACATACTCAGTAGGAATTCTAAATAGGGTTATGGTACACATAGGATCAATATAAAAATCAAGATAGAAACATCTTATCATATTTGTAAAACATCTCATAAGCAATAAATACAATGCACGATATCCAAATCATAACCATGCTTACTTATGCATCATGTCATGGGTGTCAATGCCAAATGATCTCTCACCCAATTTCATATCCAATCACATCATATATAGATAGTTTCCTTGATAAATTACCATATCAAGGTGTTCCCTTGGCCAATTACGTCTGCAGTGTTTTGTGACGGCACCACCAGGTCACTGTTATACCTCCCCACATATGTGAATCGGAATTATCGATGGAGTGTGGACTCCTCCCTCTGCGCAGGGTTTCAGGACTATATACCCAGGAGCTCTTTGGCCCAAATTACGCCGTACCCATTCCTACCAATTCCGAACAAGGCCAACATATCAATAGTTCACATAGCTTCATACAAGCTAGTTTCAAGCCCAAATCATGTCCGGACTGCTCATAACTTGGCTTGCTGGTCCCATGTATTCCCACCCATGCCATGCATGAGATAATGAATGCAAGAATGTCATTTCATATCAAATTACATACTATCATTGAAATCAGTTTATAAACATATACCATTTGTTATAACCAAAATAAATATCATAGTTGGAATAAAACCAGTATCATATATAATCCATAGTGTCTCAATAAGGTAGGAATCCTACCAACATCCGATTTATTGTCATTTCTTGTTTCGCAAGAACAATGCTAACGATCACGTGAAAACGAATCGAACCTCTTTACCTTAACAAATTCAACCACATATATATCAATATGATTATCTATTTAATTTTCATCATCCTTCACATCCTACTAGATAAGCAGAGGTGTCTGAAAAATTAACTAAAAATAAAACATTCTAATTCAGTTGACTGAATCAGAATGGGATTCAGTCGACTGAATCACGCCCAGATACAGTCTTTGCTTTACCTGCAAACTTTCAGTCGACTGAATAATGATATTCAGTCAGCTGAAACACAACTCAGTACTGTATAATCTTGATCTGAAACCTTTCAGTCGGTTGACTTTGGGTCAAACCCTCTGTGTTCTCGGTCAATGTCCTTTCAGTCGACTGAATCATAGATTCAATCGGCTGACTTTGGATCAGATTATTTATATATTCGGCCAGTATACATTCAGTCTACTGAATCAAAGATTCAGTCGACTGAATCATCAACAACTGTTTATGTGTTTGGTAAGTATACCTTCAGTCGACTGAATCATACCCCTTACTTGTTTGGTATGTCTATGTTCAGTCGGCTGAGTCAGAGATTTAGTCGGCTGAACCACCCAGATATTCCAAACCTTTGTACCATTATAACATGGTTTTGGATTCATTCCTTTGGTTGTTTGTTTCAACCCATAATCATTCCTTAAATGGATTTCCAATTCCATGGCCTCAACACAATTTGGCCATCCATTCCAGCCAATTATGGAACCCATAGGTTCGGCCACACCATGGCCAAACCTATGGTTTCTTAGACTTATACCTATGTTGTTAAACCTCTAAACATACCTTATTTCCCGTCTCCTTCTTTTCTTTTGGTCTGTCCTTTCCTTCCTTAATCCTTCTTCTTCATTTGTTCTTCAATAGTTCTCCAAGTATAGAAGTGTAGGTGGGAGAGAGAGAGGAGGAGAGAAGAGAAAATCTCTTGTTCACAATGGAAGAGTTGGCCAAGGGGTGTGAGCAGCCCCTTGGTTTGTCTCTCTTTGTATAACAGCCTTAGACTATTCAATTCCTCTCTTAATGATTTATCTAACCCATATGTCCCTTGGTTTAACCAAGGAGACTCTTGGCTTAAACCAAAGAACCTCTTTGACTTCCAACGAGTCACATTGAGATGGAGACTCCTCAACCTCTCAACTCAACTCAAGTAATAACTTAACTTAATTGTACTCACTCATGGTTGACCAAGTCAACCACGCCATAGCCGACCACGTCACCACATGGCATTCGAGTCCCAACTTGACCATGTCACTCGATGATGTGGCACCTTGCTTACTTGGCTCTCATGTGATAACATGCATGCCACTTGGCAATGCCACGTCACTCACATGCCACGTCACTTGATGAGGTGGATTTAATGTATTGGATCTTAATTGGGTAGTTGACCAATTTACTTTGACCTCACCCAATTACCTTAAAATTAAATTTACCATGACCCATTAGGTCCCAATTGGTAATTGACCCAATTTCTTACCTATCTAAGGTCCATTTCAACTATTTAATCTTAAATTCAATTAATTTGCAATACAAATGGACCAATCTAATATATTTATAAGTAATGAAAATCTGAGGTGTTACAATGCACCAAATAAGGTTTTGTGTATTTCTACCAATAAAGAAAGTATATAGAAAAATTAATTCTCTTATATCTTTCTCTTCATAAAGTGATTTTTTGAAAATAGTTTCTACATAGGAAAATTACCTTTTGTTTATAAATTGATGCAAATTTCCATTCAAAGCTTTGCTTTCTAGAGATGACACGAAAAACACATCTTTTACAAATCTATGTCGATTTTTTACAAAGTATTTTCATTGAAAATCCTACTTCCAATCTAAGGTTTAAATATCGGCCGATACATATCGTATCGGCCGATATATATCGGTTTTTTGAAACCTTGAAATATCGGCCGATACGATAAGTATCGGCCATACAGTTGGAATATCGGCCGATATGGGCGATAAACGGTCCCCAATATCGGCCCTAATATCGGCCGATATTCGAAAATATCGGTATTTAAAAAAAAAAAAAAAATTTAAAACACCGATATGGTTTTTCGCGGTTTTTACACGGTTTTTCGCGGTTTTTCGCGGTTTTCCACGGTTTACGGTTCTCAGGGGTATTCGCGGTTTTTCGCGGTTTTCGCGGTTTTTCGCGGTTTTCTGCGGTTTTCCACGGTTTTCTGCGATTCAGGGTTTACGGTTCTCAGGGTGTCCACGGTTTTTTGCGGTTTTTTGCGGTTTTGTCACGGTTCACCACTATTCATCACGGTTTTTTGCGGTTTTTTCACGGTTCCGATATCGGAGGAGAGAGAAAATGTCGATATCGGTATGAGAGATAAAATTATCGGCCGATATATCGTCCGTATCGGATATCGGCCGAGCCGATTTTTTGACCCCTGCTTCCAATAAGACAAGAAAGAGAAGTACTTTAATTAGAAAAAAAATAACACTAGGGTTTGGTATTGTTTAATGCAACTTGTAAGTTATAAACGAATAAATATTAACTGAAATTTTAGTCTATTCAATTACTCAAAAGTCAAAAGCATTCAAATTGAATCATGAGCAACTCTGGCCCGGTTCACTTGGGCAAAAAAAAAATTTGAACCCAAAGTGGGGCCATTTGAACCCCTTAATCCTTCACACTCAATCCGATGCTACTCTTTAATCAGATTCCTATCCAATTTGAATCCAGTATGAGTTGAATCCAGTATGAGTTGATCTCAATGTAGGATTGAAATCCATGCAAACCTCCCTCCATTTTTACCATTGATCCTTAGACTTTTGAAAATCATAACTTTTAAAATCTAATGGACTTAATTTTTTATAAATATCATCTAGAAAATACCTTGCGGAATGTATAACTAAGTTTATTGGGCTCAAAACCCGACCCAAGTTTCACCATATTATGTACCCACTTGAGTACATATGCATGCCCACTTGTTCAACGGCCAGGGAGATATCCGACCAATAAAATATGTGAATTGGTTCATTGTTATTCAAAGAATTAATTCTTATATTTAGTCTATATTTACTCCATTTTCTTATCT
Organism: Chimonanthus salicifolius; assembly: GCA_013350335.1. Taxonomy (NCBI): domain Eukaryota; kingdom Viridiplantae; phylum Streptophyta; class Magnoliopsida; order Laurales; family Calycanthaceae; genus Chimonanthus; species Chimonanthus salicifolius. Next base: position 33,736,509 of record CM023539.1, read on the forward strand.
ACTCATGAGTACATTTGAAGATAAGTTCACCATTGAATTAGGCCCAAATCTTATCATCAATTAGAACATTTTACCCTTTAAATTTAAATATAATTCTTTCAAGTTGAATTTTGTCAATAATACCAATTCAAAGGAAGATATAACAAATTAACTTATTTTAACCTTAATACAAGCTCTATAAAAATTAGTCATGTAGTCACAACAAACCAACTCACAAAAGATTTTCATAAAACATGGGTAAAAACCACAATTCAATGTTGTTTACCATTGGGTCTTTTACACAATGATGGTATATATATTAATATTATCTTGCTTCAATTAAAAAGAAATTTAAAGTTTAGTGATTAAAAAATAATTTAATGTGTTGAAGATTTGAGTAATGTAAAAACATGAATTATTTAATCTAATTGAGGTGATTATTTATATGCATCAAATTCATGAATAAACATTTTCAATGAAGTCCTTGGATAAGTTCAAGATACGCTCTAAACAGTATGCAAAACTTAAAAAATAGAAATAATCTAAAATAATGAAAATTTAAGTAGCTTAAAAATAAGACCTCTTGGATGCAATGATTAATTTGTTTTAAGCCGCACTTTCATGTGCAAGCATTTTCAATGAACCCATTACGCTATCAAATTAGACCTCAAATAGTGGGTAAAAGTTCAATAATTAAAAATAATTTAAATTGAATTACTTAAAAACAAAACTTTACTAGTCTAACTACTAAATTCTTTTAATATTTTAAATAAAATCATTGTAGAGTGAAAAATGCTTTTCATTGGGTCCTACAAATATTCAGTTATTCATTTTTCCTCCCTCACCAACACTAGCTTAACCACACTTTGAATCATTTTCACTTCTTTTCTACTTATATTATGGCTCGCCTTAGCAATATTGAATTATATTTTCATTCATTTTATTATTTGTCAATCTTTTTAGACTTTGAAAGAAATTGGACATTTTATAATAAATGGCAGCGAATTTATTTATTTTCCATTTGTCATTATATAAATAGTTAAAAAGTATTTTAACATCTCAGTATTAAAAATATCAGTGTTTTTATCGCTTCTTTCATTTAAAATATAGATATATGTCTATATACGTAATCTATTGAAGAAAATTGAGAAAGTCTTAAATCTCACGGGATTTGAAGAGCTTTCCCAATGATCACACAATATGGTGATACTATCAAAAGAGCGTAATATCTGGAAGTTTTTAAATTAAAAATAATTAAATACATGAGATCTAATATGTCTATCTTTATGAGTAAAATTTAAAATTTTAAAATAAGAAATTTTATCTTATTATGATCATATGTCATGAATCTGATTATTTCTTTCTTAAATTTAATTCTAATATCCACATTTTCAAAAAAAGAGTGACTATCCCATGAACCTGCTAAAGTTCCTACACTAAGCCATCGTCGTCCCATAAAAAAGAAATCCCTCTAAAATAACATTATGTAGCTATCTTAGTTTTGTTAAAGTACTAAAATTCGACACAAAGTCCAACTACCATCTATTAATTTGAAATATCCATAATTTATTGGATAAAATAGGGAAGTTACAGTCAAATAATTTAAATAAAAATAGATAAAGTAATAAGTCCACATCGTCTCTTCGACCCCTGCCTGCCTCCGACTTAAGCATATTAATGATGTTAGAGGTGCTTAAGATGAATATAAAATTCCATTTAAAATTAAATTTTCAGGATTTTCTTAACACTAACATGTTAGTAGTGTCCAATAAAGTTGAAATAAAATCGACGTAGTGCTATGTGTCTTTTCAACTCAATGAAAATTATATAAAAAAATTTCCTCTTCCCCTAAATCTTTCTATAAAATACTTATAAATAATAAAGTAAAATAAAATCAATACATATAAAATATATAATCACTTGACATAATTAAATAAAATAGACCAACTTGTATAAAAATAACTCTAAATTGATAAAAACAGCTATGATTTCTCATGAGTCAATTTTAAACTTATTTTATCCATTTTATGATTGACATCCTTTAAATTCTTTTCTAAATACCAAACATTTCTATATCTGCAAAAACACCTTAAATATAGGATTTTTCATCACCAAGTTTGACATATTAGTTTATTGGTTCCACTCAAGGGAATGATTTAATGTTAGCTAACCATCACACATTTTAAAATGAATAAAGAATTCCATTTTCAGGATTTTCTTAGAATTAAAACATAAATAGAGAATCCAAAATGAAATTATGATTATAGTTTAAAACAAAGTCAAAGAAGGAAGTCTTATATTTCACTTAAAGAGATACATACAATCCACTCTCTAAATACATGTAAGATGTAAGAGGTATGTATATCAAACTCACCATTAAAAACTTCTGCAAATAAACTGTGCCAATACAACCAAAGGCCCCTGCTCTCTGCTGAATACTCTATCTGCAGAGTCAGGACAACCACTTCTTCCTTCCTTGCTACGAACAGATTCAAGAGACTCTGCTTCCTTTCCACAACTAAGTGTGGGCATGATCCAATTCTCTCCACCCAATGTACCGTCTCCCACCTCTCCTCTACAGGGGTCCCCATTCAGCTATTGCTACTCAATGCTGCAGATGACTGTTCTAGCATCATTTGTTCCAAGATGATCAGCTGGAAATACCACAACCATGTCCAGGCAATCAAGAATTTGCTTCTGCATTTGAGAGTTGAAGTTCGTACCCAGTCGGCTGATTGCATGGGCTACATCAAAGGTGTCCCCCAGTGGATTTCTCATTGCAACTACAAACACTTAATGTTCTCATCTGTTTTTTGGTTGGCTGTGACCATTAGTGGGCCACGTTATGGGCTGCTCTGCTCCTCTTTTAGATCTCTCCTTGCCCGGGATGTGGGTGCGGTTGGCTCACAGTCAGTTGTCAAGTGAACATTTCCAAACTCTGACTTCACCATTTCCACCACCTGTGAAGAATATCCCGCCAGGACTAGGCTCCATTGTTATGACTTCCTCTTTCGTGAAGAGCTTTCCTCGTTTGCTAAATCTAAATTACAAAAATCATAGTCAGATTACCTTTCAAAAAAAATCATAGTCAGATCTCAACTAGAAAGACAGAAGCAAAATGAGATTCACGGAGATGTAAAAAGGGAAATTTCTAATTCAATGACAGAGACCATAAAATTTGGGCCTCATTTGATCATACCAACCATTTGAGTTTGATAACAGTCGGGCTTCTTATTTAGTAATAGCCATTATATTTTAGGAAGTTGTTAAATGAAATATAAGAATTTGGAGAATATTATACGTTTTTATGAAAATAATTGAAATACATTAAATAGGTTATGCAAATAGTAAGGTTCCACTATAGATTTTATCATATCGCTATCCACCAGTCATCAAGAAGTTATCATAGGTTGGATTCTGATTCCTGCACAATGAACATTGTGTTTTTGAGGTTTCCTGAAAGGATCAAGTGAAATATTAAAGACCCAAAGGTGTTTGTACAATATCTTTTGGAAGTTGAAACAGAAGAGTGCAGCATTTTGCTACCTTCAAGTCCAGAATCTAACCATACCTGATCTGTATGGACAGCAGAAGGCAAAATCCTCATACATTCCACCATGTGAAATATTTTTAAGCTTTGTTAAAACCGAGTGTTTTTTTTGGTGATAGGACTATCCAAAAGTCATGAATTATCACCACCTTTTATTATATTTTTTTCCCATCAAGTGATTGAGAGTCTATTTCTTCTGTCCTAAATTAGGGTCAAGATGAAGGTTGCATCAGATGGGTACCTGTCAATGAGCTAAGTTACAAATATAGACTGAAATTGTTGGATATAGTGTTAAATACTGACATTTCTCTACTTCCTCCTCTCTTTTTGTTAGTTTTTTTTTTATTTTTCTTTTTTCAAGTTTGGATCTCCTTATTATAGAATTGTTAATTGCAGTTACAGAGAGGGTAAGAGAGGAGATGAAAAGGGTTCCTTTTTTGGCCATGCTAAGGAAGTTCTTTTCTAATTGAACCGAGCCGACAGACAGACCAAGTTCACAATATCTTGCAGGAAACTGGTTCACAAAAGAATTTGAGTACACCTAAAGAGTCTTCTAGTGATTCTTCCACAATTTTTATTAAATTACATAAAAAAGAATGATGATTGGTTTATATGATCCTTGCCTTGACCTAAGAATATGCTCAGTAGCATAATTCGTGATTTTTACATGTGGACTCCACGATCAATAGTGGGCTACCTCACATGTATGAATGATGGTGAGGGAAACCCAGCAATGCAGAAGTAAACATATTTACTGAAAGAATGAAGACAAAACTTACGATATTAGATCGTAGAGCCTAACATAGTTGTCATTACTGCATGCATATTACTGACGGATAGTTATACATATAGAATGATTTTCTTAATGCCCAATTCTTTCATACATGATTCAATCCATCTTCGTTAAATACATAGGATAGTGAATCACATGATCTTTTACAAAAACATCATAAACATAATTACTATTATAATCATAATGCGGAAATTATAAAAATATGATTAAAAACAAAACCATACCTGAGTCCATCGTTAATCAGACAGTAATTTTTCAGTCCTTTATCTTTAATACACCTTTGTTTTCCTTTCTGCAATTACAGTAAATAAAAGTGTGCCTTGGATTTCTCTCTCCTGCCCTTTTCTTAATCTCAATGCTGTGTATATACTTGAGATGATGGGAATCAAAACTTGCAGAGAGAAGACGATAATGGGAGAGAGAGGACCATAAGGCAGTTTTGTTTTCTTTAATACCACAGCCCATCATAGTGGTAACTGACCAAAACTGTTCATAACATTTGCAACTCTTCATTTGAGATATGGGTCCTCTGTTTTGACTCATAATAAGTGGGTTTACATTATGTGGGTCAATAACATATCTTACATTCTCCCAGTTGGCCCACATTATCATTATTATTGAGTCATAACAAGGATATCATAAGGTGCGCACATAATCCACATTCAAATAATCATTATACGGTTATCATCATAATGCTAATACTAAATGACCCACAAGTGCGGGTAATGGCGGTTGCACATCATCTTGTCAGACATAGTCCCTTCCATCACCACGACGCAAGTGACCCACTCAATACAACTTTTAGTTGAGAAATTTCATAATGGTCCACATAAGTGTCTTAATACTAAGACCATTCCTCTTAGTGATAAATAATCATATATAATGTATACATATAAACGTAATAATAGGAATAAAATGTCAGAAACGCTATCATGAGTACTCAAGTGTCAAAATCACAGATAGATACATAAATCAGTCCAAAATAATACATCATGATGGGTTACGTTCAAGACTCATTCTATTGGCATGTTCCTTGAAGGTCTTTATAGGCAATCATTTTGTTAACAGATCTACAATCATAAGCTGTGTGCTGATATACTCAATTGACACTGTCCATTTCTGAACCTCTTCTTTTACGACAAAGTACTTTAATTCCATGTGTTTCTTGTGGTTGTTCTATTATCGGTTCATCAATGGTGACAGTCTCTTCCTGTTGGAGTAATTGATCATCCAAGTGTTGTGTTGTATCATTAGGTTGTTCAATAACATTAGGAACAATTACAACACTTCTTGAAGTTATGGATACAGGGACTTGTACCCTCACTTCTTGTATAGATACACTTCTCATAATATCACTCCCACTAACCTCACCATTCTCTATGAATCTTACATTTCCAGTCTCAACTATCCTCATTTTATGGTTTGAACCACTGATCGTACTCTCATCAAGTTTTTTTTCATGTGGATTATAGATTCTAGCTTCCGCAGGACAACCCCCACACATGTAAGTGTCTTAAACTGGGTTTCCTTCCTCTCCACAGTTCATAAGGAGTTTTAGGAACTGACTTATTAGGAACCCTGTTAAGAATATATACTGTAATTCTTAAGGCATACATCCACAACATAATGGGTACGGTACTATTGCATAACATACTCCTAACCATATTTATAAGTGTACGGTTACGTCTTTCAGCAACACCATTCTGCTGAGACGTACCTGGCATCGTATATTGTGCCAAAATACCGCGACTTTCTAGCAATCTAGCAAATGGCCCCGTGTGTTGACCCGTCTCATTATACCTACCATAGTATTCACCACCTCTATCAGATCTAACGATTTTCACTTTTTTATCTAATTGTTTTTTCACTTCAGTGATAAAAATCTCTATGGAGTTAACCGCTTGAGATTTATCGTGCAACAGATATACATAACCATAACGTGAAAAATCATCCATAAAAGTGATAAAGTAGGATTCTCCACCAAAAGATAGAATGTCAAATGGGCCACATATATCAGTATGGATCAATTCAAGTAGCCCTTCACTTCTTGTGGCCCCTTTCTTAATGTGTTTGGTCTGTTTACCCTTAATACATTCCACACATACTCTTAAGTCGGTAAAGTTGAAATTCGGAAGAATCTCGTCTTTAAACCAGTCTTTCAATTCTTTCTCGGGAAATGTGTCCCAAACGTTTATGCCACAAATTTGAAGAGTTTTCATTAATCAACCCACGTTTAATACCAACATTATGATGCAGGGTTAGAATAGTGTTTGCAAAGTCATTATCAAGCTTAATACGATAAAAGGCCATCAAATAATAAACCAAACCCAATAAAATAAGAAGATTTAAATAAACTGAAAGCATTACTAGTAAATTTACAATGATAGCCATTAAGGTCCAACTTAAAAACATAAATAAGGTTTCTAGTTACTGTAGGTATATAAAAACAGTTAAATAAATCCAATTGACAACCAGTATCAAGGAAAAGGCGATAGGTTCTAATGGCTTCACATTTACTTTTTCCCGGTTGCCCAAATAAAGGGAGACTTCAGTTGGGTCGATGGTCTGGAATGTAAGGTATCCCTGCATTGTATTAGAAACATGAGTTGTTGCCCCAGAATCAAGCCACCAAGTGTTAGAGGATACTTCAGTTAAATTAGATTCTAAAAATACTGAAATGTAATGAATACCTTTCTTTTCGAACCAAGTTTTCCTCTTATGGCAGTCCTTCTGGAAGTGCCCTTACTTTCGACAGAAATGACACCTCACACCACCTTTTCCCTTGTCATGAGTCTTGGAGCTCGTACTAGACTCATGTGGCTTTGACATGAATTTCTTGAATTTCTTGGGCTTCTTTCCTTTCTTATTGGGCCCTTGAGTTGTTAAATGCACTGAGTGGTGACCCATTTGCTTAAGTCTAACCTCCTCTTGGATTAATATGCTAGATAGCTCATTGATCTGCTATTTATCTTTCATCGTATTATAATTAATTTGGAATGGCTCATACTGAAGAGGTAACGAGTTCAAGATGAACTGTACCAGAAATGAGTCATCTACAGTCATACCTAAATTTTTTAATTGAGCAGCAATATTGGTCATTTCAATCATATGCTCAGACATACCACGACTCCTATCAAACTTTATGGTGGTGAGTCTGGCCATAAGAGTCCCGACTAGAGACTTGTCAGCAGATTTGAACTTATCTTCTATATTCTTAAGAAATTCTTTTGCATTCTCGGAGGTGGGTAGAGAAGACCTAATGTTGCAGGATATTGTCATACGCAGGAACTTAAGGCTAAGCCTGTTTGACTTAACCCATGCCTCATGGGCTAACTTCTCTGTAGCCGTACTAATTTCAGTAATAGTAGGCTTGTCATCGATTAGTGCTTTGTCTAGATCAAGTACACCTAAGTTAAACTCAATCTGTTCTTTCCACTCAGAGAAGTTTAGCCCATTCAATATGGGAACAGAGTTAGCTTGCTTATGCAGTGTGACAAATGAAAATGCTGTAAGATACATATAATATCATGATCACTACTTAATGCTATGAGTTGTACTTAAATTGAAACACATAAATAATAACTTTAGCAAATAGTGTTACTGGTGATCTACTTTTAGGTAATCTAATAGTACACTATTTCTAAACATTACGGTGATTCTCAGTCACCAATAGGGCTAACTAATAAAATACAGGTGATTAAATATCACCGTCACCTTTGGGTATCGGGATAAATATCAACCACAAATACCCATTAATTATCCTATCCCATTCCATTAACCATTTAGAAGGTGCACATTTGGGTCAACCTAATATCTTTATGGCTAGGGATTGCATTGTAACACCCCGCCCTTTTCATTCTAATTTTCAGAGTTTATTTTTTTTTTTTTTTAAAATATAATAATCATGTGATCGGGGCGGAGTGTCACGACGCGAGTTAAGTTCGGATCTCTAAATCCGACCCTTAACTGGCCAAGCCCATGTGCGTATGAACTAAGTCCATAAAACTGATCCGCACATGGTATATATATAACTTGCGGAATTAACTTAGTCTTATTCTAACTGAGGTTATAATAGAACCTATGACTATTCCATTTTTTTTTCAATATTAGATAGCAAATTACATAATCTTATTCTCCAAAATTACTAACTAATATTAATCTACTATTCAATCCAACCATCCAAAATAAACTAATCCACAACATCTACTTATCTACTTATTACATGCCAACAAATCTAGTTACCAAATTACATTGTCCACATAATTCAAATAACACATCCATGAATAGTCCATTCAAAATCATTCAAACCGGCCAAGTTTCCGTGCTTGGTCCTCTTCTCCAACCACGTTCTTTCCTTTCCCTGCATCATCCACTAAGGATATAGATAGGGCGTTAGATCAACGCGCCCAGTAGTGTTTCCGAATAGGGCTACCACATGGTTAGTTAAAACATGCAAATAATATCATAATAATACATGTGAGACAAAATTCCATAAAAATCATGCTATGTATGAAATGAACATGTAATGAGTCCCACCCATCACCATTCAACACAGCCATCACTTGACGGGATTCTCATCGTCAAGGTAACCCACAGTGGTCTTTCGGACGCCCCGACGGAGTGTGGCCTCCGGATTCCTCCTGATGGGATTCTCATCATCAGGGTACCCCACAGTGGTCTTTCGGACGCCCCGACGGAGTGTGGCCTCCGGTTACAACACCATCATCCCATGCCATGCATGAGATGTCTATGCATATATATCATTTAGAAACATAACTTTACAATCATATAAGTTATCGAAATCAACATAAAACAGCATATTAAATAGTGGTTACAATAAAGGTAGGAAACCTACCGAAGAATCCCTTCAGTAACTGATCTTTCTTTCGCGTCACCCGATCACAACTCGCACGTCGTTCGACTTCCGGTACCTTATCCATATACCAATCAGCAAGTCATAACATCATTTACTTATTCAATCACATCTACGACCTATCCGCATCATGTGGGGTTCGACCATGCCCTTTGGCCGAACATCACCAACTTAGGATTTAACTTCCTACTTTATTTAATCAACTCTTAAACACTTAACCCTTTTAAAATGACATGGTTCAGCCCTATGTTGGCCAACCAATAATCAGCAAGTTAAACTTCCATAAATCACATCAAACACCATATTTTATATGGTTTAAAACTCACCAACTTCATCAAAACTAACATGGGGTTCGGCCATCCAAAGTGGCCGAACCCTATGTCCATGTCTTGGTCCTTATGTATATGTTTTAAATCCTCATTTAGACAAGTATTAATCAGTATATTACTACTGCATTTTTACCTCTCAAAACCATAGAAATAAGTTAATCACTTTGTCCGAATGACCACAACATTTTATGGGATTCGGCCATCCAAGATGGCCGATCCAAATGGTCCATAATATCAATTTAAATCTACTGTTTAAACCCATATTAACTTCAGTCTTCTTGTCATTCAGATCCATGTTTATCATCCCTTCTATAACATGTATTTGATTCTTAAATAAAAACCCAAAACAGTCCACCAAAGTTCTATGGTTCCCATGTTTCAAACACCTTAAAACCAACCATCATTTGCATGGGGTTCGGCCCTCCATAGTGGCCGAACCTAATGGCTATGTTTACTGTTTTTAAACCTCATATAAACATGTATAAACAGTATATTAAATCAGGTTTTAACTCTCAAAGAAATCATCCAAAACAGTCCATAAAAAGTCTATGGTTTATATGTTTTTCCAACATGAAACCAACATTCTTTTACATGGGGTTCGGCCCTCCATGGTGGCCGAACCCAATGGCTATGTTTACTGTTTTTAAACCTCATATAAACATGTATAAACAGTATATTAATATCAGGTTTTAACTCTCAAAGAAATCATCCAAAAACCAACACCATATCATGGGATTCGGCCATCCAAGATGGTCGATCCCCATGGTCCATCTTTTCCAATTTTACTCCACTGATTAGACCACATATCTTCAGCCTTTTCTGATATTCAAACCCATGTTTTAACCCTCTTTAAGCATGTATTTTAAATCTTAATAAAATATGTAAAAACAGTCCCCAAATGGATGGTTTTAAATTTCAAAAACCATAACCATTAACCAACTCTTTTCATGGGGTTCGGCCACCCAAAGTGGCCGAACCCAATGGTTCATTTCATTTCTTTTTGACACCTTCTTCTATGGTTTAGACCCTTGTCAAATTCGGCCATGGTATGGCCAAATTATAACATGCAAATCCATGTTTTCAATCTTTCCAAAGCATGTATCTTAGACCTCTAAAATCGGTCCTATTCTTGCATGGTTTAATCCTTACAAAACCATCAACACTAACCATAAAATTCCATGGGGTTCGGCCATCCAAAGTGGCCGAACCCTATGTCCATGCTTTCCATCTAATTGAGCATAAAGGAATCATATTTTAACCCTTTGATAGATTTGACCATCACATGGCCAAATCATGTCTTATTTTACCCATTTTATTAACCATTAATCAATGGGAAAAAAACTTACCACTTTCCTTTGCTTTTTGCTCTTGACTTTTAATCCTTGTTTCCTTAACTCCTTGCTGATTGTATGCTTGAATATTTGGTACCAAAAGCCTCTGCTGTTCCAGCCAAGAACACCAATTGAAGAGAGGGAGAAAGAGATGGGAACAATTGGGTTTCCTTTGACAAAAACGGCCAACCATGGGTGTTTGTTGTTCTTTTGTAGTTCAGCCCCAAAAACCTCTCAATTCCTCATAACTTCTTGCTCAAAACGGTGGGCATTGGGTGCCATCCAAGGCACCCCTTGGCAGCTACCAATACAGCCATTCAAATCCCCAAGCAACCCACCTCTAACCCATGCACTTAATATTTACCATGGAACTCACCAAAACAAGTCCCCAACGTGTGGGACTTGTTTTGGTTGGGTTGAGGCCAGCCAACCTCTTCAACTTACCCTTAAACTCACTGATTTACAGTCCCTTGAATTTCCATTTTGACTCACCCAACTCAAGGTATTTTTATTCCAACCCAACTCATCACATTTAATGCATTTCATTTAATGCACATGAGTTAACTCACCTTTTGATTTAATTCCAACTCACCTCAGTCCCACTCAACTGATTTGACTCGTGTTTGAGCTCCCTTGAGGGTTCACACGGTCAACAATAGTCAACTCGACCCGTTGGGTCCACTTTTAGCTTCTTGACCCGTTTTTGACTCCATGACCCAAATATGGAATTTTGGGCATTTGTAAATGGTTTTCACACATGGATCAAGCCTACCCATTTCTTCTCCACTTGATTTCCAATCAAATAGGCTCAACCCCATTTAATTTAAATTTACAAAACAGTCAGATAATCCAATAAGACCCGATAGGTCCCATTTGGGCCCTTTGACCCATTTAGCCATTTTTGACCCAAATGATGAAAATTACCCAACCAGTCAAACTTAACATTCATAATATGCTCATATGATTTTAATTTGAGCAATGGGTCCCACTATTTCCTTTATTCACATCACAAAATAATTAATTTAACAACTCAGGGGCATTTTGGTAATTTTCCATTTCATTGAGAAATTGGGGTGTTACATGCATTTTGTAAGGTCATTATTATCTAATACTCGGGAGGAGTATTGAATCTTGTTTATAAGACTCGAAACTTAACTCATTCCGATTGGACCACTTTGGTGACTACCGAATCGTATCTTTATGTGATTCAAACCTCCCAGGAAACAACTAATCATGAAGGCTTCATTGAGCCCACTTGTACGATTAGCCAACTCTTCGAACCATGTCTAATAATCTTCAACAGATGATGTTTGCCTCAGCTTCGTGAGGGTGGCCACTGCATCATCGTAAAAGGATGGTCCAAAGCGAGTCATAAACCCTTTACTGAAATCGTCCCAACTGGCAATGGCATTAGACCGCTCCATCCAACAGAGCCATTGTAAGGCCTTCCCTTCTAGATGGTACGAAGCTATCAGAAGTCGCTGAGTTAAAGGAGTCTGCTGATGGGAGGAAAAATTGTTCCGCACGATAAGTCCAACTCGAAGAGTCAGTCCCATCAAATCTTGGAAATTCCAAAAGTGTTGACCGACCATTGAAGCCTAGGTCGATATCACTATGTTTCGGTTGTGGCCCTCTGAGAGGACCCACTGATGATTCTCCAGCGTCAATGGAGTGGGCATTGGACAGCACGTCAAGACGGGTATCAACTGTTTGTAAACGGTTGCTCACAGCAGCCATTTGCCTGACCATTTCATCCATCCGTTTGGCTTGCGCTTCTAAAGCTTTGTGTAGAAGATTAAGGGTTTCATCTATTTTTCCGAGGCGGCTACCATCGAACATTTGCAACTTGGCTCTAACACGTTGCAGTGGACTCGAAAAAGATATGAATGAAAAGAACAAACTCGGGTGAGTCTACCATGAGAGAGAGATAGAGAGTGAACATTGAGATCGATTCGAGATGGTCTCCTCCTCCTGTTTGAGTTTCTTTTGGGTAAAAATTCCTTGATTTCTTCTTATTTCTCATTCCAAATATAAGAGTACTCTCCTAAATTGGAGGAGGAGATTACAACTAATGAGAAGGGAAAAGAAAATACAGATTTCAAATTTCAAATTCAAACTAGATCCTATCTAATCTAATAGATCAAATTAATTCAAAAATCTAATCTGCCAGCTTAAGCAAGCTAATGCCTAACCAGAAGATGTCTATCGAAGAAGATACCTATCCAGAAGATCCAGCTGAAATTTCTTCTTCTGAGTCACCGATCCCAAAGTCGCTGAGGCACACAATAGAAAACAACTTATATGAGCCGGACGGAAAAGCAATTCCTTGAATTGGCTGAGACAACACAAACCCAAATTAACTAGATGGATAACCCAAACAAGAACAACCCAACAATGGAGAGTAATTGTTAGAGAGCATACCTTTTGATGCCCTTCAAAAAGACTCAAAAATGCAACTTAATTTCCCCCAACCCAAGAGTGCAAATGTCGTCAACCATCTCCATAACGGCCGTTGACGTTTAGCCAATACTTTCCGCCACCGCAGCCACTTGTCCATTTGGAAGAAGAGCCGTATGGGTTAGTGGCAGCAGTAGAAATAGGGTTTTGGGTTTCTCTGAAATTTGGACGGATCTTCGAGAAAGGTGTTAGAATCTACAAAGATATAATTTGCTATTTAGTTATTTTAATTAGAATATTTGCTTAGCCAGCAATTCTAAATATGTATTTCCATTTCTATTAATGTAATCATCTTTATCTATATAATAAAGTCTGAGTCCCCCTTTAATTCACAAGGAGACACCTCCAATTATTTTCACAATGTACGCAGAGCACGTTTAAATCTGTGGTCCTAAGTCAGATTCAACCCTTACTTCTCTCCGGTGAGAATTTTCGATGGAGGGAGATGCCATGCATTCCCAGATTTTCTTTCCCGTGTTCTAAAACAAACCCTCCTGTCCCTGTGGTGATTCATAATAATAATAATAAAAAAAAAAAAAAACACATCCAATTTCTCTGCCAGCCAGATTTGGGTGTCTATGCAATTCAATCCCCAAATCCCAATCTTGTTTCTGCTACTTTCTCTCCCCTGCCTTCATCGTCCTCATCTTCCTTCTCCGACGTAGTCAGCCAAACGACACTCCTGTCCAGATCTACTTTCGATTTTCAGATCAACAGCCTTCTTTTGGGCGCAATCTGCCCTTTGTTTCTGCTCGACTCGGTGTATCTACCAGCACCTGAGCCAGTCAATGCTCGCTTGCATCTCATAGCGTTAAGCCTCATCTGTTCATCTATATTCTCAGATCCGTATGGCCCTCATTTCCGCTGCTCCACGGGCTTCTCACCTTCAAATACGCAACCACAATTAAAAAAGAAAAAACATGGTCATTGAAACCCTCAACACAGCGAGAGTTCTTATTTTGAAGATAGTTCTCTCTATCCTCATTCGGTGGTCTATGGGACCATGATTTTCAGTACTCCTACGAGAGTACCGTTTCGGGTATTCATGCAGCCCAATAAAAAAAATCAAGCCGCACTTTATGTTCGCCGCCCGTCAATTCGCAACAAGTCAATGTGTTGCTAGTCCAATTCCTCGTTGCAGCCAGTCAGTGTGTTATCAATCTAATTTATCATAACAGTCAGTCAGTGTGCTGTACGTTCGTCTTTGCAATTAGTTAGTGTGCTGCAAATTCAACATAATCTCTGATGCCAGTGAGTGCGCTGCCAACAAATTTTCATGGCCAATCAGTCTGCCACTTTTCTGCAATTTCCAAGCTTCACGTTCTTCCCATCTATACTTAAGCTTACAAGGGTGTGTTAGAATCTATGAAGATATAATTTGTTATTTAGTTACTTTAATTAGATTATTTGCTTAGTCAGCATTTCTAAAGATGTATTTTCTATTTTAAGTCTTTTCTCTTTTATTTGATTCCATTTCTATTATTGTAATCCTCTCTATCTATATAATAAAATCTGGGTCTCTCCTTAATTCACAAGGGAGACACCTCCAATTATTTTCACAAAAAGGAGTGGTGGGCACGCTCCGGATGCAAAAACGGCAGGGATAACGATAGCACCCTCCGGTCTGCCAATATACGCAGACTTTCTGCGACTGGTTCCAAACAGTTCTTTTAGATGTATCAAGACCCATAATAGCCCGAATTGTAGAAATCAGGGTTAGGGGTTTGTGGAATCAGAAGAACGAAGAGGAGAAGAAATATTGGGAATCAAGAATGAAGCCAAGAAGAGCAAAAAAGTGCAGAGAACAGAAGATAAATGAAAATGAGACGCGGAGACACCGTGATAGCTCCTTTTTGAAGGCCCTTCCGACTGTTTTAAGTCGGTCATACTTACAGGTCCAACCAATGTTACGAAAACCAGACCGGACCACAATCAAACCACCAGGATCATGACCGCCTCTTCTCCAATCAAACCACCAGGATCATGACCGCCTCTTCTCCAATCCAATCTTGATAAAAACCCTTCACTGAAATTAGACAAAAAATCTTCACTGAAATTAGACCGAATACCATAGTGAACTGCGGTTCACAACTGTTTTATAAAAAAAACCTTGGGCCGTGAGCCACGGTTTATTATGTTTGAATTTTTTTTTTCCCTAGGAAAGCAAGAAGTCTTTGCCCGACTCCAAATCTCTGGCCATTCTCTTGTTGGCCGTTTATAGTCATCAAGCAAGTCATTTCTTTCCTGAGTTTCCGATGTGGGACAAGCAAATTTGGGAATTGTGAAACGTACACCACCAGGTCACAACCATAGTAACAAATACCGTGCTTGGGATAATAACGGCAACTGTTAATAACGGGATATTTTCAATTTCTCGGGTTTTTAACGGGAATTTAACGGGAAAATCTCGCGGAAAATATAAATATTTAAAAAATAATATAAATAATAAATAATAAATAATTCCTCTCCATACTGCCATAATGGATCTTTTTGTCGAGGCATTTTTTATGAAAAGTGGACACAAAGATCTAGAAAAAATATAAACATAAAGTTTAGAAAATAATAAACAAACAATTGATATAATGATCATTAAAATAATTGAAAGTGAAAGAATAATTTTACAGTGCTTGTGTTTAACTACAAATTGACTGTCTAATGATGCTTAATAGATTACTCATGCCAAATCATATAAATGATTTCAAAGCCACACAGTATGCAGACTCATCGGTTACATTACAAATCATACAAAAAAAAAAGTTACAGTTTCTAAGTAGGCTCCTTTAAGAATAATAATAATTTCAATTTAATAATGCAAACAATCTCAATTTTTTAATTTTATCACGTTGGCCCCAATTTTACAATATACTGTAAGTATAAAGAATAAACCCGGTTGCCAACTTGTCCCTAGCCTTCATGTAAACAAGTATAAAGAATAAATAATAAAGAATAAAAAATAAAGTTTTATGTAAAAAGCTGTCACTTTTGACTTTTGAGTTGGGTTTCTTCCCCACACAAGTAAAGCATTTTACAGGATTCCAATTCGTACGAGAGTTGGAGAGTCTGTAAAGCTTGAGAAAGGCGATGAAGATAGCAGCCAGAGAGAGAGGATATGGAGAGAAAGAGCAGCAAGAGAGGATCAAGAGAGCAGCCGACGAGAGATAATCGAGAGAGCAGCCGCCGACGAGAGGATAGAGAGCCACCGACGAGAGAGAACAATTGCCAGCGAGAGAGAAGATAACAGAGAGTGTGAGAGGTCAGACCGTCAGACGAGCAGAGGAGGAGCAAAGGAGTAAAGGGGGAAAATTCGGAGGAGCAAGGAGAGGTAAGACAGTAAGAGGAGTTGATTTTCAGTGGAAATGGAGGCTAAGCATCGTGGAATGGAACGAAAACCCTAAAAAAGAGGGGCTTTTTTAAGTCACTTTGTTTGCCCGTGTGAGAAGAGAAAAAGGGCCACCGGTAAAAACGCGTTTTTAACGCGATTTTACCGTTTCTCGCGTTAAAAACGCATTTTTACCGATATATTTCCGATAATAACGGCAACACCATTAAAAACGCGATTTTAACGCGATAACGTTATTTTGCCGGTATTATCGCGGTATAAACGAAAATACCGGCGGTATTTGTTACATTGGTCACAACCATATATGATACACCCCTTGCTATGACATTGTATGCTAAAAAAGTCATGAATGTATGCTTCTCTTGTGAAAAACTAAGCATGATTATGCTTTTTATTAAGTTTGAAAACTTACAATAAAAGGAAAAATAATTGAAATGTTAAAATAACAAAATACATGTGTAACTAAAAAAATAAATGGTCTATTAATTAAAAAATAATAATAATATGAATAAAGACATATTTAGAATTAGTATTAGTTTCTATATCATTTAAAAGTAATAAGTGATGATAACTTCAGTTGTTAAAATGAAAATGTGATGATAAAGCAAATAAGATTTCTACCATTATTAATAATGAGTTAGATATTAAATAGGTATTTTTAGTGAAAAAAAAATGAAATAAATAGCATGTATTTTTATTTAAAATTTTATTTCAATTCATCAATTAGATCTGAATTTATAATTTAATATTATTTATATTAACTGCATGAGTTTGACCGCGGATGAACCCGGTTGAACCTTATTTAACACAACCTTCTTCACAGAAGGTTTGATAGACGTTCCGGTTCTGATAACATTGATCGGGATAACTCTTGACCAAGGGTTACCTCTTGTAATATGAAAAGCCCTTTCTTGAAAAGAGTTTTCAAAATTTGAGGGAGATTGATAAAAAGTTAATTTTCTACCTGTCACCCTTAATTACCAAACAAGAGTAATGAGAGGTAACCGCGTCCAATTGCAACCAGTCAAGTGACGTTGTCTATTAATTTTGATTTAATTGGATTTGTCATAGTATTCTGAATTGGATTTGAAAATTTGAATTTTTAATTAAATTTTAGGTTCGAACATCAAATCAAAGCCATTAATCAAGTAGGCCCCACTAAAACACACATTAGTTAACAAGGTGAATGCCTCAAAAATATCTAAGATCCATTGAATGAGTCAATTAAAATTCAAAACATTTAGTTGAAATTTGGGATCTTAGTGATTTTAAATCCTGTTTTTGTGGGAGATTCTACGATTTTCTGTTGTGTAACGTGATTCGGATCGTAGTATTATGCTTAAAAAATTGTATCTTGTGTTCGGTTAAGGGGCAACATGTAGGGCCCGTCATCTACAATCTCCTCCGTTAATTATATGGCCACCACTATCCTTTATTTCTTTTTTTGTGATCTTTGTTATGAATATAGATCCAATTGATCAAATGACCATGCTAAGAATAAGTCAATTATTTAGATTGAATTACACGTTGATATATTGTGATTTAGCAAATTTTGGCTAAAATCAGCAAGATGTAGGTCGACTCAGGCATGTCTACCCATGTAGCTATTTTATCAAAAGAAATTAGGAATGATATTTTGCATTATATAGATAAATAACAATTCTCATAAATTCAAAGATTAAATGGATATAAACTAATGAAGTTAGAGGTTTAAAATTTAACTGTGTCCATAGCACCTCGAATCAATAAAAATCTATACGCATTACTCAATTTAAGAATCTATTTTCCAATCATCAGGACGATGCATTTGATTTGATGGTTTGAATTTGGATGGTTAGCCAATACCGATAGTTGTTAGTTGTTACACCCAGTGTTATCAAAGCTCAACCGAACCACGATCGAACCGCCTATGATAACACTGGGTGGGTGCAGTTCGGTCCTGGCTAGGAACCATTTTTGGGTCAAAACTGTAGAAAATTGGTTAGAGCCGCAGTTTTCTACGGTTTTGAAGGTAAACCGTGAACCGCAAACCGAGGCTCACAAAATTTTTTTTTTTTTTTTAAAAAAAAATTTCCTTTTCAAAATATAAAAAATTAATATTAAAAAATGTATATATTTGAAATATAAATTTTTGTTACCATTTCTATCCCATATCTTTCACCATTGTGGTATATTACTTAGAGTTTAAATTTTATTTTTAATATTTATATTAATGTTATTGGTAAAAAGTGTCTTACTTAATGTTATATGTAATATTTTTATTATATTACTACTTAACCGGTTTGACAGGCTTTCACAGGCTTTAACCGCGGCTGAACCCGGTTGAACCCAAATGCCTCGAAGACGATTAGTTAGACGGTCCGGTTCTGATAACATTGGGTCCAGCTGTTAAATAAATTTTTAATTTTTTTATTAAAAAAATCCCAATCGATGGCTTTAGATTTTCATTACCTTATTTAACAAAAAATTTTAATTTATGCTGTATAATTTGACAGGAACATATGGGTTACGTTATTGAACTTAAATTGTACAATATTTTAAATTCAAAATATAGTTTTAAGATTATTTTTAATTTTTAAAATTAGATAAGTGAAAATAAGTAAACAGTTAAGGGGAGATGGTGATTAATTTTATTATATTTACATCATAACGCTAATATTCACTTTTCTCTTATTTTTTGTTTGTTTTATAACACTTTATAATTTGAGGATCGATATTATTCAATTTTCACTCACCAATCAATCATCCTTTAAAGATCATTATTTAATAAATGATTTTTATCTAAATTAGATATTTTGTTTTTATTATAATTTCTCAATTTTAATATTGATAACATCTACAGTCTTACTTCATTTTCAAATCAGTCTAATGGATATCTAAGAAAATCTCCAACATTTTTTTGGCACCTAGACCTAAGGGCCTAATGTGGGGCCCTCTTTATTTCACTTTCTCTAGGGCCCAGGGCCTCCACTAGTATACTGGGCCTAGGGCCCCTGAAATTTCAAGGCCAGTCCTGATCCTCAACTATTAAATTAAATATAACATATCAAAATATTTATCTAATGATTCATTTTTAATTTTGAAAAATCAATAGTTACATGCGTCAATGCGTCATTCTATTATATAATTTTAAAAATCATCAGGTAGGACCCACTGTTTTACATTATCTATTAGAACACTCTGACTTTACAACCTGGGCATTTACTAGAACGGGGAGTTGTTTTGTTTTAATTTGATAAATATTCAAAACTTTTTATATTTTAACAATTGTAACAAAATATTTGTGTCACATTTAATAAATAACATATTTTTATTATTTTATTCCTTTTATCTACATATTATTTTCAATTCCTCTTTATCAAAAGAAAAATAGAGAAATAATTTTTGATAAACCAATCATGTACATTATCATTTATCCAAACCAATAATGTCCGACAAGTCTAATGGAAAATTTCATTCCATACTCCAAAAAATTAGGTTTGGGATATTTTCATTTCAAAATTGAAAAAGCAGATTCTATATTTTTAAGTTAAATAAGATAAACCCATCTTGTTGAAATAAAATCAGAGTTTTGGCTTTAAATCATTTTAAGATAAAAAGCACATTTTTAAGAAAACATGAAATTTTGAAATTTTTATTTTTGAAATCAAATCAGAGTTTTTGATACGAAATTGTTTAAAAGCGAAATCGATTTACTGGTATTTCTTAAATGAAATGAGATTTGGGGTTTTAATTCATATTAAGATAATATTTTATTTTTCATTTTTGGGTTTTGGTTTTTATGCCATGTTTTTTAATTGAATGCTACACCGAAAGGTACCATTTGTTCTTTTCCAAATCAAAAACCCAATTTCTGTATTGTATTTTTAAGTTGAATCAGATAAACTCATTTTGTTGAAATACAATCAAATTTTGGGTTTTAAAATTTAAATCAATTCTAGATAAAAGCACGATTGATAAAGAAAAACTTAAATGAAGAAAAAATTAAATATCTTGTGTAGAAGACTATCAAAGTCAAAGTTCCATTGTAGGTGAGCAGCAACCGGAGGTAAGTCAAAGTTCCATTGTAGGTGAGCAGCAACCGGAGGTGAGCAGAAATCGGAGGTGAACAACCTCTGTGCCGTTTTTTGGATATAAAAGAAGAA
This sequence comes from Chimonanthus salicifolius, assembly GCA_013350335.1. Classification (NCBI taxonomy): domain Eukaryota; kingdom Viridiplantae; phylum Streptophyta; class Magnoliopsida; order Laurales; family Calycanthaceae; genus Chimonanthus; species Chimonanthus salicifolius. Next base: position 33,757,306 of record CM023539.1, read on the forward strand.
GGGGAAATTAAGGACAAAACAAGAATTTTAAAAAATTAATATCTTTTGTTGTGCGATGACTAAGATAGAACTCAAAACCTTTCTTCATAAGGGAAACTTCTTGATCGTCAAGTTAATCCCTTCTGAATTATCGTCCCTTGAATTTGCTATATGAGGAAAGAAACAAGGGCGACCGTGATAAGGCTGCCATAGCAAGGGTTTCACCGTGATGGTTTCTCCTTTCTTAATCTCTCTTTTCAACATCTCTCATATGCACAACTCTCCTTTCTCCTTCTCAAGTGCTTAAACCCTTTGAGGATATGAATCTCCTCTTAGAGTGGAAAATCAACAACTCTCTGACTATTATCCCACCCTTCATCTTGAAATTTCGTCACTAGAAGTATGCAAGACCTAGAGGGGGGAGAGAGGGGGGGTGAATAGGTCTGATCCGATTTTATTTTCTTTTCATTAAAATTTAATCAATTTAACAATATGTGCAGTGGAATAAACGTGTGTGCAAGTGATAAACAAATGAATCAAACCATTAAAACAAACCACACATGCACAATGATATATAGTGGTTCGATTCACCTGAACCTACATCCACTGTTGGACTCACTCTCTCTAGGGCTATCCCAAATCCTTTATGTATGGGAGTCACACCCAAACATTACAACCTAGTTTTGAAAGGTTCGACCACCCTGGTCTAGGACAAGGGTTTTACTGCTTTTCTCTCCTAGAAAAATGTCCTCATCTTCACAATTAAACAAGCATTGAATGCTTAAACTCTTCCTTTAAAGGATGACGAAGGTGAGGAGATTAGAGAAGGAAAAATCTGGAGAATGCCTATGTTTTTTCAATTTATCAGTTGTATCTTAAACCAAGGTTTAAGCATGTATTTATAGAGTTTCTGTTCAACAGTTCAGTCTCGAGGCCTCAAGAATTTCTTCGAGGCCTCGAGCCTGTATATGAAAATACAATACACTTCAATTTTAAATTTCAAACTTTAATCTTACTGATATTTAGACAGAGACCAGCTCACTCATCCGCGACATGTCCATGATTTCCACAATCTTTTTTTAAATCAAGAGGAGCCTCTTGAAATTTTCAAAATTTGTAAGATTGTCAATCACTTGAGTAGATTTATGGAATTTCCAAATTTGTATGTGATTGTAAATCACAGTGAGACTTTTATCCCTCATTAGATTGAGGAGCCTTCTTAAGGTTTCCAATTATAACCATGATTGCAAATCATGATGAAGGCATAAGATGTTTTGAAATCATGAGGAGCCTTTCCACCCTTTTCAGATTTTCCTTACCATACTTTGTAAGCTAATTGTTCAAAGGACAAATGGCCTTGAGATCACACGCTGAAGTCCAACTGCCATAATTTTCACTCAGTTATGGACAGTCTTTAAGGCCTCGACAAAATGCTTGAGGCCTCGAGGTTTAGACTAAACATTTTTTTTCTTCAGATTTCCAATTTATTAACCATTGATTTCTAGGATGTTTAGGCTTGACCTAAACTCCACTATAGTCCACTTACCTGTGTACTAATCAAATGTTCGGTATAAACTCTTCTATGCATAGTACATCTTCTAACATCTTCACATTCTTCCAAAGCAAGGTCCAACACACACGGTCACACTCGGTCACGGAATTGACAATACATAGACTCGGTCAAACAGAGGCCCTAACAATCTCCCCCTTTGTCAATTTCTTGACAAAACATAGATTCTACCAAATACATCTCATTTAACCTCTTTACAATGAAATACAAGTCTTTAAAAAAATACAACTCAAATAATGATCATATCAAGACTTGAATTTCTTGCACTAATACTTCTCTCCCCATTTTTCTTTTTCTCCCCTTGAAATGATACCTGTAAAAAAAAATCTGCAAAAGACATAGGCAACTAGGTGGGATTTTGAAATTTCTCCCCCTCAACATTAGTACAATTTTCTCTCCTTTTTTGTCATAAATTGACAAATGGTACTACACAATAATATCATAGAGAAATAGATTTAACAAAACATCAGTTTTAAATAAGCATTTATTCCAATATTTGAAGCTAAGAAAGATCCACCACCAACCAATTTGTCAGATCCTCAAAAATCCACTTTCCTATTAGGCACATGGAGGATCTGAAAACATCAAGGGGCCTAGACACACCCTCTCACCTTCTGAACCCATTTCGCATTGAAGGAAGATGACTGGAGGGATGAACTGGAATTCTTTGAGCCAGTTCTATGTCTGATAAGCATTTTTAGCAAATCTGTTATTATTTTATTTAAGAGCTGATTTTGATCTCTTATTTGAAAATTTTGCCTGACATTGTCCCTTCTATGATATACCTTTGGTTGGACAGAAGTGAACTTCTCTTTTTGACGCTTCTTTCTTAGGGGACATTCAAACCTTAGGTGACCCAACTTTTCACAATAGTAGCATGACACTAGAAGATTTAGAGAAAAAATGCTCACCTTTCATAAAAATAGTTTTGGAGTTCGATTTCTTATCAAAACCTACACCAGTTTTATCTCCAAATTGTTTTCCAATATTTAAGAGTTTTTCAAGTTTTTCTTCCCCTTGACTAAATTTATCTTCAAAATTTATTTTGTGACTCATTAATTGGTTTAAGTCAAATTCCAGTTTTTGCTTTTCACTTCTAATTTTTTACTCATCTTTCTTTAGTTTTAAAGTTTCATCTTGAACCAATTTGAGCTTTTCTTAAAGACTTAGATTTTCATATTGAACAATTTTTAAGTCTTTTTCAAATGTTTCTTTTTTAGTTTTAATTGAATTTTCAATTTTACGTTTTCATTTTTAGATTTACCAAGTCTTTTAGCGAAATCTTTGCTTTATAAGAATAAAGCATCATAAGCTTCTTGTAAGCCATCATCCTCACAGTCTGATCATTCACTATCACTTTCAACATTTAGAGCATTTTTAGGATCATAAGAGATGGAAGCAATGAAACCTTTCGTCTTGAAAACATCTTCATAGGTTGACACATCGGATTCACTTTCAGATTATGATGTGTCTTCTTCCACCACAGTGGTCATGGCTTTCTTTTTAGATCTCTTCTTAGAAGGATATTCATTAGCAAAGTGCCCATATCCATCACAATTAAACCATTGAGTTTCTTTGGGCTTGGATTTTTCTTTGAATATATCTTTTGACTTTTATTTTAAAAAATGTGTTTTACTTTTATTAAATTCTCTATAATCTTCTTTATTAAGTCTTCTCCTCTCTTTACTCATATTAAAATGATTTAAGAATTTTTTAGCAAGAGTGGCAACCTCTTCATCTGTATCACTTTGTGAGTAATCAGATTTTTCATCCATTTTAAATTTAGTTTTTAGAGAAGATTTTAGAGCAATTGATTTTTTCTTAAGTTTTTCATCATCAAAGTGAAGCTCATAGGTTTGAAGGGATCCTACCAAGTCATCAACCCTCATTAAAGACACATCTATGTATTCTTCAATGGCGGCTACCTTAGGCTTAAAACTTTTTGGTAGATTTTTTAGTATTTTGGTACAGGTTTTAGATTCAGGTATTATTTCACCTAAGGCCCACATGGAATTTACAATGCCACTTAGTTTCGAATAAAACTCCATAAACATTTCATTTTTCCTCCATGCGTATGTTATCAAATTGTGACCGGAGGATTTAGAATTTAGACCTCTTAACAACTGAGGTTATCTCATGTGTCCTTTCTAAGATGTCCCAAGCATCTTTGGGCTGTCACATATGTCATTATATGTTTGAACTTATCTAGTGAGATAACACAATTAATGGCATTTAAAGTCTTTCCATTTGCAGTATCTAGAGTTTTTTCCATGTCGGTCCAGGTGAAGTAATCCTTAGATTTAGTACCAATGATTATTTGAACAGATATTCTTGTTTCATCCTTTGCTGATTTTTCAGAAATTTCCTAAACAAGATGTTCCCAACCCCTTACTACTGATTCCCATACGGCTCCATCGAGTGATATAAAGAAGTTTTTCATTTTTTCGTTCCAAGAGGCATTGTTAAAGCCTTCAAAATAGGGAGGTTTGGAAACAGGGCGACTATCACCTTTATGCATGATTCTAGTACAGGATCAACTTTGACAATTAAGTCCAACTCAGAGTAACCGAGCTCTTAATGCCAATTGAAATTCCGTTACTAGAAATATGCAAGACCTAAAGGGAGAGGGGGGGGGGGGGTGAATAGGTCTGATCCGATTTTATTTTCCTTTCATTAAAAATAAATCAATTTAACAATATGTGCAGCGGAATAATTGTGTGTTTAAGTGATAAACAAATGAATCAAACCATTATAGCAAACCACATATGCACAACGATATACATTGGTTTGGTTCACCTGAACCTACATCCACTGTTGGACTCACCCTCTCTAGGGCTATCCCAAATCCACTATGTCTGGGAGTCACACCCAAACATTACAACCTAGAGGTTCGACCGCCCTGGTCTAATCCTTACACCTATTTTTTAAGATGGTTCAATTACATTGATCTAATCCACCGTACAATGATAAACAAAGTAAATAAAGAACACTTGCCTTGGGCCTTAAGAATTCTTCAAAATGTGTGTTCTTCTTATAGATGTCTCTGCGCCTTCTTCCTTTAGATCAAGTCCATCTTTGTTGAGTATTGACATAGCGGAACATGGATTCTAGGACAAGGGTTTTACTGCTTTTGTGTCCTAGAAGAATGTCCTCATCTTCACAATTAAAGAAGCATTGAATGCTTAAACTCTTTAAAGGATGATGAAGGTGAGGAGATTAAGGAAGGAAAAATCTCTGGAGAATGCCTATGTTTTTCCAATTTATCAATTGTATCTTAACCAAGGCTTAAGCATGTATTTATAGAGTTTCTGCCCAACCATTCAATCTCGAGGCCTCGAGGATTTCTTCAAGGCCTCGAGCCTGTATATGAAAATACAACACACTTCAATTTTAAATTAAGAGGAACCACTTGAAATTTTCCAAATTTGTAAGATTGTCAATCACTTGAGTAGACTTATGGAATTTCCAGATTTGCATGTGATTGCAAATCACAGTAAGACTTTTATCCCTCATTAAATTGAGGAGCCTTCTCAAGGTTTCCAATTATAACCATGATTGCCAATTACGATGAAGGCATAAGATGTTTTGAAATCATGAGGAGCCTTTCCACCTTTTTCAGATTTTCCTTACTATACTTTGTAAGCTAATTGTTCAAAGGACAGATGGCCCTGAGATCACAAGCTGAAGTCCAGTTGTCATAATTTTCACTCAGTTATAGACAGTCTTTGAGGCCTCGACAAAACGCTTGAGGCCTCGAGGCTGAGACTAAATATTTTTTTTTAGATTTCCAATTTATTAACCATTGATTTCTAGGATGCTTAGGCTTGACCTAAGCTCCACTATAGTCCACTTACCTATGTGCCAATCACATGTTCGGTGTAGACTCTTCTATGCATAGTAGATCTTCTGACATCTTCATATTCTTCCAAGGCAAGGTCCAACACACACGGTCACACTCGATCACGGAATTGACAATACATAGACTGGGTCAAATTGAGGCCCTAACACATCCCTTCGCCCACCCTATTTATCGCCATTGCCTACATCACTGCCATGTCATCATGCTCCCCTGAATCCACTGCCATTGCAGTCATCATCACGCTTAGCCCTAGTCATGGGTCAAGTTCGGCTTAGGCTTTGCTAAAAGGAGTCCCAGCCTGTTTATATTAATAGATGTTCAAGTCCGTTTAAAGTCCATCGAGATTTTAAAGGTCGAAGTTCGAGTCCATCATTTAAAACACATTTATTTTGTAACCAATGACATGGTCACAACTTCTCATCCGTTGCAATATATGATTTATGTATGAATTTATAGGCATTTATTTTCATAAATACTTATATTAAATTCAATTCTAAAATACAAACTAAAATTAAAATTAAGAGAATCTAAATAGGAGTAATCTCACTAACAAGAGTTAAATAAAGCCTAAAACTCTAAATAATTCACTTAATGGAACTTGCTACGACCCTTCACTTACCCCTGGATTTATAGACTTATTTTAAGTAAAAAAGAAATTAAAAAAAATATCCCAAACTTAGTTTATTGTCTGAGTTGGACTCTGTGAAATGATAGAACTTAGGTACTCCTAATAGAATTCTTGAGATGATAGTATTTAGAAATAAAAAATAAGAGCTAAAGTCTTGGTTAGAGTGCAATATGTTTGGTTAAAGTCTTAATCAAGTATTATATTGTAAGTGAAATAGTGAAAAATAAACAACTCTCATTGCATAATATTCACACCAACGATAATTTGATACATATGTTGTTTATTTGGTGAGTTTGAAGTTACCTAATATTAAGTTTGAAGTTACCTAATATAGCTAATAGATGTTGGGAGCAATCTTGAAGAATTTATGTAGTGGTATAGAAATAGGTCTTTGTGTGGGAGAATGTTACCAACTAGATTGTAAAGCTTTGTTTTGCTAAATGCAGTAAAGATAACTTAAGAAAAAGAAAAGTCTTCAAATGGAATGTAGCAAGTGCTTCACCCTTACAAATGTAATGGGTGTCTCTCTGGATTTCTAATTCTACTCCAAAACACTATATACAGTAAAACCTTTATAACATAGTTATAACCTATCTTAAATAATATTGGTAGTCGATCTTGACCTCAGGTCCATACAAAATGTCATAAATCTTTCTAACTCAGTACTCAATACATTTAGAATAAAAAATGTACTGTCCTAACTGTTTTGTAAAGTAATATTTCATATATTCAGAATATAAAATTACTACAAAAGTGACTAAGGACCTCACAAACTGCAACAGTCTGGTGATGTTTTTTTTTTTTGTTACTGTCGATCTGTTGCTGCTATGTAAACCCTCTTCTCTGTTGTCTCTCTCGAGAAACACTATGAAAAATGACCCTAGGATGATTTGTTTCCAGATCTGGTCAAAGTGGTAGGGTTTCTCGTTGGTCTTGAGGGTTGCAGACGGAGATGATTCAACGGCGGCGATGGGTGGCAGTCTAGCTTTTAGACATCAATTGCTAATGGGACAGAAAGAGAAAGAAGATAAATAATTTTAGCTAAAAGAACTTTTTACTATAGGTGAGTTTAAAGAGTTTTTTTTAAAAGGAATATTGAATGTCAATTTGCTAGAGAAATCTAATTAGAGAAGTTAGGTAAGACCTTTTTTTTTCTAATGGAGGGAATACTCTTATGTTTCACCTCTTAGAGGTAGCCATCATTGTGGAATCACATTAAATTTGTGTTTTCTTTAGCCTCTCTTTTCCATCAATTTTTTTTCTTTTACTATTGTGATGTGGGTTAAATCCATCTATTGTGATGTAGCCGTCCTCATCGACTCACATTAAATCTGTGTTTTCTTTATCCTCTCTTTTCCTTCTAATTTTCTCTCTTACTTTTGCGGTTTGGGTTAAATCCTTCTATCGTGTAATCTTCCACGACTCAACGCGACAAAATTGGACCCAAGTATTGTTGATCTCATGAAAATTATCAAGGCAAATGAAGAAATGGCCATCGCTAAATATCAGTTTTGCATCTTTTAAAACTTGTTTTACTCATCATGGACATAATAAAGCGCATTGTTAACCATCCTCTAATATCTACTCTTCTTTGTTTAGAAAATTTAGATGTTTTGAAAACGTTATGGAAACTATAGAACAAAGAGCATTTCTGCCACCAACTCACTTATTCACAAAAGCAATCAAGAACCCACTCAATTGATTCACTCTAGGCTTTTGGTTGCATTTAAGGATGGTTTCGTGTATTCATGTGATTAGTCTCACCTCCAATGTAGGATAAAGATACTCATGTTATCCAAAAAAACTTTATGGACTATATATATATATATATATATTTCAAAAAGTGGTAAAAATAAAAATAATTAAAATTTAGAGAAATGGGTCTGATGAATCGGTCTCAAATTCCTGTTAGGAGGGGAGGAATCCGATGATTTCTCATAAATGACATAAACATGTAACTAGAGTCTAAAGTTAGTGATAGTCATTTCACTGATTCAAAAATAATAACGACGTGTTTTCTGAGAAATGTGAATTCTTAGAAATTTAGATTTTTATTTCTTAGAAATTTAGGAACGAACTCTTTTATGACAAACATTAAGTCTCAAAAGTTGAATTTTTATTTTTATGTTTTGAAATTTAGGACACGATTTTTACTAGTGCTTGTTCGAGAAACTAGGCAAATGAATTTAAGTTTAAAAAAAAATCCATAAAGATTGAATTTATCCACGGAACGAGATTTGAATTGATTCTAAAATTTTGAATTAATCAAATGGTAATTTGTCCTATATACCCTTTAGGTCTAATTCCAACACTAGTGATTCTCAATCTCATCATGCCCATTAATTCAACATACCATACTCACATCCTAGATAACCTCCTAGGCATACATCTGTGAGTAATGCAAAAGAATCATACTCACAACTATAAGGGCAACATATATGGCATAATCACATCATAACCTACATTTCATACATTCAATATACCCACCACATTGGGTTATTTTAGGCACATGGACTACACGCCAACCCTAGAGATACACATGTCTGATTTATTTAACATATTCTTAGTCATTGAAATTCATTCAACCCGTCTCATAGTGGTTTATCATCCTAACTCCAATCACTCCCTTTTTCACAACATTAACATAATTAAATTCAACAATAATTCATCTCCACACTTCCCAAGGGTCTCCAAGAATTAACACAATTTATCCATCCTTAATACAAATGGATGAGACACAATACATCTTTTGATCGAGTTAAGGCACAATGCTCTTACTTGCCTACGTACCGCATAGTGGATAAGATCAACCGTAGTTCATCATTTTCACGTTTGTTTGACATTAGGGAGTGATCATACTTTTACCTTGGAGAAATCAAACAAGGCTTTCTTAGCATTTACATTGTATTCTATGCATTCTCAATCATACTATCCCATCCCCATTGCAGTGCAAGTTAACCCCCTAGGGTTATAAGATACTTGACCTTAATGCACCCATTTCACTTAGTCTAACCCTTCATCAAGTTCATCTTTAAATCATGGAAATTTATTCTACAATTGATTATATTGATCCACCACAACCACTATCAACATAGGTACTCACTATTGATGTACATAACATCACAAAAGTCCAAGCATGGCATGAAGACAGATTCATCATGCTATTATATGAATTACACATTTAAGAATTATACATTACTCATAACTATACAAAAATATAGAAAATTATCAAGGCTCTACATTACACATCTTAGATAATCTTGATTTACCATACATTCTATCATACTTCAACACATCACAAATCTATAAATTTTCAATTATATTAAACATCTAATCATAGGAAACTTGAGAATCTCATACATATGTATTCGATATAATATATTTACATCAATCACACATAAGCATAGGGAGGTCAAACCATAACTTTACCCTACTATACATTGGAATATGCACAAACCAACATTCACTCAAACATATTATCAAACACCTTGTGAGCATGAAATTTTACAAATATTCTCAATGCTTCAGGTGTAATACCCTGCCCCAGATTATGCGTGTTTTAGCTTAATAATTTTGTTTAACCAGTTAATCTCGAAGATTACGGTTAGGGCTTTGAGGAAAGCCCAGGTGTGGCCCAATGTGAGCTCGAAAACTCAGTGATCCAGCTCGCCTAGCTGGAGGGGCATTTGGGTAATTTACCGCTTCGTGTTTTTATTTTTATAAATTATGTTATTATGTGATTATTATTGGATAATAATTTTGTGCTTAATCAAGGAATTGTATTTCTGATTTTGAAATAATTTTATTTTCAGAAAATAATATTTTAAATCCGCCTGTCAAAACTCCGAAAGGGAGTAATAATTATTTTAAATGATTTTGGAAATGAGATAAAATTCAAAACTAGTATTTTGTGTTAGACCATTTTAAGAATGGTATACTTATTCTTTGACACCCTAAAATGATGTTTCTAAATTGTTTTATTTAACATTTATTTAATTAAGTAAATAGTATTAAATTATGGTTTTTATTTAAATAAATGATTTTTATGGAGTTTTAAATCTCAAAATTTTTATGGTAGCTAAATTTTTTAAAACCCAACCTATTTGTAAGGTTGGATCAAAATTTTCGAGCTTCTAAAAACATCTTTTAGTTAAAAATCAGATTTTTATTAAAACCGGGACCTTTTTGCAAAAATGGAAGTTTTGAGGGGCTGAATTGCAACCGAAACAGTGTTTACTGTTTCATGCGTCACCCGCCACTGCACGGCTGATTCAAACTTTCACGGTTGATTTCCTATTATATGAGGACCTTCCCTTCAGATTAAAACTCCCACTGCATCTCTTCTTTTCTCCCTCAGTCTCTGCTGCCTGAAAACCAGCCCCATTCCCTCTCTCTGTTTCCCAGTTTTTCACCCATATGCTTTTAGGGAAAATTTTTCAAAGTTCGGATTTTCAGCCCAGAAACTCCAGTAAAGGTAACCACAGTATTCCTTTTCAAATTCTATGTGGTTTAGAATCAAGAAAAACTGATTTTGGTTTACTTTTGAGCAAGAAAAACCATTTCAAAGATTAAGGAAAAATCATGGGTTCCTTGTACCAGTGAGGTTCCAGTGATAAAATCGGATGGCCCAGTGAGCTTCAAAGCTCCAATCCTCTCCATATGAAAAGAGGACTCCTAGATGAATCCATCGGACCGGCCAAATATGAAAACCGAATCCGGAAAACCAACTATTTTAGGATTCATTTTTCATACATCCCGGCTGTTCACTGTCTGCTGTTGCAGACAGTGAAGGAAGGAGGAAGAAGAAAAAAAAAATTTAAAAATTAAAAATTATTTTTATTGGATTATGTTGATGCTTGTGATGTTAGTTCCCATTGAAAAAATAAAAAAATAAATAAATATTATTTTTGGATTATTGGAAAAAAATTATTTTTATTGGATTATGTGATGTGATGTTAGTACCCCTTTTTCTTTATTAAAATTTGTACTAACGCTCTTCTCTTATTACTATAGTGTAAATACTATTATTGTATTCACTTCCAGGCCGACCCTATTAGTCGGGCACTAAGTGATCTCACTTTCAGGCCGACGCTATATTTGTCGGGCACTGAGTGACCTCATGGCCTAACTCAAAATGTCAGATCTGGTCCTATCCAGAAGACAACCGAGAAGTGACCCGAGGATCTAGACCTAACTCAATAAGTCAATCTGGTCAATGTCCAAAAGACAATATGAGTTTTGGACTGAGCCCCTTTTTATTATATTATTATCTTGTGGATGATTATAATTTAAAAATGATAGAAACCCAGTAGGAGACTCAATTCCATGTACTTTGAATATTTTTGGAAAAACGTGAGATTTCAAAATACTACTTGTGTGTATGTATTTGCTATGTATATTGATTGTACACTTGTGTGTTGTTTGAATAGAAACCACGAAACCACACATATACGGTGAGGGAATTTAACTTTGCAGTTAAAATGTAAACATGTTTGGTTATTTGATATGGATATTGAGCAATGAGTGATTTCAGATTTGATGAACCCACTCATGTGCCTAAATGTGACGCACTATGGTAAGAGTGCTTATGATGCTGGTAAATGCTATGATCAGACGAAATGTGTAATATTGTTTCCAGGTACCTTTTACTACTGAATTATCGCCGAGCTGAGTGTGTCGGTTATGTCTACTGGACCATGGGTGGACTATGGGCGTCAGTTGCTGACCTGAGGGTGTCAGTACTGGCAATGGTAGAGCCAGAGATGTACTTGAAAGGATGTATTTTGACCGTGTCGGGACTTAATACTAATGTTGTCAGTATAGTATCTAAGAGCTACGTTGGATAACAACAGTAATGGAAAAAATGATGAGATAATAGAAAAACGATGATGAGACTTTACTTGATATTGTGAATTTTATTATCAAGCATGAGATATTATATTACAACTATTAATTATGTACTAACCTGTTATTTACTTAAAACTGCATTGTTATATTTCCTTCAGTGGGCTAGTTAGCTCACCCCACTCATCTTTCAGGAAATGAACCCGAGGAAGAGAACCCTCCGTTCGAAGCTTAGAGTGGATAAGCTGCGGCGTTGCTTTGGGATTCCCACTAAGGAGAATACCTTTGTATTTGTGCTTTTTGGTTCATGGAATCATTTTCTTTTGTAAAGTACCGAGTGTGGTACTTGGTTTGTGTTAATGTGTTGTACTAGGACTACTACGTTTCTGTAGTTACTCTGATATTGATGTTTGAATGATAATTCAATGATTGGATTTACGTGATCATGTTATGTGTTGCCTTTGTGTTTTTGTTGGTATCAGACTTATGGTATATGTTTGAGTCCACATGTTGGGATCATGTGTGACCTTTGGGCCCAACTGTTGATCCGGCCTAGTTATAATGCTTGAGTGTTGTGTTAGCTTAGTTTATCTTCAAAAAGAAAAAATCAGTCGCGTTCCGGCTCACCCTTCGGGTCGGGGCGTGACATCAGGTGTATGGCATTCCCCAATTTGGGTTTCCAATAGGTTTTCTCATTCAACTCGGGTTACCGAGTCCGGAATTTGGGGTAATTAGGGTATAATCGTCTAAAACTTTGGAATTAGATCATCCAAGGCTCAAATAGACAAAACCTCCAATTTTACCGAATGTTGTCAAACTCGACTCATATCGGAAATTGGTCTACGGGTCTGAATCGTAAATTGAAAATCTTAAAATTGTAAGATCATACTATTTATTATTATCCCCTCATTTCCACTACCATTTTGTTGACCTGAGCCATTACAAAACTTTATTTCTCAAATTTGAAGCACCACTTCGAAAGCTGATTCATAAGTTCCGAGCTGAACTTATGTTGGTTCCGAGAGGCAGTCCAACTAGCCGTTGTAAGGTCAAACTATCCATTGGAATATGACCGCTGTTTTTGTGACCGTTGGGGCTTCGAAAATTCTGAGGTGAGTCAGACAGGATTTGAAGCACAAATCCTTTGGGAAAGTTGTGTATATTTAAACAAAACTCATTTGAGTGGAAAATGTTGATTCTTTTGGGTCAGATTTTCTCCAACTCTTCTCTAAGTATCCCAACCATTACAAGAGCATCAAAACTCGATAGTTAGAGTATCAAAGCTCTACTACTTATTCTCAAACACATTCAAAGCACTCATAGGCAAATCCTTGAGTATCTTAAGCTCAACCTTGAGTGTGTTCTTGAGAAAACACTTAGGGATTGATTGATCACATAGGAAAACATTTGTCATCCCTAATCCTTTTCCTTATCTTTGGTTTTGCATTAATTGGAGCATCTACTCATCACCAAAAAGCTAAGTGGAGAAATACATCCAAGTACAAGCCAAAGTGACTCTATGTAACAAGAGGCTAGTGTTCTTGGTAAGACTCTCAAAGCAAGTACTTTCCATCTTTTATTGAGAAACTTGTAAAGGGCTGGTGTAACCGTAGTAAAATCCAAGAAATGTGTTTTCTTGGTATATGTAAGTCTTAGGTTTGATCTGTACCCATGAAAAATATCAAGGTTGTAACAGTAAGGTCTGTACCCGTGAAAGAGACCACAAGAGATTGTAATTTGTTTAGACTTAGTGGATTCCTTAAGTGGTGTACTTGAGGCGTGGATGTAGGCAAGATTACACAACCACGTAAAAATACTTGTGTCATTATCTTTCATTTCTTCTCATCTCCTCACCACACTTTGTGCTCTTGCTTTATTTCATATCTTATTTCACATCAATTTGTGTGGACTTGCTCTAGCATGCAAATCTAATTCAACTTTAAATACTTGATTTGGAAGATTAATTGGATTAATTTGTAAAGACAAACCCTTAAATGTCCAATATTTAAAAGGAGTTTCAAATTCCCCAATAGTTCGATTCATCCCCCTCTAGGACTATTCCAAACATTTGGCTAGCTTGACTAACAAGTGGTATCAGAGCAAAGACTCTTTAGAATTGACCGTCTAAGAGAAGATCCTTGAAGCTAGAAATGTCTAAGGGTGATTGGTCATGATGAGTCCTCCACTCTTTGATGGCTCCAAGTATACTCACTGAAAAGCCAAAATGAATTTTTTTTAAAATTATTGGATGGAGCCCTTTGGGAATTGATTCTATGTGGTTGGACTTAACCAAGTAAAAGTTATTTCACATGGAGTGCTCAAGAAAAGATTATGGACACAGCTAATGCTAAGGCACTTAATGTCATATTTTGTGCAGCTTCACCAAATATTTTGGAAAATATCATATCTTGTGAAACTGCAAAGGAGGCATGGGACATGTTGGAGAAAACCCATGAAAAGCCTATGAATGAAGATGCTATAGAAACAGTCTATTGTTTAGGATCCATTCAAAAATTTGAACCTCAAGAAGAACATAACATTAATACTATAATTGAAAATTTTGAACATGAAGACTTAGATGAAGAAGACCAAGAATATGAAAATCTTCACGAAGGTTATAATGCTCTATGTTTTGAATTTGAAAAATTAACTAAAAGATTTACTAAGTCAAAGAAAAAACACTAAGCTTTTAAATGTACTCAATTATGAAAAATTGACAGATGAAAATATTATAAAAGAACTGGAATTAGTTAAGAAGAAGTGCTAAGATTCAAAGGAGGTAAAAGTCAAGAAAATCCAAAAGCCACTCAAGAAGAATGCCTAAAACTCGAGGATTGCCTGAAAATGGAAATTGATGAAAAAGTGAACCTTGAAAATAAAACAAGAAAATTAAAAGTAGAACTTAAGAAATTTAGAGAAGATAATGAAGAATTGGCAGTTGAGAACGTCGGAAGTCCGATACTTCTGATCGGAGTTCTTATCCTCAATGCAGGAATTTTGAAATTTCTTGTCTTTTTTTCAGAGTCTTACCCAAGGATAGTTTGTGTGATTTGTGTGTTTACTGCTTTTATTTTATTTTCCGCTGTCTCAGTCCAGACATGACTAACATAACTAACTTCTATTTGGACTGATCCCTGGCCTCTTTACTTTAATTTTTGTCTTTTACTTTTAGTTGTCTTCCCAATCCGGACATGACTAACACATTGAGCTTCTAACTCTCTAACTCTTTAACACTCTAACGTTCTGTTTGGACTGGCCCCAAGGTTTTTTACCATTTTGTACCCTCTGGGCTAAACTCTCAGATCAACTAGTGGCTTTGCTTAGGGGCATCTGAGACAAGGCACTAAGTACTTTTATTTACATTCAGCTTTAAAAGTCCACGTCTTACGTATGATTTTTTTTCTTGTGCTTTTCTAATGAATCGAATTTTTGCTTACTTCTTCGATTTATTTACACATATATTTCCACACGCCTAGCTTTCAGTGTTTGTTTACGTATTCTTATTCTTTTCAATTTTCCTTCAAAACTTGTCGGACTATGGTGAGGAGATTCAATCGTACTCTTCCTTTTGAAAATGCATTGCATATTGCATTTAAAACCTAAAATTTAAAAGAAAAATTAACTCTATGATAATAATGGGACTCATGGACATGAAATGATAGAAAAAACTTGAACGAGAGCAAAATGCGATACCTGACACTGCTTACATGTAAGAAATATAATTTATAAAGTTCTAACTGTTAGACGTATAGTATACGGTAGTGTTTGGGAGCCTAGGCCTAGCAGTCTATAAACGTAGAATGGGACTCAGTTATATGTCTAGAGGTTAATAGGTTAATTGAATTAGATGAACACACGTGAACGTTAGTAGTCAATTCAAAATTCATGTGTAAAATGTGGTGTTGTGTATTTTGAATTTGTATGTATATCTTCTTGCATGGCTTATGTGTAATCCTATTAAAGAACACGTTAAACGATAAATGACTCTTATGAGTAAAAACAGATGTTATCATCTACGTGCTTTACTTTACTGAAAGTTTGAATAGTTATTCAGTAGAGTTTTGATAAACCTCGGACTATGGGGGAGTCACTGCGTGTATAATGCTAATTTCAATATTTTTGTTCTTTAATGATTTATATGTTATGCAATTCCATATGGGTATCTGGTAGGATTGCATGATAGACTAAGAAAGAAAAAATGGACCAAGTGTAGCAGATAGCATATGGGTTAAAAGAGGGGCATTTAATCGATGTGAATGATATGCCTTTCATGTTATAACATGCATGTTAAATGAATTGCCTTCACACACTGTGTGAAGCATTGGGCTACAATGAAGAGCGTTATACGTATTGTGTGAAGCATTGGGCCATAACATGATGCAATGTAAAATGCAAAACTGTGTGAATCACCGTGTTTGAGGATAAACCAGTGTAGACTGCATGTCGATAGAGAGAGAAAGTATTGTGTAAAATAAAGATGCATGCATTGAAAATGATAAAAATTAACCATATTAAGGTGACGACTCAACTTAACAGAAAATGCATGATAATCTATAGGATTATTTGATAACATGTTTTGGTGATAATCTATACTATATACTGTTGATTTCTCTTCACTGGGTTATTAGCTCATATCCCTTACATTGCAGGAATCACACCCGAAGATGGGACTAACGAACCCCCGTTGCTACAGTAAAGATGGAACCCTTAGTGTTTCCTACCAATGGGAACTTTATCTATTATGTTTATTTCCATAAACTTGATCTTGTACTAATTATCGTGCCACCTGAGGGACGGCTAAGCATATAATAAAACCACTCTATTTTCATTGTGTTATTCTGATGATATGTATTTTTGTGTTACATATCTATGGTACATGTTTGAATCCACGTGTGAAGATCATATATGACATTTATAATTGGACTTTTCAATGAAACAACAATAGAAACCCCTAGATCATCTGTAAGTAAAAAAAAAAAATTAATCGCGTTCCGAGCCCATTTCAAGGTGAGACGTGACCGCAAGAAAATGTCTCGATAATAAAATTGTATTTGTATTTGCCAATAAGTATCATTTGTCCGTTTTTAACCCCTGATAGTGTTCAACCATTGCCATCCAAAGTAGTGGACACTAAATATAAGTATGCGATAAGACCTTTCATGTGGAGTGTCTCACTTTATAGGACTTTATTGTTAACTTAGTGCTAGTAATAAGGACATCGATCCCCTCACGGGTATTTTGTGTAACCCAACACAGGTTTTACTGTATGGCTATTTTGCCCTTGGAATCGGCTCACCGAACCCTTTACTGTTAGTGATACGAAGGTTTCGGCGAGCCAATTCGAAGGGCAAAATAGACAATAAATTAAAACTCTTGTCGAGATACACAAAATGTCCGTGGGAGGATCGCTACCCTAGTAATAAATGATTTGATTTTGACATCCCATATGTAATGGGATGTTAGAATTCATCAAATTAGCAAAATTGTATAGTGTGTAAGAGTAATAGAGTAAGGCCAAAAGTGATTATTAATTATTTAATTTTAATATAATGAAATTAATATCAATAGATTTTGAAGAATTTAAATTTAATTATTTAAAATATCTTATATATATTTTAATTTTTAAATAATCTATAATTAAATTTTCTATACAATAGAATCCCGTGACCCATATAATATATTAAATTAAAAACATTTTTTGCTACTTTGCTATATTAACACAATATGTTACTTTAACGTTTCCCCACTTTATGCATGTAGTGCTACTTTATGGATCATTAATGGTTTTTATGTAACTGATATAATCTTGTGATTTAGTTAATAATATAATAGTTCATCAGAAATAATCTTATTAAACTAAATTTACATTGTTAATATTATAATTATAAAAATAAAGTTTCATTTAGATATTTTATCCATTTGATTTGAGCAAACGAAATTGATAATTAAAACAAAGCTCCATTTCATTTGTTAATTTTACTAAGTTTAAATTGGATAGTTATACGTATTTCACTAGACTAACTTCTTATAAATTCTCACATCAACAATATTTTTTTTATTTCGTATATTAAATAGGCTCTATCTTATAGCCAAATATCATCTAATCTAATCTGAATTACAACAGTCTCACGACTTAAGGTAATCTCTTCAAAATCTCTACATACCTAATGCAGAGAATTAAAAGCTTTTTTAGAAAACAAATAGCAATTTTCATCTACAGGCCACACACAAGCTCAAGTCAAAATGATTTTATGTTCCTTAGCAAATACTGGGAGCTTTGAATGACTTGTTATTTAACTTTTCATTTATTTCCATCATTGTTTGTCAACTACCAAAGTACGACATTTCAACAATCATTTGTTTCTTCTTAAATCACAATATTTCATTTCATGTGGAAATAATAATGATCTTTGAAGAGCTTGTTTCTTGCCAAAGAGCTAAATATGTTGCAGAGCCAAGTTAGATCATAAAGCCCAGATATGTTGTGAAGCCAATTAAATCTATTCAAAAGCTATTATATATATATATATATATATATATATATAGAAAGATAGATAGGGAGTTCATTGTAACACGAGCATTATTTTTTAGGAGGCACAGATTTTAGTGAACTTTCCATTTTGTTCTCCATCTATCTGTAGAAATCGGTTCACTTTCCAGTGAATCGGTTCACTCACCGGTGCACCGGTCAGTGCACCGAACTGGACTCTTTCCATTGAAAGTGAATCAGTTCACTTATCGGTTCACTCATCGGTGCACCGGACAGTGAACCAATTCACTGGAAAGTGAACCGATTTCTGCTGGGGCAAAGTAAAAAATCTGAAAAACCCGTGCCATAATGTTCATGTTAGGATGGGCACCCTATATATATATATTCTCTACCTCTCTTTCATCGAAAACATTGTCTTTTCATTGTTTAACTATTGCAGTATCATAGTTGCAATATAAATTTCAATTTTTCATATTTTTTGTCATTTATTTTTAAATACGACATTGTATTATATTATTGTGATGTCATGCTAGCATTACTATTCAAAACATCTCGAAGCAGTTTGACCCAAGTGTTGAATTTCACAAATCACTTCAGTATTAGTTTTAAAAGAAGGAAAAAAAAAATTAGATGAGTAAAATCACAAAAACATGTCCTTATTAGCACCACCCTAAGATTCACCCGCTCTTGAATCGCGTGCATTTACATGTCTACACATTTCACAGCATATTTCAATAGAAATAATTTTCTATTCTATACAATTAATAATTTAATTTTATGGATGTAACTTAACTGGTTGCCTTCCGCTTTAGAAAGTGGAAGATTGCATATTCGAACTTTCATGGCCTAACCTTGATGTGCTTTAAGGGTAGTAGACTCACCTGTGAGATTTTGCACTAGGTATTCCACGAATTCTCACACGTAAAAAAATAACTCAATTCACCCAAATGATTCTGTTGTAATATTTATACGTTGGACCAACTCAACCAGTTTAAATTATTTTTTAAGCACTTTCCAAGAAAATCCTGAAACCCAATTATCGGATAACCTACACAGGCCGCTCCACCTTCACAAGGCAATAATCCATCCTTCTATTCCTTTTTTAAGAACTATGATTAATCCTAAATCCTTATCAAGAACTACTGATTGATTTCGTGGGTCCATTCAATGCATTTTTTTCTAATCATTTCAATGACCCAAAAATATAGGTCGGATTAAGGATTTGGGCATGCACTTTGCACCAAAGTTTTAATTGTCGCAGTTTTTATTAATATATGTATCTATTGATTTACAAGTAGTAATTGATTGTGAGAGTTTTAAATTTCTTTCTAGATGAATTGAAATGAGGATATAATGTATGGCTAACTATATGTACAATTTTGTAGAGTTTTGATAAGAAAAAATTATCTTGCAATTCAGTTATGTGAAGCTTTTAATGTCAATCTTGGAGCAGTCTTTGTGTATAGTACTGGAGTAAAAAAGAAAAATATTTGCCGATATATATTGATCACAGCAGGTTGATACACATCCATCCACACTCATCCGTCATCCGTTCAGACTCTGGCCGTAAGTATTGACCTTCATTTTCCCAATACATTGCGGCCAATATGCAATGTATCAACCGTATTTTTTATATACAGTATAATAGAATGTGAATTGTTTAGATACTAACATGTCTTCGTGAAGATTAATGTATAAAACTCTTTTCTATGCTTTTATGGAGATTAAATTGAGAAAACTTTTTGCATACGGATTAATTTGGGAAACTCTTTCATTAAAGAGTTTGCATCATTGCATGCTACACATTAACACATAGTGAACTACTATGGCATGAAGTTTGTAAAAGTGGAAGTATTAGTCACTTGAGAAATCAACCCAGCAGGACTCTACACCTAAATTTTTAACTTCTGCTTCCATCAAGCTAGAGGTGTGATTCAAGATGAACTTTAGCCCAATCAAATATAAAGAGCCCAATACTTTTAATCATGGACAATTACAAAATTATTTTAGAACAGAAAGAGATTTAGGCTATCTTGACTTAAAGGAGATCCATTGGAGTTTATGTGATTAATTACATATCTAACTATATTTATATAATTAGACTAGAAAAAACTTAAGGATAGTTTGCTCTTTATTTAGGTTCATTAACTCATTGGTCCATAATGAGTAGAGGTGTTCAGTTGTTGAATTTGACCTGAGCCTAACTTAAATAAATGAGTTTAAGAAAAAAATTGTCCGATGAGCTGAACTCGGGCTTTTGCTTAAAGCCAATAGAGACCCATTTATCTTTTTATATATACTTTATATTCTGATTAAAAATATAACCATTCAGATTATAAAATTTCATCTCAAAAGTCAATTGTTAACCACTCGATCTTCTTTTCAAGTATGTCTGGAAACATTGACTATCGAGTTCGAATGGCTAGAAATTGAGTTTTAGATTGAAATTTTAATGGATGGTAGGTATTTAAGTATACATTCAATATATATAATTAAAATTCTTAAGTTAAAAAACAATTTTTTAAAAAAAATTAAAAAACGGTGTCAGATGCAAAATAAACAGGTTTCTGAAGGTGGGCTTTAACCCGGTGGGTTTTGAATGGGCTTGAGTTTTTTTTTAACAAATACCAGCCCGTGAACTGGCCTAATAATGAGGCATATAGCTCTTTTCACAATGAAAATATTAGGTTTACTAATTATTTTTCTTTCATCCTCTTTTAAAATATATTCATATGAATTCTCTTGGGTACTTTGAAATTAATTTGTGAATCATTATAGCTTGAAATGTGTAAAAATGGGAGTATTAGGCACTTAAGAAATCAAGACAACATCTCTCTCGACACCTTCTAAATTGTTGTTTCCGGCTACTTCCATTCCATCAAGCTAGAAGAGATGTGAGGAATCTTAAGTATAATTTTCATTCAACCGAATCTAAAGGCTGAGATAAATTTTATTTTTTTTTGAATTTACGTGTGGAAAACCACGGGGTACCAAGAATAAAACCCCACAGATGAACCCACTACCCCTAGGGCACACCAGGTCATGGAAGCTCAAACTCGCAACCTCCCACTTCCTGAAGTAGGAGACAACCAGTTGATCGTCATATTTTAATCAAGAATGCAATAATTTATTCACTTTGGCCCTTATTCAGTGACACACATGTGATATAATAATTTCCACCATAGAGATTAGTTCGAATCAATGTTGATTAGCTAAGTTCATCTTAAAACCTTCTATTCGAGTTAGTTTGGTGAGATTACTAAAAATATATCTTCGCTAGATAGGAGTAATGATAGATAGATATATTTAAAACTGCTATGCATGTTTTAATTTTTAATTACTATAATTATTTTCAAAGTTATTCCTTTTGTCCATCTAAAATTGACATTTATAATTAAATTTGACATTTTTTTTACAAATTGATTATCTACCTAATGTCAAATTCTAATTATTATGAATGATGCAACTTAACTAAAGTAAAAGATATGCTTAAGAAAATAAGAAGTATCTCTCCAAAGGCATTGGGATCCTTCCACTTTACTTTAATCATAGCTTGCCAATTTTGATTATGCTTCTTAATCCGGCATGCTTAATCCACAGGAACATACAATGCCACATTGGACTCCTTGTGCTCCTCAAGAGTATATTATGTCATGAAAACCACTTAAAATCAAGCGTTAGGTGAGATGGCAAAACAAAATCATGGCATCCATTAAGATGGGATAGTATTAATTAATTAGGGAGCACTGCAGTATTTATGGGGGATCAATGAATTTTCTGATATTAATATCCTCCCTGCTATAGAGTATAGACCCAGAGCATTTGTTCCATGTCAATTCTATTTATTACAAGATATCTCATCAGACAAATAGTTAAAGTAAAAAATATCGAAGTGATAGTAATACCAGTATTTTTATAATAAGAGACACTAGACTTGTATTAACCTAAAGGATTGGAGTGATAGCCAGAAACCCCACCACAGAAAGTGGTAATCTTGAGTTTGAAATTCCCACTCTATCCCCAAAAGGTCATTATCTGTAAATTTACTAGTGTATATGGATATTTAAAAAGCTTACACATACCTTAAGAATTAATCGGGTGCTCTTAGAATCCTAGACGCCTTAGTCATAAAAAGAAACACTCGACTGTATTTGTATCCACTTGTCATCATTTAAATGATGGAAAGATAAAACAGTGTCCCTTTAATAAAAAACACCGCTGTCCAAATCATTTTCTATAAAAAGGGCATGCTTAGAAATAAAAGGGGCATACAGAAAATCATTTATCTACTTCGTTGTCTTCATCATCTCCACATCAAGTACTCCAGCAAAAGTTCTACAACTAAATGCTTTTCTTTCTCATTTTTAATTTTCTTTCTAATATCATGAGTATCACTGCTCCACATTAGAAATGAGGCTAATTCCATGAATACAGAAAACTGCCCACAGACCTCATGTACCGGATAACTCTAGCAAGGATCAAACCCAAGACCCTTTAACTCATTTTATTATTGTAATTGGACTTTCAGTTATGTTTAACTGGTGTAGCCGGTATATCAGCCGACTAATATATATTAAGTCCCAAAGGACGTGGCACAAGCCATCTAACAGGGTATAATAATCGTTGCATATAACAACGAACAAAGTTCTCAATATGACCCTAGACGACTCAGATATACTGCAATCTTCTATTTATATACAATTGACTCAATGCAGGTGATAATGAAAATAAGTCTCTCTAATGAATGGTTTCAAGCGATATCTGGAATCAGGGTGATAATTAGAGATTCAGCAATGATGCTTTTGGTACATTAGTTAGACATTGCCTCTTAGTTTTCCCATAGAAATTGGTCAGGTGAATCATTAAGAGATGATAAAAGGATCCTTTCTTCCATCTTTTGAGAATCATCTAGGCTACAAGATTACAAGCAGATTAAGGACTGAGAACAGTTGAAAGCAAAGCTCAATAGTCCCTTCGTAGTTAATGGAACTTCAAGTAATACAATAGCCTCAAGTAGAGTTTGAGCAAAAGAACCTTGAATTTTCAAATATACACTTAATGAGATTGAGGCTCTGAAAAAGTAAACCGATGCAATTTTCAAACCATATAATATTGGAACTGGATTCAAGCCCAAAAGACTAGCCTGATAGGTGGAGTGATCCAGTCTCATATAAGTCATTAGTTTTCTCCCCTCGCAACCAATGTGAGACTCTTGTTCGCACCCCAACAATCTCTCTCTCGAACGAGGTTTCTTCGGAGGATAGAACGTCGCCAACCATCCCATTCAGCTAAGGAATCCCTAAGCCCACATGTTGTGGCTTGGGGACCTAGCTTTGATATCACTGTTGGGACTGGGCTTCCAGCCCAAAAGTCTAGCATGATATATGGAGTGACCCAGTCCCATACAATTCTTTAGTTTTTCTCTCTCAAAATCGATGTGAAATTCTCGTTCACACCCCAACACCATACTCATGGAGAGAGATTATCACCAGAACCTTGATGAGAATTTGAAACCTGCTATGGAAATTTGCTATTTAACCAAGTTCATCTAAAACAATGGAAATCACTTTTTTTTATTACCTCTAACACATGAAATTCAGCATCCACAAAAGGTACACAGAACAAATGAGTGAAAATGACATACCCTTCAATTGGTGGGCTGTCCACATACACATGAAAATAGCATTGGAACTGCATTAGCCTGGCTATGATTTCTATTAGATTTCCTTTCAATGTCTGATCCAATCCATTGAGCACTAATTTCTTTCTCATCAATACCCTCTCTTGGAGGGGCAATCTGGCCATCCATGAACAATGAATTTGGCTCAGAACTCAACTGAACTTCAGGGAATTGTTCATGTTCATAACCAAATGAATTCTGATTCCTTCTGTAGCCATTAGCAGCTTTTCTCTCAGCTTCAAGAAGGTGGCCAAGGGATGGAGGATTGGCTGGGCTATTGCTACAAGCACAAGCTTTCGTGCATAAAGAGAACCATTTCTTGGACCTGTAATTTTTCTTGTAGTCAACAAAATCAGGTCTTTTGCCCCTAACGCTTCTTGCAGGGTGGTCTAGAATGCTACTCACACCAATGAGGTTGCCAAGAGTGGTGCTCTTGTCAGGAAAGAAAGATCCAGTAGACTGCAATCATCCCAAACATAGTTAAAAACGACATAGGTGTAATCCATCATATATTACATTCCAATGTGTGTGTGTGTGGCAACAATTCCCTAAGGTGCCTTATTTAAGGTATCTCCATGTTGGGCCCACAAGGCCTGGTCGGTTTAAAAGATTTTAACTTGAATAAGGTACCTATAAAAATTCATTTTAATTGGATAAGCAAGTATACTTTTAAAGGTCCCAAAAAATCAATTTTATTCAATGATGTAAAAATAGAATGGTCCATCTAACTTGGAATCATATCAAATTGGGTAAAGATCGAATTCATGTGGCATAGGTGAGTGTGAGTTGAGGAAATATGTGATGGGGGACAGGTGGTACCCACAAGGCCGTCACCCCATGAAAGTATTATATGGTGACCACCTTAGGGTAAAATTGTTATGTAATATGTGAATATATATAATATCACTCCCCCGTGACCTAATTTGCACCAAGTTTGGTGCAAACTCTCCAACAGCCCCACTTGGCCCATATGGATGGCTGGGTTTGAAAGGCCTTCACTTATATATAGTGCCTATAAAACCCCATCTTGAATGGATATGAGAAGTTATGCTTTTTAAGACCCTCAAAACTTCACATTTATCTAACAAGGTAAATTCATCGGATTAGATCAATGAGCTTCAAAAGATAGATTAATGTCAAATTGGGAATGGGTGGAATTCATGGAGGGTAGGTGGGTATGAAGGAGAAATGGATCCATTAGGTCCTTTGTGGACCCCACAATCCAAAATTTAAAAGAAACTAGCATAAAAACTCATTTGAGGGTGAGAGAAAGAGAGAGAGAGAGAGGAGCCCTCCCCTAAAAACGAGTTCACATCAAACTTGGTGCAAACGACCAATAGGCACCACTTGGGCACGCACACATGGATGAGTGGGTTTGAAAGGCCTTAGTTTGTATATGGTGCCTATAAAATTTCATACTGATTGGATAAGAGAAATCTGTTTTTTAAGAAACTCAAAATTTAACATTTATCTAACGGTAGAAATTCATCGAGCTAGATCAAATGACTTTAAAAATCCAATTGCTATCAAATTCAGTACAGATGCAACTCACAAGATGTAGATGGATGTGGGGGAAATTAGAGCCATTAGGTTTATTGTTTGGGCCCCACAAACCAAAGTTTGCATGAAAATCTCGTGAGAATTATTCTTAGGAGAGAATTGTTAGGAGATCACCCGCAAACAAGTTTGACCAAAGTTTGGTACAAATGGTCCGATGGTCGGTGCCTATAAAATTTCATCTTGATTGGATAAAGAAATCATACTTTTTAAGGCCCTCACGATTTCACATTTATCTAACAATGAAAATTCATCAGGTTAGATCAATAGACTTTAAAAGTCAAATTGGGTATCGGTGCAATTCACCCAGGGGGAGGGGGGTGAGTGTGAAGGGGGTGAGAAGGGGGGGAAGGATCCAATCAATCCACTATGGGTCCCACAAACCAGAGTTTGCACAAGATTTCATTCAAACTAGTTTGTATATATATATATATATAACAATTCTCCCCTAAGAAAAGTTCTTATAAGACTTTTATGCAAACTTTGGTTTGTACTTTGTAGAGCCCATAGTTGACCTAATGGATCTAGCTCCCCCTCAAATACCCATTGATCAAACCCGATGAATTTCCATTGTTAGATAAATGTGAAATGTTACGGGCTCTAAAAACTTGGGTTTAGAGTTTAGGGTATGAGAGGGAGTAGGTGGGTGTAAGGGAGGAATTGGATCCATTAAGTCAACTGTGGGCTCCACAAACCAAAGCTCTCATGAAAATCTCATGAGTGTATATATATAGAAATGGAGTTCCTAGAAGTTGTACACATATCTATATATATATATATATACTTGTACAACTTCTAGGAACTCCATTTCTATAATTGCACAAGATAAGAGCCCTTCTTAAAAATGAATTATCTAATGCCCTCCCCTTTTTATTGTGGGGCCAAAATCTTATAAGAAAAAACTTCTAAAAATGAAGTAACCAATAAAAATGTCTCAAATTTTCATACATCCTTTGCCTGTGGAAACAAATGTCAAGTCTCTCTGCCTATAGCATACATTTGGTACACTAAAACATCCAACAAGCAATTGTTCCAAGCCGCCTAGCCAACAAATATATCCAACATCTATAATTCAATGTCATCTTTGTCAATAGCATAAACTGAATTTTTCTTAGCCTGTTAGAAACAGTGCATAGTGCGATTAACATAGTGATATTAGCATGCATATCATAAGTAAAATCATAACCATAATGCCATCTCAATTTTGGTATCAAAATGCATATCACAATCAGAGTTCACATATCCAAACCTCGCCAAGTAAAACCCACCACCACAGCCAGGTTTGATAGTTGATCTAAAACAATGTAGCTATTAGGGACAACCACAGTACCCAAAATTGTAAAGAACCACAAAAGCCCAAGATTTTTATGAGAGAAAGATAGAGACAATCAGAATATTAAAACCGTCGGAGTAACACAATAATATACCATCCCAAAACAAAAATTAGATTGTTAACTTGCATCTCCAATAGGGGAAGATCTATTAGGAGATAAAAAAAACTGAAAAAGTAACTTCAATCTATGGCTATTAGGACCTTGGATCCTCACTCCCAATGGCCAAGGGGATGCCAAACGGCTAATACTATTAAAATAGGAAAAGAAAGAGATGAGAGTAGACCCTGAACTATCACGATATAACTGCATTATCCCTCATCAAGCTCTCTCATTAATTGTAAAGTTTAGAATTTGAACCTATCTTGTATTTGTATTTGAAAAGTAATCTGCAGTAAATCGAATTGGATAGATTTGTACCATACTAAGCATGTAATAGACTGATCTTTCCACTGCTTACTTGTATTTATCAAACTAACAACCAGTCTCTTGGTTCCACAATGGCTTTTCCTATGGAAACGAGGTCTTTTAACTCTTCATTCAGCAGAGACAATGTATCACCCTCTTCGTCCTATTGTTGTCCATTCTTAATCCCACTCCATTGACGAAGTTTGATTGCAAAACTACTTTTTGTAGCACTAGAATTGTCTTCCTCTGCTGGTCACCATCACCTAATTTGTTTTGATGGTAGCTTTCACCTATGTGCAACCATGTATTTACTTAAGGAAATGAGCAACTCACAACACAATGAATCTGAACTACATTTACTGGCTAGGCAAGTATCAACTTCTATGCAGATAGGCTATTCCTTCACTTTCTGAAACTATTTTTAACTCAAGTGATTGGTTTGATGACTTGTTCCATCTGGATTGCTCTTGAGAGGTCTTCAAAGAAGGTTCACATCCTGTTCCCAATTGTGTACTGCAACTAAGGTGCCAGTCACATTGCTTAGAAAGGGATGCTCTTCCATGGATGATTATGTTCAGAGGGAAAAGTCCATCTTTGCTAATTTGGCAGCCATTGTTGAAATCCGTTTGAGCAATATAAGGACAGGGGTCTGAGCCCTCAGTAAAATTTTGTTATTTCAATAAACACCAAGAAGATCTGATTGAGTATCCATGTGTGCATGAATGTATATCAGCTCCCATCATACCATGTCAACATTGCCCTCGACATTTATCCTAAATTTTCTAAACTACCTGGTCTCTAAACTACTAAGGAATCCTATTAGGAGTTGGGTTTTTTTTCTGTGGGAAAGAGAGATAACAATAAGTATCATTTCCGAAGAAAGGAATCCAAAGCTAAGGGGCACCAATGGATGGTTTGTTCAACCACAAAACATCAAAGCAAAGATATTCAAATAGAGAACTTCCTGTGTACAGACAAAAGTATAGGCATCCATGTGTACTTTTCTGTTTAAATTTCAGAAAGAGTCTCTTATCGGTTCTCTACCCTGTTAAAGCTCAGAAAAAGCTGAATGATATTTTTCTTTTCTTAGCGTTAACAATAACAAATTTATAAAAAGAAGAAAGGTACAAAAAACAGGTATAAAAGGCTTATACGTGGAAGCCAGAAAAATACAATAGAAAACCCCACAAGAAACCCAAAGACCACAGGAAAGACAAAAGAATCCCTTATGGCCTTTCAAACAACCACCCTATCATTACAATCAACAGAAAAAAAAAACACTCTCAAGCTCCCTATCCACCCCAATCTTCACCACAAAATTCACAACATCTCTACCCAAGCACAAATCCCTAATTTCACCAATTTCCAAGGAGGCCTCATACAACCCCTTGCCCACTTAATTGCATTCACTGAGTCCCCCTCTACAATTAAGTTCCCCTGATGAAAACCTGCCCACAGGACCAAGGCTCTCTCAATCCCTAACAGCTCTACCTCATTTGAATCTCTCACACCTACCAACTCCAAGAAGAATAAGTGACTCTTCCAGAATGTAACCACCCACCAATCCCCGTTGGACTTGGTTTGCCTCTAGCTGCCCTATCCACATTAAATTAGAAAACATTCGAGTGGGAGGAGACCAAATCTCCCTGCTGAACCTTTGTTATATTCCTTCCACCCAAACAACCCTCCCACGATCTGTAAAAATCCACCAGACAACATCCCCAGAACTCCGTAGTTCCCACCAGCCAATCACATAATCTCCACTTAGCCATTTCAAAGACTTCATTCTCCCCACAAGATTCATTGTCAAAAATCCTTATGTTCCTTTCCTTCCACACCGATCATAAGATAGGAGCATGGATAATGTTCCACGCTACTTACTTCTTGACCCCGGTTTTCTGAATAATCCAGTTTTCCAGGATTCCTACACGAGAATTTCCAAACACCAAAGAGATTCCCATTAACCCTACAAACCTAGACCACAGACTCTCACAACTAAACATTTCCTAAACAAGTGATCTACATCCTTCTCTAGATAGCCACATAGAACACATGACAGATCTTCATTCAAGTACAACAATCTTCTACGACTAAGTTCCGCTCTAGTGAGAACCTTCATCTTAAGAACACATCACACAAAAGACTGAACCCACGGTGGAACAACACCTAACTGCGCCAAAGAACCAAATCTTGACCTAGAATCATCTCCTTTGAGAGCCAACCCAACCCCTCTCTCTCCGGTCCAAATACATTTGCCTTCCTCCTCTGTGAATATCAACAAATCACCCAACCATGCCCTTAACTCGACTAGACTATTCTGTTAAAAAACCCTAATTCTTGTTCAAAGAGATCTCCATCTGGTGATCCCCCCTTAAACAGCATAGCAATCCTGAACTTTGGCATATCTATTACTAGAGATCCTAAACAGTCTAGGAAAGACATCTTTCAGAGGTCTCTCCCCAACCCAATAGTCCATCCAAAAAAGAGTTGTCTCCTTTCCTAACATTCTCAACTTCTCCTTAAAGATACTACCCACTTTCCCTTTTCCATTACTAATCCTCCACCAATCCCTCACCGCTGGTGAACCCTCCTCTACTTTATCCCCTAATCTCCACCCTCCTATATCTTCTATTTTGTATCTCGCCACAAAAAATTTCCTCCACAATGCATTCTTCTCCCTTCCAAACCTCCAACTCCATTTATGTACTAAAGCTTGATTCCTAACCCCTAAAGGTACTCCCAGCCCCCCTCAGATTTTGGTTCAATGACATTTGACCACTTGACCACTTGACCAGGTGAACCCTTTTCTTGTATCACCCAACAAAAAGTCCCTATAAAGTTGTTCCAACCTAACTTCGACCCCTTTTGGCATTTAAAATAAAGACATAAAGTACATGGTAAGATTCACTCAGACTCATTTAATGAGAGTCAACCTCTTAGATCTTGGATTTCTGCCTATCAATGACCCCTGATAAGTAAAAGGTAACTTCTCAACCCACACCCAATTTTTGTTGCAGGACTATTAAGCATGCCCTCCTCCAAACCAACCCCTATAAGGTATTTTTACGTAAATTGATTCTAAGACCAGAAACCCACTCAAAACATCTCAATATTCTTTGTACCCTAATAGCTCTTCTCTAGGAGCTTCACAAAAAAAAAATATATTGTCCGCACTCCACAAATCGTAAGTGGGTCACAACTAGTCCATCGGTCAACACTGAAAATCCTCTAACAGTACCTACCTCCTTTGCTTTCTCCACCAACTTATTCAAAACATTGCCCACCAGAGTGAAAATGAAAGGAGATGGAGGATACCTTGTCTAACTTCTCTCTAAGCTTCAATGGATCAATAGGAGAGCCATTAACTAACATCAAATAAGAAGTCTCCTCCACACGTGCTTTTATCCATTTCTTCCATCGTTCTCCAAAACCAAATTTGTCAAACAAGTAATAAACAGAACTCCAATCCACATAATTATAAGCCTTCTTCATGTCTAATTTAAAATAAAATAACCTATTTTTTATCGTTTTTAATATGAATCAATTCATTTGCAATCAAAACCCCATCAAGTATTTGTCTATCTTCCACAAAAGCACTTTGAGACTCTCCAATGATCTCCTTCAGAACCTCCATCAACCTTCTCACTGACACTTTAGCCAGCAACTTATAGACACACCCTAATGAATACTATTGTAAGCCATGATATATGGGAGAAACCCCATGCAAATATATAAAGAAACAAAAACATCCACTAATATGAAAGAAAAGCAAGAGATTTGTCCCCAATAACCCCTAAAGAGTACTGCTCAAAAAAAAAATCCCTAAAGTGAATCTGTAAGAGGCCTGCTAAATCCTTCAACACTAGTGCCCATTGGATGGATTTTGATCTTTCCACTTTGATACTCCTATCATCTGCCTTATTTACAAAAATAAACTTGTCGCATTCATTTCACATTGTACAAGCTATGGCCAAGGATAGGCCTCTCTTACAGAAGGCCCTAATCCCTAACCATCCAAAAGAGCATAAAAAAGGATAGAAAAACAAAACGATTGGACAGAAGGTTAAAAAATAGGACAACATGGGAGAAAAAGGGCGCAATGGAGGAATAGATGACCAACGGATTCCTCATGCTTCCAACAAAGGACACAAAAACTTGGCAATGCAGAACTTGTCGCCTTTAGATTATCAAGCGAGAAAACATTGTTGTGACAAGCAATCCAACAAAAGCCTTGAACTTTAGAAGGGGCAATAGGTTTTTAACTAGATTTAAAAGGAACCCACGACACCATATTTTGGCTCAACAAGATAAATTCTTTTCTACGATCTTTTGGCTCTTGTTTCAACCATTTTTTACACTTTATATCTTTCTTGTTAAATCATTAGTTAGCTCTAGATATTAGTTGATCACAAGCCACTGCTGCCCTTTATCTCTTTCATTCAATTTCAAGTAAACCTCTAAGGTCGTTTGGATGCAGCAAAATGAAAAGTTAGATGTTCGAGAAGGAGGAGGGGGTCCCTTCTGCAGGTAGAAAATCCCTTGGTTACAGGTCACTCGTATAAGGAAGAAACTGTAGAAATGGTTAGTAGAATCGATCTGAATGGAGGAGAAAGGCACAAGTGGAGAAGTCATGACTTTGTTATATTTCATAGGATAACTTCCTCCTTACGAAAATGTGATTTCTCCTCTAAATTCTCTACATCTGAACAGGGTTAACTGCCAAGTCCCTAGAAAACATGAATTGTTCATACCCATTTCTCCACAGAAAACAGAGGGTAACTCAACTCATCTACTTATTTGAGGACCTACCCAATTTCATTTAAAAATGAATACATATTTTGTATTCATCTGTAGCTCAAGCTCCACAAGTTCATATGGTTTTTATCAAAAGTCAAGTTTTAAACTAATAGAAAATAAAATTCCGACATATATGATGTGTTTGTTCATTTTGAAGTGAGTGCTAAAAAACAAGGTTTCAAGCAAAAACTTAATCTATACAGACTAATGGAGGTAGGAAGCTTACAGGTAGTTTCATTAACTTTTTGGCCAGTGTTGGCATGAACCTTCTTGCCCATACACGCCCAAACAAATGGGTGCAGCCAAGAAATAGAACCATGACACAATAGGAATTGTATTCTCATGGGCTAGACATCCATTACAAATTTCCAATGCATTATTTGGACATTTACGAACCACAGTTTATGTAATTTTAAATCCAGGGTGGCCACAATGAGAAAAGGCACATAAAATTTAGTAGAATGGGGCATTCTTTGATTGAGGGCTCACTGGTATTATTATTAAGAAAATGTATACAGAATCATACAACACTTTCTGGACAGGCTAAATAATGCAAATAAATAAATAGATAATAAAATTCAACATCATCATTAGAAGAAGAAAGAAAAGTAAAAAAGGCCAAAAGCAGACAGCAGTCAAAAAGCAGATACAGCTGTTTCTGAATTATAAAGTATTATTAGCTTGACTATTACTTAAAATAAGCAAATATCTAGTTCATTTTTACATTTAACACAAATACTTCTGCGCACCCGCTTGAGTTTAAAAATAATCTTTAACGTTGTAATGACCAGCTAAAACTCAAAAAACTTGTTCCTATAAAGTATTCTAGCCCTGTTGATGAATACCCTAGTAGTGTAAATCTAACAAAATACCCAATCCAAATCCTATGCCAACACGTTGAAATGCTAAAAAAAAAATGCCAAATCCCATGTAAAGAGACATTCTCATTGTTCAATACATCAAAAACCTGCCATTTTTTTTTTTCCAAATGATCCAAACTAATAATAAAAACTACGTGATTTGGCACACTATTAATGAATTCACACAAGCCACATATGAACCAGTAGATGATATTGCCCAGTTTGGTTAAAATACAACAAAAGGAAAGAATTAAGAGAAAGAAACGGAATTGTCTCTCTCTATTTGGTGAATACCCCAGTGATTCAATGGATGCGCTAAAAGAAACAGAATACCAAGTTTTTGTCGCAAGGGGAAAAGGAAAAAATATATCTATAAATATGTATATTAGAAGAAGAAGAAGAAGAAATAGAATACTCTTCTGTGATATTTGGCATTTCGACAATCCTAAAGACCTACCAATCAGATAGTCTATCTGCTTAAATACACATTTCGTATGCCAAAATAGTGAATATCACACTGGATATAGGATAAGTAAAACCTAAAATGGGTTGGTCAGGTTGCTTTTAATAAAAACGTCCAACCAATAATCTGATTCGTAAATTTGCTAAGACCCAAACTGGATTGCTTGAATCCATAGAATCATTTCAACCAGAAAATCTTAATTAGTAATAATGCCGTCTTTTTGAGAGTCCAATCACATACCCATAAAAGGGAGATACAATAATAAAACATAATGGGTTTCTTTAATTTTTATCTATCTCTTACCTCTGTATCTAAATCTGATGAGGAAGCGGAAGAAAAACTTGGAGAAGCAGTGATGAAGGTACTGAATGAAATAGAACCAGAAAAATCTCTATTCCTGACCAACCCAACTCTCATATGCAATGGCTGCAAACCAAGGGGCCATCCATCTTCCTGCAATCAGAAACCATCAAGAGAACAAAAGTTAGAACAAAGACACAGATGACCCACCATGAAGCATAGCACAGTGACAGTACTCTAAACTTTGAAGTAGCCCAGAAAAGAAACAAAGATATGTCTACAAGAGTACTAAAATGAAAATAAAAATAAAACAAGAAAACCCAACATATGTAAAGTACCTGTTGAGCCATCGCAATATTACTGCTTTGGTTGATTGATCAGGTACTGAAAGAAACCATATCGGTCAACTTCAAGTCACAAGAGTTGAACATAGTCAGTTGATTGAAATAATTTGAAAATTGAAAGATTGTAAATGTATTTGCTGGAGAATAGAGAAGGCAAACTTGCAATGTGTACGAGTGAGAAGAGAGAGAGAGCACTGAAGAATCAGTAGGAGAGAGTGTGGTACCATTCATGGACTCTGCTTTCTGCAAGCAGAGTAATTTTAAGTGGCAGAATCTCCAGTGTGTTATGCAAGAGAAATCAACAGCCTGGTGTCATTTGGCCCTGTAAATAAGCACCTGCATTTGGCCTTTTGTTTAAAAGACCAAAATGACCCAATTGTTCAACTGATATATCAATTAGACCCGGCAAATTTTGTGGGACAGATTTACTGTCGGTGAGTCTCATACACAATTGGTCCAGTTCTAGTTTTGTTCAAAGTCAATTTTTAGCTTTGGGGTGGGTACTCATTTATTCCAATAGAAAGACTTTTTTAACCAAGTATATGCTCGAACTATTCATTAAATCTGTAGATATTATATGATTAGATATGTTGCGTGTAAATATTATAATAGTAAAATTAGTTGGGCCTGTTTATTTATAGATGAATTTGAATTGGATAAATTATTTATAAATATGTTCAATTCAGGTTCATCATTTATTAAATTGTGTCAGGTCAAATTTAATTAATAAGTTAGATTGAGCCTAGTCATTTATTAATTGGTCGAGTACTCAAGTCTTATTAAGTTTTTCAAGGTCTAACATTAATATTAACATGAAGCTACGTTGCTAGTTTGTTAAGGTAATAGAATTTGTCGATTAAGCTTATAATAAGAAAAGCTATATTTAAAAAACCTATCTTATCAAATGCATAAGTTTGTAGTATTTCAAATACAAATTTGAGATCAAAAGTGACTATTAGTTACTCAATTAAAATGTGTTAAAATTAATAGTCAATCTTACTTTTGACTTTGATCCATCTTAATCTAACGGATAAAAATAATTTTTGACCCTAAATCTTGATTCTAAGGTACTCTATTTAATATGATGGAGTCGCTAATTTATAAAGTATATTATATAAAAATTATTTTTTATTATTTTACTGAACTAACAAAAAATCTCAATATGGAGAAAATCCTAAAGGTCCTTTGATTTGTAATCTAAGACCTCCATTTTAGAAGTGATCAACAACATCAATGTTAGTAAGTAATAATGTACGGTAAAAAAAAATCTATGCTAATTATATTGTAAAAAAAATCTTTCAATAAATTCATGCTTACCCTATGATGATTCCACGTGCGTGCATTATATTATTCCATGCACAAATATATTGAAGAACATTTTTCAACTAAGGGTAGCGATCCTCCCATGGGAGGTTTGTGTAACTAGACACGGGAATTAGTGATTTCTTATAATGGCACAGGTCAACAAAATGATTATGAGAATAAGATGATATATGAATCATACGATTTTACGATTTTCGATTCACGATTCACACCCCTAAAACAATTTCGATACGATTCGAGTTTGATAACATTGGGTAAAATTGGAGAATGCCATACACTTAGAGCGTTGAGAATATTTGTAAAATTCCGTGCTCACTAGGTGTGTGATAATATGTTTGAGTGAATGTTGCCTTGTGCACATTCCAATGCATAGTTGAGTAAGGTTATGATTTGACCTCTTTATGCCTACGTGTGATTGATGTGAATATATTGTATCGGATACATATGTATGAGTTTCCCAAGTTCCCTATCATTAGATGTTTATTATAATTGAAAATTCATAGATTTGTAATGTGTTAAAGTATAGAATGTATGATAAATCAAAATTGTCCAAGATGTGTAATGTAGGGCCTTGATAACCTTCCCATACTTGTGTATGGTTATGTGTAATGTATGTATCAAATAAATTCTCATGATTGTGATTGAAATTCTTAGATGGGTAACTCATATAATAAGCATGATGAATGTGTTTAATGTCATGCTTGGATTATGTGATGATGTGTACATCACTAGTGAGTACCTATGTTGATAATGGTTGTGGTGGATCGACCCCTAAGTGATATGGGTGAATTAAGGTCAAGTATCTTAGAATCCAATGGGAGTTAACTTGTGCTACAATGGGAGTTAACTTATGCTAGCATGATTGAGAATGCATGGAATGCAATGTAAATGATAAGAAAACCTTTTCTTATTTCTCCAAATTAAAAGTATGATCACTCCTAAATGTCAACCCAAATGTGAAAATGATGAACTACGGTTGATCTGATCCACTATGTGGTACGTAGGCAACTGAGAGCATTATGCCTCAGCTCGATCAAAAGATGTATTGTGTCATCCATTTATATTAACGATAATGTAAAATGTTGAGCAAATGTGAAGGGTAGAAAGGGATTGGTGGGATATATCTTCCCTAATATAGACCCTAATGCTAGATGTTGGATCCCTCGAAGGCGGCCCGGAGAAGTTATGATGCCTTGGGAGTCCTGATATGATGAGACATATATATTTGTTACTCGAGTAAAGCCTAGAGTAGCTAGAGATGTCACGCCCTGAACCCAGATGTGGGCCCGAAACGCGACTTAATTTTTTTTTTTTAAACAACACTAACCCATTAATCCTTTTGTAAAAAATCTCCCCTACACACGTGAATCACACGCGTGCTTTGACATTCTAGTCACCACTTCTAATATTAACTTAGCCGTCTTAATTCTGGCCGACACAAGTAACCTACCATTGTCAATATATCGTCAGTTACGTCATGTCGTCGAACACGTCTGGCGATATATCGCCTGTGTCGATGTATCGTTCTAGCAACAACAAGTGTTGTCTGTTCAGTTTGACCCAACAGACTTTCCATCCGGTCTTACACTTAAACCACGTGGGATATGATATTAAAACATATCCATATACTACTGTAATATACATAAATAAGTCAGTTCTTACAAACATATGTTCTTATGCCATATAGGGCATATTTATTACAAACACCTAAACACATTCAAGCAGACAAATGGTTTCCACATGCGGAAAACTTTAGGAACTTCTAAGTCTCAACTTTCAACGAGACACCATTGGTCCCTCCATCATCTGGTTCATACACTGCATTGTAAAGGACGTGAACAACAGCCCAATGGAGAGAACTCACTATAAAACAAATGGATATAATGCAACAATGACTAAGTGGTGCATACCTCAGAAATAGAAATGCATGCTATCAGCATATCTCATTTTCACCCTACGTTCATACTCTAAGGTATTTAATTAGGTTTGTGCATATTGCTAAATATGACAATAAAGATAAATATGTTTACTCAATGTAAAAAGAGAGAGACCGTGATTCATTGTATTAATAGGGAAAAGATGTACTATAAATAAGGAAACAAATTTAATTACAATATAATCCCACTATTGTAAATAGAGAAAGTTCTATTCTAGGAATGTAACAGCTCATTCGATACTCTCCCTCAAGTTAGAGCATATATGTCGTCTATGCCCAATTTGTTAAGTGAGCTGTGAAAAACTCTGCCTGTAACTGCTTTGGTGAGAACATCTGCAAGTTGATCTTCGGATTTAACGAATGGTACCTCAATGATCTTCTCCTCGAGTTTCTCCTTGATGAAATGTCTGTCAATTTCAACATGCTTGGTTCTATCATGTTGTACTGGATTATGTGCGATGTCTATTGTGGCCTTATTATCACAATGCAGCTGCATGACACGTTGGAGTTTGAATCTCAATTCACCCAACAAATCCTTTATCCAAAGTACCTCACATACTTCGTACGCCATACCCCTATATTCTGCTTCAGTACTTGAGCTTGAGACCACTTTCTGCTTCTTACTTCGCCAGGAGACCAAATTGTCACCCACAAAGGTAAAGTATCCAGATGTAGATCGCCTATCAGTAACAGAACCAGCCCAATCTACATCAGTGTAACCCTCAACATCTAGGTGACCATGTCGTGAGAACATCAAACATTTTTCAGGAGCTGACTTCAAGTATCTCAGAATTCGGGTTACAGCCTCCATGTGAGCTTCACTTGGTGCGTACATGAACTCACTCACCACACTTACTGCATATGCTATGTCAGGTCTGGTGCGAGTTAGGTAGATTAACTTACCCACAAAGCGTTGATATCTTTCTTTGTTAGTGCATACCTGATCAAGATATTCATCAAACCGGTGATTCAACTCCATTGGAGTATCTGCTAGCTTGCTGGCTAACATTTCAGTTTTAGTAAAGATGTCAAGAATATATTTTCATTGTGATAGAAATATTTCTTATTTTGAGCGAGCCGCTTCAATGCCTAAGAAATACTTCAGTGCACCAAGATTTTTTATTTCAAACTCGCTTTCCAAATGGCGCTGTAATGCTACTTTTCCTTTAGGTCATTCCCTTTAACTACCATGTCATCAACATACACAATAAGGGCAGTGACCTTACCTTTCTTATATTTCAGGAACAGAGTATGATATGAGTTACTTTGCTTATAGCCGAAACTCTTCATTGATTTGCTGAACCTTCCAAACCATGCTCTGGGTGATTGCTTCAATCCATAAAGAGATTTTCTCAGTTTACATACCTTGTTACTTTGACTGAACCCCATCTTACATCCTGGAGGGGGTCCATATAAACTTCTTTTTCTAAGTCGCCATGTAGGAATGCATTTTTTACATCAAACCGGTGTAATGGCCAATCAAGGTTTGCTGTAAGGGAAAGAAGCACTCGAATTGTGTCGATCTTGGCTACAGGAGCAAATGTCTCCCTATAGTCAATCCCATAAGTTTGAGTGTAGCCTTTCGCCACTAGTCTTATTTTGTATCATTCAATGGTGCCATCTGCCTTGAATTTTACTGTATATATCTATCTGCAACCTGCTGTTTTCTTCCCTTTAGGAAGGGTAGTCATCTCCCAGGTGAAATTTTTCTGAAGGGCCTCCATTTCTTCATTCATTGCTTGAGTCCATTTGGAATGAGTTAGAGCGTCCTGCACATTACTTGGAATAGATACAGTGGATAATTGACATACAAATGATACACACGACGGAGACAACCTATGTAGAGACACATGATTAGTAATAAGGTATTTAACCTTTGCTTTAGGGTCAGGGTGATATTGTTGTCTAGGGATACCTCTAGTCGTACGAGGGGGTAACTGATAACCTGCATTTCCTGTATGACTCGACTCAGGTAAAGAGATTGAGTTTGAATGTTCAGGTACCTGTGTCAGATTTTCAAGACAATTTTTAGGACCTGATTAGATGAGAAGTGGTGGTACTGTGGAAGGAGCTGTATGAGGGAAATGATCCGAATGAGTCTCTTGCTCTTGTTGCATCACTGTAGTTGGTGAGTCAGTAGTCATCACCACATCCTCAGGTGTTGGATGATGCTGATCTGACACAGTCTATGAAACTTAGATGATCTGATTCTGAGTACCTTCTGCAAATATAGAGCGCTCCCCCTGCAGGGGATGCTCAGAATCTCCCCTGAGTAATAGAATTCACTCTAGTGAAAAATAACATCTACTATAACGTGCAAAGTCTGAGTAGGGGGATAGAAACACTTATAACCCTTCTGGTGTGGCAACACACCCCACAAAGACATAATGTAGGGCACACAGATCAAGTTTACCACGCTGATGTGGATAGACCTGAACATAAGCAACACAACCAAAGACACGTAGTTCGAGATTTGTTGTGGACGGCATGTTGAGGACAGTGGTCAATGTCTAAAATGGAGTCTGATACTGAAGGGTACTGGATGGTATTCTATTGATGAGATAAGTAGCAGAACAAAGAGTCTCCCCCAAAAAATGATGGGGCAAATGGGTCTCAAATAAAAAGGCACGAACAACTTCAAGAATATGACAGTTCTTACGTTCTACTATTCCATTCTGTTATGGCGTATAGGCACACGTGGTTTGATGAACAATACCATGCTGCCTCACAAAATTACAGAGGTCATTGTTAACAAACTCGCCTCCATTGTCAGACCGAAGTATTGTTATCTTCTTAGCAAACCGAGTAACAACATATTGATAAAATTGCTTGAATTTCACAGGGACTTCGCTGCTCTACTTTATGGGAAAAACCCATGTCATCCTGGTACAATCATCTATAAATGTCACAAACCACTTAAAACTACTAATTGTAGAAACTCGTGATGGTCCCCAAACATCAGAATGGACAAGCATAAAAGGCATACAACTTTTATTCAATCTGAATTGATAAGAAATGTGATGACTTTTCGCCAAAATACAAGTTTCACAATGAAAGTTTGATTCAACAAAATGGGAAAACAAATCCAGAAATAAAAGTTTTAAATAACCAAAAGAAGCATGCCCTAATCGTTTATGCCACAACCAAATTCTTTTTATCCGGACTGACTCGTCTCTTCGAACATGATGTGCTTGACCCAATCTCCTACTGCAGTCTTCTGTCAAGTCCAGATAATACAAGTTGCCTCTCCTAGTACCACATCCAATCACGGCCCTGGTGAGAAGGTCCTGAAACAGACAATACAAGGGCCAAAAACACACAGTACAATTAAAGAAATCAATGATTTGAGGAACACATAATAAGTCATAATCAAGTGATGGGACAACCAAGACATGAGCTAGACTTAATGATGATGTAAGAGAGAGGGACCCTTCTCTGAGAACGGAAGAGGTGGTTCCATTGGCACTGGTGACATGCGTTTGGTTTGATGGTTTGGGAGAGTGTAACCCAGTAAAACTAGAGGTCATGTGATCAGTAGTGCCAGTGTCAATAATCCATGATCTATTACCAGTAATGGAAGATGGGCAAGGAAAGATACCTGAGGTAGCAAAGGCCGTGGAGCCGGATGTACCTGGTGGATGTTAGGATGTAATCTTCTGAGATAACGCAACGGATGCGACTGATGCACTGCTTGACTCTCTCATTCGTCCTTTGTGAACCGACCCTTCTGGATAACCAATGATCTCATAATAGCCCTTAATTGTATAGTTAGACAAACCACATTTGGTGTACTTCATTAGAGATCGGTTACGAGTAGAGTCGAAGTTCAAAGTGGGTGGCCGAGATGGCTTGAATCGTGCGGCAGCCAGGGCGGTGGTATCGGATGAAACACCAGCTTCAGACATGGTTCCCTGTCAGTTACTCTCTTGTTTAATATGTGCATAGACTGCCTCAAGTTCAGGTTTAGGGTTCATCCTCAAAATCTCTCCTCCAATTTGATCAAAGTTGTTGTCCAAACTGGCAAAGAAAATATAAACTCGGAGACGGTCAATCTCCATACGTCTAGTTTCAATGCCGGCCGGATGTTGCATATAGCTGGGGTATAATTGATCAAGTTCCTGAAATATCTCAGTAAGCTCACTGTAATAA
Organism: Chimonanthus salicifolius; assembly: GCA_013350335.1. Classification (NCBI taxonomy): domain Eukaryota; kingdom Viridiplantae; phylum Streptophyta; class Magnoliopsida; order Laurales; family Calycanthaceae; genus Chimonanthus; species Chimonanthus salicifolius. The sequence goes on from CM023539.1 coordinate 33,798,824, forward strand.
GTGGTAACAGGCGCGCCATTCTTTGTCGTCTTGAATGACCTTCTATGTAGATCAAAAATCTTAGCCTCATCGGAGCCATCAGAGTATGTTTTCTTGATTGCATCCCAGACCTGCTGTGCTGTGTCATAACGGATAAACCGTTTCATCTGAATGGGTTGCATAGCATCGAATAACCAACTCTTGACTTGACAGTCCGATGCACGCCATTTGTTGTATGTCGGGTCTGTGGCTGCAGGCTTGGTTATATCACCGATGAAGTGACCATGTTTCTCTCGTCTAGCAACCTTCACCTCTATAACTTGGTGCCATAGGGAGTAATTATGCTCATCCAGTTTGATTCCAGTGGAGAAGGTGGAATTGTCTCCGTGAATGGTGACAATTTGAGGGATCGGATTTGATCCACCAGCACCCTTGGAGTCGTCCGTATTTGTCATTGGGGCTGTTGTGGCTGGGCTTGCAAAAAGGGCCTACCGACGGCCAGTTTCAAACTGGACCTTGTGGACAAGCCTGTGTCAAACTGGGCCTGCGGATGGGCCTATGTCAAATTGGGCTTGTTTCAAACTGGGCCTATTGACTGGCTGTGTCACACTGGGCCGGCGGATGGGCCTGCTCTGCTTGTCGAAGGTTGCGGCAGTGAAGATTGTAGCCGCTGTCGACTCCTGCATGGCTGCTGCTACAGTGCCGCTGATTACTATGTGAAGATTGTAAACACGATCGGAGGTGTCTTGGTGAAGAAAACCCTCGGTGGCAATCAAAGCGGAAACAAAAGTGGGCAACCCGAAGACGGGAGATGCGGATCTGGAGAATGAGCGGGGAATGCCAGATCTAGGCTCCCGAATAGCAAATATATCGATAAATCGTGGAAGATCTGCAACCGGATGCCAAGAGGAGGAAGGCACACCGAGAAGAACTGGATCTTCAGATCGGAAGTGAAGGGAACCCCTTCACCGATCTGGGTTTGAATGGACTAAGTTTGTATGGGGGCAGAGGCGCGGCGAAATCGTGCGCCGGCTGGCAGATCGGGACGTCTCTGCTAGCCAGATCTGTTGTCAAGATCTGGATCTGAGGTGTTAGGATCTGGTACTGGGAATGGCGATGGGGCAGACGACGGGAGATAGGAGAAGGCAGGAGGCGGACACTGTCAAACCGTGGGGATTCAGATTTGTCGCCGGTGTCTGCTGGTGTCAGGCTAAATCTCCACTGCGATGATGATGGTATGAGCGCCGCTCGCCGGTGCCGGTTACGCCGATTCCTCGGTTCAGATCTGGGTTTAGATTTGAAACGGGAAACAGTAGATCGATCAGGGAAGGGAAACAGATATGAAAAAAATAGGGCAGGGAACTGCAACAGTAAATATGCCGATGCCTCTGTTTGGTTTTTTTTTTTTTTTTCGTTTGTTCCTGATGTGCAGGAGAGAGAAAAAATAATAATAATAAAAAAAAATTGATGATGATCGAACGAGGCTCTTGATGTCATGTTAAATATGAAAATAGAGACAAATATGTTCTCTCAATATAAAGAGAGAGACCTTGATTTATTGTATTAATAGGGAAAAGATGTATTATAAATAAGGAAACAAATTTAATTATAATATAATTCCACTATTGTAAATGGGCAAAGTTCTATTCTAGGAATGTAACAGTTCATTCGACACGTATTGCTAACACTGGGGTCAGTCCCCAGTCGTGTCAACAACACCGGGGTCAGTCCCCATTTGAAGTTCCAAACAGAACTAACATTAATTTTTCCACGAAAATAATATAGCAACTTGCAAGTGCATAAGGTTTTCACGACCCAGCTTAGTAGCACATCCAACCCAGTGGTTCAAGACGGCGCTCGGCCAACATCAGTAGTTACGGCCCAGTGGCCAATATCAATTTTTCACGGTTTTTATCTTTAACAGTTTTAACATAATATCATGATGCATGACAGTGCAAAACCATGCATTACTCTCAGTGCCCTTCTAACATAAGGACTTACCCCGAGAGAACTCCATGGATTTTGATCTTAGCACTTGAAACATTCAAATCAGCGGTCTTTCAATCAATAATAATCAATATTCACACAACATATAAAACTGGATTTAATAACATGAGTGCCTTCGCCCAGTTTTTGCCCAACAATTTCCATACACTCCATGGGTCCATACTGCGTTAGAGGCTATAAGTTTTCAACTCCCCGACACCATTTTTAACACCTATGTTCTACACCTATATAGCATTTTCTATCTTAAATGTTCGTCAGTCCCATTTCAATCTGGTGTTAGTGGGTTTAACATACAATACAATATAGTATCAGTTCGAGTCTCCTCACCTTATTCGGTTGAGTTTTTCACAGAAAATCTGTAAGATAGAGTAAAACGTATAAATTTTCTATTTATCAGTATATACACATAACAATTTTCCAAACACCATACTAATTTCTAAAAAATATGATATGTGTAATGAGTCACCTAGGCTCTTTCTACTTTTTTATATTATGTCAGAAAGTTAGATGTCAGTCATCCAAAATATTACAATAAAATGAAAAATGTAAAGTACTCAGTATTTTCTCTTGTATTGCCTTCTGAAAGGACCATGAAGACATATTGTAAGAGGCTCAGAGGGTATAGAGACAGTAAAATAAATAAAAGTACTTAGTGCCCTATCCCCGTATTGCCTTCTAGAAAGACCATGAAGACGTATTGAAAATTTGGCCCAGAGGGTAAAGTACATGAATTTAAACACACAAGATAAGAAAATAAACACACAATAGTCAGCTAGGGTTAATCTTTTCCCCGATTTTACTTAGGTTCGAAAACTATATTTTGGACGTAAAATAATACAAATCTTGAGGGTGAAATTTAAATTTTAAGAGGAAACTTATTTTTCCCTCCATTTTTTTAAAAAAAAATCACATTTTTAAACTCCAATATTAAGCCATTCTACTCCTAACTTGCTCTGGAGTTAATAAAAATAAAAATAGGATCATTTTGATACCTAGGGTACAAAATTCCATCTAAAATTGACTAAGTTTGAGAACTCTTGAAAGAATACGAAAAAACCAGAAGGTTCGGGTGCTGCTCGAACAAAAGAAGAATAAAAGAAAAGAAGAAATGAAGAAGCAGAAGAAAACAACTGACAATAGTAAAGTTTTTTTTTTTTTTTTCCCTCCCTTCTCTTCTTCCTTAATTTATAACCATGTGGGTAGATTTTCCACCATACACGTCCCACGGCTACCTCTGTAGCTTGCAAACTAGAGGTTGATTGCTATATTATGAAGATTTTTACAATATTATATTAATTTATTCTTTTTACTATTTACATTTATGTCCTTTTTCTCATCTACGTATTTCAGGGTCTCACTAAATTGATACAATTGGTTCATTAGCTCAGGTATTAAAAACTAAGCATGATATTAAAATTTAGAGTGAAATCTATGTTAAAAACCCAGTGTTTTTGCTAAAAATCACAATTTTAACAAGATCTCCTAATTTTGAAGATTCTCTTTGAAAAGATCCAACCTTATAAGTTGATAGAGTAAATTTGTCCGATAAAAATATTCTAAAGTTTCAAAGTGTTTTGAAGTCAAAAACCACCTTTTCCAAGTGAAAGAATATTCAACGGTCCATATTTCATGGCTTAAAATAAATAGAAAAACTCACTATTTTTTAGTGTAAAGAAATAAACAACTTAGTTATAATATAGATTGAGTACTGACTCTCTCCGTGTATTTTTAGAACTTTCTCTAGCCTATCAAATTGGGTTTTACTACTTTAAAACTTAGGGGTAAAATAAATTAACGAAATTATAACGAGATTGGTATGTCATTAGGTCCAGAATTTAAAAATAATGTATAATCTAAAATTTGAAGTTCAAATTAAGTCAGATGACTGATTTTATATAGCAGTTAAGGTTTAAGCCTAAAATAATAATATTATTATTATATTCATAACTTACCCATATATCTTTGAAACTTAGTTAAAAGAGTTATCGGATTCGGATCGAATCAAACTCAGATCCATTAGAAAACTTATTTGATAATCTTCACAATTAGAGGAAAATAATTCATAATTAACAGCTAAAAATTATATAATTAATCACAATTAATTATAACTAACTCCTAAATTGGGCTGGGGTATTACAAGAGAACTGTGAAAATTCTTAAGATGGACAGATGAGGACTTTGGCACTGAGATGTATGTGACTAGGTCACTTGATTATATTGAGATGTAGTATGGGTATGTCCCTCACGTGGTGATTATATTGAGACGTGGTATGGGTGTATCTCTCACGAGATATTAATGATTGAGACGTGGTATTGGTGCGTCTCTCACATAATATTGATTATATTGAGGCGTTATATAAGTGCGTCGATATTGATAACGTTATGCCTCAGTCCGTTGAAAAAGGAAACTGTCCGATTAATAGATCATTGTGTCTCACATTTGTATAGGTAAAAGGATGAGATAAGTATATAGATTCCATGAGTAAGGCCTACAGTAGTCGTAAGATTGTGGGAGCATCGATATGAACATACGGAGACTGTGGCAATGAGATGTATATGTGACTTGGTCATTTGATATTGAGACGTGGTATGGATACGTCCCTCACGTGGTTATGATGGTTGACTGACCATTCTAGAGAGGTATTCGAGATGGTGGGGTCAGTTAGGGAGGCTTAGTCTCGTAGGGTTGCCGTCGAGGAATAGGTCCTTCACATGCTACGCGTTGGAGGGCGCTCTCATGGCTATTAGCACACTTGATGTGCGTTGATGCACAGAACTATATATTATTTTACCCCATAAGGGTGGTGCTAGTTTCGTTAGACGCGATCCGATTGCTTTTAAAGCTTAACTGAATCACCCTTGAGGTGAAGAGATGTAGGGCGAGGTAAACTTGATCACGCTTGTCGTGGGTCTCCCGCTTAGTAAGTCATGGGCTATAAGTCTTGCTAGGGGTCGTGGTATATTTATGATTTGATATTGTTGTCACAGTCACGTAGTGATTCATTCGAATGTTGTTCCTACGGATAGAAGATCTCATGGTAGATGATGTACCCCTAGATTAATTATGTCTATAGATGGATTATACCCATAGAGGGATTATATTCATGGATGGTTATTACCCATGGATAGATGATACTCACTGATAAAGTGTCACCAGGGATGGATGCGTATACCCATGGATGATGGTTCCCATGGTGGTGCTTAGATATTGGTCTTAGGGTAGACTTGTTGGTCCCATGGTAGATGTATTGATCTTATGTTAGACACGTTGGTCACATGGTAGACATGTTGGTATTATGGTAGACATGTTGGTCTCATAATAAACGTATTGGTCTTATGTTAGACATATTGTCCCGTTGTAGACGTATGGCATTATGATGAACATGTTGGTCCCACGGTAGACGTATTGGTATTATAGTGGACTTGTTGGTTCCGTAGTAGATGTATTGCTCTTATGTTAGACATGTTGGTCCTATAATAGACATATTGGTTCTACGAATATATGAGTTATTCCCATGAATGGAATATACCTAGTAATGATTATATTAATATATGGTTATTACTCATGATACTCGCTGATGGAAACTTACCAGGGATAGATGATGAATCCCATGGATGTTGTTCCCATGGTAGGCATATTGGTTTCATGCCTAAATATTGATTATATGGTGGGCATATTAACCCCATGATAGATATAGTAGTCCCATGGTAGGCGTATTGGTCTCATGATGGACGTGACGGTTCTATAGATAGATATTATTTTCCCATTGATGATTATTCCCATGGAGGGTTTTGTGACCATGGATGAGTATTGTATACCGTGGATAGATATTCCCACGGAAGGCATTGATTCCACAAAGGATTGAACCCATATTTAGAGTATTGTCCCCTAGGAGGGATGTATTTACCTTCGGGTATAGGTTCCATGGTTGACGTTTATCCCATGTGTGACATTAACCCCATGGTTGACGGTGTTCCCATGGTTGGTATAGACCCGTGATTGGCTAAACCCGTAATAGATGAGATCTATTCTATTGATGAGGCGCACAATAGGGTAATTAGAATGTCTTGATGTGACATCATGAATAGCACGGGGTTAGTGCCATGAAATAAATGAATTGAGAACTACGCAGGATTTGATCTCCATTGGATTACGAAGGTAACTTATAATTCAGTTCGATCCAGTAAGTCCTTGGATCCATAGGGATCTCGCAATACGTGTAGGTGTCACATGTTTGGACTATGAGTTGTGCATGCTTCAGAGTTGGGAAAAAAATATTATTGTTTCTCATGTGTCCTTTTTGGTCGAGCCGTGACATTCCCAATTTTACCTTTCACATGAACAGTAAAATCTGATATTTCGCATGAACTGTAAAATTTCGGCTAATCGAAGCAAATTTTTGCGAGCCGATATTACTGTTCATGCGAATTTCGGCAAGCCGATTTACTGTTCATGTGAATTTTGGCGAGCCGATTTACTGTTTATGTGAATTTCGACGAGTCCTTTACTATTCATACGAAAGGTTTGTGAGTCGATTTTACTCCTCATGCAAAGGGTAAAATCGAAAATTCACTAATCCCGTATTTGGTTACACAAAAAGCCCGTGTAAGAATTTTATGTAGAGGGCTACTCCCATACACCGTAGCTTTATGAAGCCTTTTATTAGATAGAGAGTCAATTAAAAGGTCTATTAAAAATTTAAATATCACAAGTACTGATGTATGTATCTTTAGAGCACCTCGTGTGCCCTAAGGTAATAGATATTATCTGTGGGGGTTTTACATTGGGTATCCTGCGGTTTTCCACACATAAATTCAAAAAAAAAAAAAAAACTTTTATATATGGCGTGAATACATAGTGTTGGATGGCTAGTAATCTAGTATCATTCTCTATGAGGTGAAACATCAATTGCATGGGCGGTTCAAAATATGGCCCAATATCATAATTATCATTTTAGGCCTAATCAATACAATACAGTCATATATTGCTAATATTTTGAAAATATTAGTTAAAATCGACCAATACGATATATATCGGATGTACCAAAATAATATAAGACGATATGGCCGATTTATCAACGATATATATTGGCTGATATTATTTAATATTGTTTTGTAATTTTATTTTATTTTATTTTTTAAACAAAGATATCAGTCCAAAAAAAATTTAAAAAAAAATATCAAATGAAATTTATTAGCTACATTTAATATGGATGAAATTTCCAAAATCGTTTTTCTCAAAAAAATTGGTGACTTTTCAAATTTCAAAAATGATAATAATTATCCCCAAAATCGATTTTTTCAAAAAAAAAAATTTGGGTGACTTTTAAAATTTCAAAAATGATAAGAAATTATTACCCAATTTGATGAAAAACTTATTAGCCATATTTAATATGGATTAAATTTCCACAATCATTTTAAAAAAAATTAAGTGACTTTTCAAATTTCTAAAAATGATAATAATTATTACCACATTCAATTTTTTTAAATAATTAGGTGACTTTTCAAATTTCAAAAATAATAAATTGGCACCCAATTCGATGAAAATTTTATTGCCACATTTAATGAAGATTGAATTTCCAAAATTATTTTTTCAAAAAATTAAATGACTTTTCAAATTTCAAAAATGATAATAAGATATGGGGAGCTATATAGACACCCAAGAAATCTTTTCCTACACATCCGTTTTCCAAAAGTTGATGGAAATTACTCTTTTGCCTTTCCACTTAAGAACGCCATATCCATCGAACCAAAAAATCGTTCGGAGGATGTGATCCACTGAATGTAAAAAAAAAATCGTTCGAACAAAGTGGGCTGCGAAGTGAGATTTTTAAACGAAGTCATTTTTCGACCGATTTTTACACATAAGGTATCAAAATTCATCTACTCTGAATTTTATGAACTACGGGACTGATTTTAAGTGAAAAGGGTACAATTTTGGGTTTCAAAAATCGTACCCAGAGAATTAAGATGAAAATCGTTCGGAGGAATTCAAAAATTCGTCAGAACGAAGTGGGTTGTGAGGTGGGATTTTCAAACGAAATCGTTTCTTGACCGATTTCTATAAATAAGGTATCAAAATTCATTTACTATGAATTTTATGAACTCCGAGACTAATTTTAAGTGAAAAAGGTATAGTTTTGAGTTTAAAAAATATACCCAAAGAATTAAGAAGAAGTTCCTTAATTCTTTAGGTACGATTATTGAAGAAAAAACTACACCCTTTTCACTTAAAATCAGTCTCGGAGTTCATAAAATTTAGAGTAAATGAATTTTGATATTTTGTTTGTAAATATCGGTCGATAAAAATTTTCATTTGAAAATCTCACTTCACAACCCACTTCGTTCAAACGAATTTTTTAATTCCTTCGAACGATTTTTTTCATTCGGTGGATCACATCCTCTGAACGATTTTTTGTTTCGGTGGATACAACATTTTAAGTGGAAGGGCAAAAGGGTAATTTTTATCAACTTTTGAAAAATGAATATATAGGGAAAGATTTTTTGGATATCTATATGGCTCCCATAGACAAGTATAATTGAAATAAAGTTCGATATAATCAAGTGTTTCGCCCAACCCTTTGGCTCATGTTAATTTCGAACCAAATTAGCTACCCACATTCCAGTAAGGTTAATTGTTGAGGTCTTTCCAAATCCCAAATTCAAATTTCTTTCATGATAACAAACACAACTTTTTATATGAAAGATATTTAATCATTTGACTCCTCTTTTCTTTTAAAGAACAAAGATTCTTTTCAAAGACATAAATAATGAGACTTGACTTTTCAAAGAAGAGATTTTTTAGGAGAGGCGGATATCAGATCAAATATTTACAAGAAAAAGAGGGAGATTTTTCAATAGAGGCAATATCTTATTTGTTTTTAATTAAAATAAAATTTTGAAACAAACAATACGATTGAAATATTGTATTTGCGTAACTTGACATAATGCTAGAATTCATAGTGTTTGTCAAATAACGAGAATCAGACTCAAAACATAAATTTTTCAAAAAAATGACAAACTTCTTATAGAAAATATGCGAGCAAAATTAACCTCAGAATGCACCTAGGCTAGGTGTAACTATGTAAGTAGTACGTTGTGACTGTGTGGGTAACGATGTTGTGGTATTAGTCTTGTTAGGTTAATAGTTTAGAGATACCTTCGTTATTAAAAAAAAAAAAAAAAAAGATAAATTGAGGTCCAATTGTACAATATTAAACATGATCAAATGGATCATTCTGCAGTAGATGATGATGATAATAATAATAATAATAAAATAATAAGGAATATAAATATAGTCATTTTATGATACCATGGTAAGCATCGATTTCAAATTTTGAGTGTGGTTAAGCATGTGGCCAAGTGAGCCCCATTTGCTTGGACTTTTAAACTTTGAAGAGGTGAGGTTAGGAGGAAAATTGGGAAATGTTGATTGGGCATTGGAAGCTTAAATTGGATCTTATGAAGAAAAATTTGGAATATTTAGTCCAACAGACCATCTTCCCGTTCACAACACATTTTTTCAATGTCTCTGATGGCGAAATGTCGTGGAGAATCCAATGAAGGAAACAATAGTCTCTGATGATATTATTATCAAATTTTATTTATATCATCTTTTCTCTTATTTCATGAAACATGACATACTTCAATACCATGCGAAACCAATATTGTATTAGTATTGAACTGTCAGAACGTGACCGTATCTATAATAAAAATTTCCATATGAAAAAAAAAAATAGAGAAATAACACCAGAGAAAAGAAAAATTAAAAATATATTCCAAACATATATTGGTTAAAAGAAGACTTTTTCATAGAGTATCAAACTGTTGAAAATAAAATTTTCTTTACAAACAAAGTATATCTAAAAACATTGAAAAATGTCTAAAATTTTAAAGTATGAAAAACATATTAGCAAACATCCGTTATAGAATAAGAATTCCAAAAAGTTAAATATAATACAAAATGGACAAATTTAAAATAAGATTGGAACGGAAAATAAAATACCTTTTAGTATGATGCATATCGCTCAAGTTTAAGCGATACATATCATATCAGCATTTTATAAGCCAATGGTTGAAAAAAAAAGTTCTTAAGAGTCCTTTAAGAATAATTTTTTTTGGGTGGGCTACTGTAAGGAGTGATTTTATCCTAAATACTTGGCCCTATCAATTCGTGTATATAACATTTATTTGTAGCAATATCTCTACCACAATAAAGGTAAGAAATACGGGTTTAAAATTCAGTATCGGCCGATATGTTTTTCTTTTCTCCTTTTTTTTTTTTTACAAAAAAAAAACTGATATCGGCTGAGATTTGAACCCCTGATAAGAAAGGTATCTTATCGTCCTTACATATACTAAATGATAGGTATCCTTCATGTCAATTTTGTTTTGCTATTCAATTTTCCAAAACATTAAATAAAAATTAATTACACAAGATATTCATGCCTCTTAGAGCATCAAACAGAACCTTTAGAATATATGCAAACCTTTTTATCCACAAATACTAAGTAAAACTAAATATCGAGAGTGAGTTGAAAGTGATTCTTAATCGTCAAGTCAAATTACACAACTTAAAAATAAATATGATGAGCTAAAAGTGAAACAATTTTTAACTTCACACTCAACTATTAGCGACTTGATTTTAGAAGTCAAAATCACCATTCTTATTTTGACTATTAAAATCAACTAATTAAAAATTAATTTTAAGACTAAAATTTGGTCTATTGTAAATCGTGAAGTCTATTTTAATGCAGACAATTGCCTTTTTATTAACACAAATGAAAATTAAAAGCAAATGGATAAATAGAATAGTATAGAAAGAAAGATTTCTTCAAATAAATAACTACTTAGCTCTTTTCTTTCATTTTTAGCTTCACTCTATCTTTCTTCTCTCATTTCTACCCTTCTGTCTTCTTTAGTTGGAAAATCAAGATTGAATCAATGAGAACGCTTCAATTTGATAATTTGGATCAACTATTTTTATAGCTTCGATTTTTTTTTCCAAAATAATTTCTTTACAAGTTGTTTGCCTCTTTTATTTAAAAAATATAAAAGAAATTGCTTTGTAATTAAAAAAAACATATGTCAACAAATACTTTTGGAAAAGAACAATGTGCAACTCATATAACGTTTTACATAATAATTTTCTCCTAAGACAGATCTATGCATGGGTCAGATGTTTTGATGAATCATATTGAAAGTGAGTTTTATTTAATAATAAAATTTTATATAAATAAAAAATTTAGTGTAGCAATTTACATACTATAAAAGGTAAAATCTATTAAACTATGTTGTGGCTCTTGAACTGTTAACATCAGAATAAAACTATTAACTAGAAATTATTATCTATTATAATTAATTTAACAATAAAATACATGAAATGACAATTATAGAAGATTAAATCTAAATTGTAATGAATGAAACTCAAAGTGAATGGATGTCAAACAAGACTTTTGTGACAAAACATAAAAAATAACCAGCCTTTGCAATAGATAACGTTCTTAAGATGATCTCAATCCCAACCTTAAATGGGTGACACCGATGGAATTATTTATGAAGTGAAAAGATTGATTTTTTTAACATGACGAGGCTAATTACATGGGTAAGTCAATGAAAAATAATTTCATAAAGAATAACTTAGAAAAGTTGAATATAAATTGAATTCAAAAAATGAATATTTTCTTAAAAAATGGATGGTTTTAAACCAATCAGCTTGCATTCAAACCGAGTTGGTGGATTTTTTTTTCTTGGTTTTCATTTCCGATTGATCGCAGCCTATTCAGATAAGTATGACACTAGCCCAAGATGGTTGGCAACATCATCTCTTCAATTGACCATGTCACATGCTCAGATTCCCCTCCTTTTTCCAATCTGAAAGTTGAATGGTCAATCAACCACCATATGTCCTAATGAAAGCAAATTCTACAGTACGTGTCTCCCTGCATGGACAACAATGTCATATCCACCGAAGGATCCAATGGAACTAGTACTACGACAATAATTTTTTCTGCTCATCCATCATTCTCACCTTTGACAACAACAGCCCAATCACAAAATGTTTCTTTTTTTTTTTCTTTTCTTTAGAGAGGGAGGGAGATATGAGATGAGATTAAATGTTACAAACTTACAGTAGAGCACATGTTTTTGAACTATCTATGAGCATTGCTGGCACCAGGCCGGTACTCTCCAATTCCAAGCAGGTCCTGCACTTTTCAAACTTGTCGTTAACCATAAAGAGAAGGCATGGACTACTGTCAAGGAAAGGACAATGAGTTGAGTAATATCAGACATAATCATGCCCCTCTATAGGTTAGGCACTCTAAATGATTTACACCCAAAAGTCTAACTTCGACTCTTGAGTCTCAAGGAATGTATTATGAGAAAACCAAAAAGTGAATATAGGTGGAGAGGAAATTTTTTATTTAAAAATGAATATAAATCATCATGATTATTGTCAAACACTTGATAAGGGTTGCGCATGTTACCCTAGCTTAAGGTAATAGAAATAATAATTTTGACATATGGCACGAAATGGGTCTATCAAGTCATTTAAAATTGTAAAGTATTTCAAAGAAAAAATTAAGATCAAAAGTGATTGCAAATCATTTATCTCACCATTGATTTTACTTATCTAAATCTGATGGCTAACAATAATTTTTTTTACTTGGTAATGTTACATTAAAAATAAAATATAAAATAAATGATTAACTTGTTTGATAATCAATACATGATATATCCTCAAATGGTCAGACTCAAGATGTTTTCAATCCTTGTCTTACAGTTACATTGAAGTTAGAAAAGAGTAAACAAGAAACCGTTAAAACAGTAAGCACCCATTTTAATGGAAGCGGCCCGTTCCAATAGAATGGGCCAAAACAGGTTAACTTGATCAAGTTGAGAGAGTTGAATTCCTTTTTTGAGAAACTATTTTGTTCATGTAACAGGAAAAAAATAGATTTGAGAACTGAGCTAAAAATATTTTATTATCAAATTGTTTATTTCTTACAGTACATGCAAAGCATACATTTTTTTCAAAACTTTTTTGGTTTTACAACTCAGACGAACGCCATGTGTAAATGCCTGCTAATCTTCAGGAAATCATATCACACTTCCATAAGAGCACAGTAGTCAGGAAAACATACAATCAAGGGGCAAAGAGTTTTGGAGCCTAAAGCTAATGGTACATGTATTGGTTGCTTTGAAAAATATGTCTATATTCATTATTTTGTCTTCGTTGTAATATTAAGAAAATACAATATTATTTACCCGAAGCACCAAAGTGTATAAAAAATGTAGCTTTTAAAAATATTAAATATCAATAATGCATATATTATATGTTTAATCAAGTTTTTTTTTAGCAATAACAAGATGAATTATTTATTAATTGAAAAAGATATTACAAATACATGGGGGTAAGAGGCTTAACTCAAAATAGAAAAGAACAAAAACAAACATATAGTCATGAAATCCACAACAAAATACAATCATAACTCAACCCCCTCCTGAAGGTTACGAATAGAAACCGCCCCAAGCGCTGAGTGTAACCATGCTTTGCAAAGAAATTTGCAACCCGTTTGGCTAATTGCTTAATCTGGACAAAGAGATATCATGACCTGAGCATAACTCCTTAATCTCCCTGACTACTATGATCAATTTCCAAGGAGGCTTTTCTTCCCCTGTGCTCATTTGGTCACATTTGCCGAATCCCCCTCTATGATTATTTTACCTGGCCCACTGGAGGTCTATAAGGTCAAAGCTCTCTTAACAAATAAGAGTTCGGCCTAACTAGAATCTCTCACAACCACCGATTCTGAGAAGACTATGAACAAAGTGCCACACGAGTTACGTAAAACCCCTCCAATCCCAGTCGACCCTAGTTTACCTCTAGCTACCCTGTTCACGTTGAAGTTAAAGGTACCTAGTGGTGGTAGGGTCCAAATCTCATGAATTTGGGTTCTTCTAGGTTTGCCCATTAAAGTCCTCAAAGGATAAAAGACACGCACACAATCTCCGTTTTTTACTTTGGAAATATCTCTCCTCCAAGGCTTTATTTTCAAATATCCTAGAGTTTCTCTCCTTCCAAATGGACCAAAGGATTGCCCCTAGAATTGTGTTCAAAGCTTTATTTTCGATCCTAGACCCAATGTTACCCAACTTCCCACCATTCCCCCACATGATTTATCTAGTACCTGAGGTACCCCTATCATGTCTGCAAAAGTATTCCAAAGTTTCCCCAACACTACACATTGCACAAATAAATGATCAACATCCTCCTAGTCTCCTCACCACACACAATGAAGTTCGTCTCCTGAATTCAAGACACCTCTCCTGAATAGCACCATCCTAGATAGGATCTTGCCTTTTAAAGCACACCTTGGGGGAGGTGAGCCCACCCAATCAGAGGAGGGATCATGCTTAGTACTAGGGTTAATTTGGGCTAAACTAACTTCAACCTTCACAGACAATTCCCTTGACAAGAATCTCGTCCAAATCTTCTCATATTCCACCTCTCTGGCAATATGAACCTCCCCTAATATCATTATTAGCTCATCCAGACTTTTTTGCTCCAAAACTCTCAGGGGCTTTCTGAAGTGAGCATTCCAAACAGTGGGTACCCTTATCTATATTGTAATGACCCTAGCTTGTATATTCATGGCAATCCTATAGAGTCTAGGGTACAAATCCTTTAGAGGTCACTCCCCTATCCAAAGGTCCGTCCACAATTGTGTCCTATCCCCCCTTCCCACTAGTGTCCTGAGTTTCTCTCTAGAAATGCTCCATACTCTACTTTTTCCCCAGCCAATTCTCCGCCATGCCTTTAACACAAGGGATCCATACTTTCAACATTTTCCCTAGATCCCAACCTCTTGAGGCCTCTATCTCATACCTTGCTATTAAAATTCTATGCCAAAAAGCTTCCTTTTCTGTACCCAACCTCCAACTCCATTTTCGCAATAAAGTCTGGTTCCTAGTCTCAAGGGAAACTATTCCTAATCTGCCATTGGATTTAGGTTTGGTTACTGTCGACCAAGCGACCAGGTGAATGTTTAATCAAGTTTCTAGTTAAGTATTATTGACAAATAATGGAAAAAAACAAGAATATTTTATAGTTCTTACCGAAAAGGGTTTATAATAGGAAAATTTTTGAAAATAATAAAGCCTAATTAAAGTCAGCAGACTAACACAACTAAGACGTGCTTGTATCCACTATGCATAAAAGCTTATTGCACTTTGATAACCAGGAACTACAAAGCAAATGTTTGAAGATACAATGAATGATATATGTGTCAAAGAGTTTGACACAAATGCTTGAAAAATTTTAAAGACTGATTAAGGACGGACTTACTTGGCATGCTTTATTTTTAGCTCTGGTTTCTGCTGTGCTGGGAATATCATGGTTTGGTTTATTAAACCTTTTCTCACGACGTTCACATGAGCCCCATCCATCTGAGAACCTACCACCTCTGATAGAAAAACAACAGAATATAGTTATTAAAAATAAAAGAAAAGATGTCACCGCAATTGGCAAATTAGTTATTGAGAAGTTAATTGCAAGAACCCAATTACATACTGCATGTATGCCCGAACCACAAATTCTGCCCGTAGAACATTCCGGTTATCGTCATATTCAATAGATTTGTCTTTTATTTCAAAGGAGAGGTTGAAGAAAAATGATATCTTCCTCCATCCTGATGAAGTAAATTAAACAAACACAATGAAAAAAATCTAAATGAATGTAAAGAGAGAACGTAACCAAAATGTTTAAAAGTATACCAGATTTCTTGATAAATGGATTTCCATGGATCATGGTATAGTCAGTTTTCTCCAGAATCTGCCCGTGAAGTCGAGAATTCAGGAGAAAAAAAATCATTGTCTTGGAAGAGACTGGTTTCTCAAATAAAGAAAAAAGACCAAAAATAGGGGAACATCGTGAATTATGCATGCCAAAAAATGCCCTGTAAATCAATTAACTTAAGGATATTAATTGATGAAATTGGTAGAATAAATTCAGTGTTTCCCAAATATTATCTACAATTTTCAACTGAACAAGTTTCAATGTCTGTCTCATAAGTTTAGCATCACAAAGTTGGCGTATGATATAATTAGAAAACACCAAGATATTGTTAAGTTCTTAATCTCAGAATACCCAAGAATAAACTACATCAGTGCATGCAATAAATAAATTGTTTGGAAATAATGAAAAACAAATCATTTAAGATGAAGGAAAATGAAGTCACCAAATGTCAGTTTGTCGAGAAACTTTCACAAAAAATCCCAAATAAAATATCAAAAAGCTACTAAATAAATCATAATCATCTTTTTGCCCACTCCATCTATTTGAGTCCACTCTGTAAGATGTATATTTCCACTCAACCCTATAGCCAACCCTATAGCAATGTTCTTTGCTGCTTGACAATCTAACATTTTCTTCTTTTCTTTCACTTTTGAAAGGTCAATGTAAAGTTTTCTTTTCTAAATTCTAATTCTAGTATCCACATTCTCCTAATGCACAAAATGTAAAGCTGATTCAGGGTTGGAATTAAAGCACTTTCAAAAAAGTAGCATTCAAATTGCACGTTTCACCATTTCAATCAATGGTCATATGTCATAAATGAAACAAAAGAGTTCATTTTCCATTCCATAAATTTAAACATGAAATTTCTGTTTTCATAATTGAATGTGGTTTCTTTCATTGATGATGAGATATTAACTTGTGAAAAAGAGAAAAGAAAAAAGAGGAATTGGGACGAGTTCCAAGAGCCATGGTCCATAAAGAAAAGCAATAGAAAGAGTCTCCAAGTCACCAAGTTACATAGCTCAGTAACCTTACAAGTTGAGTCCCTATTTCGGATTTCTAGACCATGATAACCTGGCAAAGTCTAACCCAACCCGATCTATTTAATAGTTGACCCGTACCACCCTGATCTGTTTATAACTGGTTAAACCCAACTAGAACATAAAATAAATAGGTAGACCCGACTAACCAAATTATTGTCACATCTATATGCAACACATGCAACTATATGAGGTCCACACCCATTTAGGGCTAGTCTTAATATGTCTCGCTAAAAAAGTCTCCTTAGCCACATAAATGGGTAAACATCACCCAAACCCAAATTAAACATAAATCAGCTTAACCTGTTTAGCAAGACCCAAACCGAACCTGACAGAACCCATTGCCAGGTCTAAAATGATGATATTCAGAGGACCCTCTTGCACGACAAGACCAATGAAATGAGAAAAGATGCAAGGAGAAAGCCATCGCTCTGTTGAAGCCTTTGGACTGATAGGACCTGCATATGTAAACTCAACCTGCCTAAGCCAACTATGCCAATCATAACTACCATAACTACCAGGTAAGGATTGCCTATCCATCATCCATCCAATCAAGTATTACATATCCTAACAATAGTATCTACCCTGTCTCATCCACCTGCAGATCATTTTTCACTTGGTACTAGCATGATCTCATCCCAGAATCTGATGTCTCCTTTAAGGACTTGGAATTTAAAGTGCTCAACAGCCCAATGAATGTATGGCATTCATCTTTCAAAAACCATGTCTTCAACCACAATGAGATCACAACATTGACTACACTTCTCTAAAAACATTAAAAAATATTGAGTACAAAGAAAACTGAAATATATAATAATATGATAGAATTCTCAACATTTACTTCATTCTGTTATCTCTAATGGTAATGTGATAATAAATTAGCGGTTGCAATATTTAGCACCTTCCAACTGTGTTATGGGCTCCTGTCAGTAGATGCTAAAATATATAGCTACACATTTTCATTCAAGAGGATAATATACATATTGCGACCAAAACATTGAGAGGCATGACCGACATGCTACTCTAAGCTAGTCTACGCAACTCCAAAAACCACGTGCACATGAGATACTTGAGTAGACTCTATAAAACCAAGGACTAAAACAGGGCCAACTCAATTTGAGAATTTTGATTCCTTGATGAGGGTATTGACACTAGCAAGAGGCATGATCCTTCATTCATACATTTGGGGTGTGAGAATCTTGCCAGTAACACAAGTGATACGCTTATCACTTGAACAATTGAATTTATTCCTAAGTTACCCCAACCACCAGATATAAGATCACGGGAAGTTTCTATAACCACTGGGTACAGCTTCCATGTTTTTTCGCTTCTTATGTAACATAAACAATCAACAAGACCTACACATATAAGGAGCACAATGGGCAACGGTTGCATAAATCACATGGTAAAATTCCTTCAGATTATAGGCATCTCTCTCAAATGAACAGTGTCAAGATCTACACTGAACAGCAAACTATAGCCACAAGAAACTGACAATAATTCCAAAAATAATAATAAGAAAGCTGTTTCACTTCCAATCTTGTATCTACAAGGGCAAAATTATAGTAAAGAAAGTAGATGGCATCTAGTTTGTTTGAATTTCTCATTCAATATTAAGAAGACCCAGCTGCATCTGGACGTCATAAATGGATGAGTTACAAATTATATGGTATACCACTAACAAATCAACTTCTCTTCACAAAGGTCTAAAGCCACGAGTGGAAGTCTTGAAAACAACATAAAGAGCAAATTATAGACAAACAGGAAGAAATAATATCCATAAAAATTATGTAGCCTTATAAGTATGTATGTTGACAAAAACATAAGATAAAAGAATAGATGGGTAGAAGACATATTAAATATTGAAAAATCGAAAACATAGGTGATAGGATATAGTTTGGTAGCTCTCCACTTTCCAGTGCCAAAGTGTGCTCAATCTCAGACCTGACAATTGGTCTAAAATATTTGGACAAGAACTAGACAGTTATAGGATCTGGGTTTACTTGACCCATCCCTCTAAAAGATCTTAAGCCACGTTTCCATGAATGAATGAGTAACTACAAATAGCCACCATGACAAAGACATTAAAAATATATTTTGGCTAAAATAGAACGAGCAAAATCTTTTTAAGAAAATGATAGGACCAATTTAGAGAGATACAAAGTTTAAGTTTGCAGTGAGAGAGATTAAGCAACATGCAAGAGGCTTCAGGTGCTTTGTTTCCATTCCAACATTGGAAAATGAATAATTTGATGTTTAGTGAAATCTGGTGGTAGCCTGAAGATCCTTTATATCAAGAATGACCTGATTCAGCAATAACAATTTCATTGTCTCTGCAGACATCTTACGTCATCTTTGACCTTTGTGGCAAAACTTTCATGTACATTTCTATTTGGTCTCTCCGTTCCAAGTTATATTGTTTTTGAACTAGTAAAGGATAATCACCCACAGAGTTATATTTCTTGTTCATTATTAATAAGTGCTCATTGTTAGAACTATAAGGTTGCAGGTTTAAGTCGTGTGAGCATCAAAGAGGCAATCAGACTAAAGAAATATTTGACAAATCCAACAATAAGTTCTGACCTCAAATAAATGGCAATCATAATAATGTTTATGATGAATTTTATATTTCTTGCTAATAGTGAAAGAAAAAGCTTTACGTTCTGAAGCACATATAATTCATGATCAACATCTGTAAACCCAGGCCAGACCATAATCTGTCTGCCTAGGTGGCAGGTCCCATCAGCAGGTGAAGATGGGCTTGCCCGTTGGAGATTTAAGAAGTATAAAAAGATGGAGTTTGGTTTTTCAAAATGGTGAGTTTTGGCAATCCACACATGGATTTCATATGGAGTTGTAATCTGTACCATGCCAAAGCCATTTAAAAAGGTGGATCTCACAATGTAGATGGCATGGCCCATAAGTCAAGGTGGACCAATCATCAGGTGGGCTACACTGCAATTTTGATGCACAAAGATTTTCTCTAATCAACTATCTTTCCCATAATGTATGACCCACCTGATGAGTGAACACCTATAATTTTAGCCAGGTCAATTTAACATTAGGGCACATTCTGTTTTAATTCTTCAATAACTAGGTTGCAAACTTTGGATGGCTATGATATGCAACAAGTATGCCATATGAGCCCGTGTGGTTGGCAGCCACCTTGAATTGATTATAGGCATGAGAAGTGTTCTCATCCACTCTATCATACATTTGATATGCAAGTGTCTTAAAAAACAATAAAACGCTTAAACATTCAATAATTCACTTTTAAGTCTAAATTTCTCATTCTTAAAACTTTTTCATGACATCTGCTTAAAGCAGTTTGATGTGATGGTTCTACCAGATGTAAGAAAAATGCTTTGAATGAGTGGATGACAGAGTATCAACAATTCAATGAAAGAAATGGGGAAAAATCCAATGGAATATGAGTAAATGGTCCAAATCATCAAAATCATCAATCAATCAACACTAATCAGTTTTCATTCAAAAGGCAGACAGACATGATTCAAACTTTCCAAATGCAACCAAAACCAACAAATATCATTTTAAAACCAAGAACCAAAGTAAAAACATAAACAAGAACTCATCCTTACCGCCATGGCAGCATTTTGGTACTGCTTGAACAATGATACCGACGGAAAACGCCCAGACAAGCTGTGCCCCATCGCCTGTCTCTCATCGCTCTGCCGGAGACCATTGGGAGATGTTTCGATCACAGGGCTGGTGTGCTGCATTGAGAATCTTCCAGAACCCGGTAATGACAAATAAGCTGGAGGCGGGGTTGGTGGCGTCTGCTGCTGATGCTTGAAGACAATAATCCGTCCGTCATCTCCAAATCCAGGATCCATCCTCGCAATTTTCTGTGGTCTCCGATATGTAGATTGCTCTTGAAGGACTTCGCCGTCCGGAGAAGCGATCGCATCGTCATCTACAGAATACTTGGGGATAGGGACGGAATTCTGGAGAAAGGATTTCTTGGAAGAAAGGGACTTTCGAGATCGGGAGATGGAATGGGAGGCAGCGGCGGAGTCGATGACGGCCCACAGCTCGGCGTCATCGAGATCTTTATCGTCAACGGCGGAGAAAGGGATGGAAGAAGCAGAAGAAGAGGCCATGTACGGAACTAGGGTTTAAGAAAGAGGGTCAGAGAAGACAAGAGGAAGAAGAAAGAATCTTTCCCGCCCTTGAATTTGAATTTAAATGGGAATAATGGGAAAGGACAGAGAAATAAGAGTTATTACAAGATCGTCGAGTTGGGGCGGGATGTCCTAAATCAAAATCTCTCTGTATTTAATCTAAATTTTTAAAGCATCTTATAATAAAATTAAAATTAATTATTAATCAATAGATCTAAATATATTAAAATTTATCATTATTTCATTATTAATTTTAACTTTCTAAATGTAATGACTAAAATATTGTTTGATCTAACATTTAATTTTATGATAAGGTAGAACTCTAGATGTAATAAGATAAAGCCCATTTATTCAAACAATATTATATATTAAAAAATAATTTTAGAACATCAAGTAATTTGCTCAAATAATATAATTTTGTCCTTTTTGCATTTACTAGTTGGGGTCATCATCTTTTAGTCAATATAAGGGCAGATTAGAGAGACTAATAAGAAGAATACATAATTTATTATTGAATAAGCTACACATGATTTAGATTAGATGAGATTGAATAAAAGAATGGCTTGGCATTTAGACACCTCCGATTTTTGTTAGCAGACACCACATTTCCATTTTCGAGTGGAAATTACGTTTCTGCCCTTCCGCGTGAAATCAACCAATCGAACCTGCAACGCATTTTCGCTTCGATCGATCGATCTGAGGTGTGTAGAATCATGCGATTGATCTATGGAATCGTGCGATTGGTCCCATGATTTCTCCTCTTGAGTAAATCGTGCGATTGATCCCAGTTTATTAAAAGGACTAATGTGTAGAATCGTGCGATCCATGGGATCGTGCGATTGATCGTGCCAAGACTCACCCACTTCAACCGTCGAGAGAGAGGACGCTCGCAGCTTCCCTCTTTGGCGTTGCAGACGAGAGAATCATGAAACTACGCAAGGATCCCACCATTCACAATTGCTTGTGATTTTGGTAGAAAAATAGAGGCGGAATTTGAAAAGAAAAAAAAAAGATGAAGAAGAGAAGGTCTGAAAGGAAAGGCAGACAGACAGAATAGAGAGACAGAGATTGCAAGGTGGTGGTGGTGGTGGCGTTCTTGTTTTTTCTTTTCTTTCATCTATCCGGCACACGGCCAGGAATACGTTCTCAAAGGATCGGAGCTTCTAGAAGCTTTTCCGAGATCCAGAGCTCAAGAACGGTTTCTTCTGGAAAATCACTGGAAATCGCGAAATCGATAGAAAGTCCGGCGAAATTTCCAGCTCTGAGGGGGAGAAATATGTCATGGAGTGCGCTCGAAACTCTAGAATCATTGATGAAAGCAGAGGGTCGTGTGATCAACAGCGGGATTTGGGCCGAGGAAGGGGAGATCTGCGAGGCTAGAGATCGGACGGCTGCTAATAATCATCATGGCGGGAAGATTAGGCCTTCAATGGTTCTGATGCAGCTGATTTCCTATATTCGATTTCTGTGAGAGAGCATGGAATCAATGCCAGAGGGGGCGGAAGTGTGTGAGTTGCATCGGCAAACGAATTCAAGAATCGAAGCGGGTGAGCCTTGGCACGATCAATCGCACGATCCCATGGATCAATTGCACGATTCTACACGTCTCAGATCAATCGATCGAAGCGAAAATGCGTTGCAGGTTCGATCAGTCGATTTCACGAGGAAGGGCAGAAACGTAATTTTCACTCAGAAATGGAAATGCGGTGTCTGCTAACAGAAATCGGGGTGTCTAAATGCCGAGCCTAAAAGAATTTGTTGATGATTTTATTCAAAGGAAACTCTTCAATCTAATCATTATAATTTTATGAAATGAATTATAAAAAATTAATAACTGAAACTAATTTGTTCAACTTTTAACTCATTTATTAAATGTTTGACCTAACTCAACTCCCACCTAATGCAAACCAGTTATTATATTAATTGACCCAACTAAAAGTTGTTAATTTGTTAAATTGGTTGGCCAATTTCAAATTATTCTAAATGGGTTATTGTTTCAGCTATCTCATTTATTAAATAATTTAACCTAACTCAAATTTGTCCTATTTAGTCCATTTATTAAATAGTGGACCAATCAATTCCAACCAATTTATTAAATAAATTCCAACCAAGTTCTATTGGGAGCTAGAACAACACAATTGACCATAGAGGAGGAGGCAAGAGGGGGGGGGAGGGTTAATAGGTCAATCTAAAATCGTTGGTTCTTTATAAAATTACTTCATTGATTTGTTTAAGTTCAGCGGATATAACAATCAAGTGACTGTGTGTTAGGAAATGTGATTAAACAATCAACACAAGAAAATAGCTCTAACACCACAAACATAAGGAAACAAGATATATAGTGGTTCAGTTCGCCAACCTACATCCACTGTTAGGACTCGCTCAACCTTGAGTTATCACCAAATTCACTAAGTGGGGACTTACACCCTCACAATTAGAGTAAGAATTCTACATCACTCAATCAGCTATAAATTTCACACACCACTGTAGAATAGGAATTCCAGCTATCCAATTGGTTGGAAATTCCACCCACTACTCTGCTAGAGACGACGCTCTAAAGCTTTTTACAGTGGTTCCAGAGCCAATCCTCCTTATTTCACTTTCGGGACAAAAGTTTTAAAAACAAAATTAAAACCAAGAAGCACTTACCTTTGAAGCTCTTTCTCGCTGATGTGTTGTAATGCCCCGACCCGAAAGTGGGCTTAGAACGTCACTGATTTTTTTTTTTAAACTAATCTCAGGATTCTAACTAGGCCAGATCAAAGGTTAAGCCCAAAACAAAAGCCACATGAGCCCAACAGGTGGACTCAAACATATGCCATAAGCCTACCCACAATAATCACATATCACAAAAAAATACATATTTCCATCTACGAAAGATTATTAAATCATAACTAGAGTAGCTACGGAACACATTGCGGTTTAATACATCACATCAACACAAACTAAGTACTACACACAATACTTTACAAAAATATATGGTTCAAGAAACCAAAAGACAAAAATAGCGGAATTCCTCTCAGTGGGAATCCCGAGGCAACGCAGTAGCTTATCTATCCTAAGCTTCATACGGAGGGTTCTCCTCATCGGGCACATCTCTTGAAATGTGAGTGGTGTGAGCTAACTAGCCCAGTAAAGGAAATATAACAATGCAGTCTAATGAAAAATCAGGTTAGTTAAATAATCAACATTTGTAATATGACATCTCATGCTTATTAATAAAAATCTCAACATCATTCCATCACTGCTGTCATCCATCGTAACACCTACATACTACGCTGAGACCATTGCATTAAGTCCCGACACGGTCAAAATACATCCTTACAAGTACATTTTCGACCCTCACATGACCGGTACTGACACTCCCCAAGTCAGCAACTGTCGACACCCCTAGTCCAGTAGACGTAAACCAACACACACATGGCTGATAATGGTTCAAAAGTCAAGACGTGGAAGCAGTATTACATAACTCATAATCAACATCATCATATATAATCATCATAAGCACTTCTTACAATAGTGCATCATGTCTAGGCACATGGGTGGGTTCATCAACTAAAACCACTCATTGCTCAATATCCATCTTATTAAACCTGATTTACACCTACTGCAAAGTTAAGTCCCCTCACCGAAATTGTGTAATCTTGAAGTCTCTGTCAACATGCAAACAAGTGTGCAATCAATAATTGGTCAACATCCATAACATACAAAGAAATACATACTCGTAGTATTTCAAAACCATACTGTTTTTTTCTAAAAATCTCCAGGGTAAATGGAACTGAGTCTCCTACTTGGTTTTTAACCATTTTAAATTACAATAATCCACAATATAATAATAAATAGATGCTCTGACCAATTCTCATATTGTCTTCTGGGGAAGAACAGATTGACGTATTAAGTTAGGTTTAGATGTACAAGGGGCTCAGGCCACTTCTCATATTGTCTTCTAGGTATGACCAGATTGGCTTATTGAGTTAGGCCTAGAGGTTACTCAGTGCCCGACAGATATAGCTTCAGCCTGCAAGTGAAGTCACTCAGTGCCCGACAGATAGTGTCGGCCTAGAAGTGAATACAATAAGTAATGCACTATAGTAATAAGAGAAGAAGGGGTTAGTACAATTTTATTTATCAAAGGGGGTATAAACATCACATGAAAACCTAGGATCTAACACATGCACCTCAAATCAAACCAAGATTCAACATTCAAAAACTGGGTTCGTCGGAACCAGGTACTATGGCTTCGGACCGTCCGAGCCACGGCCTAAACCGGTCCACAGAGCCTCGGAACAAGGCTCTGCCCTTCGGAACTTCCGAGAGTGTTTCCGAACGAAAAACAAAAAACAATGAGTCTGGTGTGCCTCGAAACTTGCCGAGGGTAGCTCGGAACTTCCAAAGGAGTTCGGTCTTTCCGAATAGGCTCGGAACGTCTTGGCAGCATAGGCGGGAAACGGTTAGCCTCTGGACACTTCGAAACCCCGAACTGAAGTTCGGAACTTCCAGAGGTCTGACCTCGGAACTTCCGAAACCCAACTCTCGGAACTTCAGAGAGTCGTCTTCCTCCTCTGTCTGCAACAGCAAACAGTGACACCGAGCGGTAGAATGAAATACGAATCTAGAAACAGTGGGTTTTCTGGATTCGATTTTCACATCCAACCGGTCAGATGGACTCCTCAGTGAGTCCTCTTACCATAGGGAATAGTTGGAAGCTTTAACATTGATTAAGCCATCGAATTTAAACACCAAGACCAAATTGACACAAGAATATCCATGTTTTTCTTTAAACTTGAAATCGATGTTACACACTCAAAACTCAGTTAAATTTATTTTTTTCTTGATTCTAAACCAGTTAAAATTTGAAAAGGAACACAGTGGTTATCTTTACTTCAGTTCCTAGGTTGAAAATCCAAACTTTTGAAAATCTTCCCTTCAAGGTTACGGTCAATCGAAATTTGAAAAACAGAGACAGAGGGAGAAAGTGATCCGTCTGGTTCTCAGATGGATTCACTGGAGAGGGAGGTAAAACCAGCTGGGGGAAGCTGAGTTTTATAGAGGTATCTAGGCAATGGGTGGAGGCCATGACGGCGCTGCATGCAGCGGCTGGCCATCGCCCGACACAGTAACGGTCAGTAAACACTGTTGTTTGCAGATAAGTCCCTCCTGCTTAGTTTTGGTTTTTGCAAATGGGTTCAGTTTTGATAAAAATCAGTTTTTAACTAAAATATAGTTTAAAAACCCTAATTAATTTAATCCAACTTGACAGATAAGTTGGGTTTTAAAAACTCTAATCACTATAAAAATTTGGAGATTTAATTTTCACTAAAAACCATAGATCTAAACAAAAATCATAATTTGACACTATTTACTTAATTTAATTTGTGTTAAATAAAATGAATTAAAATCTTCATTTTAGGGGATTGAAGAAATAAATTAGACTATACTAAAATGGTCTAAAATAAAATGCTTGTCTCAAAATTTTTTTATTTCTGAAATCATTTAAAAATATTTATTTCCCCTTCTCAAGGTCTTTTCGGGCAGTTTTAAATATCATTTTTTGAAAATAATTGAAAATCGCATTCAAAAATCAAAATCTTTGATTAAGGAAAACTCATACCAATCAAAACAATCAGGCAATGGCATAAATAATAAAATAATATCGAAGAATAGAAAATTACCATTTTGCCCTTCCAACTAGACAAGCTGGATCACTGAGCTTTTGCTCTAATTGGGCCGAACCTGGGCTTTTCTCAAAGCCGTAACCCTAATATTCTAGATTAATCGGTTAAGGTGTGATTTATCATACGGATTACGCCTAATTTGGGTCAGAGTATTACATATGTGCTTTTTAAAGATCCCACACAATGTCTGTTGATGCTCCTCCTTGTAGCCGTCGTAGGGCAATCACAATCTCAGGGTGGCAAGGAAACTGGTTTTACCAAAGGTTTCCTAGTTTATCTCTTTTCTTTCATCATCTCTTTCTCACTTTCAACTCAATCAATAGATTGGTTGTTTATGATTTTACTTTCCTCCTCTCTTTCTCACTTCCAAACTCAATTAATAGATTGGTTGTTTATGACTCTCAGTACAAGAGTGTTGATCGTTCCTTAGAGTGTATCGCTCTTCTCAGCTCAATGAAGATAGTAAAACGATCACACAACACTCATATTTATAGAGGAGTTTGAACAGTTTTTCTGACTGTCCACTACCGACAGGTCGGTGGCACCGATAGGTCGGTGTTCATATTTATTACTGTTCAACCACCCGACCGTTGCGCATTAAATGCACTCCCAATAGCCTTATTACTTCCCGGTAGACAGTTATGGCACCGAGAGGTCGATCCATACGAGTGTCTAGATCTGGGGCAACACCATGCTGACAGTAGTTTCAAGTCAGAAACCTGTGATACCCAGAACAACCTGTTGCCCTTTACCGAGAGGCCGGTCTTGGTACTCTCGATCGGTCTTGTTACACCAATATGTCTATTTCTTCGAGATCCCTTTTGAGTTCACAGTTCAGAAATCATAAGCCGATGAGTCATCGACCATGAGGGGTCATTTAAGTTCATCGCCGAAGGGTCGGTGCATACGAGACTCTTGGTCAGAGGCTTACCTAGAACGACAGTTCTTTGACCACGATGGGTCGATCCTATCTCCACCGAGGGGTCGGTGAGACCGACTGGACGAGCTGACAGTGCACTTAATTTATATTTCCTAGTTCACTTCCAGTTCATTGTCTAGCTTCCTCTCTTAGGTTTCTGTATGGATTTACCAATTGTTCACTAAGCCAAGAGATAGTCCTCTCTAAGGTGTGGGTACCACCTAAAGTCATCTATGGCCAATTACCTGCTTTGTGATTGCCATGACGATGAGCTTTGAACCTGGTGGAGCATGATATTCATTCTTGATCATCTTGAGTCTTCAAGTTTCTTAACAAGTGCTTTTTCCCGAGTCATAGAATTGACAAACATGGACTCGGCAAAGCCGGGACACTAACAACCTCAATTAGTTGTAACTCATTTATTAACCAAACTTTTATTATGTAGCTTAGTGACAAATAAATATAGAAAAAACTGTTGAATGGTCCATATAGACAAAAACCATTCTAAGATGGTTTAGGAAAGGACATTTAAAATTAGGAAATAAGCTTTTCTTGTAAGAGTGTAAGTGTATTCCGTACTACATTTTATATTTTTGCATGATGATGATCATCGAGCTTTGTTAAATTTAAAGGAAGTTATTGACCTACACTATATTCTAGTTAATAATGATGTTTCTTATGGTTTGGTACTAAGTCCTTCTAGTATGGAAATTCACTAAATTCCCAAAACAATGTAACAAGTCCTTCAAGTTTGGAACCTTCAAACCATCAAATCCTCCATTGCATATAATAAAACTTTGAGTCTATTGTTGATCCTTTATAACCTAAATAACATATCAAACAAAATAATGACCTTCATATTTTAGCATTGTCTAAAGTACAAAATGCATTAAGGGAGATTCGAGGTCATATAGAATGCTTTATTGATCCTTGACCTAGTTTCGACGTTGCACTTTGAAGATTGGAGTTGATAAGATTTAGCCCACTTCGAAGATTAAGTGATTTATGTATTAGATGTAAATAAATTGCGAGGTGTATCTCATAACTAAGAAGTAGAGTGAGTTTGGAATATTGACATGTTAGCTTCGAGATTGCTCGAAAACTTTGTGGACGTATTGACATCTCATTGGTGAGTCATGCAGTTGTGAAGTCAGAGAATCGAATTTGTCATAACTGTTCTGTGTTATTAAATATGTGATTCTCCGAATCTCCTAACATAACTGTGAGGTTATGGATCTACAACGAAAGACATTTTCATCTAGAACTCTGCTACATGGTTGTACGAAGCATTGACCTAAAATCATATTTTTTTAGATACTCTCACATAAATTTTTTATTTTTGAGGAAATTTCATAAAAAGATTCCAAAAATATGTATGAGATAGATGAAATACAACTTTAAATGAAATAATTCAATTTGTACCTTCACCATAATCCCAAAAACAATAATTCCATGATAAGCTTTATGTGTACGAAAGAGTGGTTGTGTTAGTAGTTCTTGTGTTGTTATTATTAGAAAATGAGAGGAACAACAAAATTATTGTTATTAACTATCTTTGAAACATATCTCATGATCCTAACAATCTAACTGACTTAGATTTTGCTATCGTGCAAAACAACTACAACAGTAAGTGGGCCAAAGACATGGTGCTCAGGTCTTTCTTGGTTTCAATCTGAGATTGGAGCAGAAGGAGCACTACGCAAGTTGTACCAGCTCGCCGGAGATTCTTATCTAGCAGATAAATCCATGACAGTCGTCGAAGATCGAGCAGGCCTGCTCGTTCTGGCCATGATAAATGAAAGTTCCCGGTGTGCTAGAACATGAGTCAAGATTGACCCTAGAGGGGGAGGGGGGTGAATAGAGCAATCACCAATTTTAGTAGGTCTTTAAAAATTTCTTGATTAATCAAATGATTTGCAGTGGACTAATTGGATTAATCAAGTGTGTGATAAGAATGTGCCAATAAAAGAACAATCACACAATAAGCTCTAACACCTTAAGACCAATTTATAGTGGTTCGGTTAACTAACTTATATCCACTATTGGACTCATCTATCCTTGGACTATCTCAAATTCACTAAGTGAGGAATTACACCCACACTAATAGATTAGGACTTCCACCTAACCAATTGATTAGAAATTTCACCCAACTCCTATCCCTCTATTTTTTATAGTGGTTCAAGCCCCTTACTTTAATCCACTTCAAAATGATGATGAATTAAAAGTTAAATCAAACTAAGAAGCAACTTGTCTTTTGTTAGCTCAACCTTTTAGATGATTTGCTTCTTGAAGATTCCTTCCCAATGTGATGTTGTCCTATGACGTAGATGCGCCGAGTATGGGCAATCACAATGCTTGGGTAAGGTCTCTAGGATTTAAGATTTGCCAATAATTATCCTAGATCTATTTTTTTCTCTCTTTTTCTCTAATCACAATCAAGATGATTGGATTTCAAATGATTCTTCTAAGTAATGTACATAAAGAGGAGGTGGGATCTCTAGAAATGCCTTGGATTTTCCTCACAAGAGTGTCCAACCAAAACACAATAGGGTTTGGTGTTTAAATAGGCAAACAAGACAATTCGGACTTTACAACGGATGATCAGTCGTGAGGTGGCGATCAGTTGTGTGGCAAATATAGCCGTTGGGCTCTAACGGTAACATCATGGACACGGACGATTGATCATCCTTACATGATTGGTCGTGCGGTAGCCATCCAATTGGCCCGAGGCTATCCTATTTTGACAGTATTGTCAAATAGACCTCAACAAAATCCAAGGTGATGGGTCTTGTGCTCGATGTGTTTCTGCCCTGTCCTGGCGATAGGTCGTGCAACCGACTGGTCCTTCTATACCACACGAAGGGTTGCTGCTAGACGAAAGGATCGTCCTAAGCTTGACTGTATTTTTCAATGGGTATCTGACCCAAGCTCCAGGCGATTGATCGTGTGGGAGATTGGTCGCCACAATTCCTAGATGAAGGATCATTTGCACGATCAGATGTCCGAGGTATGACTGTGAATAACAATCCAGATTTGTTTAAACCCATGGTGATTGATTGTATACACAATTGGATCAGCTCTACCTCAACAATGCATCGCCTTCACGAATGCATCGTCCTGAGATCAGACGTGTTTGACAGTCCATTCCTTCCAAAACCCTTTGTATACCACACGATGGGTCGTATGACCACGATTAGTCGTCTGTTGTCATTAACGAAAGATCGCCGACACAATGTGTCGTCCCTGATAGCGTGTTTATATTTCCAAATTGGGTTCCAATTCGTTCTATTGGTGTGTCAACCAATCACTAGGCTTCTTATGATTATCCAGATGTGAGATCTAAGCCTAGGCAAGGGCATCCTAAGATGTTGGGTTCCACCTAGAGTAATCTATGGCCAATTTACCTTTGTGATTGACGTACACTTTGGTGATATTTGATTTTCCTCTTGATCTTTAGTCTTCACCACCACTTGAGTCTTGTATTCTTGCTTCAATCTTCCGAAACAATGTTTCACCTAAGTCATGGAATTGACATATAGGTGACTTGGCAAGCCGGGATACTAATAATAAATCTGCCACCATGGGACAAAGAGAGATTGCTGCTCGAAAAGAGTGGAGAACAAAATGCTTATAGGGAGAGAAGTGTCATGTTTTCCCATCGCCAGAAACTTACAACGTCTGATATTTTTTACTGGAGTAATCTGTCAAAGAGTATTGTGTTGTTTCTCAAAATCCTTTTGGGAGATTAGATTTGGTACCAAACAGAGAGATTGAATAGTGCTATGCAATCTGCTAGAGAGATTCTACAGCTCTGCCGTTAAATCTGATCTTCTATAAGCGGCTTGGGTGTTTTTTTTTTTTAAACCAATCTGCAGTCGTTTCTTGCTGTAAGTGCTGCTTGCAGTGGTGTGTGCCTTCCCTCAGATCTGAACAATTTTCTTTTTTTTGAGAAACACCAAAAAACACGAGAGAAAACTTTTGGCATTTCTCTCTCCAAACTGATCTGCCTGGATCAATTCTTTGCTAAGGTGTTGGCTGCCCTTGGATGCGTCTCTGCACTGTTGCCCCCTTGCGTTTTGGTTGTGAAATTTGCTGTGATTTCTGCTGCACTGCTCTTGGAAACCCCAAGATGCCAATAGTCTGCGCATGACCTGTTTCTCTATACAACACCTAAAAACATAGCAGAGATGTTTTTGTTTGAGGTGCAGCCCCTCATATGTGTATTTCACTCTAGATTCAACTAAGTTTCATTTAGATCTGATGAATGGAAGTATGGAGTTTAAGAGAGGTTCTGTTGAAAATGGGGGATGTCTGGAAGAATGTTTTGTGAGTAATTCAGAAAATAAGTTTCATATTCTAGATTTGTTCTAGAAAATGGAGTATATGGAAGAAGAATGGGTCAGAACGGATGATCTTTTTTATGGTAAGCATGTTTTTTGTGAAGCTGTCGGTCTGGGCAAACATCCACCTTGGCTTGGTGGAAACTTAGATGATCTATTGGCTAGCTTCCTCATTGCTGATTGCATGTCTGGAGATCAATCCAAGGTTTTTTATGGTTTTTGTACTTAAAGCATTTTGGCATTGGAAGATGCAGGTATCATTTTTATTTGAACTCTATCCATTATGTTACTCTAAACTTTATCAATTATATTACTCGCATTTTTACATCTTTTGAATCTTTGCTCTCCTCCCAAGGCTTTAGAGCTACAGGAGCCTCAAGATCCTACCCAGCCTGATCATTCCCAACAAAATTGCAACGAAAATGCAACTTTGGCAGTGAAAAAAAAAAAGAGCTAGGATATGAACAGAGACAAGCTGTTTTTGAATTTTTACTCAAGCAAAGCCAAGATGGACGTCGCAGGCATGGTTCAGTAACAATTGTAGCTGAGCATTTCAATATTTCGAAACGAATTGTGGGTCGAATTTGGAGCAAAGCCAGGCAGTCAATGGCATCAGGCCAATTGGTGACGAATGGTGGTTCAGGCAAAAAGAGACGTGTCAGGAGAGGGAAAAAAAAGACATCAATCTGAAGCGTGTAGCTGAAATTCCTTTGAAAAATGAACTAATATTAAATCCTTCACGGGTGCCATGGATGTTTCCAAATCAACGTTACATAGACGTGCAAAAGATGGATTGATTAAGCCTCACACCAATGCGATCAAGCCGGGTTTGAAGCAAGTAAGCAAGGAATAACGATTTCGTTTTCGCTTGTCCATGATAGATTCCAATATGGGCTGCATACCGAGATTTAAGAAAATGTTCGATTATGTCCACATTGACGAAAAATGGTTCTATATGACGAAAACAACCGAAAGAAGAGGTGGATCCAGAATGATCTTGCCAAAGCAAACATTTTGTCATGAAGGTGATGTTCTTGGCTGTAGTTGTGAGATCTAGACTAGATTATTTGGGAAAGTTCATCTTTGATGGAAAAATCAGAATTTTTTCTTTTGTGAAAAGAGTTCTTGCCAAATGTGCAGTAAAAATCGTCCTGCGTGAACTTTAGAAACGAAACCCATCAACGCGGCCACCCAAGACATGTCACGGGTCTTCTTAATTGAGAAAGTGCTTCCTGTTATTCGCGAAAAATGGTCGGATGGAAACCGTATCCGATTATCTTACAGCAGGACAATGCAAAACCTCATATTCTTCCCAAGGTCAAAGAGTTCTTAGGGGCAACGTTGAAGGATGGGTTTGACATTCGATTGACTTGCCAACCTCCAAATAGTCCAGATATGAAGGTATTGGACCTGGGATTTTTCCGAGCAATCCAATCTCTTCAATATCAGGAGGCACCAACGACAATTGATGAGTTAATGTCAGGCGTCGTTAAAGCCTTTAACGAGCTTCATCCACAAAAGCTCAATAATGTTTTTCTAACTTTGCAGCAATGCATGGTTCAAACGATGAAAGTCGGAGGTGGAAATAATTACAGAATGCCGCATATGGGAAAGTCAAAGCTTATAAAAAAAGGTTGTATTCCTATCACGTTAGAATGAGATTTGAAGCTTATTTAGTAGGTTAAAACTTTGATTTAATGTGAAAGTATAGTCTAGATCAAATGTTACCTGTGGTTCTTCTTCAATTTCTTTAACCACCGGTAGCATATGAAGAGAAACAAAGGAAAGAAGACAACTCTATAAAAATAGCACAGAAGAAAAAATGACTGGTTTAAGTGTAATAGAAGCAGAGTACCAAATAGAGGGATTGAATTCCTGCAATTGGTGTTGTTTGAACCTCTTGCGCTCTTTTCAACAAACAAGAAGTTCTGAAGCTTTGGAAGACAGAGATCAAGAGATAGACAGGTGTTCCCTGCTTAAACTTAGACTGATATCTCTCAAACATCAGTTTTAAGATAAACATCAGTTTTAAGCAAAGTAACCTGGGTACTTTGCTTGAATATTTTGATTGGGTGATGGAGAAAATAATGCAGCCAGTGTATGCATTGTAGTTCAGATACAATTCTTCCCCTATTTCTTCTTATGAAGTCTGTATGCAGCAACACTAGACTAGCTCATGGGTTGTTTATGCATGTTTACCACTTAGTTGGATCAGTCATGCTATGGAGTAGCACTTTCTGGTCAGTTGTAGTGAATTGGAGTTAGAAATGAATTTGCAGTATACATGGTCTATTTGCAGAAATCTGGATGTAATTTTTTACAGATAGAGAAGCAACGTAATGTAGTCCATTCTTTCTGTTTGTAAAGCAGAAATATTCTAGTAGCAACATTATGTTTGTTGGATTATTTCTAATAGTAGAAGGTCTTGGAGAATCAAATTGTATGCAATCTCTAATGCTTCAATCTGTTGCATTACCATCTAGGTAGAAATGATCCTGGAAGCAAATGTTCTCAAACATGTTCTAGAAGTGATTAAGCAGTTCAGTAAGCAAAACTCTTTGCAGCATCTTCCTGAAGAAGTTGTTCCTTGATGCTCATCTTGTTTTTTTTCTTTTACCTATTTTCTGTGTGAGTTTGTAAGATGGAGTATTAGACTGTTTTTCAGTATGAAAGGTGCTGTTTGTTTTTGGTATTTGTTTCAGGCAGAAAGATGTTGCCTTGTCCCTTGTATTTTCCCAATTTTCTAGGTCTGTATTGCAACGTTGGAAGGTTTTCCTATTCTTTAAATGAATAAAAAAAATGCTTATCATTAAAAAAAAAACCAAACGAGACAACCAGTTGGTAATGAGTTGAGAGAAGAAAACAATGTTATTCTTAGCAGAGTGAAGTTCAACAAGCTTTTGAATATTAGTGTCCTTGAGACAAATACTGCTGGGTGTTGAGGTCAAAAGATTTTGATGAGAGACTTGATGGTGCGATGATAAGCATAGTAAAACTAGCAGTTGGCGAAGGTAACTGTTGTTGGTGGTAGAACCAATGATAGGCATAGCAAAATCAGCAGCACGGTCCATCTGGTGAAGGGGAATATCCAATCTGATTAAAAGTTGTAAGATCTTCTGAGTGAATGTAAGAAAGGATATGGAAAGAGTGATAAACTTAGTACAATATATCTTCCTCCTAGTTTGTATGTCCTTTACAACGTGATCCTCTCTCCACGTGTTGTAGAAGAACAGAGATCTATCCATTTTTTGTGTGACAGATCAGAGAGATCTCGACAGTCACAAAGGAATGCAGTTTGCTGTTTGCAAGGGTGGCCGAGGTGTTGCCAGCACGTGGATCAGGTCTGTGGATTTGAGAGAGAGGGGTGGCACAGAGCACCTATGATCATTGCCGTGTATAGAGCGCCAAAAAATTGCAATTAGCATGGACAAAATTGGGACAGTCATATGAAAATACATATCAGACAACTATTTTGGGATAGTTCAAAAATACATATCAAACAACTAAATTGGGACAAAGGGAGTATATTTTAATATATCTTAACCCCCTTCTCAAATTGTAGAGGGTCCATCACTTGAGCTTGAACTTATTTAACTTGATGATCAAACGGTCATATGATGCCATATGAAAGAGAAAAATCATATTAACTATAGATGCGATGGAGCATAGTACATAATAAGACCAATGTGTCACATTTGATTTAATGGCAAAAAAGTAAAAGGAGGCAGAGATTGACATTTTGGCACGGAAGATCAACAGAACCGGATGATCTCAACGGCTCGAACCACGATAGAGAATAGATGTAGACACATCTAAGGCAGAATCCTGATGAAGTAGACAAAATATTTAAATCATTGTTATAACGATTAGATCCAATAGTCAGATGACCAAACTAAGCCACAAATGGACAATCAATAGCACTAGTGGTGGTGGTGATGTCGATGAAAACTATGGTAGGATGATGGCAGTAGTGATGACGAACCATCTAAACCAATGATGGGGGACACATAGAACATAACCTAACAAAAATAATTAAAAGAAAACACGATAAAATAGACTAGGATATACACAATTATATGGGCAGTTCTGCTAAGAGTTTGGCAAATAGTGGACACAATTGTGACATAGGCGTGGGCAAGTGCGGACTGTTGAAATTAATGCATAAGTTGACTTGGTCTTATGTTGAGTCATAGTTTGTTTTGTGAGTCATCCTATAATTGTAATACTTCATCATAATATCAGAGTTTATTGATTGAGAATCAATCGTACATTAATTCATCATTAAACTTAATGCTCGACATACCCGAACAACATAACCAGAAGATCTGAATCGATTAATACTTGAAACACTGATCAATCTTAATGCAGAAATCATTAACGTAATAATTATAAGACATACCTGGATCCATTGATGAAGAATAGTGAGATCTGATCTTCCCTTTAATATGTCAATACTTCCTGAGGTCCAAAAACATGAGAAAACACCCACCTTGTAGTTTCTGCCTCTTCCCTCCTTAATGCCCTCTCCCAATTTCGTGAATAGTATTTTTAGACACTAGGATTGCCTTAAGTTGATGGATAATTATAGAGAGAGACCCTTTTATAGGCAGAGGGAGACCCTTAAGGCAATTAGAACTTTACATTCCTACTTCCCATCAAAATAGGAAACTAACGCTCTTTAGAACTCTCCTAAAATAGACCTTCCTTATTTAAACACAGTTTCCCTGATTTAATATCCTTTATGTGGCGCCCCAAATTTAATATGGGTAATGTTTAGTTTTACATCCTCCCACTTCGCCCACATTTATACTTCATGGGATTTAAAACATGTATATCATAAGGTGTACACGTAAACTGTATTTAACAACATAATGCGGTCAACATCATAATGCTAACACTAAACAAACCACAAGTGCAAGCAATGGCGGTTGCACATCATCTTATCCCGACATGATCTCTTCCAATACTACAACACAAGTGACCTACCTAGCATAGCCATTAAATGAGAGATTTTTCATAATGGTCCACATATGTGTCATAACATAATGACTATTCCTGTTAGTGTTAAAATAAACACACATAATGTATATACATAAATAATAAACAGGAACAATAATCAGAAACGCATATATGAGTACTCAAATGTCAAATATTGCACATTCATTCATAATGCACTCCAAAAGACATAATTTCATCATAATAGATTACGTTCAAGACCCATTCTATTGGTATATTCCTTAAAGGTCTTTATAGGTAATCCCTTCGTCAACGGATCTGCCACCATAAGTAAAGTACTAATGTGCTCAATAGACACCGTCTGTTTCTGAACTTCTTCTATCACGACAAAGTACTTCAATTCCATGTGTTTTGATCCATTCGAATACTTTTCGTTCTTAGAGAAGAATACTGCTGAAGAATTATCACTGTAATTTCTCAGCGGCTTGCCAATGCTGTCGACAATTTCAAGTCCTAAGATAAAGTTCTGCAGTCACATTCCTTGAACAGTGGCCTCATAGCATGCCACAAATTCTACTTCCATTGTTGATGTTGCAGTGATAGATTGTTTGACACTTTTCCATGATATTGCTCTGCCAACCATAAGGAACAAATAATCAAACATTGACTTTCTGCTATCAATGTAACCACCAAAAGCCAAATCTGAGTAGCCAATGATCTCGAGATTATCGAACCTCTTAAACGTAAGCATGAAGTCTTTAGTACCCCGTAAATACCTCATTACTTTCTTTGCAGTTTTCCAGTGATCCATTCCAGAGTTGCTCTGGTATCTCCCCAACATACAAACAACAAAACTAATATCGAGTTTGGTGCAGGTCTGGGCATACATCAGGCTACCTACAGCTGAGGCATAAGGAATTCCCTTCATTTGTTTCTTTTCAAGTTCATTATGCGGACATTGATTTAAGATAAATTTATCTCTCTTCTGAATAGGGGCATCTTGATATGAACAATTTTGCATACCGAATCTCTCTAATATTCTTTCTATGTACCATTTTTGAGACAGCCCTAACACACCACGTGTTCTGTCCTTCATGTATATACACCGATCAACGGTGTTTTCTTTAAAAGCGAAGGAGGTAATGGTATTATTGAACTTAAGGTACCATTGCCTGGAGGCTTGCTTAAGGCCATAAATTGATTTCTTTAATTTGCATGCCATATGTTTTTACCCTCTATGGAGAATCTTTTAGGTTGTTCCATATACACTTCTTCATCTAAACTACCATTAAAAAATGCAGTTTTAATATCCATTTCGTGAAGCTCCAAATCATAAAGAGCCACCAAAGCCATAATGATTCTGAAAGAGTCCTTTTTGGATATAGGAAAGAAGGTCTCTTCATAATCAATGCCATCTTTCTGAGTAAACCCTTTACCTACAAGTCTTGCTTTATATCGTTCGATATTGCCCTTAGAGTCTTGTTTCGTCTTAAAGATCCACTTACATCCAACTTTCTTGCATCCCTGAGGCAATTCTACTAGATCCCAGACTTCATTCTGAGCCATGGACTTTAGCTCATCTTTCATGGTGTCTAACCACTTACTAGAATCATCACATTCTATGGCTTCTTCATAAGTGACCGGATCCTTAATAGCCTCTAAATCATATTCCAATTCTTGTAGATATACCACGTAGTCATCCGAAATAGCATGTCTCGTTTGTCTTTCAGACCTTCTTAATGCTATTTCTTGTGGTTGTTCCACAATTGGTTCATTATTGGTAATGGTTTTGTCATGGACTGATTCATCATTCATGTGTTGTTCATCACGTTGTTCAGTAACATTAGGGACAACAATTTTTGCAGTTAGGGGTATAGGGATTTGTACCCTTACTTCTTGCACACCGATGTTTCTCATTATATCACTCCCACTAACCTTACCATTTTCAATAAATTTAGTGTTACTGGTTTTCATAATTCTCATACTATGGTTCGGACAATAAAACTTGTACCCCTTGGACTTCTCAGGACAACCTAAAGTAACCACTAATTGTCCGTTCATCAAGTTTTCTTTCATGTGGATTATAAATTCTTACTTCTGCAGGACAACCGCATATATGCAGGTGTCTCAAACTAGGTTTCCTTCCCGTCCACAGTTCAAAAGGAGTCTTGGAACTGACTTACTAGGAACCCGATTAAACAAGTACATTGTGGTTCTTAATGCATACATCCACAACATAATGGGTACAGTGTTATTACATAACATACTCTTAACTATGTCCATAAGTGTGTGGTTACGCCTTTCAGCAACACCATTCAGCTGAGGCGTACTGGGCATCGTGTATTGTTCAATTATACCGCGACTTTCAGGTAGTCTAGCAAAAGGCCCCTGGTGTTGACCCGTTTCATCATACCTACCATAATATTCACCACCTCTATCTGACCTTATGACTTTCACCTTTCTATCTAGTTGCCTTCAACTTCAGTGATAAATATCTCTACGCTGTTAACTGCTTGAGATTTATCATGCAACATATAAATATAACCATAACGCGAAAAATCATCAATAAAGGTGATAAAATAGGTCTCTCCACCAAAAGGTGGACCATCAAATGGGCTACAAATATCAGTATGGATCAACTCAAGTAGCCCTTTAGATCTTATAGCTCCTTTCTTAGTGTGTTTGGTCTGCATTTCCTTAATACATTCCACACACACACCTAAATCAATAAAATCAAGATTCAGGAGAATCCTATTTTTTATCAATCTTTGAATTCTTTCGCAGGATATATGTCCCAAACGTTTATGCTACAAAATAGAGAAATTTTCATTTATCAACCCACGTTTAATACCAACATTATGATGCAGGGTTAGGACAAAATTAGCAAAGGAATCATCAAGCTTTAAATAGTAAAGACTATCAATCAATAATCCAGACCCAATAAAAGAATGACCTTTAAACAAACTGAAGGCATTATATCCAAATTTACAATAATAACCATTAACATCAAGTTTGGAAATTGAAATAAGGTTTCTGGCAATAGAAGGAACATAAAGACAATCAAATAAATCTAAGTGATAGCCAGTGTCGAGGAAAAGACGGTAAGTCCCGATGGCTTCAACTGACACCTTTTGTCGGTTTTCCATGTAAATGAAGGCTTTATTTGGATCGATGGTCTGGGTCGTAAGATATCCCTACATTGTATTAGAAACATGAGTTGTAGCCCCAGAATCAAGCCACCAAGTGTTAGAAGAAACTTCAGTGAGATTAGATTCAAAACATACACAAATGGAATGGTTATCTTTCTTTTTTAACCATGATCTCTTTTTATGGCAGTCTTTCTAGAAGTGTCTTTGTTTCTTACAAAAGTGGCACCTCACACTACCTGTCCCCTGACTTTGAATCCCTGAAGACGTACTGGGCTCAAATGGTTTCTTTCCGGCTTTCTTAAATTTCTTGGGCTTCCATCCTCTTTTCTTACTGGGTTCTTGATGTGTTAGATGGAGTGAATGATGTCCCATCTGCTTAAGTCTACTTTTCTCTTGAATTAGCATACTTCACAGTTCATTTATCTTTCATAGTATTTTAATTTATTTGAAATGACCCATACTGAGGAGGTAGAGAATTCAAAATGAATTGGACAAGAAAATATCATCAACACTCATCCCTATATTATTCAGCTGAGCAGCAATATTTGTCATCTCCGTTATGTGCTCATACATGCCACGGTTTCTATCGAACTTAATAGTGGTCAGCCTGGCCATAAGTGTCCCTACTAAGGACTTGTCCCCTGTTTTGAATTTATTTTCAATATTTTGGAGGTATTCCTTAGTACTTTCAGTTTTGTGTAGCGAAGTCTTGATATTATTTGCCATTGTCATGCGTATGAACATAACGTTGAGTCTATTTGACTTGATCCATGCTTCATAGGACTTTTTCTCAGAAGTCGTACTTCTGCCCGTAATAGTAGGCTTATCAGAAATTAATGCTTTGTCAACATCAAGCACACCGAGGTGAAACTCAACTTGTTCTTTCCATTTAGAGAAATTAAATCTATTCAATGAACAACAGAAGTTTGCGAATGCAGTCTAATAGGGAGAGATGCTGCAAAAATTACATAATCTCATGCCTACTTACATTACACTATAAGTTAAACTTAATTGAAACACACAAACAGTCAACATTAGTAAACAATATTATCGGGTCTACCTTTGGGTAATCTTATGGGATACTATTTCATTATGTGATTCTCAGCCACCGATAGAACTGACCAACAAAATACAAGTGATCAAATACCTCCACCACCTTTGGGTGTTTGGACAAATAGCAACCACAAGTACCCGTCAATCATCCTATCCCAATCCGTTAACAACTCGGAACGGTGCACCTTTGGGCCAACCTAATATCTCTGTGATTAGGGATCACGATTAGCAAAGTCATTATTATCCAACACTTGGGAAGAGTATTGGACCACAGTTATATGACATGATGTCCAAATACATTCCGATTGGGCCACTTTGGTGAGTAACCAAATCGTATCATAATACGGTATTAGGTCAAGAATAGTGGCTTTGCTCATAAATGGTTTCCCAAAAACATAAGAGGAAAAACCCCTTGATTTTAAGTCCATAAGATCATAA
Source organism: Chimonanthus salicifolius (assembly GCA_013350335.1). Taxonomy (NCBI): domain Eukaryota; kingdom Viridiplantae; phylum Streptophyta; class Magnoliopsida; order Laurales; family Calycanthaceae; genus Chimonanthus; species Chimonanthus salicifolius. The sequence goes on from CM023539.1 coordinate 33,840,320, forward strand.
TCTTAAAATCCATAAAATTTTAAGCTTCATAATTTTAAAAACATAATCTACACAATTCTAAACTCCATAATTTTAAAATCTATAAACTTTAGATCTATAAAGGGTCGTCTTCTTCCTTGATCTCCGAAAATTTTATTTCTTTAGTTATTCTTTATTTCAAGCAATTATGAACCAGGCTTTTGATGCCACATGTAATACTTCATCATAATACCAGAGTTTATTGATTGAGAATGAATTGTACATTCATTCATCATTAAACTTAATGTTCGACATACCCGAACAACATAACCACAAGATGTAAATCGATTAATGCTTGAAACACTGATCAATCTTAATGCAGAAATCATTAACGTATTAATTATAAGACATACCTGGATCCATTGATGAAGAAGAGTGAGATCTGATCTTCCCTTTAATATGTCAATACTTCTTGAAATCCAAAAACATGAGAAAACACCCACCTTGGAGTTTCTGCCTCTTGCCTCCTTAATGCCCTCTCCTAATTTCGTAAATAGTATTTTTAGATACTAGGATTGGCTTAAGTTGATGGATAATTATGGAGAGAGACCCTTTTATAGGTAGAGGGAGGACCTTTAAGGCAATTAGAACTTTTCATTCCTACTTCCCATCAAAATAGGAAACTAACCCCTTTTAGAACTCTCCTAAAATAGACATTCCTTATTTAAACACAATTTCTTTGATTTAATATCCTCTATGTGGAGCCCCAAATTTAATGTGGGTCATGTTTAGTTTTACATCAACCCCATCATTTAGGATATGGGTTGTTGTTCTCATGAATGTGGGATTAGGTGCCCTTTCATTAAGGTTTAGGTGTCATGTTTGTTAGTCATGGCTAATGAGGTGTCCCATGCTTTGGCAATGAGTCCCTAGACTTAGGCATGTTATGATGATGTGTAATTAGTTAGTTGTTGTGTATTTTCCTATTTAAAGAGATGTGTATAACTTATGATACAATTGAAGCAACACTTAGTTTCTTATTTCATTTAATTTTGTCTCATATTTTTTTGTTTGTAATTTCATGCTACTCAATTGAGATACTTTGGAATCTTTTCTGTGCGTGTGTTACCTCTCCCCAATCTAACAAGTTGTGAAAGAGAAGACCGAACTTGCTTCATAGCTTATTGAAACTAACAAGTGGTATGCGAGTCAGGTTCTTTTGAAGTTCAGTGACAATTGAGAAAGAGTAGCATGATGGCGGGCAATCACACAACAGTCAATCTATCGCAGCCGTCCATTCCCTTCTTCAAAGGTATCAACTATGATTCTTGGAGGAAAAGGATGCAAACGCTATTCAAATCTCAAGATCTTTGGAAATTGGTGGAGAAAGGCTATGATGAAGTTGGACTCTCTGCTGAAAGTTCGAAGCATCATGCCAAAAAAGACAACAAAGCTCTTTTCATCATCCAACAAGATGTGGATGAACCCATCTTTCCAAAAATTGCAGCTGCCTCAAAATCAAAAGAGGCTTGGGATGCACTACAAAAGACTTATCAAGGCAATGACGACGTATTGATCGTCAAACTTTAAACCCTTCGTAAAAAATTTGAAATTCTCTAAATGAAGGATGGTGATAACATGCATGACTATTTTTCTAGTTTGCTAGAAATTGTAAATCAGATGAGAGTATATGGAGAAAAATTATCTGATCAAAGAAATATGATCGTGTTGTGGCTGCAATTGAGGAGTCAAAAGATTTGACCACCCTTTCAGTTGATGAATTGCTTAGATCTCTTCAATCACATGAAGAAAGATTGAATAGATCTCATGAGAATTTGGTTGAAAATGCATTTCATACTAAACTAAATTTCTCCAAAGGAGATTCAAAGAATAGAAATTCAGCCAACAAAGGGCGTGGAGGCCATTCTTCTAGAGGAAGAAGAGGGAGACCAACTTGGTGGGTATAGCCAACGTAATGGCAAAACCAACAACCATCATAATGGTGAATATAATGAGGAAGGATAAAGGAAAAAGCCCCAATGTTATTATTGTAAAAAGTTTGGCCATATTGAGAAATATTGTAGGCTCGAAGAAAAACAAACCAAATTTGTTGAAGAAAAAGGGAAGGAAGAGATAAAAGAGAACAATGAAAAATTATTTTTTGCACGCTAATCTTCTAATTAATGTTCTGAACATGTGTGGTACATAGATAGTGGATGTAGCAATCACATGACAGGGGATTTTGAAGCCTTCATCAAGTTGGACCGATCCGTGACCAGCAAAGTGAAAATGGGAGATGGAAATGTACGTGAGGCACAAGATAAAGGTATTAGAAAAACAAATTCTTGTGGAATTAGCACCATAAAGAATGTTCTATATGTGCCTCATTTGGATACAAGTTTGCTTAGTGTTGGACAATTTATGCTAGATTGGTACTCTCTTGTATTTGAAGATTTTAAGTACTTGGTATATGAAATGTGTCAATTCACCCAAATTGAAGAACCAACCAAATTTGAAGGAGCCATGTTGCATAAAGAGTGATGTGATGCCATAGATGATGATATTAAAGTTTTGGAAAGAAATGAACATGGGAACTTATAAATTTGCCAAAAGATAAGGATGTAATTGGTTTGGAATGGATTTACAAGGGTTGCCAAGGGGTACATGCAGCAAGAAGGTATTGATTTATTTGGAACTTAAGCCCTCGTTGCACGTTTTGATACAATTCGAATCCTTTTAGCTATAACTGCTTATCATAAATGGATAGTTTTTCAATTTGATGTAAAATCAGCTTTTTTGAATGATTTTTTAGATGAAGAAGTGTATGTGCATCAACCACATGGCTATGAAATTCAAGGTGAAGAGAAAAAGGTCTACCGATTGAAAAAGACTCTTTATGGCTTGAAACAAGCTCCAAAGGCTTGGTATAACAGAATTGATGGACATTTTTTGCATAATGGGTTCAAAAGAAGTGTGAGTGATCCCACTTTATATGTCAAATTTAAAGGTACGAATGAGCTATTGGTTGTTTGTTTATATGTTGATGATCTAATCTACATTGGTAATAGTGTTGCATTGTTTGAAGAATTCAAGGATTGTATGATCCATGAATTTGAGATGACAGACTCAGGTCAAATGAACTATATTCTTGGGTTGGACGTGAAGCAATGTGATGAAGGAATTTTCCTTTCACAAGAGAAGCATGTGGTGGATCTTCTTAATAAATTTAGTGTAAAGGATTGCAACCCAGTGAAGACTCCTATGGTCACTGTAACACCCTGGATTTTTAATTTACTAATATATATGAAATTTACCCATTCAATTTGTGAATTATTAGATATGGATTTTTATATGGGTAAAGTGTTGGGTCATTGCCCAATTGGGACCCAACGGATTGTGTAAATGATTTCAATAAATTAAATGGGGATTGGTTTATGGACTTAAAAGATTGTAAATCAAGTGGGACTTGGTTTTGATTGATTATTATATTATAAGGTAACGGGACCTCACAAGGTGTTTACGATCGTGAGCGGTTACCGGACGAAAGACGCAAGGACACGTTAGCGGTCTTTGGTAGGATTCCACCTCTTTGAAACCATGGGTTTATGTACATTTGTTTTATCTTATTTTTGATGAAATTATGTTGCAAAGGATATATTTTAATATTGTGATTTTAAATGCTATGTTTATATGATAAAATAGCATGTGTTGGTTATGTTTTAAAATGTGATTTTAATGCTATGTTTATATGATAAAATAACATGTGTTTTCATTGGCATCTCATGCATGGCATGGGGTGAAAGATTTGTAACCAGAGGGTCCACACTCCGTCGGGGTGTCTGAAAAACCTATGTGGGGTACCTTGATGTGCTTTTCCATCAGGAAGAATCTGGAGGGTCCACACCCTGTCTGGCATCCGAAAGACCTATGTGGTGGGTACTTTTATGTACATGTGATGGGTGGGACTCATTGCATTTGTCATCATTGCATGGCATCATCTTATATGGTTTTTGAACATTATGATATTATATATATTTTGTACTAACCATGTGTTAGCCCTAATTGGAATACCTACTGGGCGCGTTATTCTAACGCCTTACTTCTACCCTAGTGGATGACACAGGAAATCAGGGGAAAGATGAACGCAAGGAGGGTCAAACATGGGAGCTTGGATGATTTATTTTATATGTTTGAATAAAAGTTACTTATGGACATGTATTGAGTAACTAGTTTCCAGGAATGTAATAACTTAGATGGTTGGATGTTTACTCTGGATAATTATGATATTTTAATTATGATTAAGGACTTGACGAACTTTGCTATCTGAATGGAATAGAACTTGGTTCTATTATTATTTCCTCATGTTATGATTTTAATTCCGTAAGTTGATATTGTTATGTGTGAACCGTTTTTATGGACTTAGTCCATGCACACATTGGATTGGCCAGTTAAGGGTCGAACTTTGGAAGTTCGGTCTTAGCTCGCGTCGTGACGTCCCCCTCTCTATCACTCTACTCTGTTATAAAAAAAAATAGACTCTGATTTATGGGAAGAAACTAGTGAAAAAGGCGGGGCCTTATACTCACAAATCAAAAATTTAGTAAGGATAATAGAGAAGAAAATGTTGATCATCATGTTTATAGAAGCTTGATTGGTAGTTTGTTGTATCTTACAAACACACGGCCCAATATTATGCAAGCTACAAGTCTATTGTCAAGATATATGCAATATCCAAACAAGATCCATTATGGGGCTTGCCAAAAGAGTTTTGAGATACTTGAAGGGGACAATTGCCTATGGAATTTATGCTAACACTAATATGTTCAAATTGTGTAGTTTTTGTGATAATGATTGGGTAGGTTCACTTGATGACCAAAGAAGCACTACATGATACACATTTAATCTTGGATCGGGTACTATCTCATGGTCTTAAAAAAACAACAAGCAGTTGCTTTATCATCAGTGGAGGCTAAATATGTTGTGGCTACAAAAGCAGCATGTCAAGCTATTTGGACATGGAAAGTCATGGCTGATATGATGTAAAATCAAGATGAGGCAACCACCATCTATTGTGACAATCGATCCACAATTGCTATGACAAGGAATTCAATGAATATGAATCGTACAAGGCACATGGAGACTCAGTATCACTTCATCCGGGGACATGGTGGAAAATTGAAGCATTGATATGGCACACATTAGCACCAATGATCAAGTGGCTGATATTTTCACAAATTGCCGCTAGACAAGTTCATCTACTTCAGAAATTTGCTTGGAGTGTCTAATTTTATGCATTAAGGTGGAGTGTTGAAATTAATGCATAAATTGACTTGGTCTCATGTTGAGTCATAGTTTGTTTTGTGAGTCATCCCACAACCCCATCATTTAGGATATGGGTCGTTAGTCTCATGAATGTAGGATTAGGTGTCCTACCAATAAGGGTTAGATGTCCTTTCATTAAGGTTTAGGTGTAATGGTGTTAGTCATTGCTAATGAGGTGTCCCATGGCTAATGAGGTGTCTCATGTTGTGTGTCCCATGGCTAATGAGGTGTCTCATGTTGTGCAATGAGTACCCAGACTTAGGCATGTTATGATGATGTGTAATTAGTTAGTTGTTGTGTATTTTCCTATTTAAAGAGATGTGTATAACTTATCATGCAATTGAAGCAACACTTAGTTTTTTTATTTCATTTAATTTTGTCTCATAGTTTTCCTTTGTAATTTCATGCTACTCAATTGAGAGACTTGGAATTTTTTTTAAGTGTGAGTATTACCTTTCCCCAATTTAACAAGTAGTGAAAGAGAAGACTGAACTTGCTTCATAGCTTATTGAAGCTAACACAGACTGTCTCATATTCTTTTATTATAGTTAATTGAAAAGCCACATAATTGATGTGTTTTGATTTACAAAAATCATACAACATAAATGATGTTGAGTTTTGAATCTAAATAACATGTTCGATCGATTTCCTAATCGTAGGAAATGAAGCTAAATTCGACCCGGCGAGGTCCCTGTTTGTAAAATGTTTATTTTCAAGTATTTGTAAAATTCAATTCATTTTCGGGCTTTAGAACTCTTTGGTAAATTAATTTTTTCGAATGTCACTGTGAAATCAGATTTCTGCTAATAGATACTTCAAAAGTTAATTAAAATAAGAAATACGCCGTTTTTGTTAAAATCAACGGGATTTTGAAATATATTTTTCTCTAAATTTTGATAGTGCTCATTATTTTTGAAATCCAATCATTTGAATCGGGTGGTTATTTTACTTAAACCCCTTTATTGTCTAAACAATAAAAATAAGATTAAGGAGTATAAAATATAATATACATTAAAGTATGGCAAGGAGCTTACAAGCACCTGCATAGGCATCATGTAAGCTACTACAAGGAGCTTACAAGCTCCTCTTCCATTTTGTGTAAATTCAGCATAAATGATGAAGAAATCTTCATCCAAAATCTAGTGCAAATTGATGTTAGCTTCTTCATCTTCTTCCTTCGTTTCTTTTATTCTCTTAGACCAGTTTTAGTGGAAAATTTTGGAGGATTGAAACTCTACTCAAATCTCCGAAGCGACGATTTCTACAAATACTCGAAAGTCTATGGTGAGGAGACTCAACTATAACTTATTGCAAAATTGTTTGAAAAACCTAGACTTTAAAATAATGAATGGGACCCATGGTTATTATATGGATGGAAAAGACTAAATGGATCAAAAAGTGAGACTTGACATCGCTTCTATATAAGGGATGATTATTTGCTATTAGAATGGAAACATGAAAAAGTGTCATGGAGTCGAGGTCTAGTAGTCTATAAACGGAGTTTGGACCCATTTACGTGTCTAGAAGATAATAGATTGATGGAATTGGACAAAGGCACATAGACGTCAGTACTCAGTTCAAATTATATTTGGTATATTGTGATGATTGTTTATGCAGGAAATGTATGTTTAGGTCTTGCCACCGAAACTGTGACAATTGGTAAAAAATGGTACTCTCTAGTGTAGACCCAAGGTAAGAGAGCACACACGGAGACATATGAGAATTGACATGGTAAGTGGTTATGGGTTATTTCTTGGTATGGAAAAGTATTAATGGAAACTGCCTTCACATACTTTGCCGTTGGGCCCTTATTGACCGTGGTGTCGTATAGCTCTTGCAAGATGTTACATTTTGATCGTGTCGAGACTTAATGTACTTGGGACTTAGTTATGCCCGTTGGGACTTAGTTGTGCCCGTGAAGCCTGTTTAGTGCTTCAGTTGATATTGTGTGAAAGTGCAATAGGAGTAATTGGTAAATTAGGCAGATGATATTAATGGTAAAAGTATACCACTATTGATATTATGATGCATTATTATATTGTCTAACATGTGATATGTTGTTAAGATATTTTATGAGCTTTCTTCACTGGGCTAGGAGCTCACGTCCCTTACAATACAGGTTTAGCTCATGAGAAGGGAACAGAGGAACCTCCACTGTTGTCTTAGGAGATGTAACCTATACAGTCGATCATCTTTCCCATTGATGGGAAATATGTTTACTATATATATATTTTCATGCTAATGATGTACTTTTGATCATTATGCCACTTATGGCATATTGTTTAAACATGTATTAACTATCATACTTTCATATGCTACTCTGATAAATGAAAATATTTGTTTGTACGATTGTTTGAGTCCGTGTGTGAAGAACACGTGTGACAATTTAAGTTAAACTTTTGAGTAGATAGAGGATACGACCCATGAACTTTGTAAAGAAATTATATTATAAAAAAAATATAATCACATTTTCTGGATCCACAAGAGGTGAGGCATGACAGATACATGAGCATGCATGGACAGATACATGGGCATGCATGGATAGACATACAATAAAAGCGTTCAGACCAAGGTGATGACACGTTAGATGTAGACGTGTAGGTGATAGGGATAGATTAGGTGAATGAGAGGCTAGGATTGTGGATTTAGGCAAAAAGACTGGCTTGAAGAGTGGATCATCGTACGATGATGCAAAGGTTGAGGTAGCAGACAAAAAAATCGAAGAGAAGCAAATTTAAATATCTAATCAAAGATTTTCAATTCATTTGAATGATTGAAATATATTTTTAATTTATTTGAATGAATGAATTAAATAGTAATACGGAATACTATTTAGTCCTATTCATTTGAATGAATAGATGATTCATTTGAATGAATTGTAATAAAATGAACTTCATTTAATTCATTCATTCGAATGAATCGACCGTTCATTCGAATGAACAGTCATTCGAATGATTGGAAATGCAGGGATAAAATGGTAATTTGCCATGAAATTTCAGATTCGAGTAGGTAGAGACAGGATTTCTGAATGTGTGTAAGTACTCCCTTGAAAGAGATTAGGCTGAGTGGTGGTGTACAACGACATCGGTTGGGGGAGATCGAAGGTGATGAGGTGCAACTGCAACTAGTAGAAAACAAGCTCATAATTGACATAGGAGATAGACGAGTAAAGAGGCATGGGTACGAACTGGACTGGGATCGAGAGAGCGGCAAAACCTGTAGTAGAGACACAACAAAGATGTAGGCGCTGGTGTGGAAGACAAGCAGGCAACCAAGGACGGATTGGATAGCCAACCCGATGCCAAAACTAAGACACAGTGGTGGACAGGTAAAATTGGGGCTGAAACTAGTATGAGGATAGGGGTGAAGGAAAAGAACCAAGATTGAAATCTGCAGAGTTGGGGCTCAGGTCGATAGAGTGAAGAACCAAGGAACTTGTGCCACCTTCTTGTTCTCTTTTTGGAACAATTTCTATTACAAGCCGCCTCAATTGTAAGGATTTCCACAATTTTTTGACTTGTCGACCACCTTGTTAGCATCGAATCCCACAACTTTTCTCTCTTTTTAATACATGAATCTAAAAACAATTATTTAGATGTTATAAATTAGTCTCTAGGTCCATATACTCTTATTTAAATAATTTTGTGGTCTACTTTTGATTATTTTTGCCTCGTTTTATCTCAATCAAAAATCTTGTAAAATTGTAGAACTTATTTGTCAATTCGATCTTCGATTTTATCTTTATATTTTTCAATTGGGTTATAAATGTCTACATCAACAAATAAGCCCGCATATACATCAAGGGTTTAAAATTGGGTTTGGGCTCTATAAATACAATTTTAGTTGGACTCAAATTTAACTAGTTCAGGCTTACTCGAGCACAGGTCCAAGTTTGGGTCATTAGATTGTAATTTGAGTCCAAGCTTGTTCAGGCTCAAAACCCGCCTTACCTGCTTGAGTTGCAACGCCATGTGTAAGGTGATCTTGCATGAGTAAAGAATAGTGCAAATTAAGACACAAACTAACAAAAAAATTATCTATACATTTTTTACACGAGACACACTAACAAAACATGTATGATAAAACTGTAACTCCTATCTCCCTTTTCATGAACAATTTTCTTTCAATAACATCTCTAAAGTCTAACCATTGTCGCAGCAGCGATTGCAAGTGGGGCAGCAATCGATTATGTGGATTGTTGGGAAGACCCGATTTGTCAAACACCTTCTTAGATACTAGACTCAACCACTTTCTCCAGTATTTGTCAGACGCAGCTATGTTTAATAATTCTCATTTTAATCGATAAAGTTGTATTAAATCAAGCGAATACTTAGATAGCAAATAGCAGAGGATTATAGAAAATTGTTTAAAATCACACATAAAGTACTTGACATGTTACTGAAGAACATAAAATTATTAGGCGTTACATGTACATAAATTGATTTCGGCATTTGTAATTTTATAATATTAGACACTTTTTATTTTACCTTCCATTTTATCATAATAAACTAAAAAAGTATAAAAAAGGCAAAATAGAAATATTAGTAATTTATTATGATTAAAAACATTATATACAATAACTAAAGACTTTGATTTCAAGGTTTTTTTTTTTTTTCTGAATCCACTTTAGGATTTCTATTTCCACATGTTTTTACCATCCAATTCAAATTCAGGATGTGAATTCCTAATAGTTGTTGGATGTATGAAATATTTTCTTCCTCTAATGGTGTAGGTGTTTGAATCTCTCACAAGATGCATGTTAAGAAATCAATGGTGTCAAGGTTGAAAATAACATCTTTATGTTCATAACTATAGTGTTGATTAAGAGGTATTTTAATTTTTATGTATTGCATCATTAATATTTTTTTCTCAAACTTGCTTTCTCAGGTAGTCCATCACAAAAGAGATCCACCAACAAGTGGACAAAGTAGAGGAAGAGAGAACTATTGAAAAAAAAAAATCAAAACCGATATTTTGTTTAAATGCATTTTATTTTTTAATATTTGTTTTGTATTAAGGGTAGTAAGTCCAATTTAAATTTTTATATTTTTAAAAGTCTAATATAGATTTTGTATTTTAGGTTTTTTACCTTTTATTATGCTAATTGTAGTATAAGTCTAGTATGACCCAGTTTTGTTAATCTAAAAATGGACATTGGGTACGATAAAAGAAAATATTTAGGTTAAAAAAATTGGTATTTAGATCTTTAAAAAAATGTATATAGGGCAAAATAGATATTGGACGCATTAGCATAAAATTTTAGATTAAAAAATGGATATTAGGGCATGTAAGCATACAATTTTAAATTGAAAATGGATTTTGAGTCCGGTAGTATAAAAATTAAGGTTAAGAAATTTGATATAGATGATATTGGGTCTGACAGTAGTAACTGGACAATGAGACCCTTAATGGGCCACATACGGTCCGATAAAGCTATTGGGCCAAACTGGATCTATGTCTTGTTTGACCCTATATAAATGGGCCTGAATGCAGAGAGTCCGACAAGCCTAATGGGCTGTATCCAAATCATGACGAATTGGGCCAGACCCAGAACCATTTACAACACTTATCTCAAAGTCATGATTTGGAAGCAGAGGCATACTTCCATTAATTTCTCTTATCGGGCTCCGTCCAGCCTCATTAGAAGTTGGGCTTCTAATCTTCATGGCTTGTTTCACAAGAAGTTCAGTGTTGCTTCTTTTGGATTCCTACAATGTACTTATTTCTATTTATCTTATATAATTTCATCACATATCCATCTTTCATATCCATCTTCGTTAGGTAGAACTCATATTTAATCTTAAGATGTTTTCCGAGATTTATAAGCCCATAACCAATAAGCACAAGAAGTACCAACATATGGGCTATGTTTGGATGAGGGGTAAAGTTTATAGGAGTTACCCTTGAGTAGGGGTCACTCTTGAAGAGAGGTTACCCTTATCTTGTTTGGTAATTGTAGTGGTAAAGTAAGAATTTACCCTAAAGGTAAAAAATTTGTTTGGTAATTGTAACTAGAGGTATTAACAGTTTTATGAGAATTGATAATTTTTAGTAAATTCATATAATTTAAAAAAATAAAATAAAATTTTATGAAATATAATTATTGAATAATATTCATCAATTAAAAAAATTAAAATATTTTTCTCCATAGATGCAAAGAGGGGGTAAAGAGGGGCAAGGGTTTCCTGAAAACCCCCATGGTCCAATGGGTTTTCAAATGGGGAGGGAGAGGGGTAAAAATTTGAATTTTTATCCTCACCCCTCAATTACCAAACAAGGCTAATAGGTTACCCCCTTTTGCCCTGCCTCCCAAACGCAACCATGGAGTAAATTTTGCCCCGGACTGACACTATTTTTGTCACACCCCGACCCTTGAACACGAGACCATTTTTTTTTTTTTTTGTGAATTCTCCTGTAACAACCTGGAGTTTTAACTTGGGGCCCATTGTATTTATCTTGGAATCTTTTAAATGAATTTTGGAGATTTAAACTCAATTTTGAGATTTATGGAAATCTTGATGTTAATTAACAAAATTAGAGAGGTGATTAAGTGAGATTTAAGAGAGGCTAAATTAAGTGAGAATTTAATTAAATAAGGTTGAAGAAGAAATGAAATTTAAGTTATATTTTTTTATTAGTGATGTGGCAACACGCCACATAAGCGATGATGTAGCAGCAGGTGGTGAGGTGGCATGTCACATGGCATGAGAAGACCTCCACCCACCATCTCCTCTTGTCACCTCATGCATTGAATGCATGAGGCAACACTACACTCAAACTTGACTGTGGTGTATTGACCAAGACAAGAAGAGAGAAGAATGAGCTTATGCTCATTTCTCTCTCCCTTCTCCCTCCTCTCATACGATTCTCTCACTCTCTCCTTCCCTCTCCATGCGGTACCATCTTCCTCCTCCCTCATTTCACACAATGGTACCCATACTCTATTCCTCTCATCTTCATCTTCATAGATGAGGCTTCAAGAAAGAGAAGAAAACAAGGAAGAAGTAAGACGGAGGAAAATCTAAAGCAAAGGGCAAGCGCCACTCTTCCACTCTCCCTCTCAAGCAACCTCCAAAATCTTCTTTCATCCAGATTTCTCTGCGAATACCAGGTTGGTCCCCTCTAACTCAGTATTTGGACTTATTTTGAAGTTTAAAATAGTTTAGAATCAACCCTAGACGAATTTGGTTAAGAAATATGGAAATTGGAAGAAAGTGGAAACTCATGGGTTTCCACACACATAACCCTTACAAGGTGAAGATCAACGGATTTTCTTAACCGAATTGTATATATTATTTTTCGAAAATGTAACTAATTAAATTTAGAACTAATCTGACTGGATAGATTTGGAAATCAAGGCCAATGACCCAACCATTGGAAGTTTCGAAAATTGGAAAATTCGGACATTTCTGCAGTTTTTTGCAATTGTTTGTCTCAAGAAGATAGGCCTCGGAACCTACCTCGGAATCAGAGACCAGGTACCGAAACAACTGTAAATGCTACAACAAACTGTCAGCCTCGGAACCTACCTTGGAACCTCCGAGACCAGGTTCCTAAGCAATTGTTAGTGCGGAAGATCTGAAGGCATAAGCATGTTCCGACGGTTCGGCACAAGCTTCAGAATTTCCGAAGCAGACTGACTATGTTCCGAAGCAACTGAGATTGCATTATATTGTTCTAATTGGATTTATAAGATTTTTAGTTCACATATGGATTTGTTTAAGATGAAAGAATTATTGTGTTAAACATGCATGGAAATGACCGAAGAACCCGAGAGTAACCCCATCGTTGTGCGTGCCATTGCGTAATCCTCTCCTTCGTTGAATTCCGACAAACAAGTAGGTTTTCCTACATTGTTGAATGCACTTGAGTGTGATCTTAATATTATGAAAATTATGAGTTGATGCTTTATAAAACCATGTATATTGCTTCTTGAAATGGTATTTACTCCACTTATGAGATATAGGAGTTCATTTATATACGATGAGAATAATGTGATTTCAACATGATTTGTATTGAGATATTTTACTATATGTTTTATATGTTGAAGGAATATTAGAATTATATGATGGATAGTTTTGTCATCATGAAAACATTCATATACCTCATGCATGATTGCATGGGATGGAATTGCATGAATATTGGGCAGAAAAGCTCCTGAGTTAGAAAGAAGTCCTGAAATAAATCACAATATTGGGTCATAGTGCTTCTGAGTCAGAAAGAAGTCTCGAAAATACAATATTAGGCCATAGTGCTCCTGGGTCTAAGAAGTCCCGAAAACCTGTATGGGGCATGATAAGGGCATACATCGATCATGACACCCATGGCATGACATTTTATTATAAATGTGAAGTTTAATTGTGAATATGATATTTTTATAAGCAAATGGAGATGGTTTTGATATAATATTTTCTATTATGAGTTCGTTTAGGAAAATATGATGATTTTACAGTTACATGCTTATTATATGATTTTACTATAACACTCCTATGTGCACCTTCATTTCCCTCTGATTAGAACTCCTACTGTGCGCGTTGACTAAGCCCATATTTCACCCCCTTTAGGTACGAATACATGTGAAAGGCAAGAAGATGAGATGGGACCCAGTGGTAGCCAAGCATGAGTAGGATAAATGCAAAAGAAGAAATTATGAGCGTGATTGCATACAAAGAGAAAAATTGAATAGCATAATTTCATTTTTGATATTTTGAGAAAATGATATAATTCATAGGAGTGTGAACGTTGAAATGTAATATTTTGATTAACTCCTAGTTGTGGGATTTGATATTATTTGTAATTGACTTATGGGAATCCTTATGTTTTTGCTTAAGATATAAATGATTTTATTCATGTATTACATGATCAAAGTTTCCGTAGGTTGTGCTAGCACGTGCAAAATGTCGTCGTGGACTTGTACCACGCATGTGTTAGGTTGGGGTAGTTGAGTATCGGGTCTACGAACTCAGACTCGCCTCGCATCGTGGCACTCCGCCCTCCTTCTAATTAATGTTCATTAACTTTCACTCAGATCAAGGTGGCAGAGGGCGGTGCGTCACATCTCCATCACCTGCCAAGCCTATTCACATGTGGGAACCATACCCACCTAGTAGTCTCCACAGTCTCCAAGTCTCCTTGAGATTTGGGAATCCTACTGAAATTTTGACAAAGTCTCTCCTAAAAATAGGATCATGGGGACCTTTCCTTGGCCAGATTTCGATCGAGATTCATTAACCTGCCTCATTATTCCATCACAATCACATTCTAGATCACATTCTACTGTCTCTATCGAATAACTACCCTTACCACAAACCCATTATCTCATAATACTAAATGTCTAGGTGTACAGTCCCCTTTAACTACAGTCCATAAAATATATTTCAAACACTACGTCATTATGGGATTCAATCTATATGTGTGGACCTCAACTACAAGCCATAATACATGTTTTCTACATAAATTAACATTTCACATATCAACTAAGGTACAAAATATAAGATAATGTCTTCAAATGAGCAGCTCTTAGGCTCACCTTTGGGGTCATTCGGACCCCGCCTCCCCAATGGTTCCTGAAATTTGCAAGAGCATATAAAGTCCAATGAGGAATGTCAAGCATGCAACACACACTCACACATCTCATAGTTACATCCATATGTCATACTCGCATTCACATAATCATTCATGTGCAATGCCCAATGTCATGCATGTCATGCATGTCATGAAATGTATCACTTTCCACATTGTCACCCGGTCAAACCATGGTCTCAATGCCCCATCACCCTTGAGGCATCACTCAACTTGAGGCCATACAAACCAATACGATCTCCGATGCGCGTTTAGCATGATTAATCCTGCGTGTCCAATACAACTTATTCTGCGTGTCCAGTACGTCTTACTATGCGTACCCAATCACAACATTGAAGCATCATCATTGACGTGTCTTACTCGATGGAGCCCAAATTAAAAAAGAAAAAGAGAAAAAACAGAACAAGAAAAAACATGCCCACAACTCGGGTTAGACCAACAACCCAAATGAAGTCCAACAACTAAGGCGAGCCAAAGTATGGAACACACAAGATCCAAGGCCCAAAACTTGACTGAAAAAGAGAAACATCAGTAAACTAATTGGCCAAGCAATGGAGCCCACAAGCAAGGCACCCCAGAAACAAGGCTGGAGAAAATTAAAAAATCTAAACTGCAAGAAAAGAAGTCGTTGCATCTTCTGCCACTGCTAGCATCCCCATCGAGCCAATAAATCAGATTCATGGACCTGGATTTGTTAGCTTTGCATATAGTCACCATATTTGATTTAAGCTTACCCATAAGCAAAGCAATAGCTTTCAGCAAGACCCTGAGATTTCAAGCAGGGTCAGAATGGCTAGCATATCAAAATTCTGGCACTGCTATTGATCTAGAAGGAGGTGCCTCTGTCAAAAAGGGAACTCCTAGTGGCTTGTGGTTCAGAGAAGTATCCCACAAAACCATACCCATCATAGAAGGCATCAAGATGGTAACCATTGTGGCTCCAGATGTTGGCGAGCAGAAGACAACATGCGTATGAGAAAACAAAACAGTAGGAGCGAGAACAAAGGAGCCACTAGCTTGAGGATAAGGTGGAGGGAGGTTCCAATAAGCGGTGAAACTATCTTTTTGTTAGGACTGGGCTTCCAGCCCAAAAGACTAGCATGGTAGGTGGAGTGACCCAATGTAACGACCCAACTCTACCATTTCCAAGTGTGATATTGTCTGCTTTGGTACCCACATGGACCTACACGGTTTTGTTCCTGGGCCCTGACCCACATGGTCAGGCCCAAAAGGCCTCACACAAGGGAGGGGGGCTCCTCTCATATAAATTCCCACCCCACCACCTCACAACTGATGTGGGACTTTGAGGTGGGTGGTGGGTATTACAAGCCACCCCCCTTAATACTAGAGCCGTCCCCGACTCTGTCACATCACAGAGGTAGAGGGCCTACACAGTCCGAGTATTGAACATTTCTCTGATACCAATTGGACGACCCTACCCTACCATTCTCAAGTGTGATATTGTCCGCTTTGGGACCCATATGGACCCATAAGGTTTTGCTCAAAGGCCTCACACAAGGGAGGGGGCCTTTTCTCATATAAACTCTCACCCCACCCACCTCACAACCTATGTGGGACTTTGAGGTGAGTGGTGGGTATTACATCCAATCCCATATAAGTCCTTAGTTTTCTCCTCTTGCCAGGGGTCAAAATATCGGCCGATACTGTGCGTATTGGCCGATATATATCGGATTTTTGACCACCGAATTATATCGGCCGATACGTATAGTATCGTCTGTACCAAAAAAAAATCGGCCGTATGAACGAATTTTTGACAAAATTATCAGTCATGATATCGGTCGAATTTTAAAAATTCGATTTTTTTTTTAAAAAAAAACTTTTTTTAAAGAAAATATAGGCCGAGATGACTGATATATCGGTCAAAATCTTGGCCGAATCTGGGTCGAATTTCCTTTGGACCTACCGTTTTTTCCAGAAAAAAACAGTAAAAGTCGGGCCTGGGCCCAACTCAAGTTTGGCGATATTTTGCCAATATATCGGACGATATCTCATGTCTGATATATCGGGCGAGATCTCACCTGTCAACCAATTTCTCCCAGTCAAATCTCTGTGTACAGCAGACTGCAGGATTCGGCTGGTTCGACATGCGTGAATATTTTATTATTTTTTTTAAATCTGAAAAATCGACCCAGTCCAATTTTTTTCTATAAATACCATTCACCTACACTTCAAATTTCACAAGCTTATTTTCAAGGAAAAAACCAGATTTTACCATTTCTCTTCCAAAAAAAAATTCACTCTTCATTACTTGATCTAACTAAATTCTAAACGACCCGGATTTGGTTGAAACAGAACGATCCAAACCGTTCAAAGTTTTCTTCATTTATAGATCTACTGATCTTGTAAGTTTTGTAATTTATTTCGCTTTACATGTATTTTATTTTAATTCTTTTCAGCCAAAAATAACATAAAAGTGTTATAATTTGTTAAAAAATGCTTGAACTTAAATAACATATGTAGTAAATAAAAGTTTTATAAAGGTGTTATAATTTTTTTCCATCTGAATGTATCTTTAGTTATTTTTTGTGTACTTTGTCAGTTACAATTTTTTTTTCATTTATTTATTCCTTTTTGTTAACTATTTCAACATAAAATAGCATAAATGAAAAAAAAAGTTAGAAAATGATAAAACCTATAAAATAATAGATGAAAATTTTTCATTTGCTCTTAGTTACTGTTACTAACATGTCAAAATTTACAGCAACATTTTTACTTTCATTTACTCTTTATTTTTATTATTTCATTAAAAAATATGGATTATGACTTATAAATGTTAGAAAATGGAAAAACCTATAAAATAATAGATGGAATTTTTTTATTTTCTGTTATTTATTGTATACTAACTTCTTTTACAGGGATGCAATTTTTTCCTTTTATTTTCTTTCTTTTCGTAATTATTTCATCATTAACTATGGATTATGACATATAAATGTTAGAAAATGGTAAAACCTATAAAATAATAGATGAATTTTTTTTATTTGCTGTTATTTACTTTATACTAAATTCTTTTACAGGGATACAATTTTTTTCCTTTTCTTTTCTTTCTTTTTGTAATTATTTCATCATTAACTATGGATTATGACATATAAATGTTAGAAAATGGTAAAACCTATAAAATAATAAATGAAACTTTTTATTTGCTGTTATTTACTGTATACTAAATTTATTTTATAGGGATAAAAATTTTTCCTTTTATTTTCTGTCGTTTTCTAATTATTTCATCATTAACTATGGATTATGACATATAAATGTTAGTAAATGGTAAAACCTATAAAATAATAAATTAAATTTTTTTTATTTGCTGTTATTTACTGTATACTAACTTCTTTTACAGGTATGAAATTTTTTCCTTTTATTTTCTTTCTTTTTGTAATTATTTCATCATTAACTATGGAATATGACATATAAATGTTAGAAAATGGTAAAACCTATAAAATAATACATGAAAATTTTTCATTAGCTCTTATTTAATGGGACTAACATGTCAAAATTTACAGAAACATTTTTACTTTCATTTACTCTTTATTTTTATTATTTCATTAAAAAATATGGATTATGACTTATAAATGTTAGAAAATGGTAAAACCTATAAAATAATAGATGGAAATTTTTTATTTGCTGTTATTTATTGTATACTAACTTCTTTTACAGGGATGCAATTTTTTCCTTTTATTTTCTTTCTTTTCGTAATTATTTCATCATTAACTATGGATTATGACATATAAATGTTAGAAAATGGTAAAACCTATAAAATAATAGATGAAATTTTTTTATTTGATTTTATTTACTGTATACTAACTTTTTTATAGGGATAAAATTTTTTCCTTTTATTTTATTTCTTTTTGTAATTATTTCATCATTAACTATGGATTATGACATATAAATGTTAGAAAATGGTAAACCTATAAAATAATGCATGGATTTTTTTTATTTGCTATTATGTAATATATACTAACTTATTTTACAGGTATTAAATTTTGTCCTTTTCTTTTCTTTCTTTTTGTAATTATTTCATCATTAATTATGGAATATGACAAATAAATGTTAGAAAATGGTAAAACCTATAAAATAATACATGAAATTTTTTATTTGTTGTTATTTACTGTATACTAACTTCTTTTACAAGGATGCAATTTTTTCCTTTTATTTTCTGTCGTTTTCTAATTATTTTATCATTAACTATGGATTATGACATATAAATGTTAGTAAATGGTAAAACCTATAAAATAATAAATGAAATTTTTTTGTTTGTTATTTACTGTATACTTACTTCTTTTATAGGGATGCAATTTTTTCCTTTTATTTTCTTTTTTTTTTGTAATTACTTCATCATTAACTATGGAATATGACATATAAATGTTAGAAAATGGTAAAACCTATAAAATAATACATGAAATTTTTTTATTTGCTGTTATTTACTATATACTAACTTCTTTTACAGGGATGTAATTTTTTCCTTTTATTTTCTTTCTTTTTGTAATTATTTCATTATTATCTATGGACTATGACATATAAATGTTAGAAAATGGTAAAACCTATAAAATAATACATGAATTTTTTTTATTTGCTGTTATTTACTGTATACTAGCTTCTTTTACAGGGATGCAATTTTTCCTTTTATTTTCTTTATTTTTTGTAATTAGTGGAGAATACAAGTTGAGAAGGATATGACGAGAACATGAGATTTAACTTATGATAGACCGAGGTGCACATATAAAAAAACAATGTATTATTGTTATCACTGCAATATTTAGTGGATAATTCAATTTGGGAAGGATATGATGAGAACAGAGATGTAACTTATGATGGGGTGAGATTTTTTTTTAAAAAAAAGGCAATGTATTATTGTACTTAATGTAATATTTAGTGGAGAATGTGATTTGACATAGATGTGAACGGACACACTGGATGCATTTATTTAGTGTACATGTAATATTGTTTAATATATTTTAAATTTAAATTCATCTATTTATCGAACTTCTGAATCATAATTTATACTGTAGATAAATGGCACGAAAAACAGAAGATCCTGCATGGGAATTTGGTGAGAAACTTGATAACATAGTTCGTTGCTGTTTGTGCGAGAAAACTATGACAGGTGGCGTTACCTGTTTAAAAGAACGTGTTGCAGGGAAAACATGTAATGTTGCCGCATGCACGTAGGCAACTCCGACACAAAAAAGAATATGTCGTGAGTTACTCAAAGTAAATGTGGAGAAGAAAATATTAAAAACAGATGCAGAAAAAGCGGCATTGGAAGTTGCAATGGAGGAAATTTACAGTAACCAAGATGACAAGTGTGTGCAGGTGGGTAGTTCAGAGTCCTCCGATGAGGACTCAGATGAGACGCAGGAGGCGCGAGACTTGCGGCGGGCTTTGAGAGAGAGTCGTCGCGATATGCATATAAGCGGCTATGGTGGTGCAGGTAATATAAAATTTATGTTTTTAGAAAATCACAAATACATTTTATTGAGATGGAAATTAGAAAAAAAATGCTAATCCACTTATTTTTATTAATCTATGCAGGTGGGTCTTGCCATGGTGGTGCAAGTGGATCTGGTTTAAAGAAGAAAAAGAATACTAGATTATGGGCTACATGGAAATCAATGAAGACTATATTTGGCATGTGTAATCAAAATGCACTCATTGATCCGCACTAGACGTCAATCCAGAAATCGTCGGCCCTGCGGATCCAACATGGGATAAGCCCGCCTCTTTGATGCAGAGGAAAATAGACCAGGCCACAAGAGACGAGGCCAAAAAAGGCATTGGAAAGGCTGCAACAAAATACTTCGCAGATATTCACAAGCCACCAAGGGATATACAAAATCCCTATCTACGGGCCCTTTGTTATGCATCTGCAATTGCTGGGCCATCAATAAATTTTCCTTCACCATATGAAATATCTACATCATTCATTCTAGGTGAAATTCAAAGAATTAGGGAATGGGTGGATACATTTAAAGAGTCATGGGCTAAAATTGGGGTGACAATTATGTGTGATGGGTGGACTAGTAAAGATAACAAAACTATGGTAAACTTCCTCCTGTACAATTGTCGGGGTACAGTTTACCATAAATCTTTTGATACAACACAATTTAGCAACGACGGAGAACTTATTTGCGGCTTGATGTTGGAAGTTTGTCAATTTGAAGGACTTGAGAATGTTGTCCAAATTGTAACGGACAATAGATCGACTTATAAATCTGCAAGAAATATGGTCAGCAGACATCACCCCTGGATCTTTTGGACTACGTGCGCGGCGCATTGTATAGATCTTATACTTAAGGATTTTGGGAGAGAGCTATTGATGACCAGCCTCATCAATGCTTGCAGAGAAGTTACTACTTTTATCTACAGTCACAAACAAGTCCTAGATGTAATGAGGAAGTACACGGGAAATTGTGAACTGTTGTGTCCCGCAGTAACTCGTTTCACAACGGTTTACCTTACTCTAACCAGTTTCTTAAGAAGCAAGGATAAGTTGATTAAGATGTGTCGAAGCAGGAGATTTTGGGAGGCGGTCCCCGCCTATAACATTAAGGCTAATGAGCATACACAGAAAGCGGCAGGGATTTTGAGAACTACTTCCTTTTGGGAGAATATCACATTTGGCATCAACCTTGTCTCTCCGGTACACTCGGACTAGCCGATGGAGATGAGAAGCCAACACTGCCATACGTATTTAAAAGTATTATCCATGCAAAAACCGAAATACAAGTCCTAACCGGCGATGAGTCTGTGTGGTTTTTCATCATCTCGACACGTATTACAGAGTTCTTCATGGATAACCCACAATTCATGGCAGGTTAGTGATATATGTGTTTCTTCATTTGATATGTGAGTTTATACTTTATAATACTAATTGTAATTTATTACACTTTGCAGCTTATTTTTTGTATCCCTTTTCGAAGAAACCTTCTAAGTTGGCCCCGACTATATCAAGATTAACTGTCTTCGACGCTTTTAGAAGAACGTTGGAGAAAATGGTCATTATTGATCCCAATGAGCGAGTTGGTTGTATGAATGAGGTATTGCTTTAATTTTTTATTTTTTATTATAATTTGTGGGTCATACTAAAAGATATTGTGTTTATCATTGTTACAGCTGCATATATTTGAAGGCCGCACAGAATCATTTGCGAATCTCGGCGCTGATGTTACTTTGCAAGAGACGGCTAGGATGACACTGGCGACGTGGTGGAAATGGTTTGGGCACAGTACACCTAATTTGAAGAAGTATGCAATAAAGTTGCTTAGCCAGACATCAAGTGCAAGTAATTACGAAAGAAACTGGTAGACATTTAAGTATGTTCATAGTCAGCCACGAAATAGGTTGTCCTCAGAAAAGCTCAATGAATTAGTGTTCCTCCACTACAATCAACACCTTAGGGCGAAAAACTTAAAGAGGTACCCAGAGATTACACATGCTTCTGCTGAGGATTTTTTCATGCCTATTGATCTGGAACATATATTTGTATTCGATGATACACTGGGAGAATGGATCTAAGAACGTGAGGAGCCACTACTGCACAACCTCAACGCACATAATCTCCTAAGAGAAGTGGAGATGGGATTGGCTGAAGATGACAAGGAGGATACATCGAACGCTGGTCGTAGCCATTCAGTTAGCGATCGGCCCACATATTCGAATAGGCGACGTGACCGTACTTCAACAAATACCCAGATGGCACCACACCGCCATTCTATTAGTGAGCGACCGTCTGCCCAATCGGGAGAGGGTGCCTCAGCACAAAGGAGGAGGATTGAGAGAGGGAAATCACAACTCATTCCCAGCAGTCAACCACCAAGTTGTCGGGACCACGGGTTCGCCGCGTCTGATGATTCTACCGATGACAATGGCGGTTCAAATAATGGACTTCTTTGGAGAGATTGTTATCCGGCTGGGACTGGTGCTGCGGAGGATGAGTACTAGGGGATTTCACAGGGGTATTACCCCGATATCAGTCACATCCATCAGACATGGGAGGAATCACAGTGCACACCTCCTCATGGCGATCAAAACATATCTGAACATGGTGCTGGGTTAGCATGGCCCTGATATATGCCAATAAACAATTGGGGTGGTTCGGCTTATGGATACGTGGATGCTGAGTCTCTTGGAAGTAACATGCATTCCATCTCTATTTCTGATAAGCAATCACGCCAAAGCTCTAACAGTTGGCAATATTCGTATCCATCTTCGTCTCCATCCAAGAACATCTCAACAGATGAATATTATCCACAGGATCAATATGCGAGGTTTATATTTAACGTTAACGTCCCCGCTTATGAGTTTGAAGAACATTCTCCATATTGGTGTTCATCTTTAAATGTAACTGAAATGTATGGGAATAAATTATCTTTTGAGTTTAGATCTTGAAATTTTCTTCATTTAGATAATTTTTAAAAACTTTTCAGTTAATGATTTAAATGGAATTTTTTATAATTAAAAATATATGACATTTGTGTGGTTATCAGTTCAAGTAATCATTAATTTCATTTTCTAATATTTTTCTACATTATTATGTAATTTTCAATCATTCTATTATTTATTTATTTTTATTTCTATAATTCATAACTTAAAATAACACTCATTAGCTAAGAAAATAAATTATGAAATTATTTCTACAAATTTTCCTCATTTATATGCTTTTCCTTGTAATTTTCACTATTTTATTACTAATTATATAATTTCCCGATATCATAACTTCAAAAATATATTAGAAGATGTAAATGTTTGATATTTTATGAAAAGATTACATATTCAATAAGCCCATAATTATCTGCATTTACTGTAATTTTTTTGGATTTTTTTTTTAAAAAAAGGGGCAGGAGAGAGAAAAAGTTCGGCCGATATGAAAAATCGGCCGAGATCTTGGTCTGGCCAATTTTTCTACCCCTGCCTCTCACAACTGATATGGGACTGTCATTCATACCCCAAAAATCCCCCCTCGAGCGAGGCTCTCCGACGAATAGAATGTCCCCAACCATTCCGTTCGGCTAGAGGATCCCTAAGCCCACATGCTGTAGCTTGCGAACCTGGCTCTGATATTGTGAAAATAATGTGGTGTCTCCTTTATAAATTAAGAAGAGACCCTAAAATTTTTTTATAGATAAAGGGAAATGCAAGTAGTTGAATCAAATAAAAAAGGAAAATCCTAAAATGGAAAATGCATTTTTAGTACTCTTTAAATATATCTTAACACTCTCCCGCAAGCTAAAACGTGTATGAGAAGGAACACAAAGCTTGGAAATTGCAGGAAAGTGGCACACTGATTGGCCATGAAGAGATGAACTTGCAACACACTGACTGACTGCAAAGATGAGATGAACTGGTAGTACACTGGCTGACTGTGAAGATTTGTTGAATGGACAACATACTGACTGGCTGTAAAGATAAGATGGATTGGCAGCACACTGATTAGCTGCGAAGAGTGATTGAATTGGCAGCACGCAAACTGGCTGTAGAGATTTGTTGAATTGACAACACACTGACTGCCTGCAAAATGGCAACGCACTGATTGGTTGCAAATTGACGGGCGACGGAAAATAGAGTTGACGGCCTGAAAAGGAGATTTTTTTCTTTATTATTTATTGGGCTGCATGAATACCTAAAACTGTAGTCTCACAAGAGTACCAAAAATCATGATCCGACAGACCATCGAAAAGAAGGGAGAGAGAGAGGGGTTATCTTTTACCAAATCAGTATTGCTCTTTGTCGAGTTGTGGAGCAAGAATCGTCTGGCCGAAGTGCCTAGAATTTCTTCAAGAAGAGAGGAGGAATCAGATCTGGATTTGGAATGGGTTGATTTTTTTTTTGAATGGATGCGACGTTGATGCAATGGCAAATACGCCGGTGCTGATGGGGATCTTGCCTGAGAGAAAACTGTTGTGCAGGACGATAAAAATGAAATCATTGTTGAAGCAGGGAAAAAAAGATCGAAGAAAGGTAGAGACTTGACGTCCAGGACTCGTCATCTTTTTTTTTTTTTTTTAAGGTTTATTGATGTCTGAATCGGGAAATATCTATATCTCTGTTGGACCACATGTTGAAGTAAGCTTTTTGCCTTGCCAATCTAATGGAAGGCAGAGTGTTGTGGTATCGAAAGAAAACAAGTTGAAAGGAGAACACTGGATCTAAAGTAGGTGTTGTGTAATATCAAACGACAACCAAAGGCAAAAAGATTTGCAATCCACAAACAAATCTGGAAACGATGGGATGAAACCCTCTTTGGGACTGTTGCAAACGGGCACAAACATAGGATCGTCTAGCGATAGCCGCACAACTGAGAGTGGAGGAATGATTTTTGTTTTTTGCTCGAATCAATAGAGAATCCATGCAGAAAGAGGTGATTGAATGAGATGGTCCCTCCCTCTGCCGGTGGATCTCCTCCGATAGAGGGAGTGAAAAAAAGTTTTGGTGAATGAACCTCCTCTAAGAAAGAGTGGTAAGAAAAAAAATTGGATCTTGATTAGGCTCTTTACCATGTAAAAATAATGTGGTGTCTCCCTTATAAATTAAGGAGAGACCCTAAACTTTATTTATAGATAAAGAGAAATACAAATAAAGTAGGTGAATCAAATAAAAGGGGAAAATCCTAAAATGGAAAATACATCTTTAGTAATCTCTAAATATAACTTAACAGATATCACTGTTAAGACTGGGGTTCCAACCCAAAATACTAGTTTGATAGGTGGAGTGACTCGATATGGGACTCTTCTTCGCACCTCAATACCTACACCTTCGGGAGATCATCATTAGACAAAAAGAAAAAGATTTTATTGTGAATATCTTGAACAATTTGCAAGCATATCAAAGCGGGGGACCTTGAGGATTTATGGAAAATCCTTTTGTTCATTTCTTTCCAGGTGCGCCATAACAGAGCAGGTTGCGACAGTTGAGCTGCAAGCTTTTTCAATAGGCATGGATCTAGAATGATTAAGAGAGATAGAATCCTTGATAATACCGCTGATATGGCATTGATAGTCAATTTTTTTCATGAGTAATTCTCAGGTGTTTGTAATGAAAGAGCAATTCAACCATTGTGGCATGAATTCCTGTTCAGTGAAGCACAACGAATAGTGGGGATCACAAGAGATCCTAGTATAATTAAGAAGCTACTGGTTTTGAATCCAGACCAAGAGTAAAGCCAACAGAAGATGGAGTGCCGGTTTATACATCCAGCGCAGGGGTAAAAAATTTGGCCGATACGCACCGTATCGGCCGATATGTATTAGGTTTTCGAACGCCGATATATATCGGCCGATATGTATAGTATCGACCGTACAAAAAGAAAATGGCCGAGATGACCGAATTTCTAGCCGATAATTCGGTCATGATATCGGCCGAATTTTAAAAATTCGGTCATTTTTTTTTAGAAATATCAGCCGAGATGACCGATATATCGGTCTAAATCTCGGCCGAAACTCCCGTTTTTTAATGAAAAAAACAGTGAAATTCGGGTCTGGGCCCAATCCAAATTGGGCTATATTTTGCCGATATATCGGACGATATCTCATGTTCGATATATCAGGCGAGATCTCGGGCGAGATCTCACCTGTCACCCAATTTCTCCCAGTCAAATCTCTCTGTGTACGGCAAACTGTAGTATTCGGCCGGTCGGGCATGCGTTAATTTTTTTTTATTTTTTTGAAATTTGAAAAATCAACTCAGTCCAAATTTTTTTCTATAAATCCCATTCACTTACACTTCAATTTTCACACACTTATTTTCTTGAAGAAAACCAGATTTTACAACTCTTGTAAGTTTTGTAATTTATTTCCATTTATCTGTATTTTATTTTAATTTTTTTCAGCCAAAAATAACATAAAAGTGTTATAATTTGTTAAAAAATGCTTAAACTTAAATAACATATGTAGTAAATGAAAGTTTTATAAAGGTGTTATAATTTTTTTCCATCTGAATGTATCTGTAGTTATTTTTTGTGTACTTTGTTAGTTACTATTTTTTTCAATTATTTATTCCTTTTTGTTAACTATTTCAACATAAAATAGCATAAATGAAAAAAAAAAAGTTAGAAAATGGTAAAACCTATAAAATAATAGATGGATTTTTTTTATTTGCTCTTAGTTACTGTTACTATAATTTCAAAATTTACAGCAACATTTTTTACTTTCATTTACTCTTTATTTTAATTATTTCATTGTCAAGTATTATTTATGAGTTATAAATATTAGAAAATGCTAAAACCTATAAAATAATACATTAAATTTTTTTATTTGCTCTTAGTTACTGTTTACTAACATGTCAAAATTTCTAGCAACATTTTTCTTTTATTTACTTTCAGTTTTTTTAATTATTTCATCATAAAATATGGTTTATGACTTATAAATGTTAAAAAATGATAAAACCTATAAAATAATAAATTAATTTTTTTATTTTCTCTTAGTTACTGTTTATTAACATGTAAAAATTTCCAGCAACATTTTTTCTTTTATTTAATCTTTCTTTTAATTATTTCATCATAAAATATAGATTATGAGTTATAAATGCGGGAAAATGGTAAAACTTTTAAAATAATGCATGAAATTTATTTATTTACTGTTTCCTAACTTTTTTTGCAGGATACAATTTTTTCTTTTACTTTTCTTTCTTTTCATAATTATTTCATCATTAACTATGGATTATGACATTTGTGTGGTTATCAGTTCAAGTGATTAGGACCCCATTAGTTTCATTTTCTAATATTTGTTCTATATTATTATGTAATTTTCAATCATTTTTTTTTATTTCTATAATTCATAACCTAAAATAACACTCATTCCACAAATTTTCTTTATTTATCTGCTTTTCCTGTTAATTTTCACTATTTTATTACTAATTATATAATTTTCCAATATCGTAACTTCAAAAATATATTAGAAGATGTAAATGTCCGATATTTAATGAAAAAATTATATATTTAATAAGCCAATACTTATCTGCATTTAGTGTAATTTTTTTGGATTTAAAAAAAAAAAAAAAATCAGGCTGGAAAGAGAAAAAGAGGGACCAAGCAATGTTGGCCCATAAGGCTCGAGAAGGACCCTGTGTTGATGCTACGGGTTGAAATATCGGCCGATACGTATCGTATCGGCCGATATATATCGGTTTTGGATATGTGAATATCGGCCGATATGTATCGTATCGGCCAATATTCACAATATCGGCCTTGATATCGGCCGTATTATATCGGCCCGATATCAAAATATCGGCCGATATTAAAAAAAAACAAGGAAGAAAGAGAAAAATATCGGCTGATATATCGGCCGATACCGATTTTTAAACCCCTTGTTGATGCGACACAGCAGAAGCGATGGACTTAACCAATTTAAATTATGAGTTCTGAGACAAAAATTGGAACTATTTTTAAATTATGCCTTGTATAACTCGAGCTACTCGAGTTACTTAGATTATATATAGAAAACTCTTTTTTTATATTATTATTTGATTTTTTAAATTAATTCTTTACAATGATGATGTTTTAATAGAGAAAAAATATTTTTATATATTTTTCTGTGTTTGAAGTATATGAATAATTATGCAAATCCAATTATTTATTTAATTATATGCATTGATCTATGACTCAATTTAACTTATTTTGAATTGATGGGTTTAAATTAAAAATACATTGATTTATTAATGAACTGAAAGCGATCAAAATATAAGAAAATTTTAAAATAATAATCTAAAAGTTAAAATTTAACTCTGAATTTGACCTGGTGCCCATATTGCACTCCTCTTTTGAAAGGAATGGAATAAAAAAAAATTAAAGAGACATCCTCGTGACCTTTTTCTCTTGAAATTTTGTTTTACGTGGAAAAAGATGGTGCTTGATATTTGATAAAAAGGACAAGCAGAAGTCAGCTTTCAGTCACCATGGCTGGGCGTGTCACAAATGTCACAATTCACAACCACAACGACGGGCGTGTCACAAATGTCACACCTCACACAACTCACAACTACAACGACCCATCATCTCTCAATGCATTTGCAGCTATCCCACTCCCAACCAGTGTAACAAATACTGCCGGTATTTTCGTTTTTACCGCGAAAATATCGGGAAAATAACGTTACCGCGTTAAAAACGCGATTTTATCGCCTATACCATTTTTATCGGAAATTTACCGTTAAAAACGCGTTTTTAACGCGAGAAACGGTAAAATCGCGTTAAAAACGCGTTTTTACCGTTTAAATTTTTCTTCCGTACACGGCTATCCCATTTACACGGCTATCCCATATACACGCTGCGCTTCACGCGCGCTATCCACACGCAGCTGGAAACGAAAGGAGAAGCATGGATAAAATTTAATTATTTAAATAATAAAATTTATTTTAAAATTTTAAAGTTATTTTTTAAGCAGTGTGTACTTTGAAAATTTCTCAAATTAAATATCCGGACTAATTACGATAACCTGATAAAAATATTTTTAGACTTCAAGGTCTTTTAACACTCCTAAATATTTAAAACACAGTACTTTATAAATAAGGGTATCTCTAGGGTGTGTCAAAAACACATTTAGGAGTATTAAAAGACCTTAAAGTCTTAAAGTATTTTTATCAAATTATCGTAATTAGCCCGGATATTCAATTTGAGAAATTTTGGAAATACACAGTGCCTAAAAAATAACTTTAAAGTTTTAAAGGAGATTTTATTATTTAATACACTATGCACATTGTTTTTTAAGCACTGTGTATTTCTAAAATTTCTCAAATTGAATATCCATATTAATTACGATAACGTGATAAAAATACTTTGAAACTTTAAGGTCTTTTGACACTCCTAAATGTGTTTTCGGCACACCCTAGGGATACATTTATTTGTAAAATACTGTGTTTTAAATATTTAAGAGTGTCAAAAGACCTTGAAGTCTTAAAGTATTTTTATCGGATTATCGTAATTAGTCCGGATATTTAATTTGAGAAATTTTCAAAGTACACACTGCTAAAAAAATAACTTTAAAGTTTTAAAATAAATTTTATTATTTAAATAATTAAATTTATTTCAGTTTGTAAATTTGAAAATCCCTTTATTTGATTTAAATTATCTCATAATGCAAACTTCAGAAAAAATCCCTTTATTATATTAATTTTTAATTATTATTTTAAATATTTATATTTTCCGCGAGATTTTCCCGTTAAATTCTCGTTAAAAACTCGAGAATTTGAAAATATCCCCGTTATTAACGGTTGCCGTTAATATCCCGAGAAAGGTATTTGTCACTATGCTCCCAACCATATCCCATTACTCCATTTGCATTTAAGCTCCAACGCACCCAACAAATTCAAAAGCAAAGAAACCCATGTGGGATTTCTCTTGAGTAAATAGCATAGCAGCAGATACACTGGCTTCACTCTTGTATTTCTTGTATTTCTGATCTAATTCTTCCTCTTTCCTTCTTTTCGCCCTTTATTCAGACACTGGAAATTGGTGAGTTGGGTTGGCTTTTTCTGATTTTTGAAGATGAAGGTGACTGTCGTTTCAAGAAGTGGAAGAGTGATCATCAAGGGAGGGGTTGAACTCAAGGCGTCGGTATGTTATGTTATTTATTTATTTCTGGAGTTGTGGACTTTTGGGTTTTTTTTTTGGGCCACTGAGTTGGGCACCCCTCTTTTTGGACCAGAAGGAGTGCCCACTTACTTTTGTTAGCGCTTACAGCGTGATAAACAATAAATCGAACTGGAAAAACAAGCACAATCCAACACAAACAAATTACGTGGTTCGGCTCCACCCGGCCTACGTCCACGGAGCGTGAAAGAAATTTTATTAAGAAGAGGAAATAAGAGAGATACAAAGATTCATATTAATCAGCCAACCCAACAACCAAACTCACTGTGGATCAGTCCCTCTCGATACAGCGAACTTGGCTTGGCTGAAGTGCTCTCTTCCACCGTCTTGAGAGACTATTGCTTGAGTATATTTAGACCCCTTCTGCTGAGCACTTACTGCCAATCAGTCCCAAGCTTGTGCTCTCTGTCTCGATGACAGCACAGCCAAGCTTTCCCAGTACTCTTGCTTCAGATCCAAAAACAGTCCCTCTGCCACGAGACTATTTTGTTGAACTGCTGTACACTGAATTGCAAACAGTCCTCTCTGCTTCACCACCCAAAAACAGAGACAAGAAAGCCTTGAATTTCACTCTCCTATTCGTGTGTATGCACGTCTCATCCTCTGTATATTGCAGCCCGTGTACTGCTCTATTTAAAACCCCCTCTATGCTGCATATAGCAGCATTGTCGTGTCTTCATGGAAAGCAATTTCCAAATCCTACATAGAAGTTGCTATTCCTTAGCACACAAACCACGTTGGACACTCTGGCCATATAATTAGAAGTCTCCACTTGAATTAGAAAATACATCTACTATTTATAAGTACCTTCACAGCTGGCTCCTTTCATAGCAAGCTCTAAGTACGTCAGATTCCCAATCAATAAATAGCAATTTCTAATTCATCTTTCTAGATTTTCTAAGAGAAAATCTCTGACTCAATTGTGTGGAATCGAGTCACATATCCAACAACTTTTTCATTGTTCCACAGTGTGACTGCTGTAGAAACTAGCGTGAAAAAGACAAGAAATATGCCCCCTTTTTCTTTAAAAAGGTTATGCCTTAAGCTTTCTTTTAAATGGATTTGTTTATGGAGGATTAACGTTTCGAATTTTAATATCCTTCTTTATCTTTTCGCATTTGACATTTCTGTCAAATTCTATGGAGTGATTACTGGAAGTTTTATTTGCATTCATATTTCATAGTAGTTGAGCAGAAAGTAATGGGACATAAACGTCTTTTATAATAAGAGTCTTATACGATGACAAGTGGACAAATGAAAAAACCTGTATATCTTGCTATAAAAATATCGGTACTCTATCAATTCCTCGATATTTTTTCTTAAATGGGGCAATATGTGATGTAATTTTGGAAAATATTCCATTTTACCCTTTCATTTTTGGACAAAATTAAGGACAGACTGGAAACGTTCTCAAAATCATGTTACCCTGTCCCCCCATCTAAGAAAAAAATAGAAAAAGTATAAGTGCACAAATCAACTCTTGTACTTTACACCTTAGCATCTAGGTTCATGAGGGAATTGATAGGGACACTGGTGTTTTTGATAGCAAGGACATGAGGGAATTGATAGGGACACTGGTGTTTTTGATAGCAAGGGACGTCTGACTTGGCCTTTTATCCATTTGTCATCATCTAAATGGTGGAAAGATATAATAGTGTCCTTTATTATAAGAAACAACGGTGTCCTTTTTCACTTTCTAAAGTATAGGAATTGATTGGGACATCAGTGTTTTCAATAATACAGGATATTGGGCTTGTCCATTTGTCCATTTTTCATCATCTAAGTGGTGGAAAAAGTTCTCAAAATGGATCGACCCGATCCAAACCTATTTGGTCATTTATTAAATGGGTTGACTTATTTACCTGAACCAAATCAAAACCTGTTTAGACTTATTTACCCATTCAACTCATTTTAATAAGAAAAGCCTACATCTAGCTTTTTAATAGGCTATTTTCAATACTCTACATTTGGCTCTTTTCAAGTGTTTCCAGATCTGTATATGATTCTTATCCTTTTAGTCATATCAAAGTTAATCCAATTAAAGAATCACCACTAGCCCTATTGGGATCCAAGTGTACTTTGTGTCCTCCTTTATATCTCCATTGCTCGATCTTTTAATGTGTCTAAGTTTAAATCTAGATCTTTGAAAAGAGAAATCAAAGAGAGGAGAAATATTCATGTGTTTATAAACACATACACACATCCATCCACCCACATACATAGACGTGCACATAAACGGGCACACACACGCAAGCGCACACATACACACACACATACAGAGAGATGACCTAAAGGGCTATAGTTGAGAACTTGAAGAGAAAGAGCAAGAGGCCAAGAGCTGAGAGCAGAGAAGATGCTCACTATTGCGGTGTGGATGTACAAAGGATAGAAAGAGAGAGAGAAAAGAACTTGAAAGGAGAGGGTGAGCACAAAGGAGGCATTTTAGATTTGGGAATCAAAGTTTCGATTATCATTGTTAACTTAGTGCGATTATACTTTTAAAATTATATTGGAAAGTATGAGGTAAATGGGGTAGTTAAGTGATGAGTTCAATGGGTTGACCAGAAGAAAATAGTAAATAGGTCATGACCAACCCATTTATTATCTGGGACAACCCAAACCCACCACCCATTTATAAGTAGGTTTGGGCCAACCAACCCATTTTTTAAATGGGTTGACCCAAGCTCACCACCCATTTATAAGCAGGTTCAAGCCAATCAATTTATTTATTAAATGGGTAAAGAATGTATGACCAATATACCTTTTAAACTCAGGTGGTTTCAGGTCATGTTTGCAAGTTTAGCATTAGGGACAACCCAATTTTGCTAGGTCTATCTAGAAATTCTCGGGTAAATATGGATCTATATACATCCGTACAAAAGCAACCAGTGGGAGAGGAATTTTTTTTTTTCTGACACAACATTTATTGTTGATACCACTAGTAATAAGAGAGGGGTGCATATGTAGAAGGTTTAGGTTTTAGTTGAAAAGCTAGGGTATTCTAATAGCCCATCTCAGAGGGTGGGATCCACCTTTTGACATAGCTAGTTTGTTGGATGTTTATCAAATTTATAGACTATAAAATTGCCCAA
Source organism: Chimonanthus salicifolius (assembly GCA_013350335.1). Lineage (NCBI taxonomy): Eukaryota > Viridiplantae > Streptophyta > Magnoliopsida > Laurales > Calycanthaceae > Chimonanthus > Chimonanthus salicifolius. The sequence goes on from CM023539.1 coordinate 33,873,866, forward strand.
AGTGGGCCTCACTAGATTATCCTAATCTTTAGTTTTTAGCATTTACTTTGAATCATTGCCTCATTGGTACAATATCTGTACTATTAAAACTTCATCTAATAGTGATGAGGAGTCAATGAAATTTTTTTTTTTTCAGGTAAGATCTAAGTATAAATATAAAGTATTATATACAACGGTTTAAATTCATTAGAAAGTGGGCCTTACATGGAATCTCTACTTTGGTGTGCAATCCATACACCAACATTCTGTAGATTCATTGATATATACATCCACATGCATATGTATATGCATTGTATTTGTACTATCATGTATTTGTATATATGTATTTACTTGCTATGTAGTGTACACTTTGTCAGAGTGGACTAATTGAGTTTTCGTATACTTGTAACACTTAAAGAATTTTGCTGGCCCATGCTATTGGATGTGGCCCACCTTTTTGGATGATCTAGATGAGTGCAAAATTATTGAACTGAGGTGTCTATCAAGTTTTGGCCCTATTCGCTCATCCTAACAATTGAATGCGAATGTTTGTTGCATTTCTTTGAAACTTTGGCCTCTAATATAAAGGGATGGGATGATCAATGTGCCCGAACTTGACAAACACCCATAACTCAAGATCCTGTACTTGTTTAGTTTATATAATGTGTCAAGTGGTGGATTTCCAGACTTGATGGCATGTTCATGGATTATAAATGGGCCTTTAAGTGAGAGTATTTCCAGTTGGGAATGTGGTCCATATTGTTGGGATTTAATCCCCAAACCAAACAAACACAGCAGCAGCAAAAACGAAATCAAACACACAATCTACACGAATACAAGATTTACGTGGTTCGGCTAATGGCCTACATCCACGGGCAACACTCAAGAATTTCTCCTCATCTAAATGTGGCCTAAAAGAATGCTATTGGGTGGGCTAGTGGATCTTGTACCTTTCCCTAGAAGTTAATCTTTTTTTTTAGCAGTAACAAAAAGGATTTTATTAAAAGAGAAAAAAGAGTACAACAACAAAAAAAAAAAAAAAAATAGGGACAAAGGATTAGACCTTGACAACAAATGACATCCAAGAGCAACATAAATGCTGGTACAAAATCCAAGTAAAAAACAACAAGATCTATCCTCCTTAGAGCTGAAAAAATGCATGTAACAGAGTCATCTACTCATTTTTAGCAAAATAGTCTGCTACCCCATTTGATGAACGATTGATCTGAAAAAAGGGAACCTCAAGACCCGAAGCCAGAGTCCTTATTTCCATAACTGTGGTAATCATCTTCTATGGGGGACGCTTTGATAAATAGAGATGTTAAGAATTTAACTACACAAATTGAAGTTGTTTTCAATCATTTTAGGCGAACAACTAAGGGCTGGATGCCTTCTTGATTAAGGTTGGGTCGAGACCTCTGAGGTTTTTGTTGGTTCCTTGTAATTAATTCTTTGTATATGTTCCTCAATATATATCTATTATATTGTGTACTTTGTACCTTTTTTACTTGAAGCAAAAGAATTTTTGTTATTGTGTCAAAAAAAATGTTAAATGGTGGTGGTGCACCCTTTGACTTGCATTCTTAGGAACTTCTAGCATAAAAGTACATAGGAATTTCTCATTTTCTTATAATATTTAATATTGGTAACGTTCTAAGCCCCAAAATCCCCAAACCTGAGCAATTCTCATCTCCTTTTAAACTCGAGATGTAAGTGTACCTTTGATAATCTGATGACCAAATGCAACTGACCCAAAATAAATGGGTTTGGGTGCAGATTTTTTCTTTTTGAAAATTTGAATCCGAATCCAAATTTGAATGTTAAATGAGGTGGATTGGATTTTGGTCCTGAGATGTGGAAATTTCGAAGTGGCACCTTCTAGTTCTGTGTGAATTAAAATAAGAAAGTCAAACCACAAAAGGAATCCCCAAGAATCAAAATAGATGACAACCACCATACTAGTACAGAAAGATTTAGATGGAAAACCCTTCAACATGGATGAAAAGTCATGGGGCAAATCCAAAGAACCACCTATTTTTCTCTTTCATTTGGGTTATAGATGGTTCCTTTTGTCAAGTGGCTGTAACATGCTACTATATGGTCTGTGTCCTAGGGCATTATTCTCTCTAGGTTGTAAGATAGTGCTGTTCCAAAATTCCTAATGTCATGGTATGTTTTCATATTCCTTCCTTTTGGCTTTAACATAAACTCATTCCCTCAAGAGAGTGAAAAAAAGAGAGAGTTCTAAATGATGGCTTGTTATTGAATAAACAATCTTTATTTGGAAGGAAAAACACTTGGAAATTTCTACAGAACAGAGTATTCAACACTTTTCCTGTTTATGGTAAAACTGCATCCTTCAAAACATGTGTAGTCCCAATTCCACGTGGAGCCTACCTATGACCACCAACCATGAGGCTTTGTAGGATGGAAAGATCTCATTATACATTAGGGTTGGCCAAATATGAACCTTGTTGATGGGTGATAGATAGGCAGTAGTCCTCGAAAAGAAATTTGCCAATCCTAGCTGACCCCAATTAGATAGGATAAATGACACTGCAATGATGATGATAAACATGCAAACCTTGTTGGATGATAATAGCTACTAATTTAAGGGCATAAAAGATTTAAGGATGCCCTCACAAAGAAGATCACACAGCATGTGATTGGCTCATTTCATCACTTTCAACAGTTCTAATAGAGATCCTTAAGAAAACAACCAATGCCTATGTCCACCATCACATTTGAACAATCTACTAGATGTCATGTAATACTGAGTTACATTCTTTTTGCAACAAAAGGGAAAGATGAGTAAATATGATAAAAAAAAATAACCCATGTACTTCAGGAACCATGTGCATTGGAGTTTATTTACTAGTGTCATTTCAAAATATTTGGATTTTAAGAATTTCTTTCCAGTATTGTCTTAGGATAATCCATGTGGTATTCTGCAGGCTACTGTGAGGGATCTGCAAGAGGCAATTCATCACCGAAGTAAGTATTTGAATTTTGAGTGTCCTTGTTTTGGGACTATTTTGGTCAATTGTTTGAAAATCAGACTGTGTTTTGTTTTATTTATTTGCTGCTACAATACTGATACCATATGAAGATTTCTCTTTTCTATACTGCAATAGTTGGTTACAAATAAATCCAGAGGGGTTGGCCTGACGGTCAAGAAGCTTCCCTCATGAAGGGTGGTCTTGAGTTCGATTCATGCTCTGGGCCACTCTCCATGGGGTTACTCCTCATCGCTTGAATCCGGTATGTGTGTGTAGGGAGGAGTGCACATGTCCCGAAGGATTAGTCGGATAAAGTCTCCTATGAGTGAGACGCTTGGATACCTTAGGTCCTCAAAAAAAAAAAAAACTTAGGTTACAGATACTGACCTCCTCACATTGCATTGAACAGCAAAAAAGTACTATCCTTCAAGACAGCGACTTACACTACCGTTGCCACCTGGATCTCAGGGAAAACCCACTGTTCTTGATCCAAAAAGCAACATTGGAGATTACTGCGACAGAAATGCAGACAACTTGATTGTTTTATTCAAGGATTTGGGCATGCAAGTCTGTTTCAGTACCCTTTTCTTCTGGGAGTACTTGGTCCTTTGCTAGTTTATCCCATCTTCGGTATGTTACGTTATTCATTTATTTCTGGGGTTGTGGACTTTGGGTATTTTTTTGTGGCCACTGAATTGGGCACCCCTTTTTTTTACCAGAAGGAGTGCCCACTTACTGTTTCATCGTTCCACAGCGTAGAAACTAGTGTGGAAAGGACAAGAAATAAGCCCCCTTTTTCTTTAAAAAAGTTTTGCCTTAAGCTTTCTTTTAAATGGATTTGTCTATGGAGGATTAACGTTTCGAATTTTGACGTCCTTTATCTTTTCGCATTTGGCATTTCTGTCAAATCCTATGGAGTGATTACTGGACGTTTTATTTGCATTCATGTTTCATATTAGTCGAGCAGAAAGTTATGGGACGCAAATGTTTTTTATAATAAGCGACACTGATGTATTTTTCACCACTTATATGATGACAAGTGGACAAATGGAAAACCTGTATATCTTGCTATAAAAATACTGGTATCTCTATCAATTCCTCGATATTTTTTCTTAAATGGGGCAATATGTGATGTAATTTTGGAAAATATTCCATTTTGCCCTTTCATTTTTGGACAAAATTAAGGACAAACTGGAAAAGTTCTCAAAATCATATTACCCTGTGTCCCCATTTAAGAAAAAAATAGAAAAAGTATAAGTGCACAAATCAACTCTTGTACTTTACACCTTAGCATCTAGGTTCATGAGGGAATTGATAGGGACACTGGTGTTTTTGATAGCAAGGGACGTCTGACTTGGCCTTTTATCCATTTGTCATCATCTAAATGGTGGAAAGATATAATAGTGTCCTTTATTATAAGAAACAACGGTGTCCTTTTTCACTTTCTAAAGTATAGGAATTGATTGGGACATCAGTGTTTTCAATAATACAGGATATTGGGCTTGTCCATTTGTCCATTTTTCATCATCTAAGTGGTGGAAAAAGTTCTCAAAATGGATCGACCCGATCCAAACCTATTTGGTCATTTATTAAATGGGTTGACTTGTTTACCTGAACCAAATCAAAACCTGTTTAGACTTATTTACCCATTCAACTCATTTTAATAAGAAAAGCCTACATCTAGCTTTTTAATAGGCTATTTTCAATACTCTACATTTGGCTCTTTTCAAGTGTTTCCAAATCTGTATATGATTCTTATCCTTTTAGTCATATCAAAGTTAATCCAATTAAAGAATCACCACTAGCCCTATTGGGATCCAAGTGTACTTTGTGTCCTCCTTTATATCTCCATTGCTCGATCTTTTAATGTGTCTAAGTTTAAATCTAGATCTTTGAAAAGAGAAATCAAAGAGAGGAGAAATATTCATGTGTTTATAAACACATACACACATCCATCCACCCACATACATAGACGTGCACATAAACGGGCACACACACGCAAGCGCACACATACACACACACATACAGAGAGATGACCTAAAGGGCTATAGTTGAGAACTTGAAGAGAAAGAGCAAGAGGCCAAGAGCTGAGAGCAGAGAAGATGCTCACTATTGCGGTGTGGATGTACAAAGGATAGAAAGAGAGAGAGAAAAGAACTTGAAAGGAGAGGGTGAGCACAAAGGAGGCATTTTAGATTTGGGAATCAAAGTTTCGATTATCATTGTTAACTTAGTGCGATTATACTTTTAAAATTATATTGGAAAGTATGAGGTAAATGGGGTAGTTAAGTGATGAGTTCAATGGGTTGACCAGAAGAAAATAGTAAATAGGTCATGACCAACCCATTTATTATCTGGGACAACACAAACCCACCACCCATTTATAAGTAGGTTTGGGCCAACCAACCCATTTTTTAAATGGGTTGACCCAAGCTCACCACCCATTTATAAGCAGGTTCAAGCCAATCAATTTATTTATTAAATGGGTAAAGAATGTATGACCAATATACCTTTTAAACTCAGGTGGTTTCAGGTCATGTTTGCAAGTTTAGCATTAGGGACAACCCAATTTTGCTAGGTCTATCTAGAAATTCTCGGGTAAATATGGATCTATATACATCCGTACAAAAGCAACCAGTGGGAGAGGAATTTTTTTTTTTCTGACACAACATTTATTGTTGATACCACTAGTAATAAGAGAGGGGTGCATATGTAGAAGGTTTAGGTTTTAGTTGAAAAGCTAGGGTATTCTAATAGCCCATCTCAGAGGGTGGGATCCACCTTTTGACATAGCTAGTTTGTTGGATGTTTATCAAATTTATAGACTATAAAATTGCCCAAAGTGGGCCTCACTAGATTATCCGAACCTTTAGTTTTTAGCATTTACTTTGAATCATTGCCTCATTGGTAAAATATCTGTACTATTAAAACTTCATCTAATAGTGATGAGGAGTCAATGAAATTTTTTTTTTTCAGGTAAGATCTAAGTATAAATATAAAGTATTATATACAACGGTTTAAATTCATTAGAAAGTGGGCCTTACATGGAATCTCTACTTTGGTGTGCAATCCATACACCAACATTCTGTAGTTTCATTGATATATACATCCACATGCATATGTATATGCACTGTATTTGTACTATCATGTGTCTGTATATATGTATTTACTTGCTATGTAGCATACACTTCTTCAGAGGGGACTAATTGAGTTTTCGTATACTTGTAACACTTAAAGAATTTTGCTGGCCCATGCTATTGGATGTGGCCTACCTTTTTGGATGATCTAGATGAGTGCAAAATTATTGAACTGAGGTGTCTATCAAGTTTTGGCCCTATTCGCTCATCCTAACAATTGAATGCGAATGTTTGTTGCATTTCTTTGAAACTTTGGCCTCTAATATAAAGGGATGGGATGATCAATGTGTCCCGAACTTGACAAACGCCCATAACTCAAGATCCTGTACTTGTTTAGTTTATATAATGTGTCAAGTGGTGGATTTCCAGGCTTGATGGCATGTTCATGGATTATAAATGGGCCTTCAAGTGAGACTATTTCCAGTTGGAATGTGGTCCATGTTGTTGGGATTTAATCCCCAAACCAAACAAACACAGCAGAAGCAAAAACGAAATCAAACACACAATCCACACGAATACAAGATTTACGTGGTTCGGCTAATGGCCTACATCCACGGGCAACACTCAAGAATAATTTCACTAATATCAGAGATACAAATACAAATCCATTCCCAAATCTTTCTCTCACGGTTTTCTCTCTTCCCTCCCAAAACTCTCTCTCTCAGTGGTGCCCAAAAGGGCCATCCACACAACATACGAGCGTCTCTCTCCTAGCATATACAAAAGAGTCCCAAACAAAAATAGGAAATAGAGAAGTAGTAGGAGAAGGATTAGTAAAGACCAAAAATATAAATTACTAATTCAAGCCGATTCCTAAATCGAGCCAAACTCCTAACACGTGTCAAATAGGGGCAATGTTTGTAGCTTCTGATCCAAGCAGTGGTGTTGTGGTCCATGTGGAAGGTGAATAATTTGAGAATTTTGAGTGAAAGGTGAGTTCATAGGAGTAGGTTTTCGAGATAACGAGATTGGGACTTATAGGATGGTTGAGAGTATGTAAGGGTTTTTGAGGATTTTTTGTTAAATGATTTCCTAAGAAGTTGGTGTGGTAGCTTGAAAGGTGGTACTAGGACGAAAAAACTAAATCAAAAGTGGGAATTACTTGCAAAGGGATCAATGAAGTTCAGTGTTGTTGGTCATTTGAGTGTAAATTGGGTCTTGTTGGCTGAAAATGAGAAAGAAGGGAGAGGGGGGGGGGGGGTGGGGGTTCGGGGTCGTAACACGATCAATAAGAAAAGCCTTGGAGTTAAAAAGGACATTGGAGGTGGTAGACCGGTTTATTTGGGCGATGGGAACGTAGCAAAATGCAGGGGTTCCCTTTTTTTTTTTTTTTGCATGTTTGGTATTTATTAAGGAAAAAGTGAGACCCACTTTTTCCCTATTTCCCCTTTATAAGTCAAAATTAGTTTGCCCTTGAGAGGTAGGAGAAACCATGGTTTCCCGTCCTCTTTCCTTGCTCCTTTCCTTCCTTTTCTTCACGTGCCTTTCCTTTGTGATTACCAAAGAAAATATAGGAAAATCCCTCTTCAAGAGAATCTCCTTAAGAGAATCCTCGACATAGGGGCAATCTCCTAAAAGACTTTCTCCTCATCCAAATGTAGCCTAAAAGAATGCTATTGGGTGGGCTAGTGGATCTTGTACCTTTCCCTAGAAGTTAATCCTTTTTTTTTTTTGAGCGGTAACAAAAAGGATTTTATTAAAAGAGAAAAAAGAGTACAACAACAAGGATAAAAAAAAAAAAAACAGGGACAAAGGATTAGACCTTGACAACAAAGGACATCCAAGAGCAACATATATGCTGGTACAAAACCAAATAAAAAACAACAAGATCTATCTTCCTTAGAGTTGAAAAAACGCCTGTAGCAGAGCCATCTATGCATTTTTAGCAAAATAGTTTGCTACCCCATTTGATGAACAATTGATCTGAGCAAAGGGAACCTCATGACCCGAAGCCAGAGTCCTTATCTCCATAACTGTGGTAATCATCTTCTATGGGGGACGCTTCGATAAATGGAGATGTTAAGAATTTAGCTACAGAAATTTGAGGTTGTTTTCAATCATTTTAGGTGAACGACTAAGGGCTGGATGCCTTCTTGATTAAGGTTGGGTCGAGACCTCTGAGTTTTTTGTTGGTTCCTTGTAATTAATTCTTTGTATATGTTCTTCAATATATATCTATTATATTGTGTACTTTGTACCTTTTTTACTTGAAGCAATAGAATTTTTGTTACTGTTTCAAAAAAAATGTTAAATGGTGGTGGTGCACCCTTTGACTTTCATTCTTAGGAACATCTAGCATAAAAGTACATAGGAATTTCTCATTGTCTTATAATATTTAATATTGGTAACTTTCTAAGCCCCAAAATCCCCAAACCTGAGCAATTCTCGTCTCCTTTTAAACTCGAGATGTAAGTGTACCTTTGATAATCTGATGACCAAATGCAACTGACCCAAAATAAATGGGTTTGGGTACAGAATTTTTCTTTTTGAAAATTTGAATCTGAATCCAAATTTGAATGTTAAATGAGGTGGATGTGGATGTGGATTTTGGTCCTGAGATGTGGAAATTTCGAAGTGGCACCTTCTAGTTCTGTGTGAATTAAAATAAGAAAGTCAAACCACAAAAGGAATCCCCAAGAGTCAAAATAGATGACAACAGCCATACTAGTACAGAAAGATTTAGATGGAAAATCCTTCAACATGGATGAAAAGTCATGGGACAAATCCAAAGAACCACCTATTTTTCTCTTTCATATGGGTTATAGACAGTTCCTTTTGTCAAGTGGCTGTAACATGACGACTGTATGGTCTGTGTCCTAGGGCATTATTCTCTCTAGGTTGTAAGATAGTGCTGTTCCAAAATTCTTATTGTCATGGTATGTTTTCATATTCCTTCCTTTTGGCTTTAACATAAACTCGTTCCCTCAAGAGAGTGAAAAAAAGAGAGTTCTAAATGATGGCTTGTTATTGCATAAACAATCTTAATTTGGAAGGAAAAACACTTGGAAATTTCTACAGAACAGAGTATTCAACACTTTTCCTGTTTATGGTAAAACTGCATCCTTCAAAACATGTGTAGTCCCAATTCCACGTGGAGCCTACCTATGACCACCAACCATGAGGCTTTGTAGGATGGAAAGATCTCATTATACATTAGGGTTGGCCAAATATGAACCTTGTTGATGGGTGATAGATAGGCAGTAGTCCTCGAAAAGAAATTTGCCAATCCTAGCTGACCCCAATTAGATAGGATAAATGACACTGCAATGATGATGATAAACTTGCAAACCTTGTTGGATGATAATAGCTACTAATTTAAGGGCATAAAAGATTTAAGGATGCCCTCACAAAGAAGATCACACAGCATGTGATTGGCTCATTTCATATCACTTTCAACAGTTCTAATAGAGATCCTTAAGAAAACAACCAATGCCTATGTCCACCATCACATTTGAACAATCTACTAGATGTCATGTAATACTGAGTTACATTCTTTTTGCAACAAAAGGGAAAGATGAGTAAATATGATAAAAAAAAATAACCCATGTACTTCAGGAACCATGTGCATTGGAGTTTATTTACTAGTGTCATTTCAAAATATTTGGATTTTAAGAATTTCTTTCCAGTATTGTCTTAGGATAATCCATGTGGTATTCTGCAGGCTACTGTGAGGGATCTGCAAGAGGCAATTCATCACCGAAGTAAGTATTTGAATTTTGAGTGTCCTTGTTTTGGGACTATTTTGGTCAATTGTTTGAAAATCAGACTGTGTTTTGTTTTATTTATTTGCTGCTACAATACTGATACCATATGAAGATTTCTCTTTTCTATACTGCAATAGTTGGTTACAAATAAATCCAGAGGGGTTGGCCTGACGGTCAAGAAGCTTCCCTCATTAAGGGTGGTCTTGAGTTCGATTCATGCTCTGGGCCACTCTCCATGGGGTTACTCCTCATCGCTTGAATCCGGTATGTGTGTGTAGGGAGGAGTGCACATGTCCCGAAGGATTAGTCGGATAAAGTCTCCTATGAGTGAGACGCTTGGATACCTTAGGTCCTCAAAAAAAAAAAAAACTTAGGTTACAGATACTGACCTCCTCACATTGCATTGAACAGCAAAAAAGTACTATCCTTCAAGACAGCGACTTACACTACCGTTGCCACCTGGATCTCAGGGAAAACCCACTGTTCTTGATCCAAAAAGCAACATTGGAGATTACTGCGACAGAAATGCAGACAACTTGATTGTTTTATTCAAGGATTTGGGCATGCAAGTCTCTTTCAGTACCCTTTTCTTCTGGGAGTACTTGGGTCCTTTGCTAGTTTACCCCATCTTCTACTACTCTCCTGTATATCAGTATTTCGGCTACAAGGGCAGCCATGTTATGCACCCAGTCCAGACCTATGCCATGTACTACTGGTGCTTTCATTACTTCAAACGTATCATGGAGACATTTTTTGTTCACAGGTTCAGCCATGAGACTTCAGCTCTCCCTAATGTATTTAGGAACTGCTTTTACTACTGGACTTTTGGCACGTATATAGCTTATTATGTGAACCACCCCCTCTATACTCCTGTCAGCGATCTTCAAATGAAGACCAGTTTTGGCTTCGGGATGGTATGTCAGCTTGCAAACTTCTATTGTCACATCTTGCTAAGGAATCTTAGAAGTTCAGATTGCAATGGAGGAATCAAATTCCTCATGGTTTTTTGTTCAATATAGTGACTTGTGCAAACTACACTAGAGAGATCTATCCGTGGCTTGGTTTCAATATTGCAAAACAGACAGTTGCAGGTTATGTGTTCCTAGTGGTTGCAGCTTCTATTATGAGTAATTGGGCCCTCGCCAAGCACCGTCGCGTGAAGAAGGTAGATACCATCTTAATTGCATGTATGCTTAGACAGGACGTGAAATGATCACCTGCACATTTGTTTGTGGCGTATTGCGCTGAGCACCTAGATATAGGACCCACTAGATGTGTATGTCGGAAGGGTCATTCTTTGAATATGTGGCCCAACAAAAGTCATCTTGATTGAATCAATTAAACCATATTTTTAAAGGCCATAAATTTTAAAGATTAAAAATAATTTAAACTGATCAAATTTTAGTGTGTTTGAAAAATGTGACTTGATTGATTCAATCAAGGTGATTTTTGGGGGACTACATATTCAATGAATGACCTTTCCAATGCATCCCCCACCACCAATATTTGATGAGGCTTATACCTAGGTGCTCAACGTAATATGCAGCACACCAGTGTCCAGGTGATCATCTCTTATGATGTGATATTTCTAGAAACCATCTTTTTTTTTTTTTTTTTTATGACCAAGGTGTCCGGGCCTCTTAGAGGACCTGACTAATCCTCGAGGCATGTGCAAGCCTCCCTACTCACATACATCGGCTAACTCTACGAGAATTGTTCCTTTTGGGTTGGAGTGAGAATTGAATTCAGAACTCCCGCTTTTTGAGGCGGGTTCCTAGCCATCACTCCAACTCCTTTGGGTTGAGTGGACACCTTACTTTCATGATTGCATAGAAATGGTAACTATGGATGTAACGCCCCTCCCTCTCCCACTACGATTAGAGTAATATAATAAGGATATTTGAGTGAAGAGAGAGGTGAGCGTCACGACACGAGCCGAATCCGAGTCCGAAGAACCGACCCTCGACTGGCCCAACTTAGTGTGCACCTAGATCCAATCCATAATAATATTTGTACACACTAGCAATAAACTGCAGAAACTTAAAAGCATTTGTGCATTGCATGAATAACATACCCCAACTCAAGCAAAGATAAGGTAATTCCCAACAATTACATGAATCAAATACAAAACAAGAATACTAAATGTTCAATGTCATAATATTACATTTCCCAAAATAAACATTCGTACAAATTACATTGTCCTCAAAATCTCAACATGAATATAATTCAACTAAGCTATCCGAGCTTCCTTCTTGCATCCATCTCACTCCTATTCAGCCATCGCTTGGTCCGATCTCATTTACATTCCTTAAACCTGCATACACACCTAAAGGGGGGAAGTTATGGGCTTAGTCAACGGGCCCAGTAGGAATTCCAACTAAGAAATATGCACTAGGATGTGTCATACCAAAATAGCATAAATACTTATATTCTCATGATGAAAACATTACATATCATATACATACAATGTATCTCAATCTTAAAACATTTCTCATAGTTAACATATACCACAGTATCAATTTTACGTACTCAAATCATATTTCTTTTCATGATGAAAATCTCATGTTCGAAATCACATTTGGTACTTTTCTCAAAACCACTTCTATATTATTATAGGAACCTATCTTTCAAATTATACGTTATACTTTTCTCAAAACATATCATTCTAGGAAAACTCACGCTTATTTCAAATCTTTCTCATGATTCAAATCTCATTTTCATCTTACGTCAAAACAAAAGACTTTTATGAAATTCACCTTCATTTCATATTTCAAAATCTCAAACCCATGTTATGTCAAGACAAAGTACTTGTATGAAATTCTTATTCGAGTCGTCATTGAAATCTCATTGTCAAATCATATCGATGCTCATCATGATGTATTATGTCATGGGTGCCATGAAGAATGCATGCCCCACAGTATACCATCAAGGGCTTGCCTGCCGATCAACTCAACCGGTCCCATCGGTGAAATATTTCTTCCATTTCAATATACGTACGACATCAAAGCCTGCCCGGGCTATTCAACACTTTGAATCGTCAAATGTCCAGACTATTGAGCACTTTGGGTCGTCAAACATATTTCCCATCCCATGCCAGGTGCATGAGATACATGAATGCAAGATGATGCCAATGATAGTATCATATGCTTTCAAATCAATTCAAAACATGAAAGCCTCTTTCCATGCCTTTTCATAATATATATTCGAAAACATCACATGTAGTTTGCATAATCTCGAAATACTTTCAATAACAAGATATCATGTATTTAAGACACCCCAAAGCTTCATAGTGAATGATCATCATTTTCATGTGAGGTAAAACAGCTCAAAAGTATCATTTTCGTAACCAATTTATAGGAAAATAGACTATAATCAAAGCATTTCATTCACAACCAATGTGCTTCAACCATGTAGGAAAACCTACCTGATCTCAGTCAATCAGCGGAGGGAAATACTCCACGAACTAGCTCGGTCAATCCCGGGTTTATCCTCGACCCTTCATTCGTTATCCATGCATTCAAAACATCACATACATATTATTAGAATTTCCTCCCATTAATTATTCTTAATTTCTAATCTTATCATTGTATTCTCAACACCTAATGTCTCATTGAGTTTCATAGGTCTCAGGTGAAGGTTGGTGTAGTCCAAGTGGTTCCACGAAGGATTTTGGTCCACATGAATTAACCTTGGAAAAATTGTCAAGATCTCTGGTCGACATATTGACCCAGGCGATACATCGCCCTTCAGGCACATCGATCCTGTCGATATGTCGAATTGCAATATACAGGTTTTGTTTAACGCATCATCTGGTTCTCTCGCTCGACACATCGATTAAATCAATATGTCAACCTAGGTTTTGTCTGTTCTGGTCTGTATTTTCAGTTTATTCTCAGGTCGTATGTATCGATATGGTTGATACATTGATCAGGGGCTCTCAACACGTCTATGAAGTCGACATGTCAAATGGAATATTGCCCTTCATTTATTTTCAATTTCGTTACTCCCAGGTGGATACATCAACACAGTCGATGCATTGTCTTGGGGACCACTAGACACATCGACTAGGTCGATGTGCCCCTCTGGGTTTCCAGTTCATCTATTTTCTAAGTTCCATCACTCCTAGGCCGATGCATCTAAACTGTCGACGCATCGTCCTGGAGTCTAGTTATCTTTAAAGTCTTCTTAACATATCGTCCTCATCAATACAATGTTTTGGGATTACTCGACACATCAACACTGTTGATGTGTCCTCCTGGGTCGAAGTCCTTTGCCCTAGTTCATTCTCTTCCATTTCTGATGCAAGACAACTAATAGGGTAACCCTAAATGCCTAAAGTGGTTCCCTAAAAATTAAAAGGGTATGAAAATAATGAACTCTAAGACTAATATGGGCTGAAATTAAAATCTAAATTAATATATGCAATCAATTAAGATAAATTTATAACAATTAATTATGCAAGGGTCAAAACTAGAGGGGCCCATGAGAAATCTGAAAAAAAAGGTGAAACTGGGTTTGCTGATTGGTAAATAAAGAAAAGGACATGGGAGTATTAACGATGGTGGGAGTAGGGTCTTAAATAAGGTGAAGGGCTCACGAAAGCAAAGGGATGGATTAAGGTGCTCACGGAAACAAGGTGATGGGCTACAGAGAGGGGCGGAACGTATAATGGCTGGGAAAGGAAAACGGCAAGGTTAAATGGGGTGTTATTGGATTTTGGCTACAGAGGAGGGGTCCAGGAAGGGTAAAGGCAAAGAGTGGAAGGCTAGGGATCGCAAGCAGCAAGGCGATGGCTAAAGAGAAGGCGGCAGCCAAGGGGTACGGGTCTTTGGGGTTGGGCGAAACTGGTTTTGGAGGGCTATGAGGAGTGGCGACAGCAGGGAAGGGTTAAAAGGGTTGGGCGAAACTGGTTTTGGAGGGCTATGAGGAGTGGTGACAGCAGGGAAGGGTTAAAAGGGTTGGTTGAAGATGAGACTGGGTTTGGAAAAAGGTTAAAACAACAGCAAGGGAAAATATGAAGAAGAAGAGAAGAAAAATAGAAGATTTACTTGTACCTGGAAGAAGACGGCCTCACGCCGTGGCCTCACACCTTTGGAATCTCTCCAAATTCGCAATCGCAGCAGGTCTTGTCGAAACTCAAGACTTTATTCATATCAATCGTGTCTTTTGCCTCATGGAGGCTACAACTTATATAAGCTTTCTCCTTACTAAAAATAAAATAAAACACTAATTACCAAATTACCCTAGCTAAACATAAAACACACGGAAATAAGAAAATAAGAAAGTGTAAGGTGCTGGAGATGCACCGTATCAATTTCCCTTAGCTTTACTTTCATTTCTATCATTCCCAGGCCGATACATCGTTACAAACGATGCATCGTCCTGGGTTTGTTAGATTAGTCCGATCTTCTATTGCATGTCTCCCATTTTTATCTATTTTTCTTCCAAATTGACATCTAAGCTACCTTTAAGCATTCTAACGCATTTCTTTTAATCTAAATCATCATAAACATCAACATACCTTGGTATATCTAGGGGATTTCTTGGTGAGGAGGCGATGGCCTCTGATTTGAGCTTCCTTCTTCTTCCATTGGTTTCCTTTCTCTTCTTTCTTTGTTTTCTCCTCTGCTCAACTAACGAATGTGGGGAAGCGGTGAGACTTTGATTTCTTCTTTTCTTTGAGGTAGGTGAAGGTAGGGATGAGAGGAGGGGGTATACCGCCGAAAATGGAGGGGAAAAGGAGAAACCTCTCTCCTTTCTCTCTCTTTTTTCTTCCTCTCTTCTTTTCTCTCTTTTCTATTTTCTCTCTTTTCCCTCCTTTCTTGGTTGCCCTAGACTAAAAAATGAGTGGGGGTTGGTGGAGGTGGCGTATGAGGACAGCCATGCATTTAAATGAATGAAAAGGGGATAGGTGGGTGTGTTTGACTTAAGACATTGAGTATGCTCGATACATTGGTGTGGTCGACAGATCGAGTGATGACGCTATCTGACCATCGACTTCGTCGATGCGTCGATCTGACGGCTTCGGTACTTAATTCTCACTTTGGTTTACCGACACATCGACTCTGTCAATGTATCTATCTGGGGATCTCTTGCTTTGGTTGCCATAAGTCAAAGGGTAGGTGGGGGTGGCATGTGGGTTGCCTCATGCATTCAATGCGTGAGGTGACACATGCAGGTGGGGTTGAGTGTGTCAAGCTACACATTGCCATTATCGACATCTCGAGGGTTCTTTGACATATCGACCCCATCGATATGTCGGATTCAAATGTTCTGGGTTCTATTCATAAGGCACTGTATTTTTTTCCATTGCTCTCAGGTCGTATGTATTGATCCTGTCGATACATCGGCTTGGGTTCGTCGACACATCGACCGGGAAATTTTCTATTATTCTTCATTTCACCTGATACTCCTTACTATTTATCATTCATCTCCAATCTTGAGTTCAAAACTCCACATTTCATTCAGGATTACTCAGAGATAATTGTACCGAATTACTGAGTCGAAATTCTGGGTCCTTACAATCGACACCATCTTACTTGCATATAGACATGATTTATGAATTCATTAAGATTTTGTGGATATGTTTTTGGCGCATGACTTGTTGTATTTGGGCCATAGTATCATGTGGACCCAAGGATTGAAAGTTTGTGATGTTACAAAGTCAAAGCAGCTGAGTAACTAAAGAAAATGTTTAAATTACCTAGGTTGACAATCATATAGTTACTCAAATTTGAACTCATATATATGAGGGAGAGAGAGAATCACAATCGATCACAAATTCAGAGATATTTTGAGATGGTTTGGAAATGTAAGTAGAAGAATCCCTGTATGCATAGTTGAGAAGTTACAAGAGTGGGTATAGGGAAGAGTAGATAGGGAATGGATAAAAAAAGACATGATATATAGTATTGTTACTGATTGAATGGTTTATGATAGGGTCAAATAGAGTAGTAAAACTAACTCAGAGGGGGTTGGCCTGAAGATCAAGAAGTTCTCCTCATGAAGGGAGGTCTTGAGTTTGATTTACACTCAAACCCCTCTGGGCCACTCTCTATGGGGTTACTTCTCATCACTTGAACTCGGTATGTGTATGCACAAAGGTGTGCACATGTTTCGAATGATTAGCCGGGTAAAGTTCCCTACGGGTGAGACGTCTGGAAACCTTCGTCATAAAAAAATAGAGAAGTAAAACTTGAAAAGCCGATCCCAGATAGATGGGATTATGGCAATGATGACGATGGTGTTGAGAGAAGGAGGGAGGGAGAATTAGATTTTAGAGGGCTTCTAGCCTATCTTTCTTTACCCATTGCATTGTTAATAAATAGTTTGGCTCTTTTCTTTGGTGTCTGGTCTGTTTATCTTGGTTCAAAATATTGGTATTAGTCATTGTATTTGTCCTACTGATAGGCAATATGACTTGGGCAATAATTTCAACTATTGGTCAAATTAGTCTTGACTGGTATGAAATTTGAAAACCCCATAGAATATTCTTAAAAAATCCATCACTATATGGTCGTGAGGTATATTTTCCATCACTATATGATCTAAACCGTACTATGTGTTGATAGATTTGATGATTTTGAAATCCACTCACTCTAATATCTAATTTGGTTCAAGATATGCAAGTGGAAATCACTAAACAATATTTGATTAACTATAATTTCATTTCTAAGTAATGCTAATAACTAAAATTAATGAGTTGGAAGGCAAAAAAAACTAATTTTTAAGCTAAGAAGTTTTTTTTTTTTTTTTTGAATGGTTAATATATTAGAGAAAGAAAGACACCAGAGGTGTAAGAACAGAAAGCAAAACAAGAAAAAAGAAAAGACAATACAACCCGGAAGCTCAAATAAGTCAAAAAGAAAGTTGTGACCAAAGCAGGAACAAAGCTAAGCTAAGTGGACATTTTCTACTTAAGCAAAAGCAAAGAAGTTGGTATAAGCAAAAGAAAAATGAACCATACATCTAACAATCCAAGCTGAAGATAGAAAAATTGATTTTTTATTTTCTATAAAACTAATAATAGTTATAAGAAACATACTTACTATTGAAAAGAATTTAAATTTTTTTTTATAAAAATGGTATAGATATATATCATTTGTGCTTGGTGCTACACAACTAGGTTTAAAACTAACTTTTAATGTAAATTTATTTTAAAAAATTATTATAATAATTTGTAGTGCTGGAAATCTGACACTAAATAGAAAAAGATAAAAATATAGAAAATGGCATAGAACCATGCCATTAGTACTTGCACGTTACACATGAGGTTTAAAATATCAAAATTTGGTATTTTATTTTAGGTTTTCTAAAACTATTACTCCTTATGTCCCAATTTAGTTGTCTTATATGGACTTTAGAATTGTCCCAAAATAGTTGTCCCATTTACCATAAAATGTGTTGAAAATGGATGAGATCACTTGGAGTGCTAACCTTATATAAAGAGTTCTTTAAAAAATACAAATTTTCAAATGAGACAACTAAAATGGGATAGAGGGAGTATTATTTTTGAAAATATATTAAATATAAAAAGTAATTAAAAAATAGTCCATTTTTGCAGGCACGTACTTGTATGTAGTAGATCAATATTTAGAATACCAAAATTTAAAGTACTTTATTGAATTTTTTCTAAAAATATTATTGTAATTAAAAATGCTAAAATCAAAAAATGAAGAGCAAAAAATAAAAAAAGGTTCTGCCTGATATAAGAAAAAAGAATTTTTGGTGTTTAAATCTAGATGAAACTTGGACATGAGGATCATTTAATTTTGTTTCATTAAAAAAATAAAAAAAAAGGAAAAATTGAAAAAGACACAATATATGTAAGAAATCAATGATTCGATCCCAAACGTTGTGTTTTTGGATGTTTCCCCTTTATTACTAAACATAATAATTAAAAACTTACCTTGAAAGATTGACTTTTGAGTAGGGCTGCAATTCGGGTCGGGTTCCTTAAAACCCAACTTAACCCGAGTTGATATATATGGAATCTGACCCGACCCGACGTAAATTCTCAATCGAACTTCATAACTCGACCTGACCCGAATTCTAACCCGAATTTTGACCCAACCCGCATTCTGAACCTATTTTAGCATAATTTTAGCCGGGTTAGATCGGGTTGGGTCGGGTCTGGTCGGGTTAACTTGTAAAATCCTCAACCCGACCCGAATTTAATGCGGATTTTTATCTTCTCAACCCGCCCCGACCCGCTGACCCGAAATTCTCTTCCCAACCGGCATGATTTCTCGGGTCGGGTTATGCGGGTTGGGCCAAAACCCGACCCGAGTTGCAGCCCTACTTTTGAAGCTAGACATTGGTGCTGTCTTCAATTTGTTGAAATTTCTTTTTGTTTTTAATTTTTGCTTTAAATCTGTAAAATCTTCAACTTTCTGCTGTCTCCAAAGTAAAAGGAAGAGGAAAAAAGGTGGGAAAGTAAAATAATTGAAAAGAGAAGGTTATTGTCGCTGCTGGGAAAATGGTTTTGCAAGAAATTTGGTTGATATATCAGCTGATAGTTTTCCCCGTGGCGTAACCCAACGCTTATTCTTTGAGGGTACGGGACGTCACTTGAAAAGGAGGTTTAGTAGGGTTGTGCTCGAGGTTCTCCTTCCATCATAAAAAAAAATATCAGCTGATATTTTCAAATTAGCAGCCAATATTTTAATTTGTAATATATTGGCTGATATATCAAAGGTATTTTGATTTTATTGCGATATTTTGTCGTATCCAGTTCTTTCATGGAACCAGGTGTTTTGTTCTATATGCTTTTGTTTCTTACAGTTTCATTGTTGTCCAGTTATTTGACGGGAAGGATGGGAGGGCAAAATATCCAAGCCGATGGGTGATTCTTCCTCCATTCCTCTAAGTCCTATCATCATAGGGTTGGGTCTCAATGCTCTCTCATTGCTGATTTCTCAGCCTCAGAGATATAAGTTGATCTTTCATAAATGGTGCAAGTTTTTCCATACTACTTGTTGGAATTTAATGCTTCCATGTATCAATTCTATGATAACATAATCTAAGATCCTGAAATTTGAATTCATGTTTTTTTTAGCCTGTTTTCATTTTACTACATTTGATCACATCTCTTGGTCTGTGCTTGGTTTGTTGTGCAAATGTTAGGAGTGTTTGATTTTCTTAACTTGTTAATTGCTGAATAGTTCAGGATTTCCATTTTATTCCTATTATCTCAATATGTCCATCCTGTAGTCTGATCCCTTGCTCACTATTTGATGTAGCCCAAGGTAGAAATCCAATTGAACTACCTAGGAATCACATAGGCAATATGGAGATGTATCCGGTGTCAGCCAGAGGTGCTCCCACCAAGAGGAATGCTACACACACTCAAGGATTCTAGTACGTGCAATTGAAAGAAATAAATAAATTTCAAACCACGATTGCTATTTAATGAACTTAGCAATCCAATTGAATTAAGTAAAAGAGAGAATGCAAAACTTTATTAAATTCAATCAACACTAAAATAATACAAGCTTCAAAGTGGTAACTACCCACAAAGTAAAAGAATAACTTGGCATCCCACTCCTTGGAGTCCACGCCCACACCTGGGACTTGACTCCACCTAAGCCTCTGCTAGGGAATTTGACCACACTTGGATGGATGCCTTTGGTGGCTGCCCAAGGCCTCCTTATATAGGATTTCAAGTATGTGGAAAATAACCCTAATTGGCTTTAGAACTAACATAGGTTTACATGTGATCAACCAATGAGATACAAGCATTCAAAAATCAGCTAATCATGGCTCTCCAATGACTTGGTCGACCATAGAGTTGTACAAGCCTTCAAACTCCTAATCCTTGTTGGCCTTGGTGAGTTGACACGCCATTGTTGGACAAGCCTTCAACCCCTCAGAAACCATTCTAAGCGAGGGAGCTAGTTCCAGGTTCACTCTCGAGAGAAGGGGAGCATCAACAGATAATAAAATAGAAAGATGCAGATCTATATCCATTGGATGTCATCACATATCTTGATGGGACCTATCACTGCATCGCTTTTGTTGAGTTTAAAAAACTTGCCTTTTAAGAGTTTGTCATTGACTTTGATACATAGCCTGAATTGAAAGTGGTTCATCTATACTTGATCATTACTCTTCTTTTGATAGTAGTGTAGGCTACATGAAATGAAGAATGAAGTATACCTCTATCTTGGACGAATGTATATATATGACTCATCTTTGAGAGGTATGATCCATCTATCTCTATTATATAACTAGAACTTGCCAAGTAGTAGATTTCTCTACCCTCCCATATAAAAATCACACCACAACTGACATGTGTAATTATTATTATTATTTTTTGAGGTCCGGAGGTGTCCAGGTATCACACCCGACTAGTCTCCTGAGGTGTATGAAAACCCCTAATCTACACACACTGGGTAAGTCTGCGAGGAATTATTACACACGGAAAAATTAACCAATCACTTTTAGAAACTGTACTTAATCCCCCTACACCAGGCATTGTCTGTGATATGGTTTGAGATGACAAATGCTTTGTCCATTGAAACTTGCCAACTAGAGTTTGGAATGCAATTGTCCATTTATCACAAATTGCCCATTTAACAAGTTGTAATGGTCCAATGCTTCTGGCTTTTGGTTATTTACCTGTGTAGATGTTGACATCAATGCTTGTTAGACCATAGAATATTTTTTTTATTGTACTCCATTTTTCATGAAAAATAAGAATTTCTCTAGTGTTAATGTGTCCATTGAATGGTTCTTCATTTGAGTTTGTGGGACTTGCCACTTAGTTTTTTTTCTTTTTCTTTTTCTTTTTTTCTTGTCAGCACTTACCTGAGTTTCCATTTTTGTGAGATACAATGATAAAAAATAATAACCAAGGGATAGAACTAGTCCCAATTGAAAGTTCTTGATTCATCAGTCTTATAGATGACACTGAACAAATATATAGTGAAGGAGGTAGAAAAAAGATGGAATCATCATCCGTCACATTCATGGATGCCATGATTTCAAATCAATAGATTATATAGCAGGTAGTGAGTAGAGTAATAATAATAAGAACCGTGTTGTTTACAGAGCCTATGGTTAGTAGTTAGTAGTTAGTACTTGATAATAATTTTATAAAATGTGGGGTGTATCAATAACGAAGGAAATGAGTTCATTGTCTAGAAAAAATATTGTTTGACTGATCAATCAAACTATTTTTCTTGGGCTAGCTCTATATAACGTCTATCAATAATGAAAGACATCCGATTCATTGAAAAGATCTCTTCTTGAATTATAATCAGATCAATCAAACTATGTTTTCAAAGGCTACAAATATTTGGAGTTAAAAAGAAAACATGAAAGTCATCAAAAATAAATTAATTATAAAAGAATTTCTTGTTCTTTGAACTTTCTGTCAATCATATGGCCTTGGTGTAAACCACATAAGTGCAGAACCGGACTTGAGTAGCTCATATTGCCATTGAGAATCACTGATGAAGCAGGACTCGATTCTTTTATCCTTCAAATAGAACACACTCAAATAGTTGTTTCTTCTTTGGATTTTTTCACCGCTTTGACGTGTAAAATAAATGCAATTTCCTTCCAAATTCAATCCAGGAAAGTCCTTGGCAGACAAGTACTTAGAGCAGCCTTCACCCAAAAAAATCATCCCATCACCCAAGTTTTCCACCTTCACCCAGTTCCCTCTTGATTCATGCTTGAATATCTCAAATCCTGTCGTTTTTGTCTCAAATTCAAGAAACTCTCGATTTCTCAACACGAAGAAAAGCTCACCACAGCATTCAACCAGATACTTGGGAGAACCTGGCGCAGACATGGGAACATCTAATCTTGTTGCTTCAAATCTCAGAAAATGATTTTGGTTATGATCAAAATAAAAAACGACGATTGTATCGTCGTACAGGCCATAGAACTGTCCCTGATAGTATATGATGTCCTTACAAATTGAAGGACTTGCTTTGTGATAATTAATCCATCTCTGGTCCCTCAGCCTGCAGAAGGATAGATCACCGAGTGTATTAATGGCAGCAATCAAACAGTTTGTATTACCGACTTCAGTGTGTTGCTTCGGCGCAGAGGATATAATAGCTTTGCGTTTGGTGAACATTAGATCCGGTATGACAAGATTGAATTGCACTTGCAATAATGGATTTATGAGGGAAATCTGTTTCAGTAAAATGCCCACAGTTCTTTGAGCTATCAACCAGCCCTCAGAAGATCCACAGTAACGCATTCTATGAGCCATCATAAGTTTTCGGCGGAAGGTTACACCATTTGAGAGAAACTTGAGAGTTCTACTATTACAATGGGTTGCAAGTATAAGCCATGGAAATTCATGTAAGGTATGGGAGCAGCGTTGCGCGATCCATCTCCATGATCGACAGACAGCGGCAAACTGCACTCGATGGACTAGACCTAACAGATGAAATATTTCTTCGGCACAATCGGGAGGGATTTTGCCCAAGAACTGGAATTCAAATTCCATATTCTCTGTTTCCTCAGTTGTAGTGGTGGTGTTGATGATGGGGATGGTGACGGCCATGCTTGCATTGATCAGATTAGATTAGACATAAATAAACAAAAGTTGATGCAAATAAATTGTCAAATTTGTGATGTGGGTGTCACTCATAAACGAGAATTGGAAGAGTAGATTCTGTCAAAGAAGGAATATGTGCCCGACTGTCGTTCCTATCGTTCCTGGCCATTGATCGTATTTGGAAAGGAGCAGAGAAAAGAAAGTAGCCAAAACAGGGAACAACTAAATTTGACTCCTGGAAGCCGGTTCTGTAAAACCACCGACTTCTGCTTTGTAGAATGTAGAGTCCTACTCCAATAGATGAGTTCCGATTTGAATATAATACCACCACTTCCTGCTCGGTCACTAGTCACTTTTAAGTTTTAACTATTATTTAAAAACTCGAAATTATTTTGGTCAACCGTTAGCACTCCACTCTTATAAGATAGGATTTTTGTTCGATAAGCCCACTCACATTCAATCACAAATCAAGAACACAAGCAAAGACAAGAAGAACACAGCAAGAACATGGGGTTTTACATGGTTCGGCAAAACCGCCTACGTTTACGGGGAGTGGAAAGATTCTGCCTGCCTACGTTTCCTTCCCACTTCCTCAGTCTCTCTTTCTTCTCTCTATTTCTCTGCACCAGCCCAAGAAACCCTAGGAAGAAAGAGAATATAAATACTCTAGCTTACAACAGATTGGCTCCACTAGGCCTAACCGACAATCCAAGCCCAAAAGGGCTTTGAGCCATAAAACCCAACAAGGATTTCAAGTTGAGCATGGTTTTTTGAGTTTTTCGTATTTATTTTAAATAATTTGGTTGAGTTTCTTAACTCAATAAGATTTTGAGTTGAGTCTAAATTTCAAATTTTCAAACACTTCTTTTCACCCTAAGAGATGAGATGGGATAAGATTAAGATGAGATTAATTATGAGATTTTCATGATTAAGAATATCAGATCACTATTCACATATTATCTTGTATATTATGCCTTGCACCCTTGTTTTGGACTATTTTTTAATCTATGTGTCTATAGTTTATACTAAACAATTCTCCATTTAATATTTGTATTATATTTATACCGTGTGTATTCTTTTAAAAAGATACTATCTTCACCTACATTTTTCAAAGTATTTTAATTATACGCAAATATTTGAGAAATGAATGTGTAATACGCAAATTACACTCTTAATATTCTCTCTGTCCCAAATTACTTGTCCTATATGGATTTTAGAATTGTCCCAAAATAGTTGTCTCATTTTTATTTGAGTAGTATAAAATTTGTTGAAAATGGATGAGATCACATGAGTGATAATCTTATATAGAGAGTTCCTTAAAAAATATAAATATTTCAAATGAGACAACTAAAATGGGACGGAGGAAGTATATAATTTACAAATTATTCAACTATCTTAACTCTTATCTATTCTCTTCCTTTTTATATACTATATATAAATGCATAGCTTAAACATTTTCTTTTTTCCTAAGGCAATTAATATGATTCTAAACATTGAACATTTAGAAAAACATAAAGAGATGCTATAAATAAAATTAGGGCTGCAACTCAGGTCGAGCAGGTCAGGTTCCTTAAAACCCAACCCGACTCGAGTTGATATATATGGAATCATACCCAACCCAACTCGAATTCTCAACCCGAACTTTACAACTCGACCCGACCCAAATTCTAACTTGAATCAACTTGAATTTTGACCCGACCCGCATTCTGAATCCATTTTAGCCTAATTTTAGCCGCTCGGGTCGGGTCAGGTTAACTTGTAAAATTCTCAACCCGACTCGACCCAAATTTCATGCGGGTTTTTATCTTCTCAACCCAACCCGCTGACCCGAAATTCTCAACCCAACCCGCATGATTGCTCGGGTCGGGTCATGCTGGTCGGGCCAAAATCCGACCCGTGTTACAGCCCTAAATAAAACTTTTCATCAAACGTAGTTTGTAAGATAGTTTTCTTCTAATTTTTTTTGGTAAAAATAAGTTTTTTTTTTTTTGAACTGTAACAAAGCTCGAATATATTACAAGAGATAATATATACTGATAGATATAAGGGGCATACGAGACTTAGACCCTAAAATAAAAAAGAAAAAGAAACAAGTAAAATACAAGAAGACAGTTTTAAGTTTCTGTTTTAGTTTAAAATATTTTACAAAAATTACAAAAATATAAAAATATATTAAATTTATAATAATTTAGTTTGTTTTTCTGGTTCCTGAATTTTTTTGGCTTCTTGGCTTATCTACTTTTATGGTCAAATTTTAAATTTATTTTTAAGAAAAATAAATCGTACATAAATTATTTTTGTTCTGTAATTTTATCGTATAATATTTATATAGTAATTACTAGGCACATTAAAAATCACTTTTATTGAATTAATGAAACCATAATTTTAAACTTTCTAATTTTGATCAGTTTAAAATATATTTTAACGCTTAAACCTTCTTTATCCAAAAAGATGGGTTGATTGTTTGGTGCAGGGTTGCAAAAAACGGTCTGGCCGAGATATCGGTATCCGCCGATATCTTTCTCTCCACCCGATTTTTTCATTTTTATTTTTTTTTCAAAAAATTTCAGAAAATGAAGAAAATTATGAGTTTCATGAATATATAATTTTTTCATAAAATATCGGTCATGTACATGTTCAAATATTATTTTTAAGTTATGAACTCGAGAATTTCAAATCTTTTTTTTTTAATGATGAAAAATTACAAAAAATTATATAGAAAATTCTAAGTGATTATTAAATAAATCTTGATCACTTTTATATTAAATATTTATGACTTATTTTAGTGTTAGTAAGAAAAAATAAAAAATTATTAGAAATAACTATTGTTAGAAATAACAAAAAATTTCCATTGACGTGATTGTTCACCTGATTTTTTGGGAAGGTTTTAGCAAGATCTTCAAGGCTGAGATGGAAAGATTATCTGACAGCGTATTGGGCGATTACAACAGCAAGAATTCAGCATGCCTTTTGACTTTTATTTTAAGAAATATTAGTTTCATTTTTTTTTTTAAATATCAGCTTTTAACGGTCACCCTCTCTTTTTTTTTTCCCAGAAATAATTAAAATTTACTGATTCATTTTCATAAATTTAAATGCAAACGCATTTATACGGAAAGTACAACAATTTAACTAATATATTGTAACATAAATTAAAATGTTGATTGATAGAAGGGAACCAATTTTTTAGTGACGGTTTTGCAAAAGCGTTGATTGATAGGGAGGAATCGATTTTTTAGGGACAATTTTGCAAGAAAGAAGGATCAAATGTAAATCTACATTAAATTAAAAGGAGATATTTGGCTTGAAAATAGCAATAAATAACAAAAGAATAGCAGTAGATTAGAGACCAACCATAGTTGGAAATTTAAATTATTAAATATCAATCATTTGGGTAAAAACTACGGTCTTTTATTTTTTTCTTCTTTATAATTTTTTTTTAAAGTTTTTTATCTAAATATCAACCTTTTTTTTTTTATAATATAGTAGCTTTTTTTTTTTATATAATATAGTAGAATATCAGCCAATATTATAGATATCGGGTGATACATATCGGCCAATACATATTGTTTTGGCCAATATTTTAACCTTAGGTTTGATGGAAGTAATTTTTGATAGCTTAAACATACACATTTCTATTACCATTGGTGCACCATTTATAAGGGTGTACACCATTTTACTCTGTGTCCAAGTGCATCAGGAACATCTTACTTAAAATACTATTATAATGATAATAAAAGTCAGTTATTTATTTAGAGTAGGCTGAAAGATCTATTTTTCATACACTGACTGTAGAGTTAAATCAATGCCCAAAATATCTATTGGACACTATTTAACAGGCCACGCCATATTTGTTCCCCACTTGCCACCAAACACAACACCCACACCGGACATGTTGGACATCAAATTATCATGCCACACATAACAGTAGAGCTGCAATCTGGGCGGGCTGTGTGTGACGGGAACGATTCCCATCCGAAAATGACTAACCATTTGATAGGTACCTACCCCATCTTTAAAGCCCAAGAAATCCCAAGAGACTTTCGGACAACTTTTGTCTGTGACATGGGGCTGGGCCAGTTTTGGGCCTACCCAAACTTAGGCTCGAATAGCAACTTAAGGACTTCTGTCTGAGCTCAAGATTAAGTTAATCCGAACTAATCAAATCTAAGTCCAACATTTGTATATTTAGGGCCTGAGCCCAATTTCAAACCTAAAATGTATATGCACGTCAACTCAGGTTTCTTTATCTTAAAAGGAAAATGTTTGTATTATTCTTATAAAATCAAAATCAGATATTTTGAGGTGAAAGTTGAGTAAGGTTTTGACCCAAGTGACCCGACCTAATTTTTTTGTGGGCTGAGTTATATAATTTGGAAATTTGGGTTGAGTCGAGTTAAAGAAAAAAATGGGTGTGAAAATTTGGGTCGCGTTGGAATAGAAATTTTAAAACTCAACCTAACTCGACCAGACGAGATATTCATAACTTATTATAAAAATTAAAAAATATATATCAAAATAGTTGTTCAGATCTTGTTCACATCCCCTTTGTTGGTGTTCTCTATTGTTTTGTCCTCTCTCTCTCTCTATATTGGGAAACATGAAGCCTTGCCTGAGTAGTGAATGCGTGAACAACCACAGATCTTTTCATCGAGCCAGATCCGTGGCCGTTGTTGTGTGCCCTTTGCTGCCTTGCACCTCTCAGTGTCGTGCACCCTCACATGAGCAGCGCCGTGCGCAGCCTGGCCTGAGCAATGTTGTGTGCCCCTTGCCGTTTCCTGCAACGCCTAGGAAACATTCGATCACATCCAACCTCTACCAGCAGATCTAGTAGGTTCTCTCTCTCTCTCTCTCTCTCTCTTTTTCTGGAACAAGGACAGGTCAGGTTGGGTTCCCGAACTCGGATTGCCATTTTGGAGCGGGTTGGATTCATCTATCTTTTACATGAGTTAGGATTGAATTTATAAAACTTGGCCCAATCTGTTCGAGTTTCAGCCCTATACATATTATACGAAATGGCTCAAATTCAATCTTTTGATCCAAACTTAGACTTTTGTATACTTAGACTTGGGCCAAACTTCTAATTTTGCCATGATATTTGGAAAAAAAAAAAAAAAGGAGCCCAAACTAAGCTCGAGTCAACTAGAATCTAATTATTTTTAATTTTTCTCATGCAGACTCAAGCTAATCCCAACCCAAACCCCAAATTGCGTCAACAATCATAAGCCAACTCACTTGCAATGTCACCAGCACACATCATCCAAACTGAACTCAAAATGTCTGGTTAGCAACACGTCATCATCCGAATCATTAGCCTATTATCGTCAATATCACTTCCACATGCTTTGTCACTCGGCAAAACACAACTATCGTACAACAATTCTATGTTCACGTCATTGAAGCACGAAGTTCTCGTGACTCAAAGTATATATAATATTTAGTAACAAAACAAAGTAGTTGATGTCATAATTTTAAAGAAATTACTCTCTTCAAACACTTATAAATTATAATCATTAAATTTAAACTAAGCAAAATAAAAGGTTGAAATAGAATTAGTATCAACTATCAAATCTATTTTCTTAAATTAAATGAACAAAAACTTTTAATTGAAAAATTCTTTCTAAAATCATAATAATGATAATCTCTAATTTATTTAATAATATTATACTCTTCAATAATTTTATATATTTTTAGAATTTAAATAAAAAATGAGGTTCTAGTAACTTATTTAAATTCTAAAAATATATAAATTTATTGAAGAGTATAATCTTATTAAAATAAATTAGAGATTATCATTATTGTAACGATCCGTCCCACTAGCACAATATTGTCCGCTTTGCACCTACACACAAGCCCGCACGGCTTTGCTTTGACAAGCTAATCCAGTGTTGCTCCCAAAAGACTTTGTTCTAGAAGGAAGAAGGCTACCACTTATATACCAAGGAATTTCCAATCAACTAGAAATGTGAGATTTTTTTTCCTCCACACTATAGACCCCCTCTAGAGTGGGGTATTACAATTATTGTGATTATAAAAAAATCATTTAATTTTTTTTTGTTTTTTATGATTATTTAGGATCTTTCGATTTTTAGAAGATTTTTAGTTCGTTATTAATTTTTTTAACAATATACTTACATTATATATAATTATTATAATTTTTGAAAGTTGAAAATTGAAATTTGAGCTCTAATGGAATAATTATATAATATCGTTTAATGTTGAAAGAAAGTTAGGAGAATTATTAATATGATTACTATTTAGATATCTTTTATCTTACTTTATATATTGAATTTTTTTTTTTTAAATATTTATAGATCTAACTATTTTAGAAGACAATTTGATTTTCACAAAATTGCTTGGAATACATTTGGTAAAGATGCATTGCTCCATTTGCTGACTGACATTTACTAAAATCCAGACACCACTACTACACCCCTTCTATAAATCTGAGCTCATCCGTTCACGTCTGGGTCCGCCTAGAAACAGCTGACCCTCTTAAAAAGTGTCGAGATCAGGGACAGAAATATTGGAAATTTGAGATACAGGCCATATCGGATATCGGCCGAGATATCTCTCTCCTCTTTTTTCCTTAAATATCAATATGTTTATATATTTTAATTTTCCTCAATTAAAAAAATTAAAGGATGCTTATTTTTGAAAAAAAATTAAAATCACAAATATTGGCCCATATCTAGGTAAATCGATATTTACCAATATGAGCCAAAATATCGGCTGGGCTCATGAACGGTTTTTTTTTTTGAAAAACGACAGATATTTAATGATATCGACCGATATCATCATAGTACGGCTGATACTAATCGTATCGGCAGAGATTTTCTACCGTGGTCCAGACCCATCTTGCAACTTCTGAGCCCATCCAAGTATCCAACAACTTCCATTATTTTGGGCTCACGAACGGTTTTTTTTTTTTTAAAAACGACAGATATTTAATGATATCGACCGATATCATCATAATACGGCTGATACTAATCGTATCGGCGGAGATTTTCTACCGTGGTCCAGACCCATCTTGCAACTTCTGAGCCCATCCAAGTATCCAACAACTTCCATTATTTTGGGCTCACGAACGGTTTTTTTTTTAAAAAAACGACAGATATTTAATGATATCGACCGATATCATCATAATACGGCTGATACTAATCGTATCGGCGGAGATTTTCTACCGTGGTCCAGACCCATCTTGCAACTTCTGAGCCCATCCCAGTATCCAACAACTTCCGGGCCCACTCAGATTCGCCGACAACTCTCTGCCGCATTCGGATCCAATCAGCATCATCTTAGACCCAGCAGATGTCCCTTAGTCCATTGAGGCCCATTTAACATCATCCAAACCCATTTATTGACCCATAAGGCACCTTTTGGTTGTCATGCAATATCTTAGTCATCTGTCGTTTTATACATTTATCTATGTCAAATGTTAATTATTTGATGTAACAGTTTATTGAGTAAATTGAGTAGTTTTTTTTTTCTTAACTATAGTGGAGAGTTAGATCCAATAAAATCTCAACTTGAAGGTTAGTTTGGTGACCAATTATCTGCCACTGTTTGTAGAAATTTATGGGATCAACTCTATCTTTACACAAAAAGGACAACTCTTCATTGAATTTTACGCAGCGTGTGCGAATTGAGAGATTTATACATATATTGAGAATTAGTCAGGTGAGACGTTTCGATGCCTTGTTCTTCAAAAAAAATCTCAATTAATGGTGCCTCTTTAATTCAAAATTTTGCACATTAAAAGCTGACGTAGATCTAAAGAGACCCACCAAACATGTAAGGTCCAATTAGTAGAATCACCAACAGTTCTTTACAATATGATAGTTAAAAATAAACATTGAGTTTAACTTTAGTAAAGGGTCGCTTGAAAATTATATGCATTCTTTGTTGGTTTATTGTACAAGATCAATCAAACAGTTGCATGTATCACTTATTACGGATAGACAACCTAGTTAAATATGCAATTTAGGCTGCTACCACTTAGTGCAAAGGATCCAATTCTGAACTTTGGGCCCTCATTACTTTGCTCCTATTTACATTGAATCTAGGTTGGGGTTGAGGTGTAGGTTGCCACAATCTCAACTCAAATCTCATCTTGTTTATTTGTTTTTTTTTTAATAGCTAAGTTCACCTTCTAATAGATTGGAACTCAATAAAAATATGTTTTTTATTGTCTATTAGTTTTCGAAGTCTTAAAATTATTGTTAAAATCATTTAATCAAGTCAATGTTTAGCAAACAACACATCCGAACATGAAATCTTTCTAACCCACCGAGCATGATCATGGTGGTTCCAAGCAGACCTCTACTATAGTATGACCAATAACCCCTCATCAGAGGTAATTGTGGATAATTTCTGTAAAATTTATCTCTCATCTAAATAAAATTTAATCCTCATCCAAACGCAGGCATGTGTCGGCCTAGCACTAAATGGGAAAAGAATTCTGGACAAATTTCAAATTCAAATTCAAATTTAAATTGAAATTGAAATTGAAATTGAAATTCAAAGGCCCCGGTCAGGTCACAATATCTTGTCATATAATAAACTGCCAATGTATCACTGGATGGTGAGAAAGTGGTGAGCGTCTCTGTCATGTGAGGCCGGCTTTCATGCGTATCGTTAAAGCAGTCCCATTTTGAACGCTCACACGTGCATATGCAGCTGCGTTGGAGTCATATGGGTATATCTTGCAGTTTTTTACATTTAAATTAAAAAAATATATTTATAATTAATTTTGATTTTTAATTTTATAATTATTACATAGAGTATTGAGTTTATGAAAAATATTTATTAAATTTAAATACATAAGTTAAATAAAATAAATAGTTTAAATGATGATAATTGTGAACGATAAATTGTAAAAATCAATAAAAAATAGTTTGAAGTTTTGAACGAATTCAATCAGATTATCTAATGTCGTTGATATAAATTAAAATAAAATAAAGTGTATTTACTTTTTAAAATAAATGAAAAATATAAATGCATTAAATAAGTTTCATTTATTTTTAAAATTAAATAGGCACATGCTATCTGAATGGCACACATACCTACCAGGTAAAAGAAAGGGAGTACGATAATTGCACGCATAGTACAAAATAATAATTTTTTTTTTAAATCAAAGTGTGTAAGTATTTTTAAAGTATTTGACTAATCTTTAGGATATCTGCAGATCTCTCCATCCACAAAGAGCGGGTAACACTATAGGTAATGACTATTTTCGTGTTCAGAGTGACTTGAATGAAAGACCTCCTACATCTGAGTTGGGTTCTTGACTACCAAACCAACTCTCACGAGTTCAAAATCATATTTTTTTTTTTTCGATAATAAAAGTTGTCCAAAGACCTCCCAAGTTGGGTCAGGTTTTGGTCAAGTTGGTTTTGTTCCATTCGATTTCAGGTCTATTTTTAGATCTTGTCAAACTAGTGTACCCTCTTTGATTCTATTTCAAATTCAGTTTAGATCGAGTTTCGAATCAAATTTATACATTTACCTTGTTAAGAAGATTTTTTAGTGAGACACGTGCTAAAACTATCTATTAAATAGGTATAAACTTCGAACAATTGTATGTGCATATTAATAAAGGGTTCCACCATTGTCATCCTCTAACTTTGCCTTACTACAGTGGATATATGTTATAGAAGTCTTTGTTAGAATGTTGCGCCCACAAAAGTTATTTTGATTCAATCACCCTTATTTAAATTATATTTTTAAGAATAATTAAAATTTAAAAAACATTTAAAGTGATCAAATTTTAGACACTTCAAAAAACTTATATTAATTGATTCAATCGAAATAAATTTTTCAATGGAATCAACATCATCACCCTGAACTTCACGTCTAGTGCTTATAAATTGTGAAAAAAAAATGCCAGTAAACATATATTTTGATTAAATATTTAAGTTTAGTGTCATCTAAGCCAACCTATTCTATTAGGCTACATCCCCTGTACTTTATTTTAGTCAGCCCCCGTTGTAAGAATGTAAAGATAAAATTATAATTATTTTTACTGTTTTAAATAGAAGATGCCCCTCTATTAACATGTGGTGTAACATTATCATCAATATTACTATAGAGGTGGGAAGGGTGTATTTTTCCTCCTTGCATACACTAAATAATAAATGTATGCAAAATATGTGTTAGAAATGATGAGTTGCACCTGATCAATTTCCCTTATTTTTTATGAATCCCATATAAAAACCTAACAATAATAGATTGAAAGTGGACTTCATTTGATACATATAGACTAAATTTAAGATTTAAAATTAATTTTTAGTCACTTAATTTTAACGATTAAAATAACAAAATATCCTTAAAAAAAAATTCAAGAACACCTACTGATTAGAACCAATTAAGTGGTGAAAATTGAGTTTACAGTCAATTTTTTTTTTACTTTTAGCTCATTATACTATTTTCAACATGTACAACTAGTTTTTTAATAAGATAGATGCAAACTAGACAGAAATGGATCAGTTGGATGACATGGGTAGATATTTTCAACCAAAGGTTGTTCCTTTACTTGAGTTCTTTCCTCTCATTTCTTACTTTGTTTTATATAAATGAGCGCTCTCCCTAAGAACAAGTTTGACTAATTTTGGTGCAAACAACCAATGACTCATGACTCGTATGGATAAGTGGATTTGAGAGGGCTTGATAACTGTATTATGCTTATAAAATTTCATTTTGATTGGATATAAGAAGCCATATTTTTTAAGATCTTCAAAATTTCACATTTCCAATAGTAGAAATTCATCTAATTTTTTTTTTTTCTCTTTTTATTATAATTTTAAACATTTCTATAGTTAGGTGAGAAGATCAAGATCAATTCAAATGGTGATTCATTTAGATTTTTCAGATCTACAAGTTTTGATAGCTTGCATTTGTTCAAGAAAAATGATATATGTATAAGTTATTTTTAGTTTTTATGTGAAAAAAAAAAAAACCAAATGCAAGAAGTTTAAATTTTGAAAGAATTGAATGCTAACAA
The DNA here is from genome assembly GCA_013350335.1 of Chimonanthus salicifolius. Classification (NCBI taxonomy): domain Eukaryota; kingdom Viridiplantae; phylum Streptophyta; class Magnoliopsida; order Laurales; family Calycanthaceae; genus Chimonanthus; species Chimonanthus salicifolius. The sequence continues at coordinate 33,908,206 of CM023539.1, forward strand.
GTGACTTTACAAAATAGTGATTTGGACTCTAAATATAAATATTTTCTTCTAAGACCGTGATGCAGAGTCAAACTTTGAGTTATGAAATTGTTCACTTTGCCAACCTCGTTCACAGGACTGACTCACGGCTTTAGAACACGACATGCCTAAGAGGAGAGAATTGTCCCTTTTTATTCAGGACTTTGAACGCTCGCTTTCAATATAGGACTAATGCCCATCACCAAAGACTTTTCCCAAGATCAGGGGTACAGATATCGGCCGATACGAAATATATCGTCCGATATATATCGATTTTTAAGTGCCGATTTGTAATACCCCATCCCAATTTAGGAATTAATTATGATTAATTATGATTAATTAAATAAATTTTTTATCCGTTAATTATGAATTATTTTCCTCTAATCGTAAAAAGTATCAAATAAGTTCTTCAACGGATCTGAGTTTGACTCGATCCGAATCCGATAACTCTTTTAATTAAATTCCAAAGGTATATGGACAAGTTATGAATGTAATAATAATATTATTTCAGGCTTAAACCTTAGCTGCTTTATAAACTCAGTCATTTGACTTAGTTTGAACTTCAAATTTTGGATTATGCATTATTTTTAAATTTCGGACCTAATAACATGCCAATCTCGCTATAATTTCGCTAATTTATTTTACCCCTAAGTTTTAAAGTGGTAAAATCCCAATTTGATAGGGTAGATGAAGTCCTAAAAATATAAAGAGAGAGTCAGTACTCAATCCGTATTATAACTAAACTTTTTATTTCTTTACACTCTAAAATAGTTAGTTTTTGATATTTATTTTAAGCCATGAAATATGGGCCGTTGAATATTCTTTCACTTGGAAAATGTGATTTTTGATTTCAAAACACTTTTAAACTTTAGAATGTTTTTATCAGACAAATTTACTCTATCAAACTATGAGGTTGGATACTTTCAAAAAGAATCTTGAAGATTAGAAGATTTTGTTAAAACGGTGATTTTTAGCGAAAACACTGGGTTTTTTAGATAGATTTCACTCCAAATTTTAATACCATGCTCAGTTTTTAATACTTGACCTACTGAACCAATTGTATCAATTTAGTGAGACCCTGAAATACCCCGATAAAAGAAAGGACATAGATGTAAATAGTAAAAAGAATAAACTAATATTATATTATAAAATAATAATAGCAAACAGATGTAATATAAGTTTCAAAGCTACGGTTGTAGCTTTTAGTCGTGCTGGAAGAATCTAAGACCGCTAAATGCCTATGTTACTGTGCGGTAGTTGTAATAATAATTATAATATATATAATAATAAATGCATAGTTATTAAAAACCTATAAAGCTAATGAATAGCTTAGGCAACTGGTATGGTTAAAAAAATCCATACGATTGCTTATAAATAGGAGTCATCGGAGAGGAAGCAAGAAAGAGAAAAAAAAAATAAAACCCTTTAAAGTCTTTCTGCTTCTTTCAAAAACAGTAAGCTCTCTCTCACCTATTTTTCTTTTCTTTCCTCTTCTTTCTCTTGCTTTGGCCATACCAGCAGCAGCCGAACGTTCGGGTTTCCCGCATTCTTTTAAGGGTTTTCAAATTTAGTCAATCTTATACAGAATTTTGCACCCAAGGTATCGAAATAATTCTATTCTTATTTTTATTAATTCCATAGCAAGTTAGGAGTGAAATAGCTTAGTATTGGAGTTCAAAAAAATGAGATTTTTTTTTTAAATGGAGGAAAAATAGATTTCCTCTTAAAATTTAAATTTTACCCTCAAGATTTGTATTATTTTACGTTCAAAATATATTTTTTGACCCTAAGTAAAATCGGAGAAAAGATTAACCCCAGCTGACTATTGTGTGTTTACTTTCCTCCTTCTGTGTTTAAATTCCTGTACTGTGCCCTCTAGGCTAAATTCTCAATACGTCTCCATGGTCATTCTTTCAGAAGACAATACGAGAATAGGGCACTGAGTACTTTTATTTACTTTACTGTCTTTGTACCATCTGGGCCTCTCACAATACGTCTCCATGGTCCTTCCTCCAGAAGATAATACGAGAGAAGGCACTGAGTACTTTATATTTTTCATTTTACTGTAATATTTTGAATGACTGACAACTAACTTTCTGATATAATTTAAAGGAGTAAAAAGAGCCTAGGTGACTCATTACACATATTATATTTTCTGGAAAAATAGCACGGGATTTGGAAAATTATTATGTGTATATACTGATAAATAGAAAATTTATACATTTTACTCTATCTTACAGATTTTCTGTGAAAAACTCAACCGGAAAGGTGAGGAGACTCGAACCAACACTTGTATTGTGTTATATGTTAAGCCCACTAACACCATACTGAAATGGGAACCATGGTCAATTAAAGATGGAAAAGGCTATATAGGTCAAGAATACGAGACCTGACACTGCCTACATATAAGGGATGTAAATATTCTAACTGTTTAGAACTTAGGCGTTAAAATAGTGTCGGGGAGTCTAGGACTTATAGTCTCTAACGCAGTATGGACCCATGGAGTGTCTGGAAATTGTCGGGTAAAAACTGGGTGAAAGCATTCATGTTATTAAATCCAGTTTTATATGTTTGTGTGATATTAATTATCTTATTGATTTCTTTTATTGGTATTGGATACACAAAATGGTAAGGCTGAAATATGATGATTCCCTTAAGTCCCTGTGTAAGGAGGGCACTGGAAATCATGCATTATCATGCATTTGACATTTGCATGTGATAATTATGTTCATAAGTTAAATCTGTGGAAGATAATAACTTTGTAAAGTTGAATATTGGCCGTTGGGCTATAATTGCTGAGATTAGCCGAATACAGTTTGCAAACCGTTGGGTTGGACGTATTAGTAGGCTGTGGTCGACCGCCATCAACCGTTAGTGTTGGATAAGCTAGTAGACCGGGTCGTGGAGACCGTATGCACTTGCAAGTTGCTATATTATTTCCGTGGAGGAATTAATATTAGTTTTGGTTGGAACGTTAAATGGGGGCTGACCCCGGTGTTATAACATGGCTGGGGACCGACCCCAGTGTTAACAATACATTGTGAGTAAAAACCTTAGAAGATGATCCTAGGGTGAAAATGTGATATGCTAATAACATGCCTTTCTATGACATGCATTGCTTATGCATTATTGCATTACAATCATTGAATTTTATGGTGAGTTCTCTCCACTGGGTTGTTGCTCACGTCCCTTACAATGCAAGATATGAACCAGAGGAGGGATTGGAGGAACCAGTGGTGCCTCGTTGAAAGTCAGAACTTAGAAGTTCCTAAGGTTTTCCGCACGTGGAAACCATTTGCCTGCTTAAATATGTTTGAATATTTGTAATAAATATGCCTCATGTGGCATAAGAAACTTATGTCTGTAAGTTTAATGTCGTATACATTATATCCACTATGCTTTCGTGCGTAACACTGATGAGACAAATGAAAATATTCGTTGTGTGATATGGGTTGTATATGGGGACATATGGTATATGTTTGAGTCCATGTGTGAAGAGCACGTGTGACATTTTCTAGGATCAGGTTTTGGTAAACTTGAAGATCCAGACCAGTTATGACGTTGGGTGATTAGAGTTTATCGTAAAAAAAAAAAAAAAAAATTTACTCGCGTTTCGGGCCCACATTTGGGTTCGGGGTGTGACACGATTAATATCGGCCGTACAACCTATTTCTCGGCCAATATGGCTGATATATATCTGTCCGATATCAGTTGAAATGATTTATATCGGTATTTTAAAAAAAAAAAAAATCAAAATGGTGATGGACCCGGGTCGAAATATCGGCCGATATCGACCCAATATCAGCCCAGATATAGGCCGATATTTACGTTTTCAATTTAAAAAAAAAAAACAGTTTCTTTTCGGTTTTTTTATATTTTTTAATTCAGAAAAAATAAAATAATAAAATAGTACCGATATTAAAAAAAAAAAAGAGGAGAGAGAAATTTATCGGCTAATATTTGCATATCGGCCAGGCCGAATTTTTGAACCTTGCCCAAGATACTAGCAAGTGGGTAGGGCTGCAACTCGGGTCGGGTTTTGGCCCGACTCGCATACCCGACTCAATAAATCATGAGGGTTGGGTCGAGAATTTCAGGTCAACGGGTCGGGTCGAGTTGAGAAGATAAAAATCCTCATGAAATTCGAATCGGATTGGGTTGCAGACTTTACAAGTTAACCCTACCCGACCAGACTAAAATTAGGCTAAAATGGATTTAGAATGCGGGTCGATTCAGAATTCGGGTTGATTCGGGTTAGAATTCGGATTGAGTTCCATATGTATCAACTCGAGTCGGGTTGGATTTTAAGAAATCCAACCCGTCCGACCCGAGTTGCAGCCCTACAAGTGGTTGACACTCTCGATTGGGTATACGACTTGTAGGTCCCGCATATCTTATGTGTTCTTTGTGTAAATTTTAGTTTGTATAACTCATATTGGATTCAATGATGCTTGTACGAGATATTCATGCTCTTCCACTAAATGGTGTAGAAAACAAATTGTACACATATCCGACGTGGTCAATTAAATTTAAATTTTAAATGAATCTCATGTGTAAAGCATGCGCATTATATTAACTTTATTTTAGTTACCTAGGATTGTAAATCAAAATTTTATGAATTAAATGGTAAAATGTTCTTAAGACAAATACATTGCTTGATCTCGGAGCAGGTGCAGATCTCAAGACTCAATTTGGCTCTCAATGCAGAAAAGGCATCATGTTCAATAACATATAAGTAACTTTGGCGATCGATACAGTTTGATGAGTTGAGTTAACTCCGCAAAATTCAATGGTCTTACTTTTTTTCCTTCAAAAAAAAGAAAAGAAAAGCTGTAGTCATATATTTATATTCAATCCTTTCTCGGTTTTTCTTTATTTAATATAATTAATTAATGATTTGTTTAATAGTGATATTTTAACTTTCTCACATTTACATAAAGTTAAGTTTAATAGACCACCAGGCGTGTAGCTTAGTGGTCAGGTTGTCGTGGGTTTGCTCTCCACGTCGAGCCTTCAAATCCTGTCTACTTTTGACTTACCCAGGTCGGCTATGTAGACTAGGCGATATGAGCCTGGGATATTAGTCTTGTTGAATAAAATAATTTAGAAATATCGTTACAAAAAATAATAATAATAAATTCAGCATAAAAATAAAACAAACTATGGAGACAACTTCTTCTTTTTTCTTTCTAATTTTTATACTTATGTCATATTCTCTTAAAAAGACAAAACTGATCCTTTCAATCTTTTCCATTCCAAATTTCATACACCCTTTTATGTTTCCATTCTCCTTCCAATCATGCCACTGTTAGTTTTCTTTTCCTTTCTAAATGTGTTGCAAGTTTTTTTTTTTTTTTTTTGAAATTGTACATTAATTATAGGTTGAGCTCCACATGTTTATGTAGAATGGATAGATCACTTTATTGATGATGGGTTATGAAAAAAATAACATAACAGTTAAACTTTTCAAGATATAAATCATGTGAGAATAATGTCTAAATTAGTTCTTTTTTTTTTTGACAACTAACTATATATAAAATATTGTTAATCAAGTTCATTAATACTTCAGTTTATAAGGTTTTATGTTGTTAAGATGTGGAATTTTACTGCAAGGCTTGAAAATGTTTAATAGTATTAAATACTTATATTTAAATAATAAAATTATCATGTAGATGGTAAAACATTCATAAAACACACTAAGGCATGCAAAGAATTTATTTTATATGTATTTTATATTTTTTGTTTGAAAATGTTTTTATGATTTCTAATGCCAAATTTGAATAAACATAATAAATAAAGACCCTAACACCCCATGTCATGCAATGTACCCTCGTTTTTAATCCACGAATGTTCTTAAAACATGATTTTGTTAAAATTTTAATATGACCCACCGTAGACTCATTTATTGAAAATAATTTTTATATTGGCAACTATTTATTTGATTCATTGGATATTATGTCATTTTCAAATCTTAATTACTTCTGAAAATTCCCTTGTGCTAGAACAATACGATTGACCCTAGATAGAGGGAGGGAGGGGAGGTTGAATAGGTCGATCTAATTTCGTTGGTCTTTTTTTTGAATTTACTTGATTGATTAGTTAAATGCAGTGGATACATCAATCAAGAGTGTATATGTAAGCAAATGTGATTAAACAATCAACGCAAGAAAATAGTTCTAACACCATAAACACAAGGACACAAGATGTATAATGGTTCATTTCGCCAAACTACATCCACTGTTATGACTTACTCACCCTTGAGCTATCCCCAAATTCACTATGTGGGGACTTACACCCTCACAATTAGAGTAGGAATTCCACTTCACTCAATTCGCTAGGAATTCCACCCACCAATGTGCCAGAGACGACGCTCTAAAGTTTTTTATAGTGGTTTCGGAGTACCTCCCCTTAATCCACGTTCGGGTTATATGTTTTAAAAAGAAAATTAAAACAAAGAAGCACTTGCCTTAAAGCTCTTTCTCACTAATGTTTGCTTCTTAAAGATCCCACCCAAACTGTGTCGACGCTCCTCTTTGTAGCCGTTGTAATGCGATTACAATCTCTAGGTGAGAAGGAAACTTGGCTTAACTAAAGCTTTCTTAGTTTATGGCTTTCTTACTTGCAAACTCAATCTGAAGATTGGTTGTTTATGATCTTTTTCTCCTCATCTCTTTCTCACTTGCGAACACAATCAATAGATTGGTTGTTTATAATCTTTCCCACAAGAGTGTTGATTGTTCCTTAGAGTGTATAACTCTTTTCAGCTCAATGAAAATAGTAAAACGATTACACAACACTCATAATTATAGAGAAGTTTTAACGGTTATTTAGACTGTCCAAGACCGACAGGTCGGTGGCACCGATGGATCGGTGTTTATATTTATTACCGTTCAACCACCCGACCATTGCGCATTAAATGCACCCCAAACGACATAATTACTTCCCAACCGACATGTCGGTGTCGCCGATGGGTCGACAGTTATGACACCGTTGGGTCGGTCCATACAAGAAGCTCGTTCTGGTGCAAAACCATGCTTGGCAGTAGTTTCCACTTTGGATACTTGTTACCCAGAACGATCTGTTGCCTTTTGCCAAGGGGTCGGTCATGTTACTCTCGGTTGGTCGTGATATACCGAGATATCTATTTTATCGAGAGCCCTTATGAGTTCACAATCCAGAACTCATAAGTTTTATACCGACGAGTCGTCGACCATGAGGGGTCGTTCAAGTTTATCACCGAGGGGTCAGTACATACGAGACTCTCTGTCAGATGCATATCCAGAATGACAGTTCAAAGTTCCAGAACTTATGTCAAACTGGCCGAGCAGTCTTTGACCACGATGTGTCGTTCCTGACTACATCGAGAGGTCGATGAGACAGACTGGTCGTGCTGACAGTGAACATCATTTATATTTCCAAGCTCACTTCCAATTCACTGTTCAACATCCTCTCTAGGCAAGTTATGTTTATTATCAACATATACAACTAAGTATAGGATTAGTCCTCTCCTAGGTGTGGGTTCCACCTAAGGTCATCTATGGCCATATACCTGTTTTTGTGATTGCCATGACGATGAGGTTTGAGTTTGGTGGTGCATGATCTTCTTCCTTGATCATTTTGGATCTTCAAGTTTCTTTGGCAAGTGTTTTTACCCGAGTCATGAAATTGACAAACAGGAACTCGGCCAAGTCGGGACACTAACAACTTCAAATTGATTTACTTATGTTAGCTTAGCATAGTTCATTATTTTACTGAGTCAATTTAATTAAAAGAAGTTTAACATATAAGAATTGAAAATAAATCACTCATTAAATATATATATATATATATATAATCACTTGCACAAATCAATATCTATATTTCATTTGTAAAGAATGAAACAGGGACAATCAGAAACCTCCGGCCTTAATCTCAAAGCTTTAAATAAATTACATCACCAAGTCTAAACATATATATCTCAAATAAATAAGGTGAGCAATCCTCTCACAGGCACTTCATGTATACAAACACGGGTTTACCATGATGCCCATTTTGCCCTTCACCTATCTTACCGAATATATAAAACAATAAGAATGTCAGAAATATGCTCGCCAAGAGTAAAATCGGTTCACCAGATCACTCGTGAATAGTAAAATCGGCTCTCGGAATCACTTGTGAATAGTAAAATCGGCTCTCCGAATCATCCGTGAACAGTAAATCGGCTCGCCAAAAACTAGTAAGGGATCCGATTGGTGAGCTGATTTCTGACATTCCAAACATTTTCGGTACGGCATGTGAAGGGTAAAATAAGCATCATAATAAAAACCGTGTCAGTATATATAAAGTGCCCATAGGAAGACCACTGGCCATAAAAAACTACAACTTAACTCAAACTTATCTCAGTCTCAAAAGTCCAAAATAAACAATTATTATAGCCATTTAAGTTGTGGTGCTTCAGGATAACTCAGGGAGCTCATATGGTCTCTCCTCAACTGGAGACCTTTGAAATTAGTAAGGAAAATTTCTATAAGTCCAAATTTGAACGCAACTTTGTCAAAATTTCTATAGGATTTTTCCTGTTTTTTGAAAAAAAAAAAAAATTGAAGAGTGATAGAATTCCGTTGTTATTGGGAAATGTATTGTTGGGAGATATCTCGTGAGAAGAAAAAATTTAGAAGTAAAAAAAAATTATTACGTGCCCGAGGGTCTGGACATGACAGAGTTGTACCAATATTTGTCCAAATTGTAAAGCTAACTTGATGAGATCATAATTGGGGAAAATGTCGAGATATCATTATGGAATAATAAAGAAGGCAGCAAAGATAACGCATGTGTAAACTTTAAACTTCGTCTGATTATTAACTTTTTTTTATTTGAGATCTTGAAAATTTGATTATGGTAAGTCATTGATTTTTTTATATAACTCATAAAGTTATACAGTGCAAAGGTCCAAATATCGGCTGATATATATCGGGTTTTTTAAACCGAGTAATATCGGCCGATATGGCCGATATTCGGTCAGAAATATCGGTCACAATATCGGCCGATATTCATAAATATCGGTATTTAAATTTTTTTTTTTTTAAACACCGATATGGTTTTTCGTGGTTTTTACAAGGTTTTTCGCGGTTTTTCGCGGTTTTCCAGGGTTTACGGTTCTCAGGGATGTTCACGGTTTTTTGCGGTTTTTCGCGGTTTTTTGCGATTTTTCGAGGTTTTCTGCGGTTCAGGGTTTACGGTTCTCAGGGGTGTTCACGGTTTTTTGCGGTTCATCACGATTTTCTGCGGTTTTTTCACGGTTCCGATATTGGAGGAGAGAGAAAATGCCGATATCGGTATGAGAGATAAAATTATCGGCCGAAATATCGTCCGTATCGCATATCGGCCGAGCCGATATTTGAACCCCTGATACAGTGATTAGATGAAGGAATTTTTTTTACTTACATCAAATTTTCTATCTATCTTAAACAATCATTTGTGACATAGTTTATAATAAATTTGTAGTGTTTCTATTAGAAATCAGTACTCTGGTCTCCCACTCTTAAAATTTATCCTACAAAACTATTAATATGGAGAAGGGATGATTTAAAAAAAAAAAAAAAAAAAACCTATATAAGTGAATCAATGAGCTCAATTTTAATTCAATCTGATCATCGTATCCATAAATCAAGGTCTTTAATTCGTATCCATAAATCAAGGCCTTTAATTTAAAAAACTAGATGTTTATACATGAGAATATGAGATCATTGCAAACTCTTTTTTATCTAATACTGAGATAGACTTAATTAGACCAAAGTGAACAATAAAAGGCATTGTACGTGACAGAGTGATACATCTAAGTTAGTGGTGTTCATTCCTTGGAACGCAGCTTACCCTCCGTTTGAATCTAACTTAAAATAAATAGACTTGAACAAACATTTTTATCAAACGGTCAGACTCAGACTTTTACTCAAAGCATGTAAAGTCCCATCGGACTTTTAGAACCATTTATTTTCTTCTATATTATATAGATATAGTACAAGGTTATTGTTTTCTTCTTCTATTTTTTTTTAAAAAAATTTGTTTTGTAAAGCAGACTTTAACATGCTACTGTTAAAAATTCAAATTTCTGACCACTTGATCTCAATTTTTTTAAAAACGTTTGCCAACTTTGACTATTAAGATCAAATAGTTAAAAAATTGAGTTTTGTGTTGAAATTCTAACTAATGGTAGGTTTTTAAGTTTAATTTCAATATGTACAGTTATATCTTTTAGTTACAAATTTTTTTTTTTTTTAAAAAACACAATGTCAAATGCGACTTTATGATCATGTGATTAGTTATAAAATAAATACACTATAAACAACGAGCTTGAACTTAAACTTGAATTTTAACTTTAAAAGCGCTATGGACTTCGGATAGACTCAAACTTTTTTAGAAATAAACAAAGACTTTTTGAGCAAAACTCATCCCAAATCCGATCAGTGAATAGGCCTAAACGTGGTTCTGTGTATACTATTACAAAACCAGAAAATGCAGAAATCAATATATGTAGCTGTCCAATTATTAGGCTGATCAAAGACAATCTAACCTCTTCATTAGAGAATTCATGACAAATTAAAGAAAATTGCACCATCACTTTATTTCATTTTTAATGTTAGTTTTAATTTATTGGGTAAATTAAATGTTTGTAATAATTGAACGAGTTTGAATGCAAGATTCCATTTTTCTTCCGTGGATCTTAAGCAATAAAACCTCATAACGCATACTTTGACTGAGAGTGGGGCGGCACACATAAATATACCGATAAATGGTTGATGAATTCTATATAATCAAGTTTATTGAATAAGTGGTTATAATGTTATATGGATATAAAGTATATAAAGTATCACTATTAGATGATAATTCAACTTATATAATCTTAATGTTTAAATTTTGATGAGTGTAAACTATTGATTTTTAAAATTTTAAAATCAAGAGATACGGTTATCAAATGGAGATGAAACTTTATATACAATCTATATATATATATAGTACTCTTTACATCATATGCGATCCATTTCATAACAATGTATTTGAATGAAAAAGAACTATATCATTATATAAATTTAATTTTCACTTAAATGAAAAGGAATTTAAATTCTCAATGTAATAGTAACACATTTAATTTAACTTGACAAATTATTTTGTCAATTGAGTAATTGACTTTAAAATATTGTAAGGGAAATTATAAATATTCAATAATTTTTAATAGTGAACTTACAATTTAAATAATGATAAGAATATATTTGAAGTTGACATGGTGCCTTTCAATGGAGTTACCCAGTTTCATATTCTTAATATCGATTTCACCCAAATTCTGCAATTTTTTCAACCATAAAGTGGCGTTGATATACACGTCCGACCTTCAGTTTTTGATACTAGTCAACAGTCAATATTAAAAAATCAGCCTGTAAAAATTCAACAAATATCTTCTACATTTAAGAGTACATCACTAGGTATGGTTCACCCATACAAAAATTTTGTTGGGTCCCATTTGAACCCCTTACCTTCCTCCATTCAGAAATAAATCTCGGCCGTTACGATCTCGGATTTTAATACCTTGATTTTGTATCGGCCGATATATTGCCGATAGCGACCAATATCTCAGATTTTAATTTAAAAAAAAATTAGGTGAGAGAAGTTTCTCTGCCAAATTTAAACCTCTGGATTAGACTATATCCAATTTGAACCCATTCTAATCATTTTGCAAGAATCTTTGAAAAGCACACTTATTGATATCAAATGAATCTGAGTTTGATTTTCATGAATAGTACAAATTTTTTTTTAATGGACCCAATCATTGTCACAAATACCATTCTCGGAACATTAACGGCGATTGGTAATATTGAGATATTTTCAAAATCTTATATTTTTATCTGCCATTTAATGGGAAAATCTTGTAGAAAATAAAAATATAATAAATAAATATATTAATAGAATAAGAATCCTAATAGAAAATTTATCAGTAATTTATAGAAAATTTACAAAGATATTATCTCGATATTTCCATTTATCATATTTTTAATGAGATTTTATTAGAAATTTACCGTCGTGCTAATAAATACGCGTTATTAATATAACAATAATATTTTACCTATAAATAATGGCAAATTTAAAAATAGCTTCTATCAGTAACAAGGAACCCAACTGCATCCTTCCACCAATCTGATCGACGGGTGGCAATATAGACACCGCAGAAATCTGTCTGTAGACACCGATTTCCGAAAATTGAGTGGAAATTACCATTCTGCCCTTTCCGCGCGAAATCGTGCGATCGGTGCTGCAACGCCATTTCGCGTCGATCGATCGATCTGAGGCGTATACGCTCGATCTGAGGCGTATACGATCGATCGATCGATCCGACAGTTCATTTTCTAATCGATCGATCGATCATAACACGGGTTTCAGTCGATCGCACGGTTCCATGGAACCGTGCGATCGACTGAAACCCGTGTTAGAGGTCGATGGTTTGACAGTGGACCTCTCCCACCAAGATCGATCGCACGATCCCATGGAACCGTGCGATCGACTGTGACCCATTCAAAGATCGATCGCACGATCCCAAGTGATCGTGCGATCGATCTTAACTGAGAGGTCGACTGTCAAACCGTCGGCCTCTCATCTCAAGATCGATCGCACGATTCTATCTGATCGATCGATCGATTGTCTGTTTAGGCCAAGATCGATCGATCGATCACTGTGATCGTGCGATCGATCTTAACTGAGAGCTCGACTGTCAGACAGTCGACCTCTCATCTCAAGATCGATCGCACGATAACATATGATCGATCGATCGATCTTCTGTTTAGGGCAAGATCGATCGATCGATCACTGTGATCGTGCGATCGATCTTAACTGAGAGCTCGACTGTCAGACAGTCGACCTCTCATCTCAAGATCGATCGCACGATAACATATGATCGATCGATCGATCTTCTGTTTAGGGCAAGATTGATCGATCGATCACTGTGATCGTGCGATCGATCGATCAACTATATATATAACCGATCGATCCTTTCGCCATTTCCTGCGATTCAACCCTCGAAACCGAAGACCCTTTCTCTTCTTCTTCTCGAACGATCGATCGACCCTTCCCTCTGAGCACACGATTCTCCAAATCGTGCGATTTGCCCTCTCCGGAAGCCCTTTCTTTCTCCGATTTCATCTTCGGATCTCCGATTTGCCCTCTCCGGAAACCCTCTTAATTCGTCTTCCTCGTCGGATTTCTAGAAACCTTTTCTTGCCTTTCTCGGATTTTATCTTCCTCGCCGGATTTCCTTCACAGCAGTCATTCACATGGCATCCAAAGCGTCTACATCGAGAGGGAGAAAGATAAAGGTACCGGCTTCATCTAGAAGGAAGAGAGCGAGATTGACGGAGACACCACCTAGGGAGACAGAGACCTTCGACCCGAACCACTTCAGGTCTTTGGAAGCCGCCACACTATACCGAGAGGAGTTGTACTCTCGGCCGATGATTTATGGTAAAATCATGGACCTAAGCTTTTTTCCTGCATTTGAATTAAGAATCGATGAGTATATTTACAGACTTGGATGGGGAGGTTTTTTGGGAATAAAAGAAGATTTTTACCCAAAATTGGTGAAGGAATTTTATGCAAATATGTCGGAGGACCGGACGAGACACTCTATAAAATCCAAAGTTAGGGGGACAGAAATTGATATTTCAACTGAGGCACTGGACAGTATGTTTGGGTTTCCCAGTGCCACTATTTCGAAATATGAGCCAAATTCATGGCCCACCGATGTTGACGGATTCGTTCCCTCGGAGGCCATGACCCAATTGTGTGGGCGAAGTGATGGTGCCAGAGGAGATAAGATCGGGCTTATGGAGCTAACCCTAGAGGCCCGAATTGTATATTACATTATTAGGAAGAATATTTTACCTAGAAAAGGGCTTAGTAATCAAGTGCCGTATTTTGATAGTTTCTTGATATGGTGCATCTTGAATGGGAAACAAATTGATATATCCTTCATCATAATAAAATACATGGTTGCATCTCGTAAGATTAGAAAATGTAGCCTTCCATATGGTTTATTTCTGTCTTACTTGTTTCGATTTTGCGGAGTCACCTCTCCCCTAATGAGAAAATAGAAATGAAGAAAACCGATATATTCGATGCGTCTACTTTGGGCAAGATGGGATTCAAACTCGACAATGCACGTTGGGTTCCCAAAGTAGAACATCGTCCTATTGAGGTTGAAGCACCTGAGGAGGGTGACATACCTGAAGTTGGGGGGACTGAGGCACCTGAAGTTCAGGGTGACATACCTGAAGTTGGGAGTAGTGAGGCACATGATACAGGAGTCAGTACTATGCTGATTCTTGACAGCATAGAAAAATTGAATGAAAAAATTGATGTAAAATTTGCCGAGATTGAAGAAAGGCTAATAGGCAGGCTTGAAGGGATGGTTGATGAAAAATTAGGTGAGATGGAAGGAAGACTGATTGGAAGGCTTGAGGGATTGGTTAACGATAAATTGGCTCAGATGGAAGGGAGGATGAATGCCACAATTGATAAGAAAAATAGTGAGTTGGTCGGAATGAAGATGAGAAGGCTGAATAATTTGGAGACTCAAATGGTAGACTTAATGAGAAACTCTGTTCTTTTATTGCAAAAAGGAGGAGTAAATACACAACTTGGACGCGATTCGGGAACCGAGACCATCAGATGTATGCTAACTGAGAAGAATATAAAGAAATCATGGGGGATAGCCTCTTCGTCCACTGACACGAGTCAGGCTCTCTCGACTGACATCCCACAGTCTAGTCCGACTGACGCCACTCAGCCTCTTCCGTCTGGCCCCATTCATCCTCGTCCGACAGGCCCCACTCGTCAGGTGCGTTCGACTGTCCCCAAGCATAGTGCGACTGGACGTCGTCCATTGGAACCAACACCTCCTGATCCTGCACCAGTACTTTCTTCATCGGCACCAGCACCTCCTCATACTGCATCTGCCCTAGCTTTTACATCTGCACCTACTTCTACATCTGCTCCAGCTCCTGCTCATACACTCTTTTGATATTCATATGTAACATCGTTTGTCAATATAGTGAATGTTTTATTTTTATTACATCGTTTGTGAATCTCGAATGAACATAGTGAATGATTTATTTTTATGAACTATTTCATCTATTTGAATGAACATGGTGAATAGAATGGTTTGTTTATAAACAACTGAATGAACATGAGACCCTTTGAATGTCAGTAAATATGGGAGCAGTGAATAGTTTGTCACTAAATATGAGACCCTTGAGCGGTTTGTCTCTAAATATGGGACCTTAGAGTGAATTATCGCTAAACATGGCACCTTTGAGTGGTCAGTCAACAAGTATGAGACCTTAGAAATCAGATTGCCTGATTAAAGGTCCCATACTTGTTGACTGACCACTCAAAGGTGCCATGTTTGAATTCACTCTAAGGTCCCATATTTAGAGACATACCGCTGAAAGGTCCCATGTTTAGCGACAAACCATAAAACCCATATTTAGTGAAAGGCCCAAGTAAGGGTCCCGTATTTCGTAACAAACCACTTAGTGCTGGATTCATTTAAAAAACAATTGTTGCTTGAATACATACTTCAGTACATCGGAATTAAAATTAATACAATTTTTTGGAAATGAAATACATTCTTGCAACTGAATACATGAAAAAATGATAAACATCCATCACTGATTCCACCAATGTTGTAATTCGTCAGGATCTCTAACATCACCAGAGGTATATGTCGAATCGTCATAGAAGCCATAAGAACCAGTCTGCTGTGAATGGTCTGTCACTATATATGGGACCCTTGAGTGGTCTGACACTAAATATGGGTTTCATGTATTGTCGCTAAACATGGCACCTTTGAGTTGTGGTCTCTCACTTAATATGGGACCTTAGAGGGGTCAGTCAACAAGTATGGGACCTTAGAAATCAGATGGCCTTATTAAAGAAGAGTTTTAACTATTAGTGAGAAAGTTTGTCAAGGATTCCTTGACAAACTTCCTCACTAATGGTTAAAACTCTTCTTTAACCAGGCCATCTGATTTCTAAGGTCCCATACTTGTTGACTGACCCCTGTCTGAAAGGTCCCGTGTTTAGCGACAATCCACTCTAAGGTCCCATATTAAGTGAGAAATCACTCAAAGGACCCATGTTTAGCGACAAACCATAAAACACATATTTAGTGAAAGGCCCACGCAAGGGTCCCATATTTCGTAACAAACCACTCAGTGCTGGATTCATTTAAAAAACAATTGTTGCTTGAATACATACTTCAGTACATCGGAATTAAAATTAATACAATTTTTTGGAAATGAAATACATTCTTGCAACTGAATACACGAAAAAATGATAGACATCCATCACTGATTTCACCAATGCTGTAATTCGTCAGGATCTCTAACATCACTAGAGGTATATGTCGAATCGTCATAGAAGCCATAAAAACCAGTCGGCTATGGAAAAAGGAGTACGTGTTAGTATTGTTCACCTTATTCTATATGAATGAAAATGTAAATATGCATCTTATGTAAACGAAACTTACTTCGGAAAATTGAGACAAACTCGTTGCTTGGGATTCAGGGTAATAATCATTAAATGGTTGAGGTAAAGCATTTAAATCTACACTGCAGGATGCTGTGCAGCACTTCTATTCGGACATGTTCTCTTCGTATGACCAATATTTTTGCATAACCCACATCTTCTTCCAGTCAATTGATTCTCTACAATCTCAAACGCAAAAGGATCTCGTCTTGTAGATGTTTGACCCTTTGAGGTGTTTGAACCTAGATGACGTCCTCTGTTGTACTGCATAATAGGTTGGCTGATATGCATCTCATCACTGGCAAGATCTTGGATATGATCTCGGAGCTCCTCTTGATCAAATGTAGACAACTTTCCATATTTTTTCTTAATGGTTTCCCAGTGTACATCTAATTCATCTCCGGGTCTATTCATTTCAATGTTCAAGTCGTCAAATGAAATCAAATCGATTCTCCATTGTGGATGGATCTGATCCAAATGTAACTTGTTCATAAATTGCATTCTGTGAGCACAAGGTAAACCCATAGAAGCTGTAAACTCATGTGTACAATTGGGTGAAAATGACATGTTTATGAGCATAACATATTGCTTGTAAACCTCAGATAATGCAAATTGTGATACTCTGCCGTTCACTTCATCAAAGAAAGGAATCGAAACAGTAAGAGCAAACTGGATTTTCTCATCCTCCGTTTGAATCTTGAACTCTTGAAACTGATTTTAAATTGCATGGGATATCTTCATTCGGACAACATATAGATCGCTAGTGGAGTTAGCTATATATCGTTTTAACACTGAATGTGCACTTTCGACCCTTGAAGTTGCTGCATTTTGAAAATGTAAACTCCAACCGATCCATGCATTGACGAATTGCTTCTTATGTGGGATCCATGTGCGTCTTATATAATTCATTGCATCCGAATAATGTCGAAAATCTTGTTTGAATGCCTCAAACGCTTCATTAAATGCAACTTCGGATGGAGACTCGACGCATTCATTCCATTGAGTCAAAAATGCATTCCATTCTTCCACTTTATTGAAAAGAGGCTTATAATGAGCAAGAATATTCTTGTTGATGTGCCAAATACAAAAGATATGTACAGCATTAGGGAACTCTGAATCAATGGCATTCTTCAACGCCAAATCTCTATCTGTCAAAAAAACTTGTCGATCATGATTTACTCCTAATACCTTCTTGAACATCTGTAACGCCCATAAGTAATCTTCAAATTTTTCATTCCTCATAAATGCAAAGCATGAGTAGAAAGTCTTGTTGAAACTTGTGATACCAACGATATTAAGCAATGGCATATGATATCTGTTGGTTTTGTAAGTGCAATCCATGAGAAATACATTATTATAGGTCTTCGTAAGTACAACTGACAGTGGATGTGCAAAGAGAAGATGAGATAAATGACCTTGACTGTCATAGTTGAGAAAATATTGGTAACCACCTACTTGAAGATCTTCTAACAAGGCTTCAATTGAAGTACGACCTCTAAGTTGCTCTTTTCGAACCGATGACCAAAAATTGTACAAATCAGTAGATGATACTCCAATCTCTGGATTCTCGTTTCGAAGGGTCGTCATAATTTGCCGGGGTGGTACATTGCTGTTATACATTTCAATGATCATTCTCTTCTCCTCATCTGAAAAACACTTTGTACTCGGATGACCTACTAATACGCTCGTCAGATCATGATTGTGCTCCACATCTTTTATAGTCAACTTCCATGACCCATCAACAATTTGTTTCCCTCTCACTTCAAATGGACAATTAACAAGGCGAGAATATGCTTTCTTCTTCCTCTCATCATCTTTCAAATTAACTGTGCTACGATATGTACCCCCTCTATCGCAACAAAAAATAACTACATTGCTTTTATTGCATGACCTCTTAATGGTAGCTACAAATCCTTGCGCAATGGAAACCTCCTTAACATGCTTCACTAAATCGTCACGACTTGAAAAACACCTCTCAACAATATCATTCTCAACAATCTCATCATTTTCACAATCCATAGTACTAATTTCAAAGAAATTTTGAGAGTCTTGGGTTTGAGAAAGAGTTACCTTTGATTCCGGTTCGGAGATTGAGAGAGTAACTTCTGAGAGATACTTTCGAATCAATATAGGCGATTTGAGAGAGTATCTTCAAATAGTGGAGTGGTTCGTTTCTTAAAGCGGGTTTGGGGTTTCAGCGAAAATAGTTTGGAAAGGAGTTTGAGAGAGAGGGGTTTGAGTGAGAGGGGTGTAGAAAAGGCTTTGAGGAAGAAGATTTCGAAATCGGGGAGGTTTTGAAGGAGAAGATTTCGAAATCGGGGTTCTGAGGGACTAGGGTTTCGAAAGGGGCGAGATGAAAACGAAAAATGAGAGTGAAGAGAGGAGCGATTGAACTTATACTTAGTTTCGTGTGATCGATCGATCGCACGATCACAGTGATCGATCGATCGATCTTGCCCTAAACAGAAGATCGATCGATCGATCACTGGTTATCATGCGATCGATCTTGAGATGAGAGGTCGACTGTCTGACAGTCGAGCTCTCAGTTAAGATCGATCGCACGATCACAGTGATCGATCGATCGATCTTGGCCTAAACAGACAATCGTTCGATCGATCAGATAGAATCGTGCGATCGATCTTGAGATGAGAGGCCGACGGTTTGACAGTCGACCTCTCAGTTAAGATCGATCGCACGATCACATGGGATCGTGCGATCGATCTTTGAATGGGTCACAGTCGATTGCACGGTTCCATGGGATCGTGCGATCGATCTTGGTGGGAGAGGTCGACTGTCAAACCGTCGACCTTTCAGTTAAAATCGATCGCACGATCCCATGGAACCGTGCGATCGACTGAAACCCGTGTTATGATCGATCGATCGATTAGAAAATGAACTGTCGGATCGATCGATCGATCGTATACGCCTCAGATCGAGCATATACGCCTCAGATCGATCGATCGACGCGAAATGGTGTTGCAGCACCGATCGCACGATTTCGCGCGGAAAGGGCAGAATGGTAATTTCCACTCAATTTTCGGAAATCGGTGTCTACAGACAGATTTCTGCGGTGTCTATATTGCCACCCCTGATCGACCCCATAAACCACATTCTCAATGTGGTTCATGCACAACATCGTGGATCTCTATTATTAAATATTTATTTCCTACTATTTTTGTAAAAATAAGACAAATGTTATTCAATATTTTAAATAACAGCCCCATCCCACTGAGCCAGGCAATAGGGTAGGTGGGACCCTCTTAATTAAAAAGGTAGGTCCCACACGTTAAAATCTAATGAAAAACTGTAAGACGTGTACTGATATTTCATCCAAGATACTACCACTCTCCACAAGTCCACAGTCCGTTTGGACGTGGGATCTCACCGTCCGCAGGAAGAGAGGGACCCACAAGTCATAATATCACGAGAAATTCTCTCTCCAACACCATATCGCGAGAAATTGAAGAACTCGTCGTGCCACAACGGTTGCCTTTCCTTCCTCCGTTTTCAAATAATTCAAACCATTGTGACGCCAGTAGATCTTGACTTTTTTCACTCCCATTTGCTTCATCAGCCTGAAGACGAAAGAGACCTTCCAAAATCCCTTGGAATTTCCACCTTCGTGTCCTCCCAAATTTCATCTCCACTTTATTAAATTCATTTCTGTCGGCTTTGAATACCTTTTTTTTTTTACTTCTTTTCTTTCCTCTTCAGATAATCCCATTTCAAGAGGAGTTGGTATTTGTTGAATCACTGTAGTGGTTGTGCTCTTGCTTACGTCTCATTTCCTTCATTGAACTCCTCTTCTTTTTTCTTCATCTCCACTTGCAGACATGTCGATTACTGGAAACAGCAACATGGGTACTCCTTTCTTCCATGAATTGAAGAAGCAGGCCTCCTTCTTTCTCAAGGAGAAGATAAAGACTGCACGGTTGGCTCTGACAGACGTGACGCCTGCCGAACTGTAAGTCTTGATTTCAGTTGAATTTGGGCATGTTTGGATTTGCCCAAATCGAGATTTGTTTGAATCTCTTAGCTAAACTGATAAATGTTGCATCTACCATTCACTCTTCTGGGATTGACCAGCTCGCGTTGGAATATGGAAATCCCATTAAGCTCCCCCCCTTTTTAAAAAAGAATCCTCTGTTCTAAATCAATATCGTTTTGACGCAAACAACGTTCCAATAAAGTGATTTCAATACCTGAGCTGGGTCCAAACATTGATTCTCTTGGAATATTTGAGTCCATATGATTTGGGACGCAACCAGACACATCCCTTTGGGTTTTTCCTAATCAATTTGTTAGAATATGGCGAAATTGATTTTTGGGTCTTGATTCTAATCTTGGTATTGAATCGGGTTTGTTGTGGTAAGGTTTGAGATGCACGTTGGCTTTAGTTGGCATGTGGGTTGGCATGGAATTTTGAAATTGCATAGGTTTTGTTCTTTATATTTATTGTCATCATTTTCATCTTATACCATAGAGTAGAGAAATAGGATAAACACTTCTGTAATAGCCCTTTCGAAGTGATTTCCAATCTCTGAGCCAGCTCCATCTATAAAGCCGGCTGAAAATTCAGAACCCCTTTTGATTCAGGGTACATCCAAACCGTACCACTATGTGATATCATCACCAAATTGATATTGGGACATTGATTTTGATGCTCATATTGTATTCTTGTTTGTTTGAGCTTTGAAGATTGACAGAAGAAACAACCAATGGGAACCCATGGGCACCTGACACAAGAACCATGGGATTGATATCACGGGCTGCATTCGAAGTAGATGACTATTGGAGGATTGTGGAGATTCTACACAGAAGGTTTCTGGCTTATTTTGATGTTTCCCTGGTTAGATTGTGATTCTTGGGGCTCTTCCTTATTCTTTGGTTTTTCAGACTGTCAAAGTACGATAGAAAGCATTGGAGAGAATCGTACAAGGCTTTGATATTGTTGGAGCACCTTTTAACACATGGACCAGAGAGCATTGTGGTGGAATTTCATAGTGATAAAGATGTTATAAAGGAGCTGGCGAGTTTTCAATACATCGATGAAAGAGGGTTAGTGTTCTATGTTTTTGATTCTTAGTTTTGGTCATGTGAATTGATTCTCATATTGTCTTAATACAACTCATTCATCTACTTTGGACAGAGATGATTTGTAGGACCATCCTTGTTTGTTTCTTTATTTTGGTTAGAGTGAATTTTGATGGACTGTTGGGATGACAACTATGCAGATTCAATTGGGGTCTGACTGTAAGGAAGAAATCTGAGAGGATATTGCAGCTCCTTGAGAAAGGAGAGCTATATAAAGAAGAGCGTGAACGTGCCCGTAAGCTTACTCGTGGAATCCAAGGATTTGGGAGTTTCTCTCAGCGTTCAGCATCATCGACCAATGAGCCTTCTGATCAATCATCTATCAGTCCATATGGAAGGTGTAATTCTCATTATGATGATTATAGTCGACAGGAAGATGTATTCTCATCCTTGAAAGACGGAGATTCTACCATTGGGGATAGAAAAGAACAAACTAAAACATTCTGCAATTCAGTCACAGATGGCCAAACAGAAAATTTGAATCCACAGGCAAACTCTTATGAAGGTTGGATGCACAAGAACACTACTGAAGTTGTTCGGCAGCCTTTGAAAGAAAATGTTGCTGATTGGAGTGTTCCCAATGGCAAGGAGCTGAATTGTATTCCAGTAAACAATCATTCACTGGAGGAATTCCATGAAGAGAATTCCCAGAGAGAATCAAAACCACTTCTAGGTTCTCAGAATGACAAGCCAAAGTTTGAAGTCATAGCTGAAGATGATCATCCATTCAACAATATCGAACATAAAACTACTGCATCTCTGCTTTCCGTGAGTTAAAACATGAAATCATGTGAACACTAAAGAAATTTACAGTTTCTAAAGTTAGATCAGTAAAGGAGGATGTTCCACATTAAGACATGAAACCTGTAGACAGCTTGTTTGCAGTTATAATTCTCTTGTCCTAATGTTATGACTCTTTTTGTATGAATTATGAAATTCAGTGTGCTTTCTTGTTTTGAACCATCTTAGTAATATCTAAAAATAAGATCACGACGACTATTTCTTAATTCATGTGTATCTAGTAAGACACAGGACAAACACAATGTACCAGTACTCTTATACAACTCAGAAGGCAGAATATGGATACCACTCATACCAGTTTGCTCAATTGTTATCACTGAGTCTTGTCTAATTATGTACACTGGAACTGACTGTTTGAAGTTTGAAATATATGAATCTTCTAAACATAATCAAGATCCAAACAGAATCATAAACAAGATCTCATGACGAAACAGTGACCAAAAGCATGCATTTTCAAATAACACCTACTCCCTAGTATTTTCATGTTTCAACAGAGTCATAACCATGAACAAAAATACTTGCAAGAAATGATGGATTCCAAGTTTATGACAACCACCTCTATAAAATTACACAGTTTACTGCTACTCTATACAATGGTGTAGACCGTTGAATGGACTGGAGTATATTCAACAAATCCTCAAGAGTGAAAGACCCCTACTCTTTGTTCAACAGCCATAGATGTAAAGTTCACATTTTTACAATGGAGCAGTATCAAAGGTTCCAGCCATGGAAGTGCCACATGGGTTAGGATTGATGATTGTTAAGAAGAGTAGGATAAGAACTTTCGCTGCATCATGGATGACAACCTTATCTCAGCCCATGAATTTTCTTTGCCTTTATCATAAACTAACAAGGGAGCACGTTCTCACATACTTAAGAGTTTCACCCACAAAATCACCCATGTGGCACTTGATCGATGCCTACGATTGTTGAGCAAGTCATCTTTGATTCCTCTCTCAAATGCTAAACCCAAGCACTCAAAACACACTCATAAGAACACTATGGCAGGAGACAAGATCAGTTCGTTTAAACGGTCACTCTTATTGCTTTTGAGAATGTACAACTTTTGAAGAGTGGGTTACAAATGTGGACTCTACTATTTATACTACAAGCCTTAGGAATGAATGACTAAGATTGTGCCATATGGAAATCATCCGATGACTGAGAATCTTCTAGCCTACACATAAAAACTTCTATAATATTCTTTGCACTCAATTAAAAAAATTCTAAATTCTACATCTCTAGAATCTTCTAGACATATTCAAGACTCCTCACTCTCTTGGGAACTCTAGAACATTTCAAAGAACTCTATACTCTACTGTGTACATGAACACTAATATAAATGACTACAAAATTCTCTAAAGACAGATGAGGTATAACCTCTAGAGTGTGAAATTCTCTCCCACCAAACCCTTTGATGTCCTTATTGAGTCATCCTTCTTCTCCATTGAAGTGCTAGATCTACTCTTTGAACTGTCAAATTTCATCTACTCACTCCCATGAAGCTTCTCGTTCAGATTGCCCCTCCCAATGCACCAAGAAGTCCTTGTATGCTATGACTCCATTCCTACTCATCATGCTTTTAGCTGGAATGCACTTCATCTTCTTGTCTAATGACATTAGCATTATTGCTGGAGCTCTTTGTAAAGCGCGGTGAGCCGTATCTTCCATGTACACATGGTTGGCTTGAGCAACTCCACATGGAAGACTAAATGAATCTCTAGCAAGGCAGGAAGCTGAAGTGTGTTGACCACCTTGCGTACTTTCTTCACTACGGTAAAGGGACCTTCAGTACCTTCATACCAAGATGTTGTGCACTTTCCAAACTACCTTAAACTGGTGATGAAGAACACAAATCATTACTTTGTCTCCTACTTTGAACTCTGCATGCCTTGTTCTTTGTCCAAACACTTTTTCATTCTCCAGCGGCTTTCTTAAGACAAGCGTTGGTGATGTCGATATGCTCTTGTTAATCCTTGGTGAATTTGTATGTGGTTGGGTATACCCCATGTAGCCACCATAGTAAGCGCAAATGGACCATGTCCGGATGCCTCACTTTGTCTCAGCTTGTAACAAAATTGTGCCACATCCAAAAGATACACCCAATCATTTTGAGTGACACTAACAAAATACCTTGAGTACTTTTCTAGTAAGGCATTGACCAACTCCATTTGGTCATCTATTTGTCGAT
Source organism: Chimonanthus salicifolius (assembly GCA_013350335.1). Classification (NCBI taxonomy): domain Eukaryota; kingdom Viridiplantae; phylum Streptophyta; class Magnoliopsida; order Laurales; family Calycanthaceae; genus Chimonanthus; species Chimonanthus salicifolius. The sequence continues at coordinate 33,932,858 of CM023539.1, forward strand.
GAAAACTGGCGGAGAAGTGCAACTCTGACCCCATCAACTTGAACACCTCTGTCCAGAACTATCAAGTGATTTGAGGATTTCAGTCTCAGAAATTCCCCAGTATTTCACCACATGCTTAACAAATAACTTGACAAACTCTTCTGCTTTGCAGTATGCAGATATCATGATGAACATTACGTATTTGGAGAACTTGTCCATTACCATAATCATCAATCCAAGTTCATCGACCTTTGAGGAACTAGTTATGTAGTCCATTGAGATACTCACCCAAGGTCGCTATGGGATGCGGAAGGGCTCTAGTAATCCTCATGATTTCTTTTGCTCAACTTTGCCCTATTGGCACACAAGACAAATCCAAAAGTACTCATCCACATCTTCTTCATACTTGGTTAGTAGTAAGTGGCTTCAGTTAGGGTCAACATCTTTTACTAACCTAGGTGAATTGCCTTCAAAGTGATTTAGCATTCCTTCAGCAACTATTTTTGTATATTATGCCACTTTTGCATAAAGAATCATGCACCCTTGGAAACGAGAAGACCTCATTGATCCGAAATCACCGTGTCTTCCATTCACTTGCTAGATCCATCAACTATTTTGTCATGGGTTCTTTCTCAAGTCCCACTCAGATCCTATTGGGCACTGTTAATTTCAACTAGCTTATTGTTGTTGCTTCTTGAAGCTTCAATGAAGCCAACTTTGCTTTCTTATAGTGCCTTATAGTGCATCTCTCGCACCATTGAAAGGCTTTGTCTCCAAGATCTTTAACTTGGACACCTCCTGAGGTCTTGATGTCTTCACACCATTTGAAAAAATATTCTCCAATACTACAATATTAGTCCTAAGCTCATCATTTACAACATTCATTTCGGATACCTCTTTGGTGAGGGATTCCTAAACCGTAGACAACTTGGCCTTGAGCACATTGATCGGCTTTCACATCCACTTTTGACATCTTCTATTGCCATCATACAAGTTTGTCGGGCTTTCTCCAACTCCTCCAACATCTTTTTTGCCACTCGATTTGGCCAAGACAATCAATCACCTTATGCTTCACTAGCACCACCTCTTTTTTTGTTGCTCCGCTTCGCCCTCTTGGGTAACCTATCATGACATAATGGTCAAATCAAACTTTGAAACCCTTATCACAGACTTAGAGTTTCATTCATAGAATTGCCCTTACAGCACTTGATCAATGCTCACCATCACTGAGCAAGTCGGCCTTGAGCGCTTTCTCAAATGCTCAGGCCAAAAGGACACATACACTTGCAAGAACACAAAACGAAGAGAAAAAATCACATGGGTTGAAGGATCACTCTTATTGCTCTAGAAAATATACTACTCTTGAGAGCAGTCTGCAAATGAAGATATTTCCCCTATTTATAACACAAGACTTGGAAATGGGTGGCTAAGATTGTGCCACATAGCAATCAATGGCTAAGTATCTTCTAGCTTATTCCTATACACTACTACATTCTACTGCATCTCTAGAACTTTCTAGACTCTTTTTAGACTTCTTTAGGAACTCTAAAACATTTTGCAGGTAAATGATCTTTCTCTAAATCAAATGGGGCCTTCACCTCTGGAGTATGACACCTTGCTCATGTGAATTATCACTTACATCTCTAGAACTTTCTAGATACTTTTTAGATTCAGAACTGTATACTCTAGGTACATGACTTTTCTTTAAATCAAATGGGGCCTCAACCTCTGGAGTATGACACTGTGCATATGTGAATTATCTCATACTAAATTTAGTTGAAGATAATATTAATGGCAGAAAAGTGGTATTTCATTTAAAACCTCCATAAAATGCAAATGTCAAATAAAGCATGTTCCTGCATCCAATTTCAATACTCATCTTCTCTAGGTGAACCTCCCAATTCGCCAATTTAAATGGTATCATAACCATCATTCTCAACCCAACCACATCGTAACGAGATATTCTAAACTAAATGCAATCTAAAGTACATACAAATGTGCAATATTCATTTGTTTAGTTTTTGATGTATTAAAAGAAATTAGAAATTAGATGAATATTTCTCTAGGCTGATTTTATTCTATACAATGTTTGACAAAAAACAATGAAACTAATGCCGCAGGCAGAAAGAGAGCATGATGCAGTTAAATCTGCGATTATAATTTTGATTTGGGATTGTACGTCGAATCACGGATGTCGGTGAAGAAACCGATTTTCTCAGTTCAAGTACAGTCTGAACATGGAGAACCTTCTAATGAGATAATTTGGTTGTGGAATTTAAACTTAATTGAGTATTAATTAATGCACAACATGAACAATAGAAATTTCATCATGCGATTTAATTAACACTAAATTAAATAAAATTCAACACAAGAACAAATTAAAAATCAGTAGGCATCAACAAGAGATGGGGGAAGAAAGTTTCCACTTTTCTCAAATTTTAAAATATTCAAAAGTCTCTCTACAATGAATGGCCTAAACTTCAATTTATAAACTTGAAACAGCAATTAATAGAAAAAAATCCCTAGTACCTGTCGTCAGCAACTCTACACTTGCAAATAATTGATTACTTACACCTCATTACCCACCTCAATTCACCTCAAACAAACGCAGCCTTAGCAGAACCTGGCGTCCAAATTGTCCTGGGTTTCCCTGCTGTATTCAGGCAGCAACATGTGTTGCTGAACGGTGTGGATCCCTTCTTTACTTTTAATTACTCCTGTTACTCCACATAGCCTCTGTCGTTTTACTTCCTGCATCAAATCTGATCCCTGCTTAGCCTTATCTTCTCTTCTGCAGTGTCATCCCCTTGGCTAATTTAAAATTAAGTCTTTTCCATATCTTGCTTATCTTCCTTGTTTATCTCCTGCTTCAGAAACTGTGTGGGTCTCTCTTTCTCCAACGATGTGGGTTGATGGTTTAGGAACACTCCTCCTCAATCTTCTCTTCTTTTGATTCTCCTATTCTTTCTCTTCTTTATCCCTTCATTTGCTACGTTGGTTAGCAGTGAATTCCATTTACTATTTACCATAATCTTCAACTTATTTTCCTTCCATTTACCATGATGGATTTTCAGCCACCCCCACCATTAATGACGACTAATTCCAAATGAAATGGCTAAAAACGTTAATGGGAGTTTCACGTTGGCATTTCTATTATATATATTTTAATCAAAGGTGGGGTCCACATGAATGTGGGCCAGGGGCTAATGACATGAAAATTCAAATTGTGGCCCCTTTTTCCACTCCGAACATAAATTTGAAGAACAAGACTCTATCAATTTCATCTGGTTGGGCCAGCTTGTCGTTAGTCGGGTTCATGTTGGATTCATCGAGTCCTATTTACTCCTTTCTCCAATCCAAATAAACCAAGTCTGAGTGCTCACCTCAGTAATTCTATAATATGTAGTTATTTGTATTTAAGCCCTTAAAAAGATATGGTTTGTTTCTCTAATTATTAATAATATTCATTCTGTTTTATTTTAGTTGTCTCATTTTAAAATTTTAAATTTTTAAAAGAAGGGCTTTCAAAAAGCTTATCAACTTCATTCCAACATCCTTTAACTCTTTCAAAATACATATGAGATAATTATTTTGACATAGTTTAAAAATACATATAAGACAATTAAATTGAGACAGAAATATATAATTAATTAACTATTGAATGTATCCTCATTGCCTATAAAGTTTAGATAATACTCGTGCAACTATGAATGTATCCTCATCGTTGATAAATGTTGGACTTTTTGCTATACAAAAAGGGAATGGAGAGTTTCATTTTCGATCACACCGTCGTTCCCTCTCTTCTTTTACTACTATCATATTACTTATCTGTCCAAATGTTATGAAATTGGATGCATCAAATATTCCTTACTATATTAATGAGCAAAATTTTATGTTATTTTGACACCATGATATATGGATTATTCTAGGCGCCACATACAGACACTCGATTTTTCTGCCTCTACACACCCGTTTTTTTATTTTACGGTGAAATTACCATTTTGCCCCTACATTTTTCATTCATTTGAATGAATTGCCCGTTCATTTCAGTATTCATTCGAATGAATGCTGCAGTGTAAGTTCCATTCATTCGAATGAATAGGCTGAACAGTGTTCCGTGTTACTATTCAGCCCATTCATTAGAATGAATGGATCATTCATTCGAATGAATAGTAATAAAAATCAGCTTCATTCCATCTATTCATTTGAATGAATCGATCGACTCATTCCAATGTGTTCATTCGAATGAGCTTGATACAGTAGTATACTTATTTAAGTTTAAAATTTTTTAAAAAAATTTAAACTTATTTTTTAAACACGGTGTATTTCCAAAATTTCTCAAATTGAATATCCAGACTAATTATAATAAGTTAATAAAAATACTTTAACACTTCAAAGTCTTTTAACACTCCCAAATGCTTAAAACACAGTACTTTACAAATAAGGGTATCCCTCGGCTATGCTGAAAACACATTTGGGAGTGTCAAAAGACTTTGAAGTCTTAACGTATTTTTATCAGGTTATCGTAATTAGTCCGGATATTTAATTTGAGAAATTTTGGAAATACACAGTGCTTAAAAAATAACTTTAAAATTTTAAAGGAGATTTTATTATTTAACTAATGCACTGTGTATTTTCAAAATTTCTTAAATTGAATATCCAGACTAATTACGATATGATAAAAATATGTTAAGACATCAAGGTCTTTTGACACTTCCAAATGCTTAAAACACAGTATTTTACAAATAAAGGTATCCCTCGACGGTGCCGAAAACACATTTGGGAGTGTAAAAAAACCTTGAAGTTTTAACGTATTTTTATTAGGTTATCGTAATTAGTCAGGATATTTAATTTAAGAAATTTTGGAAATATACAGTGCTTAAAAAATAACTTTAAAGTTTTAAAGGAGATTTTATTATTTAATTAATGCACTGTGTATTTCCAAAAATTTTCAAATTGAATATCCCGACTAATTACCATAACCTGATAAAAATACGTTAAGACATCAAAGTCTTTTGACACTCCTAAATATATTTTCGGCACAGCCGAGGGATACCCTTATTTGTAAAATACTGTATTTTAAGCATTTAGGAGTGTCAAAAGACATTGAAGTCTTAAAGTATTTTTATTGTAATTAGTCTGGATATTCAATTTGAGAAATTTTGGAAATACATAGTCCTTAAAAAATAAGTTTAATTTTTTTAAAAAAATTTTAAACTTAAATAAGTATACTACTGTAACAAGTTCATTCGAATGAACTCATTGGAATGAATCGATCGATTCATTCGGATGAACGATCGGTTCATTCGAATGAATAGATAGAATGAAGCTGATTTTTATTACTATTCATTCGAATGAATGATCCATTCATTGGGCTGAATAGTAACACGGAACACTGTTCAGCCCATTCATTCGAATGAATGGAATTTACACTGCGGCATTCATTTGAATAAGTAATTTCATTCGAATGAATGCTAAAATGAACTGGGCATTCATTCGAATGATTGGAAATGCGGGGGTAAAATGATAATTTGCCATAAAAATTTAGATTCGGGTGTGTAGAGGCAGGAAAATCGAGTGTGTCTAAGTGCGGCCTTATTCTAGGAAAGGAACTTTTAGGATTATGAATTTAGGGCATTTTAGTTATTTTTATTTTTATTAAAACTAAAACATTAAGGCTAAAAATTGTTAAATTGATTTAATGGTTGAGCTTGCATGTAGGATTGTCTTTTTATGAAATAATATAACACTCAATAGAAGCTTCAAGAGAGTTTTTATTTTGGTGAAGCTTCAAAAGAGTTTTTATTTTGGTGAATTTGTTTCAGGCTTAGAGCAAAAAATTAAAGGAATTAGAGGAAAAATTACATAACGAGGCTTAAAAAAAAAAACTAAATCACATCTCTATTAAACCCCAAAAACCTCAAGTGCTTAAATCGAAAGATATACATACTTCCATTTCCATTAAAAGTTAACTAATTCATATTTATAAAATCTCTAATTTCATGGAAATGTACAGAGCTGGTTTGAATATTAAGCCAAAAAAAAACCCATCATTTCTTAAACTAGTTTTTGGATTTTTATATGAATAAAAAAATGAAACAGAACATCACAAAATGCATGAAGAAACTAAAGAAAATCTCCTAAATAAAAGACTAACGTATTTGAAGAAACAAAATTAGAGGAAAAGAAATTCAAATATGAAGAACACCTTCAATATGAGAGACTTGTTCTCAAAGTTCTCCAAGAATCACGCAAAGCTCAGTTTGAAGGTTGAACTTAAATTTGATTAAAGGAAAAAAAAATGATGTGAAATGGCAAAAATGGGAGTTCTATCAAGAAAGTCTCCTAAAAATAAGTCCAAAAATGGCTGAAAATGAGAAGAAGAAGAAAATATACAGCAATAAAAGGGGCTTGGGTCTCTGAAATTAGTCAAAATTGGCCAAATCTGCCCACTTTGATTCATATTGACCAATACGGACCCAAGATATTGTCCACATTTTGCTGAAGAAGTGGTTAGATACATACCATCTCATATATACCGTATTGGCCGATAAAACTGTTAGAAAAGAATAATCTGTATTTTATTAAGGACCTCTAGCTAACCCTAGGGCTATTTCAGTCATTCTAAAATTCTAATCCTAAAACAACCATATCTCTTAATAAGAGATTAAGATAAACTAAATCATAATCTAAATACAAATTCTAATTATATTCAACATTCCCCCTTAAAATCAAGCGACACACTTGAGTTTACAATTATTAAACTAAAACAAATAACAAAACTGATAACTAGATAATCAAACAACTGGACGATGCCTGGTGGAATAGTAGCAGATCAGTGGTGAAGACGTGCCGACGAAGTTAAAACTGAACCAATGTACCACATGTGCTACAAGTTGCAAAGCGTAGCTTACTCCAACTCTCCCTCCTTCCACTTGTTGCCCAAACAACCTAAAGAAAAGGCTCAAAATCACTTGCAAAAAAAAAAAAAAATTATAGACGATTGCCAAGAACCAATGCCAATGCCGGCAATACTAATGTCACTTCCAAATCCAAAGAACAAAACGGCAAAGTACGAGAAGGCTGCAAACTCCAAAGAAACAAGAAACTAAATCTTCCAAAATGTGGCTGCAAGCGGAGAAGACAAAAGATATCCATGCAAAATCAAATCTAACGAAAAAGAGAGACAGGGTACCAATGCAAAATCAAATCTGCTGAAAGAGAAAGACAGAGGCAAATGCAAAACTGGACTAGAAAGGGGCTGGAGAGGTTGAGAAGAAGATGGTTGCAAAGGGTCAAAGTCCAGTGACAAGAGGAAGACAAGAAAGACAAGACAAAGACAGAACAAAGCAATAGTTGAACAAAGACTCAATAACACAATGTACAAAAGAAGAGCAATCAAAGGGCAAAAGGACGAAAGACCAAATCTTTCAAATTGTGGCGGCAAAGATGGCAAGGCTACAAAGTGATACAAAGATGCAAAGAACAAATGCAATGAGACTGAGGTGCAAGTCAGAGTTCTACTTTTTTTCCTTTTTTTTTTATGGACAAGTGAAGGAGAGATGTAGGGGAGATCAGGTTGCAGATCAGATGCAGGGGAGGCGATGCGGGAAAACTCAGGAGCAGAAGATAATGCAAGCAGATCTAAATGGCAGTTCAAATTCGGTAGATCAAATCTGAGAGAAGAGAGACAGAAGTGGACGGCGAGCAACAAAGGACTAGATCCGAGCAACGAGAGACTGTGGAGCAGAACGAACAAAGGGGAGTCTACAAGTGCGGTGAATGGAGCAATACTACCAGAGATGGAGGAAGACGAGCAGAGGTCCAAAAAATCGGTGCGAAATCTGATAGAGCGATAAAGCAAGATCTGAGAGATGTTGAGAAAGAAAATAAAAAGGGGCGATCAGATTTGTGGCTGATCTGTGGGTGAAGGTGCTATAAGGGAACAAATCTGGGTAACGGCTGGAAGAAGTTGAAAAGCATGTGCGAAACGGATGGATGCTGCAAATCTGGGTAACATCAATGAAGAGGAACAAATGGGGTGGTAAGTAGCAGGTACGTACAACTGCAATGGCAAAAGGGTTGCAGATTTGAGAAGGGAAAATCCAATCGAAGAAGATGACAGGAGACTCCAAGGGTGAGGAGGAACGATCAGGCGTTGGGCTCAGATCCAGATCAGGATCTAGTGAGAGAGGCGATGGTGGATACTAGAACAACAGCATAGCAGAGTACTGCAAAATGTGGCAAGCGGATGAAAAAACGAGACTCAAGGATTTGCAAGAGAATTTATAGTGTAATGCAAAATAGTGGTGGGCAGCATAATAGAGATACAGTTGTTATTTTCACAATTTATATTTTTTATAATTGCTTTATTTAATTAGGGGTAGTTTTGTCATACCTCGTCTCGATATGTGGGCTCAGAACAAGACTAATTTTTTTTCTTTTTAAACTAATCACAAACTCAACATGTCCATGGCCTCGAGTCTGCCTAAGCCCATGAAGAGAGCACACGTGCTCATAAAATATAAACTATCACATAAGGTACTTATATTCACATAACAGTTCACACCATAATTATACTCATACAAGTCTAGATGCTGCAACTGTTAAACTTAGACAATATTTACATATTAAGCCATCTAAGTAAATTCTATTCCAAAACAACTTATTGGAATTCAAAGATTCTACAGCTTAGGCCATTGCAGGGGGGTCCTCCGCTGCCTCCAGACCTTGTCTTGTATTGAGGTAGACGTGAGCTTCTAGCTCAGTGAAGAGAACTCAAAATATCATAGCTATAGCATGTGATAAAGAATTAAAGTCCACAATGCAGTTAAAATAAATAACATAATATGTGGCAATTGTTCTTTTCTTTCAATTCCTAATATGTATCATTGTTTCTTTGACTCACTGGGGTATCTCACTCAACCCCTTGAGATATCTCACTCAACCTCAACTGTATAGGCCCAGGGTATCTTACTCAACCCTGTCGAGGAATCTCACTAATCCTCGAATGCATTAAGTCAAGGCAGACAGAATGCAGCATCTTACAAGAGCTCGACCCACTTAACAAGTGTGTGAGTATATATGTTTAACATATCCCATAAACAAAATTTCATATACATGGAAAAATACACAATTACCATTCACTGGTATAAAATCCAGGTTTATCAACCCATAATAATCTTATTCTCAACACTTGCATAACCACGTTAGCACAAGTACATTCCTAGATATATACTAATAATCACCTGCATATTCTAATCATAACATATATCATTTATATATGAACATTAAATAAAACATATACACATTCACATGCAAATAAACCATAATTGAGTCTCCTCACTTTGATCGACGAAGTTACGTGGATTTCTCAATTTGCGTGAAGGAGAGAGAGAGAGAGCCGGTCCAACTATTTCAATTGGATAATTGATGGAGTTAGACACTATATATTAACCTAAGATGACCCGACCGACGAAATTGAGAAGAAAATAGTGGAGGTTTAATTTAAATACTCCAAGTTGGTCTTATTTCATACTTAATGATAAAACCTCACTAAAATTTGAAACTAAAACAAAATAACATCCTTCTCCATTTATCTTTCACTACTCATATTATAAAATTTTGCAAATTAATTAAAGAGTTTGAATAAACACAACTCAACTAGTTAAATAGGTGTATTTTCAATCACTTGCTTATTTATGAAAATAGTCACTTCCTAAATCATATCGTAACATATTTTAATTTAAACCCAAAACAATAACATCTAATATTATTTAAAATAAATAGAAATTAATTGATTGAACTAATATAAATTCCAACTAAGTCAAATTCATGAAACAACAGTCCTTCCAAACTTATCTTAATCATATATTTTAAACTATTTGAAAACAAAATATCCAAAGACATTAATACAATTAATAATAAGAAACATTACAAAGTTTAAAATACCAAATCAAACTATAACTTTCTCCATTTTAGGAAAGATGAAGAAGACAAGAATTGCGAACAAAAATGGGTTTTTAATCCCCTGTTTAATTTCAATTTATTTAATCAACTTAAACCAAATATTTAAATCCACTATAAACTAAATCTTGAAATCCACTATAAACTAAATCATAGATTAAAGTTGCAACATAATGGTCTTAGCAAAAAAAATCACTTCTAAAGGTGTTACTTAAAAATTAAAAGAAAAGGGGCATTTTCCCTAAATTCTAAAAATCCAAAAATGAAGTCCAAAATCAACCCATTTCACAAAAAAAAAAAAATAGTCTTGGAGCTACTAAAATTTCGAATAGATAGATTTATATACCTTGATCATCGAAATCCACCGAGAAATGATGAAGTTTGAAAGTCCAACAAAAACCCCCAAAACCCGAACATTGTTGCTGCGGGAACCTTTGGAAGAAGAAGAAGAAAGGAGAAATAAAGGAAGTAAAAGAAACAAAGGAAGAGAGGATCGGTTGAAGAAGACACAGGAAGAAGGTGAAAAGGAAAAAAGAGAGGGATCGATGGAGGGTGAGAAACCCTTTAAATTTTTATTTTTTTTTTCCTTTCTACACCTTCAACTTCTTCTTTTCTTTTAAATCAAAACCCACTTATATCGGTGGTCTTTTTTTCTCTCTCTCCCAGCTAGCCTAGCAACATTGTAGCTTATCAATTCCCTTCTTATCTTCTTAAAAATAAACTAAACTATATACTTATATAGTTTATAATAATAAACTAAAACTACATAACACCATAATTTAATTAAATAAATTAAACCTCTTTTTTTTTATAAAACTATTTTGACACTTTCAAATATTTAAAATTAACATTTTAAAACAAAATCCACACTTCTACAAATCAAAATGTCAGCCAGGAAAATTCTTTAGACTTAGAATTTTAAAACTAAATTAATAAGTGAAATTTGAGAATTTGAACACCTCAAATAATTTATTTTCCAAACCAAGATTATTTTAAGGGTCTCAGTCGAAGAAAGTTTAGAAAATTTCAACTTTCCCACTACACTAACGAGTTGGATCTACAGACTCTGAACTCGGGTCGAGTCAACTCTGACTCTATACAAAGCCCATTTGTTAATCTCTTAAATTAACCGGCACTAGACACAATCAACTATAATTAATCACAGAATTGTATGCTACTTTTGGTCAGGATATTAAAGTTTAGTAATAATTTCTGGGTTTTTTTTTAGTAATGTAAGGCATTATATAAGATGTAGCCTCCTTGAAGCAACATACGATTGAATGAATAGAAAATTTTGTGATTTTCGCAACCTCTGGTGCAATTGATTGATGAAGTGATTCCAAATGGTGAGAGGCCTTAGAATGGTATCCGAGCAATGTTGGGTTGTTTCCTTAAACACTCATGATCTTAGGTTGCATCGTATTTTTTTTGAATTTTTTTTTATAAAAAATTATATTTTTTATTATTTAAAAAAAATCATAATATGTAGAGTCTAGGACACAACATTTAGAATCATCTAAACAAATCAGGAGAACAACCCCCAGCTTGGTTCATTATGTTTCTCACCCAGTTGATTGCCCAGAGGATTGAATGAATTGAGATTTGGAAATTTCGAGCATACCTCTATGCCGTGCATGTGTTGGTGAGAAACCAACTGTGTGAAGCCAAGGGCGTGAAGCTAAGGACGTGAGGCCTCCATCTTCCCAGGTACTTGTTTTCTTCTTCCTTCTCTTCTTCCTTCTCTTTTTCCTTTCTTTGCTCTGCTGCAACTTCAAGTCAAAGCAAACCCTCCCTGACCTTCTGCCCCTTCCAACTTGTTCCTTTACCTTCGCTCATCCCTAAAACCTCTCCCATCAGTTCCATCCCTCTCTAAAATCCATCTTATCACTTTCATCCCTATCCAAAGCCCTCCCACGACTTTTGTCTCATCCCAAAAAGTCTCTTCTTGTTGTCGCCATCACTTGTTATCCCTTCCCAAGCCTTTGTCCCCTCCATACAGTCTCTAAACAGCTATTGTCCCGTTTTCCTTATCATTTCTTAACCCTCCTCTACACATGACCTGTGTCTCTAGCCCCTATCCTAGCCTTTCAACCCTGTCCCAAGGCCTTTCAACCACTTCCTTAACCCCTCCCGCTCTGTCGTTCCTTCCCAACTATTTCCTAAGCCCTTCCAAAGTCCCAGATCTTCTCCTGCAGCCCTTCTTTGGGCTTGTCTTCCACCACCTTCTGTTACCATCCCCAAGCTTCCGCCGCACCTATAACCCTTTGCATCTCCATTGTTTCCACCAGTTTGATTCATATCCCATCTTCCTTTTTTTAATAACAGCTTAAGTATCGCATGCCTGCTTAGGTCTTTAATAATCATCCTTCTTAAATCACCCATCCTACACCCGTGACCATTCCTTGACGGTTTGACCCGATAATCATCGGGGTTCATTAACTTGTTTGATTTCACTTTATTCTCATTTAACACCTTAGATTCTGAGAAATTGTATGATTATTTGTGATAGATTTTATATTAATTAATTGCATATATTACTTGATTATTTAATTTCAGCTCATTTAGATTTAAGGTGCATTATTTTCTTTCCTTTTAATATATACTTTGTTCTGCATCAAATTTGGGCTGCAAACGATGTGGAAAGACTCATACATGGGATGTATGGGCTACAGATCTGAGATTTAATCAACAGCGAAGAGAGAGCCAAAGAAAAAATAATACAAACCCTGCCGTGCAAAAGGACTGCTGCAACATACTAATGTTCCCTCCCTCTACTGGACCTGATATGAGAGGCTGCGGAAATACAGATGCATTCGGGGGCTGGGCAGTGTGTGAGTAAAAAGCCTCGAGTTGCATTCCTGCCAACAGTGCCAGATCATGGCAAGAACAGAGAGGACAGCAGCCAACTGCTCTAGAGAAGATATGGTAACAGAGTGGGGAAGAAAATTTGGCTGAAACACATTGATTCATACGAAGTCTAAACCCATTTAAAGAATAGTGTCAATAAAAAAATCTCTTTAGCAAGGTAAATAAATAAACCTAATCTGAGCTAAATCTAATTTAGCCTTGAACCGATTCTGCCCAAGTCGTCACCACTCTTCTCATCCATATAATTTTGGCGATCATTTCCTTTGTAATTGACACACAGGTTGAATGCATAATCCAATTTTGAATTTAGTGATAGTTTTTCTTTTCCTCTTATTTCATCAGTATGGTATGTACAAGTGAAGTGTACACTGTATAGCATTTAGGATTATAGTCTCGTGACTATGGTGGTGATAGATTCAATTTAAAAATATTATACTTAAATATGTGATCCATAAATAATCACTTTTATTAAATCAAGCAAGTTATGATCTTAAAATGACTAAAATGTAATTAGTGCAGTCAAAATTTGAAAAGTTAAAATTATATCTTGATTAATTTAATTAGGATGATTTTTTATAAACCACGTACTATGATAGACTTTTTGAGCAAACACTCAGACATATAAAAATTATGAGATTATTTTTTCATTTACAACTCAGACTTTTCAGCAAAATTTGGATTTTATTTTGATTGAATCAAAGGACATAAATCAAGCAAACAACAAAGCAGAATCTGAAATTTAATGTGAGAAATTAAATATACCTTTTTAGATGTTTTTGAGACTATTTAATCCATCGTTAGATGGCTCAAATGAAAAAGGTATGATAAAAGTATCTTTTATTTGATCTATTCAACAGTGGGTCTAACCATTTAAAAAAATTTAAAAGATACATATATAAATCCTCACTCTGCCTTTGGATTGCACTGTGCTTCATCTCTAATGCCAACTGGAACTTGTCGGCGGCTACATCCTCTATTCTGTCTTCCACCTGGGACATGTTGTCTTTTGTCTCCATTCCTATCCATCCCATACCTGACAGATGGTGTTGGACTGCTAGTGATGATGGGCACTTCAGAATTGCTTCGGCTATTCAAACCACTTATAGAGACCTTGCTGACCTACCATGGACTGATCTTATTTGGTTTCAAAGTTGTTTGAATCGCCACTCCACTCTAGCTTGGTTCTACTTCAACAATGGCTTAAAACAAAACTTCTCTTGCATAATTTGGGCCTGATTCGGGATGTTAATTGTTCCTTATGCTCTATTGCAATTGAATCTGATATCCACATTCTGCAGTGCGATTTTACTAGGCGCATCTAGCTGCTTCTACCTAATAAGTTCCATTTTTCATCCCCTTCAATTAGCACTGTTGAGGACTCTTCACTTTTGGTCAATAGCATGTCTGGTCGACTTGAGAGTCTTGCGGCGTGACTTGCTTTGCCGACTCTCATTTGGCATGTGTGGAAGGAAAGAAACAACAGGATCTTTGCCAATTCTTTCTCCAATCATAGCCAGATCTACCTCAATATTATTCATGACATCAGAAATCGTCTGTACTTCCTCTTCTCAAACTTTGATCTGTTGAAGGTAAGAGACTGGTTCTCTGCCTCTTGGGATATCCCTCCTACATTGTCAGTTTCGCCTAGGCCTCCTGATCCACCAAGGATTCCTATTTCAGATAATGGTTATCTTCTTATTCTCAGCATCACTACCGATGGTCCTATGATTGGTGCCATTTATAAATGTAACACTTCGGGGAATGTTAGGCGTCTTTTCATTCCCTCTTTGGGATCGGATGAAACCTTGCCCATCCTACTTTTCACCCAGAGGATTTTGCTTCTTCTCCTCTCAGCCTCTTCAACAGCTGCTATTCCTTGAGGATTTTGTTCGTCTGATTAATTGCTCTGCTATAAAGAATTGGTCCCACCATAGTCATGTTTGTGCCATCAGGGCCCTCATTAAACTTTGTAGCCCTGATGGCCCAAGGATTGCTTGCTCACGGGATTTTGATTTTTTGTATCCGAACGATGATCACTCTACTGAGGATTTTGGCATTTTCTTGCAAGCTCCAATCTCTCTAACTTCTTATTTGGGCTTGTTTATGTGTTTTGCCTGATTGTGGGCTTTTTTGTATTTTGGGTTGTTGGCCCTATATTCTTTTCTGTTGTTCATATGGTTGTTCTGGCCTGGCCTGGCCCAGGCTGTGGGCTTTTGTTTATTGTCCTTTGGCTCTCCTTTTGAATGAAATACTAAGCCAACATTCAAAAAAAAAGAAATTAATGAACGACTTAAATTTATAAAAAGTAGAACCAATATCTACCAAAAAGTGACATTTCAAGTGTGTGTTCATTCATTTAGCCGAAGACCAACTTGACATAAACCAGCCATGTTCGAGCAATCTTAGCAAATGTACGGGGCATTTTCTTTCTACAATCGGTTCACTTAGCCCAATACCAATTCAATGTAAACAGGCCAGGTTCAGACGAACTCGGAACATGGGCTGGGCTTTTTAGATCTTTTGATGTTTTTACTGGGGACAAATAACAATATCTATGGGCCTGACCTGACATTATAAATTTTGGGCCAGGAACTTGGGCTCTTTAAATTTTCATAAAAATAGAGCTTGTGACGTGACCTGACTGACCCATTTTATGGTGTCAAAGACCATAGGCGTAAAGAGGTTGGTTCGTATGACGACGTTAGTGTGACCAAACTGACTCGTTTTACCTTCTGTAGGTTTACCTGCCCCATTCAAACCGAGCCCGGTAGAAAATCTACTCAATTAAGGACAGGTATGAGAGGGTGTGTGATGGACAGAACAGAGGGAATTGGCTGTATTTCTTGGACCGACATTTGGTTACTGTCTAACAGTCTTGTCGCTGGCCCATTCAGGGCCCAAAACCGATCATATGTTCTAATATAAGCTCTCCAAGAGATACTGCCTTAAAAAGAAACTCAAATTACAGCCATCATTTTATGAATACGGCCCATATGATTGAATAAGGTGTGTAAGAAGCAACATGGACGAGAAGTGGATAAACGTTCAATTCTTTGCACAACCATTCGATCCCTGCCATATTGGAGGGTCTGAGTATGGGAATCGACTTTTCAAGATCAACATTAGAATGGTTGGATGGTCTTTGAACATTGAAACTTTATCCTCTTCTATTCAATGTGGTTTCGACACTTCGAGATGGCGACCGTCCATGGATACCGACATAGATCTTTCCTTCTTGTGGTCTTAAAGAAGAGAGATGACGGAATTCTCCTTAGACTAACCGTGGATCTGCAGTTCATTAATTGAACATCTCTTTGACGGACCAGGGCCCGACTCTGAGAAGCTGGACATATATTTGAGGCCCACTTCAATTGGTGAATTGCAGGCTCCACTACTTGAATTGTTGGCACATGTGGGCCAAGTCCCTTTAAAAGGCCCAACCCAACTAGAGACATCAAATGAAATCTCCATGGTATTATTATAGAGCCAACAGGCATTTTGCTTTAACCTCAAATTCCTAAGGAAAGCAGAACAAGAGTCTCAAAAGTACAAGCTTGAGGCCCTCCTCAGTCCGCACATACACTAAAGGTACCATGACATGCCACCACTGCCCTGCACATGAGCTTGATTCAGGCGTGCTTCATGACATACACGCTCACATGATATATAAGCCAAGATTTGGATGAGATGGAGCACTCACAGGCCACAGTGTATATAGTAGATGGTGGTGTTGCCACTTATGGTGGACACTAGTTATTTCTTCAAACCTCTTTCAATTTTGCCTGCTCAATGGCCAGCATCCTTGTGTAAGAAAACCCCGAGTATCAACCATCGGATCGGATTCAGTGGACCCACTAGTGGATCGCCTGAGGACTATAAGTGGCGGTCAATCAGCACGCGTGATTGATGAATTGGAGGCTTCGGCGACAGATATGGGATACGAGCCCAAGTACACACATACATCATTAAACATGAGCCATTAGGCTGTTGATGATGGTGAACTACTTATCTGGTGGAGAAATGGACTGGTGAGGTGGCCCAACACATGGGCGTGTCCGCCATCGGTGCGTCCACGTCGACGGAGCCCGTTACATTGACGACATGTGTGAACCTTAGGATGGGGCCATGAAAAGAGGAAATAAGTCTAGGGGAGAATTTGGATGGGTAGGAATGGATGGAAAGAAAGAAAGCAGCATAATGTTGATATTTAAATCAAAGTCAAGGAGGATGATCAAAGTTAAAAAAAAAATTATAATAAAATGAAGTCAATGTAGGCATGCATGAGCAACAAATGAAGTAATAGATGGTTGGACTCTGAGAAGGATGTGAATCATTATTCAAAGAAAGACTTGAGGGGTTTGAATCTTGGATGTTTGGAAGGTATTGGATATTATATTGTCTTTTTTATACTTAAAGTGTTGGTGAATGTATGGAAATTACAGAGCAACAATGGTGAGAGGAGTTGAGATGTGGAAAGGTTGGGGGGTGGGTGGGACAGGCAATTGAGATTGTGGAGGTGGTGGGTTTCAAAGGTTTATTTCCACTTCCACTTGCTGAATTCAATGATTGTGGCTTTGAAATCTCAAATTAGGTTTTGTTATTTTGTGGAGTGTCTTTGAAATTCAACATTCCCTTGTACAGAAGGACTCTAGACTCTAGAATGTTGTTGAATTATTTTATTTTTCATATGTTTCCACTTCAATTCAAATCAAATGTCTAGAAGAAAATCAATCTAGGAGAAAGAATAGTGTCCATTTCCACTAATATAGGCTTTGGATTCACATCATGCAAACTAAATAATAAACATAGCTTTTTATCATCAAAATCTTTATCCTATATTTTTTTTTGCAACTTTATAAAGTCTTAACTTTCCTCTCAACTTCGAATCTTATTTAAAATCACAACATAAGTGATGTTCTCAAGAGTCTCCGTTCATTAGAGGTGCAACTTGAGTTAGGATCAACTTAATTGCTTGAGTCGCTCAAAATATGAGCAGGTTATCTCGAAAAACTGACCTAATTTGAAGTTGTTGATGTTTATACCAGTCAATCATAGAAATAAATTTCTGATTCATTTTGATCAAGCTTTCTTCCTATTAATATGGAAGTTCTTCTGATATACAAAGAAATGATTCAGTTTTAGAACCAAAGATTGTAGTTTATGAACGAGCAACTAAAACGAATCCATTTAAAATATGAGTTTGATTCAGGAAAAAAAACCCAACGCATACACTCACCTGATTTTAATACGAGCCAAGCTAGTGTCTAGCTTTGCATAACCCTACTCATCTGAATTACTCAATTTATATAATATATATTATCTTCTTTTTCTATATGTTCATCTAATGACAATTAAAGACCCTATTCTTTTGTGTAATTATATTTTGGCTATTTAATTACATGGGTTAACAACCTATGACCCAATCTAATCTGACCCGAGTTGATTAATGGAAATAATTAAGAAGTCTAATATCATAACCATATTTTCTATAATGATTTGACTTACTAAATCAAAAGAAAACAATATTACATAAATCTCACTTCATTATTATCATTTTCTTAATTCGAATCTGTTCATAGTGACCCCATGTGAGGCTTGCATTGCAAGAGTGAGCTTAGTTGTCCAATCCAATGAACTTGGTTTTGTGGAATTTCAAATGCCGCCATACCATCACATGCTGGCCACTCATCTCTAATTCTAAGAAAATATCTAATTTTTGAAAATTTTGAGTCTTCCAAACATAAATTTTGGCTCAATTAATGGAGATTCATGCACACGTACACATGACTAAAGAATGATTGGTGCTGAACTTCTAAATTGTTGAATGCTGAGCCTTCACAGTTCACACCATTTTTTGTAGTACACGCCTCTAAATCATACATCAAAATCATTCAATGTGATGGTTTATTTTAAAGGTTGGATTTTCAATTAAGAGTTACATCTAAAATTAAATTATACAATCTAAAAAATGTAAGTATAAAAGTATAAATTTTTTAAAAAACATGATATCAAATTATGTCTTTATTTTAACATATATCTATAAATAAACATTTGACTAAAGTGTGGGTCTTATACAAGTAAACATTATCTACTTTACAACTACAAGAGATACAAATAATAATTTGAAATCATCAAAATTGTGAAATTTTATAATTTTTAAGATTAGATTATGTGATAGAGACAAACGGAAGGCTCGTCGGAACATACACATTGTTAAGATTTAAAAATAATTTAAATAATTAATAATTTTGTGAATCTGAAAAACATGACATGATATAAGTGGTTAAGATAGTTTGTGACTTGGTTCTTAATTACTTTGTAATTATCTTTTTTTTTTCTTAAATTTTGATATAAATGGTGATATAGTAACCAATTTGAATCAAGTGGTTTGGTGGTATTCTTGAAATACAGAGCTCTCAAATACCTCTCTCCACATATTAATTTAATGTCTATCTAAAGAGTGAGAAATTAAAAAGAAAAGCCTATTTATTGATTGGAAAGCTATAACTTAAGTCGGTGGAGCGTGTGAAGATTGGAAGATAACAACGAAGATACAATCTATTTGGATGGAAGTTCAAATATTTATTCGATGTTGACTAAATTCCGCGTTCATGAAATTTGGTAGAACTTCTCATTGTTGGACCAGACAAAATGGAGACTTCACAGGCACATATGATATCACACACCAATGATGAAAACTCACCAAAGATGCAGTCGACATGAGAAGATCGATGCCACATATAAAGCTTTTATTTTTATTTTCAACCATGGAGGTGTATAGGGTCTCTTAGAGCACTCGAGCTCTTCAAAACCTCGCCTTTTAGAGTATTTGAGTAGTATTCGAGACATGTGTAAGTCTCTCTACCCACGTATAGAGTAAAACTATAGGGAATGACCTTTTAGATTCGAATGTTATTTGAACTCAAGACTCTTGCTTCTTAAATCGGTTCTTATCCAACATATTGACCCCTTGGGATTTATACAAGCATTTATTGGGTCTAGTGTAGGCCCCATAATCTAAACTTTGCATGAGTATCTCATAAGAACTGATTTTAAATAAAATTTGTTATATATAGAGTCAGTATCTGAATTTCATGTTGTTTTTTTCAAAGCCATTTATTAGCATCCTATTCTTCCAAAATCCAAACTCTATAATTTTTTCTTTTCTAAATAAAAAAAATGACCAATTCATATAGATCTTTTTTTCTTACAAAAAATGCATGCTAAATAAAAAATTATAGAATAGAAACATCAATTCGAAGCACTACTAGTTGATCCAATATTGATCTTATCTGACTATATGGAGTCTGATTATCAGATATGTATTGCGATTTCTTGCCTTTGAACATAGTGGATCGGTGTTGAACCCGTGAACGTACTGAAAGGGAGCCACATAAATCTCTGTGTTGTAGTGTTGATTTTCTTATTTCTCTTTTATTCTTTGTTCAATATTGTTGTTTCTGTGAAGTAGGAAATGTGTTTCCTCCCAATATATCTTTCCACCTAAACATAAAAATATTTAATATCGAATGAAAAAGGAGAAGAAAATAAAAGAAAAAGTATCATAAGGATTCATGGAAGAAAATAAAATGGTAAAAAAGGTAGAAAATGTATAAAGTAAGAAATGAGAAGAAAGAGCTCAAGCAAACAACAAGCTTTTAATTGAACAAATTTACCCATGTCATCCACCAGGTCATTTTATTTTTATTTTGCATTTGTCTTATTAAAAATCCAACTATATGGATTGAAAAAAAAAAAATCGATGACTCACAAGTGATCAAAAATTTCTAACTTAAGTCCAATTTTAGCCAATTAATATTAATTTATCAAAATCACAAAGTCTCTTTCAGTTTATTAAGATGTCAGTGATTTTTAGTATTAAGATTAAGCTGTTACAAGATTGATTTGAAACTGAAATTTGATACACATGTATCTCATCAAGATGACTTTCAAGCTGTTTACAAATATATATATATATATATATATATATATATATAAAATAAGGGAATATGACTTGGTTCATCCCATCATTTCTCTCCATACATGAGTACATGAATTAATTCTTTAGTGTATGCAGAGAAGAAAAAACACCCTTCTTTACTTTATATTAGTAGAGATTAAACCTTTCTTATCTGAATCTGCATTCAAGTTTATTATTTAATTGGCTTCTGAATACTTTATTACATGTGGATTAATTAGAATGCAAAAATAGTTACTAATCCAAATTGAGGAAGGATGGGATCAGCTTTAATACATTTCTATGTTTTCAACTTAGAAAAATAGAATTGTATAAAATTCGTTTTGAACACAATATAAATTAAAAAAAAAGGTCAAACTCAAAGAATTCTAGAAGCGACAATGGATCACTCATTCCGAATATACAGGTAATTGGAGTTTCAACTGGATGAATCAAACCTCCAATTTCACACTTGAAAAATGGAGTGAAGTCGAAATTTTCTTATGCAAAATTCAACACTATGCAAATTCCACCAAAAAAATTTAAGAATTTTAGAAATTTATAATTGATTTTCTTGAATCAATTCTAAGAACTAGAAGTAAAATTCGCCCGATGGATGGACAAATTTGACTAGAACAAGAAATCAAACTAAAAGCTAACCAGAAAATCAGAAGACACTCACCAATATAACTTGCTTAAAGCAATTTGAGAGAAAACTTGCTTGGGATGCCTAGCGTGCTTTAATATTTACAAAGAGTAGGATGAGTGACATCCTACTCACATGAGAATACATCATAACCATTTAATTGGAAAAATAAAAAAATAGAATGGAATTTATTTGGCCACTATGGCCCTTGTTGGATGTTTTCATTAAAGGGATTTGAGAATACTCCTTGCATGTGTGAACAGCCAAATTCGTATAAAACCCTAATCCTTTGAATTTGGGTCTCTAAATAAGTCATTTGGGCATGAAAATACTTGATTTGAATCATTATACTATGACCTTGGGCTGATTTTCTATTAATTTAATCGACTTTCGAACTTGAATTTGCAGGTCTTTGTCTCCATTAAATTGATCATACTAAATAAGTTCCAATTAGACAATTTCTTCTTAATGCCCACGTCACTAATGATAGAAGTGTAAATAATATTCCTTCTGTCTCAAATTAGTTGTCTTATATGGATTTTGGAATTGTCCCAAAGTAATTATCTCATTTATATTGGAGTAATATAAAGAGTGTTGAAAATAGATAAAATCACATGAAATGCTAGCCTTATATAGAAAGTTCTTTAAAAAATACAAATCTTTTAAATGAAATAACTAAAATGATACGGAAAGAGTACACACAAGGAAGATGTATATGTCATATAAATACTATATAAAAATTAAGAAAAACCCCATATCCAAGGAATTGAAGGTAGAAAGAGCAAAGCTGTTTTCTTTGCAAGACTAGTGTTTCTTCACTTTCCCTTCATCTTCCCTTTTTTCTTGCACCTTTGTGTTATAAAACGAATTTGCATTTAAAGTCCTTAGAACTTTTATTTGGATTTAACTTCTCTAGAATTATGGGTTTACTAAAGATTCAAATTTAGGGATAGGAATTCAGTTTTAGTATGATGGTTGATTTTGTTTATAGTTTTTTTCTATTCAATTTATTTCATACATTTAGGTATTTTCTAAGTATAATTCTTATCAACCAACCTATCTTTATTCTTTTTTTATGCACGTGAGTCGAATGTGGACTACTTTAAGTTATAATCTATGTCAAATTAAACTAGGCTTCAAAAAATCTTAAAAATATTTAAAAATGTAAAGAAAGGAAAAGATACAATGAATAAAATGTTTATTCTTTTTTTTTTTTGCATTTTATTAATACTTTGGTACCTCACCAATGATTTTTTCTATTTAAATATTTAAAGGTATGGTATATTTTAGAGAGTAAAATCCATCCAAATGAATGAGAGTCTTACATATTAGAAGTGTGAAATTTTGTATGACAAATTGAAGTAACTAATAAGTAAATTTGACAGTACAAAGTGGGCAATGACTTGATAAAGATCTTTTAAATTTAACCAGAAAATAAGATAAAAAAATCATATTAAATCGTGTAAATATCAGATTTAGACCCTTAAAAATAACTCATCACATATCTTAATTTGGGGCCCTTTTTTGAGACCCATCTACAAGTATATATTTACTATTAAAGATTGACTTTTAATTTTTAAAGGCTTTGCATAAAAGTATTTTTAATTTAATATTTGACATGTGAAAGTGGTGAGGAAGGAGAGTGAGATGAAGTGGGCGAAACCAGGGGGGAAAAATTGAGGAGAATATTGCACCAAACTCTAATAAGATATAACTGAGTCATGACTTCTGATGACTTAGTTTAATTTTAGTAATATATTAATTCATTAGAAAAGGAAAATTACTAAAATAAATGAGAAATTGTCATTATTAAGGTTAAGAAAAATAAGTTTTATTTTTAAAAATTTTCTATTTTATTTAAGTAATGAAGTCAATTTGTAGGAAGCTCTATTTCCATTATTTTTTTACTTCATTTAAATTTTGTAGATGTAGATGTAGATGTAGATGTTTGATGAGACTAATTTTTTATATTTTTATATCAACAATTATGTTGATTATATAGTGTGACTTACTCTCACTCTATTGTCAAATATCACTCATTCCAATTGAATTATAAGAAGGTTGTGACTTAATTATTTCTATATTGGATAGACATCACCATGTTCCCCATAAGAATTTCTCTCCCCTTGAGCCCTTCTTTCTCCCATAATTACACACACAGAAATTTTGCAATCTCCAAAACAAGGTCTCATCATCTCCTCCTCCATAGATAAACTTTGATTCATTTTCCAAAATAAAATACCAAAAATCGCAAATACAAACTCGATAAATCAAAATATTCAGACCTTTTAAAGTACTTGACTAATCCTTGAGATATGTGCAAATCTCACTATTTATATACACCGAATAATACTATAGAAAGTGCCCCTTTTGTGTTGAAAGTGATTTGAATCTAAGACATTTTACATCTCAAGTCGGTTCTTGACCGTCAACCAACTCTCACAGATTGTATCACACATTTTGTAGTTGACAACTATGAAAATGCATAAATTAAACTATCGAAAGAAGAAAAAGGAAAGTAAAATTATCTTCTACTAATAGCTGTGAAAACAAAAAAAATGCTATTACTTAAATTATAAATTCTTAATAATGATGAGTTTGACATGTGGCAAACTTTGATGAGGGAGATAAAGGAGGGAAAGAGGTGGAAAGAATGAAAGATTAAAATAGATTTTTTTTAATGAAATGAAAATGAATAATTGATATGTGGGTTTTTTTTTAAGTGGCAAAAGATTTTCCAAGAAGTTCTTTTCATCTCTTTTATACATGTATTATACATGTAGCACTGAAAGGATGTGTATCAATAGTATCTAATAAAAAAAATCTACTCAATGAAACATTTTTGTATAATACAATAATACTTGTGTCATACAAGTATTGCAAGAGTATATGAACATCTATTTAATTCAAATTTAAAGCTATTTTTGTATTGATGGAGACTCTTACTATTTGATATTTTTGAAACATCTTTTATTTAAAATAGTACCCTTTGATTTTATCACTCTAGGCACAAGGCACCATATTTTTATTGACAACCAAAACTAAAATAGGAAATTGTAATTTAAATTTGAGCTTCGAATCCAAATTGAATTTGATTGAGAGTTGATTTGCAAACGGTAGGCATGGTTAAATGAAAGTTTTCCATTTTTCTTTTTCTTTTTTACTTTAAATTAACATTTGAATTTATCAAGATAAAACGGAAAACATTTTATTTCATTGTAATAATTCTCATTTAATTGTTATTTTTTTTTATCTAATTGAAAACTTTTATTAAAAGAAAGAAAAGAAAATTAAATAGTTGTATTTGGATGGAGTTGAGTTGAGATGGAGAAGTTGAACTTATCTTGAAAACCCAAAATCATCATGTTTTAATTGGTGATGTGTTTGTGGACAGGATTACTTGAGCTCGCAATCAAAAGATGGGAAAGTTGACAATTCTAAGATAAATTATTACAATTATATATATAGATATATTATATATTAAATTCTAAACAAAGATTATAGCCTTAATATTACTTCTCCTCTTCTTTTCTCAAAATTTTCATAACTGACTTATTATTTAGCACTTACCAATTTACCCCTTTAATAATACAAGTGAGAGAATATAAAATTACTAAAATAAAATAAATGGTTGATCATATACATAAATATAAGTCTAAAAGCTAACAATTTCATTATCTATATGATCTACAAGATTGATGAACACCGTAAAATTACAATTTTACCCTTTGATATTAGATTAATTAGTCCTTATTTTATAAATATTAGATATATTTAGGGTTGTTTTTAGTTTTATAATTTATTTTGAAAAATATAAAAAAAAAGAATAAAAAAATGATAAAAATTGGTTAAGTCAAAAATACGGTCGACGTTACCTTCAGAAGGGTCAGGTCAAGTTGGTTAAACTAGTGGAGTTTTCAGAACCAACCTTCTACACTCAGAGTAATATTTAAATTTTATTATCTAAATTTTGAGTGAAAGTCGAGTATCATTTATTGTCGGTCGGGGTGTCCAAATGCCTAGGATAAGAAAGAACCATTTAGATTTCTTTTCTTTTCTTTTCCCATTTCTTTTCTATGTTTTGTTTTCTTTACGTGGTTGCAGGACTCGTGAGAGAATAGAGGGAGCTAGCTGAAAGAGGCAGCCAGCAATGAGAAGAAAGGCAGCTGCAGTCCAAGAGGATGGCAGCCAGCACGGCACACATCAGGCGGCAGCCAAACTAAGTGCAGACAGCAGCCAGTTGAGGCAACACACACAGCAGACAGCAACCGACTGAAGGCAAGGGAAGAAAGCAGAGAAGAAGGAGAGCAGCCAAATCCGGGCTGAAGCAGAGCAGCGGCAGCAAGAAGCAGCGCCCAAAGACAGAGGGCAGCCAGCTGACGGCTACCAACATAGCAGCGGCCGGCCGTGACCAGAACTGCTCCACCCGAGCTGCTGCCAACATGAACAACAGGCAGCTGAAGGCATGAACAGAGCAGAGGAAAGGAAGAAGTACAGCAGTCAGATGAGACCACAGCTGGGAAGTCTGAGCAGCTCTCAGCAGAGAATAAGCAGAATAGCAGCACGGGCAACGGCAGCCAGTAGCACCAGCCCGAGCAAAGGCAGAGCAGCAACAGCCGCCCGAGCAGCCAGCACCGCACACATCTGGCAGCCGGCTGAAGCAGGGGCAGCAGCAAAGCAGAGATGAAGCGGCTGAAGGTGGCAGATTGCAGCGATGGAGAGAAGAAGAACAACAAGCAGCAAGGCAGCCGGCCGAAATTGAGCCCATAGCAGCCACAGGAGGCAGCCAGCCGAGAAGATAACACCGCACACAGTGGCAGTAGGAAAAGAGAAACCAGCTGAGATAGCAACCAACGATCAAACAGCAGCACGAGCAGCGGCTGAAACAGAAAACACCAGCAGCGAACGGCTGAAACAGAAGCAGAGCAGCAACCAGTCGAACAGAGGACAGCCAGCAAAGGTGAAGCCGAGAGAGCCGGCAGCCGGCTGAAGCAGAGGCAGAGCAGAGAGGCTGGACAGCCATGCACGGCAGCCACCTGAAGAGATGCAGGAGGCAGCTGAGAGGAGAAACAGAGTGCACAGCAGGCAGCAGCAACCAGCTGGGAAGAAAGAAACTGCCGTGAAAGAAAGAAGAAGAGATAAGATAAGAGTCATCCGTGCATTGGGTTTCAATTTCAAAGATGAGAAGGATAAGAAAGAAGAAGAAGAGATAAGATAGAGTCAGCCGTGCAGTTGGGATTGAAAGATAGATGGGGTGAAGCAATTAGCCGATAGAGAAGAGCGGGATAAAAGAGAGGCTTACACGGTATTTGAATTTAAATGGATCTTATCCCGGCTGAGTTTGAAGGACCCCTATCTTATCCCTTTTCTCCTATAAATTCAAGGCTTCGGGTCCGTTGAAGGAGAACCGGGTAAGACATTGAAGGCTGAAATTGGACGACCGAAAGACAGAAGGAAAAAAATAAATAATTTCTTGTAAGTTATTTTATTTTATTTTTTATTTAAAGTCCAAAAGATTTGTAATTCATTTCCAATTTTTAATAAAAAAAATCATGGCAGTTGTTTAGATTTATGGTGATCCCAGTTATTAAAATATCTAATAATGATGATTTGTATTCTATTTTTTTATTCTTTTTATGAACTTTATGCAAGAAAAAAAAATTATTTTTAGAATTTTTTTTCAAGGAAAGTAGAACCCCTATTAGGATCAGTGGGACTTGCCGTCTTTCCAGTCTAAGGTTCTTATCAAGAACAGTTGTTTTAGATTTGGGGAAACACAAGTTAAAACCCGCTCAAGCCTAAGGCTTGAATTGAAAAAAATACGAATTTTATAGATGACATAAAAATTATAATTAGAATTTTAATAGAAAATGAATTTGAATTATATTTTATAACTCTAGATCATTTCATAGTCTAGGCCGTGATTTTCTTATTTTTAATAGGATAATATGCTGCGTCGATGTTTGACCCGATTCCATTGTACATTATGTAAAAAAAAATTATTTTTGATTTATTTTTCTTTTTCTCAAAAATTCAACAAAACTATTCATTGTTTTAAATTAAGATCATAACTAAATGTTTTAGAAAATTATTTCCTTAAATCACATTATTTTTAAATAGTGCGATTTTTTTCATTTCGTACATATATTTTGTAGATTTCCCTTGGGTACGACCTCGCACTCATACTCTATACTATAAACCGGTTCGTACGCTTGCGAGTAATTTAAAATTTCACATCAAGTTTTTGGCGCCGTTGCCGGGGAAATCTCGAAATAAAAATTGTGTGCTATTAAATTATGTGATTTTTGAAAATAAAATCTAATACTGCAGATATGTCTTAATTTAGAATTTCATCTAACTTATTCATTCATTTATTTATTATTATTTGAATTAGAATCTTCACCAAAGCTTTTTATTGTCTGTTTTGCAGGAATTTTATTTACGCTGCGCTTAAAAATCGATGGGGATATGCACAAAAGGCTAAACGTTTCGCAAAGCTTAAAAATGCGCGCTTAAAAAAAAAATGCTGAAAATACGCATAAAAGGCTAAGGTGAGTTTTTAATTTTTTTTATTTATCTCATGCATTCATATAGATTTATTTAGGGTGTTATTTATTATTATTTGCATTTAATCTGTCCATGCATCTAGGTTGTTAGTATTCATGCATTAGTTTAGATTGTTTTATTAATGTTTGTATATTGATTTGAATGCTGTATGGTAATCTAGGATTGCATTTTCACAATACTTAGAAAAATAAGATTAGTAAAAATTGGTCCATGCACTTCCCTAATAAAATCAATTAAGGAACCATTAGGGTAGACTTTAGGGTTTCATGCTCAATAGGAACCTTTTTAATCTAAATTAATTTTTGTAACCGGTGAATATTTTATCTTCAATCATGGTGTCTAGGATTAGTTCTGTCACCAAGGTGTAAAGAGCCTAAGGATAAGTGGAAATGCAGATGCCGTGTGCTCCTCCACTTACCTGGGAACTTACCTGGCCATGATTGTGGTTAAGCTCTTATCGGAGACTTAGATTATTTGGAGAGAAAAGTAGGAGCAGTCTAGAAACAATCCTTAGGGTCCCAATAAAAAATTTTGATTGCATTATTGCAATTCAAATTTAGATTTAGGCATTCTTTTTGTGTGAATTTGGATGAACATGAATGAGCGTGATTGTGTATGAAATATTGGTATCGTGATTCACACAACCGTTTAGTTCGAGTCAAGTCTTCTGTCGATTTACCGATCGTTGTGTCCGGAGCTCAGTCTAGCTCAGTTATAGACAGTCCAATTCCATCACCACCACCATCATCCAAAATGGCCGAAGAAAGAATCGAAGAGAGAACCCTCCAAGATTATTTTTCAGCAGTCACCCCCAATACACCATCAAGCATAGTTGTCCCACCAACTAATGCAGCCTTTGAACTCAAACCAGCCCTATTACATCTTCTACCCACTTTTCATGGTTTTGATCATGAGGATCCTTACCTACATATCAAAGAATTTTTAGAAATCTGCGCCACCATCAGACTTCAAGGCATCTCTGATGAATCCATCAAACTTCGATTATTTCCTTTTTCTCTTAAAGAGAAAGCGAAATCTTGGCTAAATTCTCTACCTCCAAATTCCATCACAACTTGGGATCTGTTAGCCAACAAATTTTTGAATAAATTTTTCCCTGTATCTAAAACTAACGCCCTCAAGAAAGAAATTTCAAATTTTAATCAGAAAGAGGGTGAACAGTTCTATGAATCATGGGAAAGATTCAAAGATACGTTGAATAAATGTCCCCACCACGGTTTTGAAACGGGAAGACTCGTGCAATTTTTTTATGATGGTTTAACCATCTCAAACCACACAATGGTCGAGTCTATGAAGGGTGGGGAATTTTTGATGCTAACTGCAACCAATGGATGGAATTTCTTAGAAACCTTGGCAGTAAGTTCTCAGCGATGGGATTTCTCCAAAAGGGATAATTCAGCCCAAACCTCGAAAAGAGGAGGTTTATACGAAGTTAGTACCGACTTTGATGTTAAGCTTGCAATCGCAAACTTAACAAAGAAAATCGATACGTTAGCGATGACCCAGGCGATGAACCCAACAGTAGGATTGAATGTAGAGGTTTGCGCAATGTGTTCTAACTTAGGACACACTGCCCAAAACTGTCCTTCCTTTGGACCTAACACTGAGTGCTCAACCGAACAGGCCAACGCACTCAATAATTTCGGGAGACAGCAGGGAACCCCTTTCTCTGCCACATACAATCCTAATTGGCGGAATCATCCCAATTTTTCTTGGCGCCAGAACCAACCTCCTGTAGGTCAAGGACCCCCTCAATATCAAAGACCCCCTCAATATCAAGGTCCACCATATCAAAATCCACCATACCAACCACCTCAGAACCAACCATTCCATCAATCTCAAAATCATCCAGCCTAGTCAAATCAGTCTTATCAATCCAATCCAGCCCAGTCAAATCAGTCTTATCAATCCAATCCAGCTCAGTCAAATCAGTCTTATCAATCTGGTCCATCTCAACAACGTAAGCCCTCTCTCGAGGATACGTTGCAACAGTTCATGCAGTCTACCCAACAGGCTATGCACAAGCTTGAGACACAGCTTGGGCAATTAGCCACCGTAATAGGAGATAGGGAGAAAGGTAAATTTCCAAGTCAGCCTATCCCAAACCCCAAGGGCCAAAATGAAGTTTCATCGTCTAATCCAGAAGATGCTAACTCCATTATTGCTTTGAGATCCGGGAGACAGGTAGATAATAAAGTGAAATTACCTCCGCAACCGGAAGACCAGGCCACTGGTCATTCCAAGCATCAGGATGACCCATCTAGATCATCCCCAGTCCAAAATGAACCGGATCCATCTGCTAGAAAAACTTACGTACCTAGGGCTCCGTACCCTCAGAGGCTCATCACTAAGCAAGGGGTACCTTATGGTGACATATTAGAGGTCTTCAAAAATGTCAATATCAATATTCCTCTACTAGATGCCATCAATCGGATACCCTCGTACGCTAAGTTTCTTAAAGACCTCTGTACGGCGAAACGGAAAACTAATGTTCCCGTAAAAGCATTTCTAGCAGAAAATGCAAGTGCTCTCCTCCAACAACCGTTCCCAATTAAACATAAGGACCCTGGGTGCCCAACCATTGCATGCACCATTGGCACATATGAAGTTGAAAGGGCCTTATTAGATTTGGGAGCTAGTGTTAGCCTACTGCCATACTCCGTTTATGAGCAGTTGGGGCTGGGAGAGCTTAAGCCCACTCCTATCACACTACAGTTAGCTGACCGCTCTGTAAAAATTCCAAGGGGTGTGATAGAAGACGTTCTGGTGAAAGTAGACAAATTCTACTTTCCGGTCGATTTTGTTGTGCTGGATACACAACCAGTTCAGAACGAAAGTGGGCACATTCCGGTTATTTTAGGACGACCATTTTTTGCCACTGCGAAAGCTGTTATTAATTGCCAAAATGGTATGCTTAAGTTGTCATTTGGAGATCTGACAACAGAACTCAATGTGTTTGGCCTATGTCGACAACCTTTTTGCACAGACGATCCATATGAGGTTAACATGATTCAGAGTTCTGTTCAAGAGTCCTTCCTTCACTTCATTTGTGATGACCCATTTGAGAAGACTCTGTCCACTTTTGGCACAGACTTCAATGAAGATAGTAAACAAGAAGTGAACGAAATATTTGACGCATCTCCATATGTGCGAAGGTTCTCCAAATTTGAACCTCTCCCTATTAGTCAATCTGTACTGATCCCCTCTATCGAGAAGCCACCAAAGTTAGAGCTTAAGCCACTTCCTGAAACATTGAAATATTCCTATCTTGGACCATCAGAAACGTTACCTGTGATCATAGCTTCCGATTTAACTTCTGAGCAGGAGTCTAAACTCCTTGCTATTTTAAGAGATCATCGTGAAGCTATTGGATGGTCCATTGCTGATCTCAAAGGAATTAGCCCATCTGTGTTCATGCATAAAATTCACTTGGAAGAAAATTCCAAGACATCCAGAGAACCACAGAGACGGTTAAATCCGGCAATGCAGGATGTGGTACGAGCTGAGATTTTAAAACTTCTCGAGACGGGTATTATCTACCCGATCTCTGATAGTAAATGGGTGAGTCCGATACAGGTTGTACCTAAGAAATCGGGTGTTACGGTAGTCAAAAATCAGGATAATGAGTTGGTGCCAACCCGCATCCAAACGGGTTGGAGAGTTTGCATTGACTACCGTAAGCTAAATACTGTTACTCGAAAGGACCATTTTCCTCTTCCGTTCATCGATCAGATGCTTGAGCGGTTAGCCGGTCATGCATTTTATTGCTTCCTTGATGGTTATTCCGGCTATAACCAGATCTACGTTGCTCCTGAGGATCAGGAGAAGACCACCTTCACATGTCCATTCGGTACGTTCGCATATCGTCGTATGCCATTCGGATTGTGCAATGCACCAGCCACTTTTCAACGGTGCATGATCAGTATTTTCTCTGATATGGTCGAACGTTTCCTAGAAGTCTTCATGGATGACTTCTCTGTGTTTGGGTCCACTTTTGACCAGTGCTTGCACCATCTGAGCCTTGTGCTAATCAGGTGCAAAGAAAAGAACCTGGTATTGAATTGGGAAAAATGTCACTTTATGGTGAAAAATGGCATAGTACTAGGACACATTATTTCCGAAAAGGGTATCGAAGTGGACAAGGCAAAGGTCAACCTGATCTCTAATTTACCAAGACCCCAAACCGTTAGAGAGATCAGGTCATTCTTAGGTCATGCTGGTTTTTACAGAAGGTTTATAAAAGATTTCAGTAAAGTTTCAAAACCTCTCTGTAAACTCTTGGCTAAGGATGCTAATTTCGATTTTGATGATGAGTGCATTCAAGCCTTTGAAAAATTGAAAACCGCTCTGACCTCCGCTCCGATAATACAACCACCTGTTTGGTCTGTCCCTTTTGAAATTATGTGCGATGCCTCCGATTATGCAGTCGGAGCCGTTTTAGGACAAAGGTTAAATCGGTTGTCTCATGTTATCTACTATGCTAGCAAAACTCTCAATGACGCTCAGCTCCATTATTCCACCACGGAAAAAGAGCTGTTAGCAGTTGTTTTTGCGTTAGATAAGTTTCGATCCTACTTAGTGGGTTCGAAAGTCATTATCTATTCTGATCATGCAGCACTTAAGTATCTCCTTTCTAAGAAGGATGCTAAGTCTCGCCTGATCCGATGGATATTGCTACTACAAGAGTTTGATATAGAAATCCGGGACAAGAAAGGTTCCGAGAATGTAGTAGCAGACCACTTATCTAGATTGATAACTGAGTTCACCGATGAGACCCGTCCTATCACTGAGTCCTTCCCTGATGAGCAACTCATGTCAGTGTCCCAAGTACCATGGTTTGCCGATATTGTGAACTATCTTGTTACTAGCCAAATGCCCCCGCATTGGACTAAGCAAGATAGGTCTAAGTTTCTGGTCCAGGTCAAGAGTTTTATTTGGGATGACCCTTATCTTTTTAAACACTGTGCGGATCAAATCATTCGTCGGTGTGTCCCAGAAGAAGAGCAAAGTCGTGTCATAAGTTTCTGGCATGACCAGGCCTGTGGAGGGCATTTTAGCGCAAGAAAGACAACTACAAAAATTTTGCAGTGTGGATTTTATTGGCCCTCCATGTTTCAAGACACCCACACTTTCTGTGTCTCGTGTAATAGGTGTCAAAGATTGGGAGGTATCTCTCGCAGAAATATGATGCCTTTAAACCCCATCCTAACCATTGAGCTTTTCGATGTTTGGGGCATCGATTTCATGGGACCATTTCCTAATTCTTTCAGCAATCAATATATCCTTGTAGGGGTCGACTATGTGTCAAAATGGGTCGAAGCGGTGGCTTGCAAAACCAATGACCACAAGGTTGTCCTTCGCTTCATTAAAGAAAACGTTTTCTCTCGATTTGGAATTCCACGAACCATCATTAGTGATGGGGGTAAACACTTTTGCAACCGCCCATTTGCTAATTTGTTAAAATCATATGGGGTGACGCATAAAGTGGCTACTCCTTATCACCCACAAACAAGTGGCCAAGTGGAAATTTCGAATAGAGAGATTAAGCGTATTCTCGAGAAGACAATCAATCCAAATCGGAAAGATTGGTCTTCCAGACTCATTGATGCACTATGGGCGTACCGTACAGCTTTCAAAACGCCTATAGGAATGTCACCCTACCGTCTGGTTTATGGTAAGGCATGTCATCTTCCGGTCGAATTAGAGCACAAAGCCTATTGGGCAATCAAAAATTTCAATTTTGCTCTAGACTCTGCTGGACAACATCGGAAACTTCAGCTTATTGAGTTAGAGGAATTACGAAATGAAGCCTATGATACGGCTAAAAAGTACAAAGACCGAATGAAAGTGTTTCATGATAAACACATATTGAGAAAATCTTTTACAGTTGGTCAGAAGGTCTTGTTGTACGAGTCAAAGATGCATCTTTTTCCTGGAAAGTTAAGGTCCAAATGGATAGGTCCATTCATTGTTTCATTTGTATTCCCACATGGGGTAGTACAGATTAGACATCCTACGAGTGGTCGTGCGTTCAAAGTTAATGGGCAACGATTAAAGCCATTTTTATCGTTCCCCACTCCTGAAGAAGAGACTGAAGTCGAGTTAGCTGATCCTGTGTACCAGAACTGATTTGAGAATCCATACCCATTCACCCACCTACCCATCTTCATCATTTCCATTACCCTAACCCACATATCCACCTGTCTATGTCTGAGTCAGTCTGCATCTTCAGTGTCTAGTGTAGGTTTTCATTGAGTCAGTATAGGATTTTTATTTGGTCCATTTTGCACCTCATGCATTCCTAGGTATGTCCAAACCCGATTGTTCGTTTTCTAAAAAATTTCTCTTTTTCACCTGGCCAGTGTCAATTAGGGAACATTGAGGACAATGTTCAATTTAAGTTTGGGGGTACTGAGGTCATTTACTGTTTTTTTTTTTTAAAAAAAAAAAAATTGTCTTTGTGACCAGCAGACGTTAAAGAACTGGATAGGAGTCATGCACGTAGACGGTCGAGTTTTTGTCTTCGCTTTGTGTCTGTCTAGAACACAAGTTCCCCCAGACTTGTGTAGGAAAATTGTTTCCTTAGCTATGAGGGTGAGGAAGCTGGAAATCCAAGAGGAGCAACCCAGACCTCTTTGTGGTCGAAGCACTCTGGCTGCAAAGAGGAAAGCTAAGAGGCTAGGAATCTGTCACAAATGTGGACGTGGGAATTGTAATGGAAAAATATCTGAACAAGGAGTTCGCTGTGTGACAGCAGCAAAACATAGACCTATTAGTGAAAATAGACAGATTTATTTGGACCTAGTCAAAGGTAGAGTAAGTCCAGAAAGACTGAGACTCCTTGGTGTTCAAAGAACTGTTGATTTTCGCTTAGGGGACTATAAACGTCTTGACAATCTGACGTTAAACGAGTCAAAATTTTCTTAGGCAGAAAAAGACAAACTTAATCTTTTAAGGGTAGAGTAGGCAAAAGCTGAGACACCTTGGTACTTAAAAAGAATGTCAATTGAGGTCTAAAAAAATCATGCGTCTCGACAATCTGACGTAAAAAGAGTCATAGAATAATTTTTTAGCATTAATACGTAAATAAAAATCTTTATATCATACTTTTCTGGAAAGACTTTTATAGGATTTATGCTCGGAAGTCCATGTACACAGTCATATTAATGTTAATCTGAAAAAGAAAAATTTTCATGAGTCAAGTGATCACCAAAGGAATACTAGTGGAGACTTAAACCCAGTGAGTTTTAGAGCCATTCTGTCCTTCTGAGGGTTATAAGTAAATTCTTATTTCTTTGATAAGCGCATCGAGTCGTTGAGTGATCTCATTATCATTGTTTTGGTCATATTACTAAGACCGCCATTAAAATTGAGTTATTACACCTGAAATTTTTCTGAATTTATTCAAAATAAAGAAATCCTCTTATGAAGCTTAGGATAGGATATAGGCCATTTTTGGACCGTTTGAGCCTTCAAGCCCACCTACTTTGGTCATTCCATCTTGATAGTTCCCTATTTGAGCCTAATATAGCCTCTTTTATTGACTAGCCATATCTTGCATACCTAACTCCGGATATGGAGTTTGAGCCAAAATTTTATATCCATTACCTATTATCATATGAGAAAAGGTTAGGGAAAACTTTGGGATAAAATTCACTGAAAAATGAAAATAAAAGAGAAAGCAAGATGGGAACATCCACACATCAAAGAGGGATGTTGAAAAAGAAAAGAGGTCTCTTAAAAAAAAAAAAAAAAACATCCATACGTCAAAATGGGATGTTAAAAAAAAAAAAAAAATTGTTAGAGGAAAATATCCCGCTCATGTTATGAAGACCTCTAACCTTTTCCTGTGAAAATGTTAATTTTAGAGTCTTTTATCCCTTCCTTGATATAACCCGGTCCTAAGCCTCGTTTCGTCCTATTAGAAAGTCCTATTGATCCTAAGTCTAAATAAGGTATTTCACGTAGAGAATAGAGGAGGGAAAATAAAGGTGTTTGATTCAACGTTCTTAGGAAAATGGCGTCTAATCATGAGATCAATTATTTTCTTCATTTATGCCGTCTTTGTTTAAAACATATGTGAGAATTTTGATTCGAAAACATAAATTCCGCTCACATATACCTTGAGAGAAAATAAACCCACCTCTGAGCGTTAATCTTTCTGAGAGATATATCTGGTGAGGTTTGAAGTCAAAGCGTATTTTCCAATGTTGGTTACGAAACTTGTGTCAATTTGGAAAAAGAAGACTGTCTTAATAATGGCTATCACACACAACACTCCGAGTATAAGTCTTGTAAAATGAATTTTAGAGTTGTATGATGTTTAGATTTTTGGTGTGTGTTTTTGCTAAAAAAAAAAAAAGATTTAAAAAAAAAAAAAAAAAAAATGACGATGTTTGTGGGTACCATCACTGGAAACCCTCACGAGACTATAACTCGTCCACTAGGGGTAACCTAGGGGTTTAAAGGCTTGTTGCATACGCTAAATGCAATCGAGAGAGCCAGCGAAAGTGGTGTCATTTAGTTTTTTTTTAATTTTCCATTTTAGTTTTTAGTTTTTAGTTTTGCTCGAGGACTAGCAAAATCTAAGTTTGGGGGTATTTGATGAACACTGTAAAATTACAATTTTACCCTTTGATATTAGATTAATTAGTCCTTATTTTATAAATATTAGATATATTTAGGGTTGTTTTTAGTTTTATAATTTATTTTGAAAAATATAAAAAAAAAGAATAAAAAAATGATAAAAATTGGTTAAGTCAAAAATACGGTCGACGTTACCTTCAGAAGGGTCAGGTCAAGTTGGTTAAACTAGTGGAGTTTTCAGAACCAACCTTCTACACTCAGAGTAATATTTAAATTTTATTATCTAAATTTTGAGTGAAAGTCGAGTATCATTTATTGTCGGTCGGGGTGTCCAAATGCCTAGGATAAGAAAGAACCATTTAGATTTCTTTTCTTTTCTTTTCCCATTTCTTTTCTATGTTTTGTTTTCTTTACGTGGTTGCAGGACTCGTGAGAGAATAGAGGGAGCTAGCTGAAAGAGGCAGCCAGCAATGAGAAGAAAGGCAGCTGCAGTCCAAGAGGATGGCAGCCAGCACGGCACACATCAGGCGGCAGCCAAACTAAGTGCAGACAGCAGCCAGTTGAGGCAACACACACAGCAGACAGCAACCGACTGAAGGCAAGGGAAGAAAGCAGAGAAGAAGGAGAGCAGCCAAATCCGGGCTGAAGCAGAGCAGCGGCAGCAAGAAGCAGCGCCCAAAGACAGAGGGCAGCCAGCTGACGGCTACCAACATAGCAGCGGCCGGCCGTGACCAGAACTGCTCCACCCGAGCTGCTGCCAACATGAACAACAGGCAGCTGAAGGCATGAACAGAGCAGAGGAAAGGAAGAAGTACAGCAGTCAGATGAGACCACAGCTGGGAAGTCTGAGCAGCTCTCAGCAGAGAATAAGCAGAATAGCAGCACGGGCAACGGCAGCCAGTAGCACCAGCCCGAGCAAAGGCAGAGCAGCAACAGCCGCCCGAGCAGCCAGCACCGCACACATCTGGCAGCCGGCTGAAGCAGGGGCAGCAGCAAAGCAGAGATGAAGCGGCTGAAGGTGGCAGATTGCAGCGATGGAGAGAAGAAGAACAACAAGCAGCAAGGCAGCCGGCCGAAATTGAGCCCATAACAGCCACAGGAGGCAGCCAGCCGAGAAGATAACACCGCACACAGTGGCAGTAGGAAAAGAGAAACCAGCTGAGATAGCAACCAACGATCAAACAGCAGCACGAGCAGCGGCTGAAACAGAAAACACCAGCAGCGAACGGCTGAAACAGAAGCAGAGCAGCAACCAGTCGAACAGAGGACAGCCAGCAAAGGTGAAGCCGAGAGAGCCGGCAGCCGGCTGAAGCAGAGGCAGAGCAGAGAGGCTGGACAGCCATGCACGGCAGCCACCTGAAGAGATGCAGGAGGCAGCTGAGAGGAGAAACAGAGTGCACAGCAGGCAGCAGCAACCAGCTGGGAAGAAAGAAACTGCCGTGAAAGAAAGAAGAAGAGATAAGATAAGAGTCATCCGTGCATTGGGTTTCAATTTCAAAGATGAGAAGGATAAGAAAGAAGAAGAAGAGATAAGATAGAGTCAGCCGTGCAGTTGGGATTGAAAGATAGATGGGGTGAAGCAATTAGCCGATAGAGAAGAGCGGGATAAAAGAGAGGCTTACACGGTATTTGAATTTAAATGGATCTTATCCCGGCTGAGTTTGAAGGACCCCTATCTTATCCCTTTTCTCCTATAAATTCAAGGCTTCGGGTCCGTTGAAGGAGAACCGGGTAAGACATTGAAGGCTGAAATTGGACGACCGAAAGACAGAAGGAAAAAAATAAATAATTTCTTGTAAGTTATTTTATTTTATTTTTTATTTAAAGTCCAAAAGATTTGTAATTCATTTCCAATTTTTAATAAAAAAAATCATGGCAGTTGTTTAGATTTATGGTGATCCCAGTTATTAAAATATCTAATAATGATGATTTGTATTCTATTTTTTTATTCTTTTTATGAACTTTATGCAAGAAAAAAAAATTATTTTTAGAATGTTTTTTCAAGGAAAGTAGAACCCCTATTAGGATCAGTGGGACTTGCCGTCTTTCCAGTCTAAGGTTCTTATCAAGAACAGTTGTTTTAGATTTGGGGAAACACAAGTTAAAACCCGCTCAAGCCTAAGGCTTGAATTGAAAAAAATACGAATTTTATAGATGACATAAAAATTATAATTAGAATTTTAATAGAAAATGAATTTGAATTATATTTTATAACTCTAGATCATTTCATAGTCTAGGCCGTGATTTTCTTATTTTTAATAGGATAATATGCTGCGTCGATGTTTGACCCGATTCCATTGTACATTATGTAAAAAAAATTATTTTTGATTTATTTTTCTTTTTCTCAAAAATTCAACAAAACTATTCATTGTTTTAAATTAAGATCATAACTAAATGTTTTAGAAAATTATTTCCTTAAATCACATTATTTTTAAATAGTGTGATTTTTTTCATTTCGTACATATATTTTGTAGATTTCCCTTGGGTACGACCTCGCACTCATACTCTATACTATAAACCGGTTCGTACGCTTGCGAGTAATTTAAAATTTCACATCAAAGATCAACAATTTGATCATCTTAGACATCTAACATACATATAGAGATGAAATTCAATGTGAATCTTATCATGTATTTCATTTTTATATAGATGTGTCATAATTAACCAATAAATGATTCCCACTATTTATTCTGACTGTTGATGACATTTTATTTAATAAAAATGAAAAAAATAAAAAATCTAAAGTTCCCTTTGTTCTCCTGAAAATTATCAAGTACTTCATCTTAAATTATCGCCACCCATCCTAACACGGGTGTTTTTTGTTAAGAAACACAGGATAAAGTGAAATTCTCATTTTACTCCTGCCATTCCACATGCAAATTTTAAGTAGAGCACAACGATGCACCTATAATTATGAGCGGTGCACCTCTAATTATGAGAGGTGTACCTATAATTCTGAGCGGTGTACCTATAATTTCGAAATTAACTATAACTTTGGCGTGCATAATCCATCTATAGCGTTGCACCTATAATTATGAGCGGTGTACCTATAATTCTGAGCGGTGCACCTATAATTTCAAAATTAACTATAACTTTGGCACGCAGAACTCATTTGTAGCTGTGTACCTATAATTCTAAGCGGTGCACCTATAATTTCGAAATTAACTATAACTTTGGCACGCATAACTCATTCATAGCGGTGCACCTATAATTATGAGCGGTGTACCTATAATTCTGAGCGGTGCACCTATAATTTCATTTTTTTTTAAGGTTAAGAAGGGTAAAGGGTAAAGTGGAGTTTTCACATAAATTTTTTTAAATCCATGTCTCCAAACAAAAAATACCCGTATTAAGATCAGCGGCCTAAATTATCAAATATAGGGTGTTTAAAGGTAAGAAAACTATAAAAAAAAAAAAGAGTCTATTCTAAACTCTTACTTTAACTCGTGGTAAATCAAACACAGCCAATGTGTGGTTAATTTTTATACTTTGAAAATCATAATATTCCAAATTCAATAAAATCTAATTTTTATTAAAAATATAATCATTAAAAGTTATCTTTTAAACCGACTCTATCCGATGGCCCCATCGGGCCCATGAGGGGCCCACGGGTGACTGTCGGGCTGTCGGCCAGGGAAAATATCAAAATACTCATCGAGTCGACCGTTAGTTTATTCTCCCGCCAAAACAATTGCCGGGTGAGAGCAGAGGACGTTTACATCATTTGACATGCAAGCACCTGACACGTGTAAGAGAAGGTACGTGGAGACTGGTGGAGGTGACACGTATGACGCCTTAGGTAGTTTTAAAGAGATCCAACGACCTACTCGTAAATGCTCATAAATTTGAAATGCCATGCATCAGAAATTTAGGCGCCTTTTTAATGTGGGTTATAAAAACCTTCTCCTGCCATTGCCCAACGCCCAACTCCTCCCTCCCTAATTCTCCCCCTTTTTTTTTTTTTGAATGATAAAAAAATTAGATTGTTTATATTTATTTAATGATTTACTTACTCGTATTTTAATAAAATATATTTTGTTTTCTTGATTATGTAATCTCAAAGTTAAGAATTTCATTTGATATGTATAAGAATTCCAAATACAACTTGTAAGGATAGAGTTTTAGACCCATTTCACAGTAAATATTGACGTGTGGAATATAAAATATATTTATCATAAAAAATATAGTGACTTAACTACACAATTTCTTTTTTTAAATTTATGTCACCTTAGAATACTCAACTAGACAATATTTTTTATTAATAACATGATTATTCAGCATTTAGTATTTTTTATAATGCTTTTGACTCCTACAAAACAATCTGAAACATAAAATTTACATGTAATCTTCACATATATGCGGGGAAGAGTCTCATCTCTAATTTAGAGTGATGATACTTAACTATAATTTAAAAAATAAAAATGTCTAATGATATTTATGAATAAGTCAGAGAGAGAGAGGGCGTGGGGGTAAAAGCAATTTGAAAACAAAATCTTCGGTGAAAATAATCATGGATGACGATAATTTTTTAAGATTTTTTTTTCAAATCAAAACTAAAAGAAGTTGAAATATTAAACTCTTAACTCTTAAGAGTCAGTTCAGTGGTCAAAATCCATACTTATTTAAAGAAGTCTTGAGATTAAATTTTCCTTAACATAAAAAGAATAACTTTTTATTATTCTGTATTCGACGTATACTACTAGAATTTATTCAGATATCAGGATATATTTAGATTTTCTCAATTAGTAGTTTCTCTAATTATCAATTACTATTATTGTATTTTCTCTTTCATTTGATTCCCTTTCTATATTTGTATTCTCCCTTATCTATAAATAAAACCTCAGAATCTCTCCTTCATTGAGGAAGACATCACATTATTTCATATGGGAGCCGTGTTAGAATCTATTTAGTTATTAAGTTATATTTAGATTCTTAATTAGTAGTTTCTCTAATTGTCAATTACTATTATTGTATTTTCCTCTTTTATTTGATTCCTTTTTATATTTGTATTCTCCTTTATCTATAAATAAAATTTCAAGGTCTCTCAAGAAGACACCACACTATTTCACATGGGTGGCGTGTTAGAATCTATTAAGATATATTTAGGTTTTCTTAATTAGTAATTTCTATAATTACCAATAACTATTGTTGTATTTTCCTCTTTTATTTGATTTCATTTCTTTATTTGTATTCTCCTTTATCTATAAATAAAATCTCAGGGTCTCTCTTCATTAAGGAAGACATCGTATTATTTCACATGTGGAGGCATGTTAGAATCTATTTAGATATTAAGTATATTTAGATTTGCTTAATTAGTAGTTTCTCTAACTACCAATTACTATTATTGTATTTTCCTCTTTTATTTGATTCCCCTTCTATATTTGTATTCTCCTTTATCTATAAATAAAATCTCAGGGTTTCTCCTTCATTAAGGAAAACAACACATTATTTCACGTGAGGGCGTGTTAGAATCTATTCAGATGTTAAGATATATTTAGATTTTCTTAATTAGTAGTTCTCTAATTACCAATTAGTATTATTGTATTTTCCTCTTTTATTTGATTCCCTTTTTGTATTTGTATTCTCCCTTCTCTATAAATAAAATCTCAGGGTCTCTCTTCCTTAAGGAAGACATCGCATTATTTCACATGCGGAGGCATGTTAGAATCTATTTAGATATTAAGTATATTTAGATTTTCTTAATTAGTAGTTTATCTCATTACCAATTACTATTATTGTATTTTTCTTTTTTATTTGATTCCTTCTTTATATTTATAGCCTCCCTTATCTATAAATAAAATCTCAGGGTCTCTCCTTTATTAAGGAAGACACCACATTATTTTGCATGTGGAAATTGAAAAGTTTAAACATGTCTTAAAAATTAGTATTAAAAATAATTGAGATATTAATCCAAAATTCAAACTAATATACATTATAAATAAAAGGGCTTATTGTGTGGAGTTTTTTATTTAAATTTTATATGTAGAAAATCACACGATATCCAATGTAAAATTTCTAGAAGTAAACGCTCCTAAAATAAACCAAAATTGAACTACTGGAGTACAAACCTACAACGTCTTATTTTGTATACGAAAGACAAGTGATTAAACTTCACCCACGTGTGTAATCGTGTGGAGTTTGTGAGGAATGAATGAAAGCAGTTCACCCTGACAAGTTAAGCATCGAAGAAGGCAGGTTGCAGAGATTAGACTAGCTAGCTATCATCTTCATCGTATTAATGAATTTGGAATAGTGAAGATGGTCATCCAACCCCAAACTGGAAGGTCTCAAATAATGGCCACACAGAGAAAGTTGACTTTGCAAACCTTCATCCAAAATCTGGCACAATTTCACTTGAGTGTGATG
Organism: Chimonanthus salicifolius; assembly: GCA_013350335.1. Taxonomy (NCBI): domain Eukaryota; kingdom Viridiplantae; phylum Streptophyta; class Magnoliopsida; order Laurales; family Calycanthaceae; genus Chimonanthus; species Chimonanthus salicifolius. The sequence goes on from CM023539.1 coordinate 33,975,811, forward strand.
CACATCAGATCTCTTTAACAATTCATTGAATGGGTCCCCGTCGTGGGTGGGTGGTTGGGTGAAACCTCCTCCAACTTGTACTTGCCTTTTAAATGATTTAAATTCTTTTCTAAGTAATAACTTAATCAACGGTTAACATAAAATATTAATGGTTTTGATTTTTACAGTGTGTTTTCTTCTTGAAAGGTTCATCGAAAGTTTTTTTTTTTCCTATTCTTTTAAATTCCGTTTCTATTCCTTTTTCTCTCAATACAATGATGATATCCTCTAGTCTTAAATATCGATCAATGTAATATATATCATATGGGTCGATATACCTGATTTTTCAACTTGATATATATCAGTCGTACAATCATAATATCGGCGATATCAATCGACTAAATATCGGCCGATATCATAAATGTCGGCCTTTAAAAAAAATCAATTTTGAACATGGGCCTGACTGATATCAATTTAATATCAACAGATATTTGTATTTTTTTAATTCTAAATTAAAAAAAAAAATTGATTTTCATTAAAAGTAAAAGAAAATACTGACTGAATTTTTTTTTAAAAAAAGAAAAAAATTGATATCATCGATATATCAGCCGATATGATGATATCGCTGATATTTCAACCGACGGTCTTAACATCTTTGAATCCATGGCAAAACCTCTCACTATTTTGCCTTCTGTCTATCTCAATTTATCAGTCTCTTAACAATCTTCGTCTCCACAGCAGCGATTCATGTCTCCATTGAGGTAGCTTATCTCTCGTCTTCAGATCCCTCACTCTCTCAATTCATTCGTTTAATTATTTATAAGAAAAAATGTGATTAATTCTCAAAACTTGAATAAAAATATAAATGTTAATTTATTAATGCATGAAACTTTCATTAATGATAATCAATCAAATCAAATTTTAGATTTTGACTTCGTGTCTCGTAGAACTAATTTGATATATGAGGTCTACACGTGCTATTATGCATCCCTGAAAAGGGTGAATTTAAAGGGGGCGGCCCCTCCTTCCCAAAAAAGAATTTGGATTTTTGTTTTTATAGTATGTTAATTGTCACTTAAATAAGCATTTATATGATATTATCTAAAAAAAGAAATTGAATTGTTGGCCAAGAATTTTTTTATTTGGCTCCTTTAATGTCTAAAATTTTATGAATTTCTATTATTTCTTTGGATTCTTGATAAAGCCTTGACTCCTAACTTCTAGTGAATTTTCTTTTTATAACTTTTCTGTCTACTTTTTAATCCGCTCAATTTAAAAAATATTATATTTATTAAAAGTTGATGACATAAACTACAAGGTCTCTCTCTCTATACATGTTAAAACTTAGAACCCATATAGGAAAACTTTTTAGGAAAAATATGTGATTAAATATTTTGTGTATAATTTATATTGATATTATCATTGTTTACATTTATTTTGACTCATTTTCACATTCATTTGTGAAATGATTTGAAATTATTTTAATATTTTATCTCTAAGAAGATCTTTTAACACCTTTAAAATATTTTAAAACAAAATATCATGATATTTTTTGTGATGAATATATAATATCTCCATGTAATTTATTTTTTTAAATATGTAGAAATTTAATTCTATATTTTGAATAATTTTTCTGTAAGTTTTTGTTAATATCATGATAGAAATCTAGTAATTAGAGGTATCTTTTATAAATCGTGTGACCATATTATCTTTATATTTTTATAATACTTTGCTCTTTGAGAAAAAAATCTATAAATCTACTTTTGTTTGTAGAGATTACTCTCACTTTCAATGTAGAATAAAAATACCTCTGAATATTTGAAAAGAAGAAAAAAAAAACTAAAAATTACATACCATCCATTCATCAAATTTCAGTTCTTATAAATAATTTAAATCAGAAAAAACAAATAACTTGAAAACAAACATTCTTAATCAAAGACAATGATGTGATAAGCTACTAACTTAAACATGATGATAAAAAAATGTCTCATCATTTACTTTTTCTTATTTTAAAGAAAAGTTCAAGAGATCTCACTATATAAAAAGTGTTAAAAGATTCAGTCCACTGATTCTATTAGATATTTTTAGTCATTTAACTAAAGATAATAATTTTTCAAAATTATTAATTATTTTTATAATGTCATTAGATTAACTAACCAATAATATAAATGAAAACATTTTTTATACATTAAAACACCAATAATATTGTTTTAAAACATGTGCTACCCATTCAACTCTTTTCATTAATTCACTTGCTCCCCATTTTACACGTGAGGAGTTGACAAGATAGTTTCGTGATGCGAGCTTCCGTGTTGGAGACCTTTGATTTGCAGGCCCACGTAAATGGAGTGTAGATCTTGTCCATGCCAGCCACGTGTACGGTGGTGATGCGGTGCTAAGAACTCGTAATGTATTTGACGAAGAGCCAAGGGTGCATGAAATGTCAATATTCAACCAAACGCATTGAATCGTATTAAAAGACCAAAAACGGTTAGACTTAATAAGCAAAGCAAAGCAAAGCAAAGCAAAGAGCAAATTAGGAAAGAGGGGAAGTCATTTTCGCCAACTGGTGAAATAAAAATCTCCTTAAGGCGAAAGCAAGGTGAAAAGGAAATGTTACAAAAGTCAGCCATCAAATTCCAGATTTTAGGAAATAAAAACAAAATAACTCGGAAATCTCAGGTTGTTTGGCAGAAGCTCAATGGCGCCTCCCACGGGACACCACGTGGCATTTCGAGATCCAGCGCCTCCTGGCACACGTACCAAGCCGACAGATCCACCGTAGGATTTCGGCCTTTGACTTCCTCAGGACACCTGCCATGCGCTATGCTACTCCTGGAGACCACCTTAAAACGTATGACTCTGTGAATTCAACCACCTCGGGTTACTACTGTCTTCATAGTTTATGCTTTTATACTTTGTATTCGATGAAATAAAAGTAGAAAAATAAGATTTGAAAGATCCAAAGGGCACAGATACTGTTATGAAGTGTGTCCTATTATATAATAAATAAATAGATTATTATGAAATTTATCACCTTCTTAAAAATGAAATTCATTGAATTATATTAATCTTATTATTAAATAAATATTTGACTTGTCATAATTAATCCAACAAAAAGAATACATGAAATGAAAATTGTAAAAAATTGAATCAGGGTATTTTTTTTCCAATCAAGACATGTTCCTTTTAATGGGACCCACAAATGTATTATTTAAGTTATGTGTATTTGATCTATTCAGTTATTTTTATTTTTATTTTTATTTTATTTTTCGATAGAAAACCAAAAAAAAATGGATGGGCAATTTAGGAAGTAGGTTTCAAGATCTCTTTTAAGTTAAAAAATTCTATTTCACATTCAGACATTTGTTTTTGCAGTTTTATATTAAAATTTTAAAATATATTTATATTAAGATAGATTTGAATGATTAAAATGATATAGTTAGTGATACTCAGAACATGACATTTGTCAACATTTTAAGAAAAATTGTTCGAATTGCATTAAGCATACAACGAAGACATGACTAAATTTTTTCTCAAGAAAATATTTATTTATCAAAGAAAATGAATTATGATCTTAGATAATTCACTATAAAATTATTTTTCAGTTAATATTAAAACTCATTATTTTATCAAATAAATTTAAATTTCATGATTATATCATAGATTAAAAAGCTTACCGAATTGAACGCAGAGCTTAGACTTGGTGGTAACCAACATTTATTTGTAAAATAATTTAACTTAAAAATTCAATATAGGCGTACGTGGGCATGAAATTTTTTTGTGGTCCTAAGTCCTAACAACCACATCGCTAGTCAGCTAATAAAATTTCTAATTTGAACTCTAAGCCCTAATTCTAAGTCTAACTTTAACTATAGTTGAAGACCAAAACTCTTAACCCTAGTGAAGTTAACCCAACCCCAGTCAACTCCCCCCACAAAATAAATAAAAATTCAACCCCAACCCTTCCAAAGTCAACTAACCTCTTTATCCGACTCTCTTCTTTTCTTCTGTCCTCTCCCTTCTCTGCACTTACCCCTCTCTTTCTTCATGAATATGAATATCATGAATCCCCCCTCCTTCTGATTCCTACCAATTCAACGTTCATTTCTTTGAGATTTCTTCCATGGGCAACGGCATCGGAAAGCTCGGCGTCTGCTTCTCCGGCGGTGACCGCGTCCATCGCCGCCGTCATGATATCGCAGTTGTGTTATCGGAGCCCTTGGATGAAGGGCTGGGCCACTCCTTCTGCTACGTACGACCCGATACTTCCCTCCTATCTTCGTCCAAAGTTCACCACTCCGACGAGTCCACGACGACCTTCCGATCCATCTCTGGCGCCTCCGTCAGCGCCAACACTTCTACACCCTTATCCACGGCTTTTGATCTCTACTCTTACAATTCAACCGATCGGACGGCGGCCTCCTTCGAGAGCTCAAATTCCTTTGCGTCCATACCACTCCAACCCGTCCCAAGAATGAATTCTGGTCCGCTCGACCGCAATTTTTGTGGGTTTCCATCATCAGGGCCGATCGAGCGGGGATTCCTGTCGGGACCAATCGAGCGTGGGTTCATGTCCGGGCCCCTCGACCGGGGAATCTACTCCGGCCCACTTGATCGCGGGTCTGATCAGTTCCAGCGAAGCTTCTCTCATGGGGGTTATGCTTTCAGACCCAGATTGAGAAAGATTTCTTTGATTCGGATGATCCGGAAGGCAATTGCGCGCACTATTGGGCAGAATTCAATGGTTGCACCAGTTAAATTAGGCCTCTCTGGGAAGGAATTGGAATCTGTGGTTGGGTCGGAAAAGAATTGTGAGAATTTTACAGTCAGCAGCACAAACCTTAGCAGTGATTTGAGCTTGGAAGATGACTGTTCAATGGAAAGCCAGAATCTTCAGTGGGCACAGGGGAAGGCCGGTGAGGATAGGGTCCACGTCGTCGTCTCAGAAGAACATGGGTGGGTTTTTGTTGGAATATATGATGGATTCAATGGCCCAGATGCCCCCGATTACCTCCTTTCCAATCTCTACTCTGCCGTCCATAAGGAGCTCAAGGGACTGTTATGGGAAGACAAGTTTGAATCTAGTTTTGATCAGTTCATCGAGTCCAATTCAGATAAAAAACATGTATCTGATCAGACCCAAGATTATGATCGGTCTGCATCGAGCAACCAGAATCCTGAATCTTGTTCTCAATGCGTTGAAACAGAGAGTTATCCTTTTGGGTGCAATCAAAATTTGAACTTGAAGAAAGTTCGTGGCAAGAATTCAAATTCAAGGAACAGGTTTAAAGGGGCAGCGAAGAAATGGGAGGAGAACCAAAGACGGTGGAAGTTTGAATGGGATAGAGAGCGATTGGAGCTTGAACGGAAATTGAAGGAGCAGTTGAACAGGTCATCCTCTGCTCGGGCGGTAAACCATTCAGATGTTTTGAAGGCTCTGTCTCAAGCGTTGAAGAAGACCGAGGAGGCCTATTTAGAAACTGCAGACAAGGTGGTTGCGGAAAATTCTGAATTGGCGTTGATGGGTTCCTGTGTTTTGGTTATGATGATGAAGGGAGACGATGTTTATCTGATGAATGTGGGAGATAGCAGGGCGGTTTTAGCACAGAAAGCAGAGCCAGATGTATGGAGATCAATTGGAAAAGCGCATCAGGACTTGGAAAGCATCAATGAGGAAACACTGCATGATCTTGAAACATTGGACGCAGATGAATCTGAGGAGCTTCCAAACTTGACTGCTCTTCAGCTTACTATCGATCATACCACTTGTGTAGAAGAGGTAAAATATCTAACCAGTTACTTTAATTGTTGGCTCTGCTTTCTGGTCATGACTTCCATTCATTTGGTTCATTTGAGATGTCCCTGGATCACAACTGTGTAGAAATCAGATTGTTTCCATTCCATTGCTCTCTCTCTATCGTGTTTCTATAAACATCTCATTATGAATTGTTGAGGATAAAAAACAGTGATTCTAGGAAAGATACTATTTTCTGATTTTGCTTGTCCAAATCATTTTCCAAAGCCAATCGGTAATTTCCTTTAGGAGAAACAGGATCAAATCAGGAAAGTGAATTGTCTAGGAAAATTTTTCCCCATATTGTATTTGAATGGTTCTGAAATGGAAACCTCTGGGGAGACTTTCTTAAGCGAGATACACTAACAAGACATGGAGTAAATGGATTTTAGAGCTGATGTTGTTGGGTCTCATATAAAGAAACTATATAAATAGTTCTTGTTGATGATTCTATCCTTTGATTTAAATTTTTTTAAAATCAATGACCTATACTTATCAAAACTTAAAAGCTAAGATTATATGGTTTAGATCATCAGTTGATAGTGAAACTTTATATACTTCATATTCATGTAAATATCTATCAAAGTAACCTAAATTTGTGAGACCCACGATCCATTTAATGACATGTCTCGCTACTAAAGTCTCGTTAGCCTCTAACTCTTCTAGGAAGGTGACTTTTTCCTTTTCTCAAATGGATGTCCTGAGACTGATGATGGATCTAAATTTTTATAATAAGGAACAAAACACACTTATTTTTGAGAGAACTAACTCCTGAGAACTAAATCACATGTATTTATTTTCTGAGAAGTGTTTAAGCCAAGTCCATTTTCCTATTTCTATTAATTATTATTTGAAGTGAATCCATGCAACCAAACGAGGAGTGAAAGATAAAATCAGTGTAACTCTGTGTTTCTGAATTGCATCTAAACCTGTATACACAGTTGAAGGGATAGATTCTTGTATACTATTCAAACCTGTTGCCATTTTGAGTGTATAAAAAAATGAACAGATATATTATGTTTATATTCTTTTTTTCCATTGGCACTCATATACTTGATTAGTGTCTGAGCCTGACATTACATCCTATTCATTGGAATACAGGAAGTACGGAGAATTAGAAATGAGCATCCAGATGATGCTTCTGCTGTTGTAAATGACCGCGTGAAAGGTTCGCTGAAGGTCACACGAGCTTTTGGTGCTGGTTTTCTCAAACAGGTAGGCATAGATTCAATGCGTACACATTCAATCTTAAACACATACACTTACAAATGAATAACTAAAAAGCCCACATGTTAAAGACATTAACGCGAAAACAAGATATGATCACATAAAACTCATTTATTAAATTATGCTGCTCAGTTTTCAAATCTAAATTCATATGTTAATGGTCATACTGAAACCAGTTGTGTAATTCTGATAGATCATGTAATGCACTTGATTGGTTGATGCTGACAGTATTTTATGGTCTCTGGCTGCTGGTTTGCATTCTTCATGATAGTGATTGAGCCATCTTACACTCCTACAAAGAAACATACAGAGTTCAAGGGAACCATCACTGCCAACAAGCCATACATATGGGTGCCACCTTTTGTTTCATTCCAATCATTTCTATGATGGACCTTGTTACTATGATATCTAGGCAGAGCATGGATATGACGGGCAGTCTTCTACAGACAAAATGGGACCCGAGACACTACAGGAATATTGCTTACTTTGTAGTGCCTGGGTATCATAGCCTCGTTGGAAGTTCCCCCATAAATCTTCCCTTTGCATCTAATGACCAATGCTTCTTCAGCAAGATGGTGCCTTTGTCAAATGAAGACAATTTAATGTGAATTGTCCATTCGCCATATATAAAACATGCTTGTGTCATTGTCTGATAAATGACATATTATTGCATGCCACATACCATGATGGCCTCCCCAGATGATGTTACACTTTTTTTTTTTGAAAACCATTTTTTTTAAGGCCAAGGTATCCAGGCGTCTCACCTGACAAATATTTGGGGCATGTGCAACCTTGTAGGTAAGCCTACGGGGAGTAGACCTGTGTTGAGCGGGAATTGAATGCAAGACCTCTTACATTTTGGTCGGGTTCTTGGTCGTCACGCCAATCCCTGAGGGTTCAGATGTTGTTACACTTGGCCTCACCTTTAAACGGTTCATAAATTTGATGGCTTTATTTGTCAATTGCTTATAACATCTTCATGGGAGATGTTAAATCCTTCTTTTCCTATAACATGGTGAAACTAAAGAGCAATGAATTACCAATTGAAAACAAAATATGTTTAACTATTGACCTTGTGAGCATTTTGTTATTTTCTCATTGCTGGTTGAGATGCTAAATGTGGACATTAGCATAGCATGAAGGATTAAAATGTACTAATATTCTAATGTTTTTTTTTTTTCATTTTCCGCAGCCTAAATGGAACAATGCACTTCTAGAGATGTTCAGAATTGACTATGTTGGTGCATCACCATATATCACATGCATACCTTCTCTGTTTCACCACAGACTTGGCCCAAAAGATAGATTTTTGATATTGTCATCCGATGGGCTTTATCAATACTTCACCAATGAAGAAGCAGTCGCCCAAGTTGAAATGTTCATAGCATCATCACCTGAAGGTGATCCTGCACAGCATCTTGTTGAAGAAGTGCTTTTCCGTGCTGCAAAGAAAGCAGGTAAGGCCTAAATGTGCTATATAGAATGGTCAAAGTAAAGGAATTTTTTTTGAAATTGAGCAAGGAGTAAATATACATCATTCAATCATAGAATTTGCTAACCACTACGTGATCTACATGAAGGGTAATTCATTTGATCTAACTGTTTTGATGGAGGACTCCCCAAAATCCTCCTCCACTGGATGAATGCAATTGTTATGTTTCATTATCTGGAGTCATGGCATTAACTTGCGGCTACCAGTTATATAGCTAGAATCATCAGCTAGGTCATGTTTCATGCCCTTGACAATGCCTACCTGATTAGTGGTCCAGTTGCCAAAAATTGGGCCCGAAACATGCCACTCATGGAAAGTGTAGAAAGAAAGGAACAAATATAGATGTCTTCTTCTATTGAGAGGACCATTCAATAACTAGTGTGTGTTATCTAACCTTCTTATTTTTGCAGGTATTGACTTTCATGAGTTGCTTGAAATACCACAAGGGGAGCGGCGAAGATACCATGATGATGTTTCCATCATTGTTATCTCTTTCGAGGGAAGGATATGGAGATCATGTGTGTAAACAGGGCTATGGATTATTCAAGATGAAACAGAGATCGACAGAAAGTTGGGCCTCTTCTGCTTTCTCCCAGCTGCGTTGTACCATACCTTTTAAGCTCTGGGAGAAGACATAGCCCCATGTATCAGGTGATGAGACACTGTAAAGGTGCAAAAGTTGCTTCAAGCTGATTTTGAACTGTCATTACAAAATGTAATCTTTAGAATAAATGGTTCTCTTTGAAGGGTTCCACAATGCAATTTAGCAAATGTAAGAGCGACCCATTGGTCTCCGTTTTTTCCCATTGTTGTAATTTCTCTCGAGGATGATATGATACCATGCCTTCATTCTTCTGTTGAGCTCATTATCTATCATTTCCTTATCGAAAATTTTGACAAATTTCACGAATGTGTTTTTAGCCATTTCAAATGAATGTGTACATATGGTGAGCTGTGTCATCATTTAAGATGTACAAAAAGTGGAGGAGCAACATCCGTAGTCAGATATACGAACTGCATCAAATTCTTGAGAAAGTAATGGCCTATGTTGGTCCAGATGGTCTCACCATTGAAAGAATATCTCTTACCTTTTTTGTTTTATTCTTTTTAACCTGTTGCGTTGACATACAATTCCTTTATCAGCAGATGGGTAAGACCCAAAATGGAAGATTGATGAAGCAGCTAGCATGACAGGAAGAATATTCTTACTTTTTGTTGCTGTCATCCTCACAACCCTTCTGCAATGGATTCAAATTAATAACTTGATTCTGCCACCAAGACATCCATACAATATCTGTTTGCACTTGTTACTGTCTATAGATTCGTGATAATCCAAGATCTGTTATGATATGGTAACAAAGCTGGGCACTTGAGAAAGAACTTGGTTCCAATCAAGTGTTTGGTAAAGAAACCTACCCTTGTTAGGCTTATTGAGATTTTTCAAGGGAGATGTTTGGAATTTAGAATCACATCAGGTAGGATACTACTCTGCCTTTTGTCAACCCCATGGTGTGGATTGCAATTGCCGATTGAAGGTAGAAACACTGGAACTAAGTATTTCTTTCTGTCAACAGATTGAAACGAAACGCTAATTTATGATACACGCAATTACTCCCTCAAACTTCTTCGAGAAAAAAAAAATGTTTGAGAACTTGTCATGTTGAGGATGGTCTTTTTTGCAGGAAAAAAAAATGGAGACGTGATTATCATGAGTCTGTTAAACACATGAGTAGAATTCATTTTTAAAAATCGGCTTGTAAGAAGAGGGTGTCCATATATTTATAAATTCCAAGATCCCAAAGTCCAGAGGCAATGTAGGACTTGCTAGCACTCTCCCTCAACGCCAAGGTTGGAGATACGAACTCAACCCATCTCTGTTGTACTTTGCTCTAATACCATATTAAACACATGAGTAGAACTCATCTTTAAACACCGGTTTGTAAGGAGAGGTATCCATGCATTTATGAATCTTAAGATCCCAAAGCCCACAGGCGATGTGGGACATGCTGACAAAGCCTAATATCACGGGTCTAGACTCTATGACCAAATGAAGACATGTGAAGACCATCTTCAGTGTCAAAATCATGTGGCCAAACCCGTGTGATGGAGATTTCAGATGCGTAGAGATTCCCAGAATGGTTAAGAATGACCCAAAATGTGCGAGAAGAATCTGGAACAATACGAAAGGTTCTGGATGGTTCAAGAAAACTCTATAAGGAGCTAGAGAAGTTTGGAGGTTTCTAGAAGATAGTAGAAGTTTGTAGAGTTGTATAGAATATTGTAGAATTGAATAGAAGTCTATGGAAGAATGTAGAAAATGTGTGAAAGTGTAGAGATTCTTAGATTATTTTAGAGTGTTTAGGAGTGTGTGAAGATATTTTAGAGAGAACCGTTGGATTGTTGCCACTTGGCACAAGCCTAGTCACATTTGTTCCGAGCCTCAAGTATAAATAAGGGTGAGGAGCTCATTTGCTCCCAAGCTAGCCAAGAATTCTAACATTGAGAGAGAGAGAGTGAAAGCTTGTAGCCTTGAGTGTTGCCATGTACTTTCTTTTGTGTTAAATACAAGTTGAGTTTGTGTTGACGAGTGTTGGTGTTCTATCTCTTACTCTCATTCTGTGCAAGCTTGTGAGTGAGAGTTTTGCTTCATCACATTGGTCCAAAGAGTGACCAAGTTAATTGTGAGGCTTACTCACTTGACGATGGATTGATCGAGTGAGTGCCACACAGAATGAATCAGGGAAGAATTCGCTAACCCTGTGTCCAAACATAATTATGTAAGCATTTCCCTTACAAGGTGCTCGATGTGGACATTGCAAGATCGGATGGGGTGTTCCGAGATCTGTTTCGTATATCAGAGCATGTCCTTCATTTCAATGTTTAGTTCAATAACAACTGAAGCAAATGCCAGCTGCTAAATTGTATGAGCTACACTCTTAAGAATATGATTTAAGGGTCTTTTTGAACTCGAATCAAATGACATTTTCTGGAACTAAATGAGGCAGATGACAAGGTTGTTAAGCATGCAATCTTTTCTTTTATGAATATGCCTAGTTTTCTGCTTGGAAAACAAGATGAGAAATTAAAATAAATCCACATGAGCTAATATACCTTTTGCTCCACTTTATATTAAATCCTTGAATTATTGAAAGTCTGATTTGAACTGCACAAAATGAACTGAGATCAATCCAAAGGGGGTTGGAGCGACGGTCAGAAACTCGTCTCATGAAGCTGGATTCCTGAGTTGGATTCACACTCCACCCTAAAGGGCCACTCCCCGTAGAGTTACCTGGTGTGTGTAGATGTTGACATGAGTTGTCAATTAAGAATCAATTACTGTAATTGTAGGGATTACAGTTACCCATTGTATAGCCTAATTTATTGTATACTTATTAGAATTCCCTATAATAGCTCACTTGTATCTGCTATATAAGGGACACCTTGTATAAGGTTATTTGAGGAAAAATATACTGAATACATATTTTGACATGGTATCAGAGCCACCGATTTAGAATTGTTTTCTCCTTTGACTCGGTTTTCCCCAACCGTGTGAACCCAATTTTTTTTCTTCCTATTCATTCTTATTTGACTCGGTTTTTTTTTTTTTGAAACCGTGTGAATCGCAGGCCAGCAACGGCGTCAGGAAAAAAAAAAAAAGAAGGGGGTTTTTCAACTCAGCTCTAGCAGATCTCTTTCTCGGGTTTGACTCAACGACGCCATTATTCGATATTTTGCTCTTCTTTGCTGCTGTTTTCACGCAGCCAGATCTAGCGGATATCTACTAGATCTCTCTGCATCTGACATCTTGTCGACGATCTGCAGTTTTCTCCGGTGTTTTGCTCACTACTTTTGCCAGCCTGTTTTTTAATGAGATCGGTCCGCGCGTCGACTTCTCGTCACGCATATCCACTCGGTGTCTGATCAAGGAATTTCACAATCATGGAAGAACAGTCTGGTTCTACCTCGACCCTGCAGATCCTCGAAGATCTGTCCTCCAGACTTGCTCAAATATTGAGCCAGAACCAACCTCCGACCCCTACCCCGACCCCAACCCCAACCTACGACTCTTCCGCTGCACAGATTGGCATCAAGTTGAATGGTGCTAACTATGGCCTATGGTCCCAAGTTGTTGAGATGTATATCTCCGGCAAAGATAAATTGGGATACATTAATGGCGATTTTCCACAACCCTTGGCCGCAGATCCGACGTTTAGAAAATGGAGAACAGAGAATTCGATTGTGAAAGGGTGGTTGATCAACTCTATGGAGCCAAGTTTGATTAGCAACTTCATTCGCTTTCCGACGGCAAAAGCGGTGTGGGATGCCATTGCAATGACATACTTTGATGGAACCGATACATCTCAGGTCTATGATCTGAAAAGGCAAGTAACTAGATTGAGGCAGGATGGGGGATCCATTGAGACATACTACAACAGACTTCAAGGTCTGTGGAGGGAGATTGACTTTCGTTGCCAGAACCCGATGGAGTGTGACACAGATATTCTCCATTTTAATTCGATTACCCAGGAGGATCGAGTTTATATCTTCTTTGATGGTTTGGATGATCATCTCGACAAAGTTCGGAGTGATGTGCTCCAAATGAAGCCATTTCCTAGGTGGAACAGGCGTATGGATATGTTCAACGAGAGGATACTCGATAGGCTGTGATGATGACAGGGGCCGAAGTACTTCCTGGTGCTGGTATGGCATCTCAGGGAGAAACCCGGTCAGGCCAGCAGTTCTCCCATAAGATGTCACTTGTATCGGAGGTTGGACCGAGTGCAGACTCAAGCCGCCCAGAATAGTGGGCATCTGCCCAACATGCTACCAAGACTGGGCCACCCATTATGGCTCCTAAACCCAAATTTCAGTAGGACAGTGGGGTTTGCACACATTGTGGAAATCCTAAACGCACCCGTGATGCTTACTTTAAACTACATGGATACCCAGAATGGTCGATTGAACTCAAGGCCCGAAAGCTACATGACGCTGCTCCCAATAAGGGTTCGGGTCAGGTTGCTTTGGTAAATGCAGAACCTCAGTTAACTTTGATCTCACAGGTAGAATCCTCACGTGCTTCGCCCCTTAGTGATGAGTCTACTACTTTCAGCGATTCAGGTAACTGTGGTTGTGCTTTATTTACCTCTAATCAGAAGGATTCCAATGGCTGGATACTTGATTTAGGAGCAACTGATCACATGACGTTTGATCCTAATGACTTTATTAGTACGACTCATCCGAGACAAACTAATATTGCCAATGCTAATGGAGTTACTTATCCCGTTACAGAAGCGGGCACTGTCGCCATCTCACCCTCTCTTTCATTATCAAACACTTTACTTGTTCCCTCTCTCTCAAATAAATTGATGTCTGTGGGACAAGCTACTGAGAAATTAGATTGTTGTGCACCAATCTACCCTGGTTTTTATTTTCTTCAAGATATTCTCACCAAGGACATCATTGGTCGTGGTACTAAAAGAGGGGGGCTGTATTATGTAGATGATCTTAACACCGGCAGAGCTAATAGTATGCACCATTCGTTGGATGTCAAGTAGAGACATATTTGGTTATGGCACCGTCGGTTAGGGCACCCATCATTCAGCTATTTGAAACATTTGTTACCTAATTTGTTTCAGATTTACATGACTTGGAATTTAAATGTGACTCGTGCATTTTAGCCAAGAGTCACCGTGTATCTTATCCTTTAAGTTTAAATAAAAGTATTACTCCTTTTGCATTAATCCATTTTGATGTTTGGGGACCCTCTCCCATCTCTACCTCTTCTGGTATTCGTTGGTTTGTAACTTTGTCGATGATTGTACCCGTATGACCTGGCTTTACATGATGAAACATAAACATGAGGTGTTTACAATCTTTCAATTTTTTCATACAATGATCCAGACCCAATTTTCAGCTAAACTTAGAATAATCCACTCGGATAATGGTGGAGAATATGTTAACCAAGAATTTCGGAGCTATTTTCAGGCTCACGGTATTATTCATGAGACCACCTGTCCCCAGACACCTCAACAGAATGTTATTGCCGAACGAAAGAACAAACATCTTTTGGAAACAGCTCGGGCTCTCCTATTGGCGCCCATGTCTCTCGAAGTTATTGGGATGATGCAGTTGTTACAGTTGTCTATTTGCTCAACCATATGCCGTCTAAAGTCTTGAAGTTTCAGACTCCACTTCAAGTCCTCTCACAGCATGGACCGCTGCCCTCAGTGTTAATGCTTACTCCTCGTATCTTCTGATGTGTCGCCTTTGTTCATCTTCATAAAAATCAACGTACTAAGCTTGATCCATGTGCTCTTCGCTGTATTTTTCTGGGGTATGCCACACATCAGAAAAGGTACCGTTGCTACCATCCTTCAACCCGACGCACTTATGTTATTATGGATGTCATTTTTCTGGAGTCTGAAACATTCTTTCCTGCCCCAATACCCAATTCCCCTCTTCAGGCGGAGATATCAAGTGAAGAGCAGAATTGGACAGAGCAGTACTGGACAGGTGGTGACAACATGGACATTAGATAGGTACATGAGAAAGACCGACCGACTGAAAGCCAACTAGGTTTACATGCTGAAGACCGCCCGACTGAACTAGACGACCGACCGGCTGTTATTTTTGGAAATGAACCTGAAGAACCCCCTCTCATTCTCCAGTACCAGCCAACCGATCCCTTGAAAATATCCCTGAGGTAAGCTCTCCTACTACTTCACCTGTCAATACATATGATACCCTTGTTGGTTATCAATTACCTCGCAGGCATAATTGTGGAAAACCACCGGATCGGTATTCCCCGGAGTATAAGGTGAAGACATCCAAATATCCGATTGCAAATCACGTATCATCTCAGAGATTATCAGAATCTTTCAAGGCATTTGTGCATCAATTGTCCTCTATTCATGTTCCCAGCGGAGTACAAGAAGCTCTACTAGATCCAAAATAGACCCAGGCAATAAAAGAAGAAATGAAGGCGCTACAAAAAAATCAAACATGGGATCTTGTTCCGTTACCAAAAGGAAAGAAGACAGTAGGATGCAAATGGGTCTTCTTTATTAAACACAAGGCAGATGGATCTATTGAAAGATACAAGGCAAGACTGGTGGCGAAGGGGTATACGCAGACTTATGGTATTGACTATTAGGAAACTTTCTCTCTAGTAGCAAAACTGAATACTGTCAGGGTATTACTATCCCTTGCAACCAATCTAGATTGGTCGTTACATCAGTTTGATGTAACGAATGCCTTTCTCCATGGTGAACTAAAGGAGGAAGTATACATGGACATTCCGCCAAGATATACTATACCCTCACAGTCTGAGGTTGTGTGTAAATTGTAGAAAGCATTGTATGGTTTGAAACAATTACCCCATGCCTGGTTTGGACGGTTTAGTTTGGCTATGAGCAATTATGGGTTAAGTAGAGCAATTCCGATCATACCTTGTTCCTGAAGCACCGAAGTGGAAAGGTAACAGCATTAATAATTTATGTTGATGATATGATAATTATAGGAGATGATGTGGAGGAGATTTCTCGACTCTAGGAGTATTTGGTGACTGAATTCGAAATGAAAGATCTTGGAGGACTCAAGTATTTTCTGGGTATTGAGGTAGCTCGATCAAAGCAAGGCATATTTCTATCCCAAAGAAAATATGTGTTGGACTTACTTTCTGAAACAGGAATGCTTGATTGTAAGCCTGCCGACACTCCAATTGTTCAAAATCATCATCTGGGTGAGTATTCTGATCAGATACCTACTAATAAAGAGAGATATCAAAGGTTAGTTGGAAAACTAATTTATTTGTCACATACACGACCGGATATTGCTTATGCTGTTAGCATAGTAAGTCAATTTATGCACTGCCCTAGTGAGGATCACATAAATGCCGTTGTTCGAATTCTTCGATATTTGAAGTCAGCACCGGGGAAGGGACTTTTATTCTCAAAGAATAATCATCTAGATATCAGTGGTTACACAGATGCAGATTGAGCAGGAAGTATTACGGACAGGAGATCTACGTCAGGTTATTTTACCTTTGTGGGAGGTAATCTAGTCACTTGAAGGAGCAAGAAAGAGAAGGTAGTAGCATTGTCTAGTGCAGAAGCTGAATTTCGAGGAATAACCAAAGGCCTCTGTGAACTCTTTTGACCAAAGAAGCTACTTACAGAAACGGGTTATGCACCTAACTCTGCAATGAGTTTACTCTGTGACAACAAGACGGCCATAGATATTCCTCATAATTCAGTTCAACATGACAGCATAAAACATGTGGATGGATCGACATTTCATCAAGCAGAATCTCGAGGCCAATATTGTTAAGTTTCCATTTGTTAAATCTGAAGACCAACTAACGGACATGTTAACCAAGGCAGTTTCCAGTAAAGTATTCTACAACTCACTCGACAAGTTGGGCATCGGAGACATCTATGCACCAACTTGAGGGGGAGTGTTGACATGAGTTGTCAATTAAGAATCAATTACCGTAATTGTAGGGATTACAGTTACCCATTGTATAGTCTAATTTATTGTATACTTATTAGAATTCCCTATAATAGCTCACTTGTATCTGCTATATAAGGGACACCTTGTATAAGGTTATTTGAGGAAAAATATACTGAATACATATTTTGACAGTAGATAGGGAAGCTTGCAAATGCTCGAATGATTAGTTGGATGCTCTAAAAGACCTGAACACTTTGATTTAAAAAAACCTAAAATCCAATTATGCTACAAAGTTTTGTTCAGAAGACTGCATTTCTTCATTCCTCGTCATTTATGGAAGAATGTCCAAAAAAATGAAAGCTGACCTCTTCCACAATTGTTAATTTAGAGAATTTATAATATCAAATAATATCAAATTATCTTTTTTCTCTAGAAGTTAATACTCTTTCTTCTCATGAATCAAAATGTCTTTCAAGGTTATAGTCACTGCCATGGATAGTCTTGTTTGCAGAGTAAGTTTGATCATCAAAACTAGCTCTCATCTTTCGGAAGTCTTGGGATCAAGTCCTCCTTAACAGAAAAATAACAACTTTCATTATTCTGTACCCGAGGTGTACAAATTGAGAGGTTTACACAATACTCTAATAATTAGTCAGGTAAGATGTCTATATATCTACCTATTAAGTTTTCGGATAAAGTGTTTTCATAGTGGCTGGGCCCAGCAGTGACGATAAGCTGGCTTAAAATATTAAAGTAGCATTATTTAACAATTGTTGCATATTTTGACTTTCCCAGGCAATCTGTAATGGGTTGGGCCCAAGGGCTCTCAATGAAGCGCCATTCAGGCTGGCAAACTGCTTTTGAATTTTGATTGGTTCTGAGCAGTGAGCTCCATTGCCACTTCTCTATCCATTAAAACAACTCTTTTCAACAATACAATAAGCTAAGAAACTACTCATATCAGCCGTTGATCCCTCCATCTGACGATGACATAAAATCAAAATAATGATGAAGTTGGGATTGTGGTGTCAAAACCAAACATGCTACAGTTTGATCCCTTTTCCTTTTACTTTGATAATGACTTTTATCAAGAGAATGATGATTAGATTTGTGCTGTGGAAAATGATTATGCTGCACAAATGACCCTCAAATCAGCTAAGCTTATGAATTTTGATTAGCAAAGTTGAGATTGTGAAACTGGGTCCTCATATTGAGCTTTGGGTTTCCCTGTTTAATTACTTTAGATTGAAAAATGAGGGAACTTACCATTATATATAATTTAAAATTTTTACTAGGAAATATAACACCAAATTTGCAAAATCGACTGCTATTTCTTTCCCAAACTTCAATACTAATGATCACAATTTCGGAGGATTTTCCTTCTTAAACAGCATTGACAAGAATTTTCTTCAAGGGCCAAAAGTTTTGAATAAGAAACCAACACTGTGCCAACCTTAGTCAAGAAAACTTCTTAATTTTCATATTAGAAACATTTTTGACCATCCAACCATCATTGGTTTTAAAGGAGAATGAACAAACAAATAAGATAAGCAAGAGCACATAAGGAAGAAAGGTGGCAAATGAACCAACCTAACATATGGAAGAAAGGTGGTGCATGATCCGACCTGAGAAATCAATGGGTTTAGGTTATGTTTTTGTCTATCTCAGGTCGGATCGGATTGGAAAAAAATAAACTCGGATGAAATTCGGGTCAAATCGGGTTGAGAAATTTAAAAGTAACCCGAACCCGACCCCGACCCGAGTGCACCAAGTTATAAAACAACACTCGGGTTGAGTCGGATCAGGTTAAGTAACTTGGGTTAGCAATTCGGGTCGTGTCAGGTCGGGTTCAATAATTTTTGACATGGGTTGGATTGAGTTTATTGAAACCCGACCAGACCCAACCCGAGTTTCAACCCTAGCTCTCGAGTTCAACTTCTCCTAAGCTAACCTAATACACGAGGCTTGTGGGTGGTTTTGTGTATAGAGGCAGGGGTCCAAATCTCGGCGATACAATTCTCTCTCCAATTTTACTTTTTTATAATATCGGTCATTTTTTACTTTTTTAATTAAAAAAAAAAGTATCGGTGGGCCCCACACCTGAGATGAATTTTTTTTTCTAATTATGGTTGATATATCGGCCAATGTTACTGATATCTATAGCGTATGACCGATATCTATCGTATCGGCTGATGCATATCAATTTCAAAAATCCGATATGTATCGGCCAATATTTCATTCCCTATATAAGGATTAATCTTACCTCTTATGTGGGGTGGAGATACTTCACCATTATCGAAGAGAGAGAGATTAGTCATTAGCTCCTGAGTTATGTTTTTTGGTCTTGACTCAAAATTTGATTAATTCGAGCTTCGTAAGATCAGGTCATGGGTCAAGCTTTGAAAGCACATCTCACCTTCAAATTTGTTCAAATGGAGCCCACATGTGCCCTACCTACACTCTATATCCCTCTCACATCCTATTCTATCCTATGAATTGGATCCTTGATCTTACTATTGGACTAAAATTCATATAAAACTTACCCTATTTTTACTATTGATTTTTGAATCCTTGAAAATCATAGTTTTTTAATTCCAATGGACCTAATTTTGTTTGAGAAGCATCATTCTAAGAATAATGTTCGAATAGACCCAACTAATAGACCCAACTCTCCCTTTAGACCTCATGTCGAGCATGGATGATGTAACACCCACCACCCACCTCAAAGTCCCACATCGATTGTGAGGTGGGAGTTTATATGAGAGAAGTCTCCCCCTCCCTTGTGTGAGGCCTTCCAGCCCAGTGGATGGATAGTGGAAACAAAACCTTAAGAGGTGGACCTAAAGAGGACAATATCGCGTTACGTACTCTGATACCAGGTGAGGCCTTTTGGGTCTGGTAGGGCCCAAAGCGGACAATATCACGATGGGGTAGGGTCGAGTCGTCACAAGTGATATCAGAGCACGGTTCAACACTCGGACTGTGTAGGCCCTCTACCTTTGTGATGTGACAGAGCCGGGGACGGCTCTGGTTTTAAGGGGGGTGGATTGTAACACCTACCACTCACCTCAAAGTCCCACATCGATTGTGAGGGGGGTGGGGTGGGAGTTTATATGAGAGAAGTCTCCCCCTCCCTTGTGTGAGGCCTTCTAGCCCAGTGGATGGGTAGTGGAAACAAAACCTTAAAGGGTGAACCCAAAGAGGACAATATCGCACTGTGTACTTTGATATCAGGTGAGGCCTTTTGAGCCTGGCCATGTGGGCCAGGGCCTAAAGCAAAACCATGTGAGTCGGGTAGGGCCCAAAGCGGACAATATCACGATGGGGTAGGGTCGGGTCGTCACAGATGATGTCACGTGAGAGAACCTATATAGACCTGGCAATGGGTCAGGTCAGGTCTTTTTCGGGTTGGGTCTTATTCGGGTTCGGGTCAATAATCTTCAACCTCATTACTTGTTTCTTAAATGGGTTAGTTGATTTAGATCTATTTTAAGTTCGGGTCCCAAGATTTTAAACCCATACCCGGTTTAAATGTTTAGGGGATTAAATTTTACCAGGTCATGTTCAAGGTAGAACTGTCGACAGGTCACTCAGGACTAATCGATTTCATATTCAGGTCAACAACTTTCCATCCATTGGTTAGTCGTTTCAGATTTATTCTAGGTTCAGATCATGAAACTTTAAATCTAATACCCATTTAATAAACATGGATAATTGAATTAGGTCAAATTTTGGAACATCTATCTATATATATATATACCTAATTGATGTAACAAGTTCCTAATTAAGAAATGAGTAAGAATATGTAATGAGTTTCTTTCTGTCACTTTGGAGGGTTAAAAAATATGAAGTTGAAATGAGAGTTGAATTTGACCAACTAAAAGCTGACCCAACTAACCCTAGTTGCTTCACTAATAAATCGGTAGATACTCTTTGGCCCAGTGCAGAAAAAGTATTAGTTCTAAATTATGAAAAATTGACCAGACCACTCTGGAAAGTTGCATTTATTACAATTTTTCTTTTTTAAATCTTTACTAGGGTCAATGTCCATTGTCATCAGCAATACACCATGAAATCAATTTCGTCATAAACTATTCATTATCCAGGTTATGATGTTTAGTTAGACATCTATTTTATCTATTATATCTTCTCACTAGAGAAATAGAAGACATTCGATGTTGAATTTAACAGATAGGTCCAATAAATGTGATCACTAATGGACCATCATCATCACTTACCAAATAAATAATGTCTTGACCAATGCAGACACCAACTCTGAATATATTGGATATTTGGATCTGCTTTCCTAATCTTTCTTCCATAGTTTCGTCAGTTGTGGGCTGGGGCCCAAAGCTTACCTAAGCCGGCAAGCCGTAGCCCGTAGGTGCTTCTTGTGGGGCGTGCACTGGGCTGAAGTTTCTCCATCCTACAGGCCTAAAGTTGAAGTTTGGTGTGTCCTTCTGTTATGAACAGCGGTAGAAAATTTGGCTGAATCGATATTTCGCCCAAATTTTCGTATCGGCCGAGATATCTGCTGAGATTTTTTCTCTCTTCAATTTTCCTTTTTGAAAATCTCGGTGGCCTTTTTTTTAATTATTTAAAAAAATAAAAAATATTGTTTTCTTAATATATATATATATATATATATATCGGTCGATATTTGTCTGTATCAGATGAATATCAGCCGAGATATCGGCCGGGCCCACAAATGATATTTGGTTTTTTTTTTTAAATAAATAAATCGACACATATTCGACCGAGATCTCTCCGTATCGGCCAATTTTTTTTTAACTGGCTTATATGGCCGAGATATCTCGGGCGTCCAAAACCCGAGACATCTCGGCCGATACGATATGTATTGGACGAATTTTATACCCCTGGTTATGAATTTGTAGGGCCACCGGCCACCCCTAGCTACACATTGGGCCTTTTTGCAACGATGAACTCAAGCCTGGCCTATTTGGTTATAGGGCCAAGAATGCCAGGCAATTGGGCTCATCCCACCTCAGAGGCTTAACAGGTCAGTTTATGATCGCTTAAGTGGGATGGGCTCAGCTCGGCCCAGTCCACTTGCAATTCTTTGATTGTAGTCCATCCAAGATGGATTATCAATAGAGTCTGATTGATCTGCTTTGGTGGTTAGTAAGGAATTAGAAAGATGGTTAGGGCCATCCAACCATTTTTATGTCTAAAGGTGTCCCTACTTTTCCTTTTTAGATTAACGTGTCCAGTTCTCTTAGAGAATCCAAGCAACCCTTGAGGTATTTACAAGCCTCCCTACCAACACACCAGATAACTTTACAGGGAATGACCCTTTAGAATAGAGTGAGAATCGAACTTAGGACTACCAGTTTAAATGATTTGGATTGACGATGGGAGTTGTTGGACAATGGATGTATGCATGTATATATACCTAACCAGATATAAAAAGATAATAATTCTTGGCTTTTGAGGATTCTAGTTGTTACTTGTATATGCCATGATTTAATTTTTTTTTTTTCATAATATGCAAGTAACCTTGAAATACATTTAACTACTGCACTAATGATCTTACATGTGGATGAGTGGTTGAAAGGTCACCAATAGTGACTTGGATAATCGTCACACATCAACTCTTTCTGTCTTTCACTCTTTCCTCGTACGACAGAGAGATGAATTCCATGAAAAGCAAACTTTCCTCGAAAACAATTGTATGGGAAAATTAGTCCTTAGAAGCCACTTTCACATACCCACCAAACAATGAAAATATCGACCATAGTTTAAATATGCAAAAATTGACTAAACAGGTGACTCGATTGTTGGGTTTGAAGTTTGAACGGGTTGAGGTCTGATTATTGGTTCAACTCGTATGAATGTCAATGATTTATTAAAAT
Organism: Chimonanthus salicifolius; assembly: GCA_013350335.1. NCBI lineage: Eukaryota > Viridiplantae > Streptophyta > Magnoliopsida > Laurales > Calycanthaceae > Chimonanthus > Chimonanthus salicifolius. The sequence goes on from CM023539.1 coordinate 33,998,630, forward strand.
TCGATGTTAAGATTGTTTTAGTATGCGTTAGGTAATTCTAAATATTTAGATATTAAAACCTTTAATCTCTAAAAACTTAGAGATATTAATTTATATATTTATAAAATAGTATTATTAGAAATAAATCTTTAAAATGGTTGTATATATGGGCATGAACGACATGATGGTTGAAGATATTGATGATGGCTAGAATCAATTTTAACGCCTATCTAGGTCTCCAATATATAAAACAACAATAAATTCAAATCCGGCTCAAATTACGGTGCACTTGAGGAAACCTAAATCGTGTGTAAGTCTGAAAATTTGAGAAGTTCCTCGGATCTTCTTCCCAATCCCAATTGAAAATTCACCCCAAATTTGGAGAACACTTACACATACCCGAAAATCCTACCTCTACACATCCATTTTTGAAATTTCGTAGTAATTACCATTTTAACCCCGTATTTCCTATCATTCGAATGAATGCCCAGTTCATTTTGGCATTCATTCGAATGAATTTATTCATTCGAATGAATACCCAGTTATTTTGACATTCATTCGAATGAATGGGCTGAACAGTAACACAGAATACTGTTCAGCCCCATTCATTCGAATGAATAGTGTTTATCAAATGAATGTATATTCATTCATTTGAATGAATGAATACAAAGCTTCATTCATTCGACATTCATTCGAATCCTTCAGGCTTCAGGCTGGTTTCATTCCTACACAGGTACAGTAACATTATTTTAAATATTTATTTTTAAAACTTTAAACTTATTTTTTGAGCACTCTGTATTTCTAAAATTTCTCAAATTGAATATCTAGACTAATTACAATAACCTGATAAAAATACCTTAAGACTTAAAGGTCTTTTGACACTCCTAAATATTTAAAACACAGTATTTTACAAATAAGAGTATACCTAGGCTGTGTCGAAAACATTTAGAAGTGTCAAAAGACCTTAAAGTCTTAAAGTATTTTTATCAGGTTATCGTAATTAGTCCGAATATTCAATTTGAGAAATTTTAAAAATACACAGTGCTTAAAAAATAACGGTCTATGTTTTAAAATATAGACAGTTATTTTTAAGTACTGTGTATATTTCAAAATTTTTCAAATTAAATATCCGGACTAATTATGATAATCTGATAAAAATACCTTAAGACTTTAAGGTCTTTTGACACTCCTAAATATTTAAAACACATTATTTTACAAATAAGGGCATCCCTAGGCTGTGTCGAAAACACATTTAGGAGTATCAAAAGACCTTTACCTCTTAAAGTATTTTTATCAAATTATTATAATTAGTCTGGATATTTAATTTGAGAATTTTTGAAAATACACAGCGCTTAAAAATAACTGTCTATATTTTAAAACATAGACTGTTATTTTTTAAGCACGGTGTATTTTTAAAATTTCTCAAATTTAATATCCGGACTAATTACGATAACCGATAAAAATACTTTAAGACTTTAAGGTCTTTTGACACTTCCAAATGTATTTTCGACACAGCCTAGGTATACCCTTATTTGTAAAATACTGTGTTTTAAATATTTAGGAGTGTCAAAAGACTTTGAAGTCTTAAGGTATTTTTATCAGGTTATTGTAATTAGTCTAGATATTCAATTTGAGAAATTTTAGAAATACACAGTGCTCAAAAAATAAGTTTAAAGTTTTAAAAATAAATATTTAAAATAATATTACTGTACCTGTGTAGGAATGAATGAAGCCTGAAGCCTGAAGGATTCGAGTGAATGTCGAATGAATGAAGTCATTCGAATGAATGAATATACATTCATTTGATAAATACTATTCATTCGAATGAATGAGGCTGAATAGTATTCTGTGTTACTGTTCAGCCCATTTATTCGAATAAATGCCAAAATAACTAGGCATTCATTCGAATGAATGGATTCATTTGAATGAATGTCAAAATGAACTGGGCACTCCAAATCTAGATAGTTGGAATCTCAACTGGAAAAACCATAATCTTAATTTCTCATCGAAAAATTAAATTTGAACAATGAGCTTTTATAAAATAAATTAATTCAACACAAACAAAACCATCTCAACACAAGTTGAGGCCTAAGGTAAAAAAATTTAAATGAGGCCTTCTTGGTATTTAATATATTATTATAAGTAATATTTAATTAAAATTTTAATTATATATAAAAAATTATTTAAAATCTATTGAGAACGAGAGAGAAGAGCAGAGAGAGGTGAGAGAGAGGACACTTAGGCTGCGTTTGGATGGGGGGTAATTTTTATAGGGGTTACCCCTAAGTAGGGGTCACCCTTGAGTAGGGGTGACCCTTGAATTGGGATTACCCTTATCTTGTTTGGTAATTGTTGTGGTAAAGTAAACCTTACCCTAAGGGTAAAAAATCTTGTTTGGTAACTACAAGCAAGGGTAACCTGATATATTAATTTTTTTTTAATAAAATATAATATAATATTTATCAAGTAAATTCTAATAATATAACTTATAATAATATTATCTAATTTTTATAAATTATTTTTCATAATTATAATTTAAAATGAACACTTGCATTCTAATATTAAAAATATAAATAAAGATTTTTTTTTATATTACTATTTTAAATCCCAATAAATAAATAAAAAATATCAACATATCTCTTCATAAAAATTATAATTATTATTTTTTATATTATATGAATTTAATAAAAATATTAATTCTCATAAAATTATTAATATGTCAGTTTACCCCTACATACAATTACCCCTGCTCAAGGGTAACTCTTGTAAAAATTTACTCCTCACTCAAATGCATCACATTGAAAATGTTACAAAAATTTTATTTTTATATTATATAGATTTAATAAAATTATTAATTCTCATAAAATTGTTAATATGTCAGTTTACCCCTACGTACAATTACCCCTGCTCAAGGGTAACCCCTGTAAAAATTTACCCTTCACCCAAATACATCACGTTGAAAATGTTGCAGAAATTTTATTTTTATATTATATAGATTTAATAAAATTATTAATTCTCATAAAATTATTAATATGTTAGTTTACCCCTACGTACAATTACCCCTGCTCAAGGGTAACCCCTGTAAAAAATTACCCCTCACCCAAATGCATCACATTGAAAATGTTACAGAAAATTTATTTTTATATTATATAGATTTAATAAAATTATTAATTCTCATAAAATTGTTAATATGTCAGTTTACCCCTACGTACAATTACCCCTGCTCAAGGGTAACCCCTGTAAAAATTTACCCCTCATCCAAGTGCATCACGTTAAAAATGTTGCAGAAATTTTATTTTTATATTATATATATTTAATAAAATTATTAATTCTCATAAAATTGTTAATATGTCAGTTTACCCCTACGTGCAATTACCCCTGCTCAAGGGTAACCCCTGTAAAAATTTACCCCTCACCTAAATGCATTACGTTGAAAATGTTGACACATTTTTAAAATAATCTTCTAATAGAATAAATTGTTAGTTACCCTGAAAGATATTATCATAAATCTCAAAATTTTCAGAGTTTTGAGACCCTGTTGAAATTTCGACAGAATCACCCCTTAAAAATAGAACATGTTGACAAATACGTTTTAGAAAATTATATAATATATAATTGAAAAATAGATGAAGGCATGGGATAAATAGGGGAAAAGTTTCCTTAAAAAATAAAAAATAAATAAAAAACCACTATTATTATTTTAAATTTCAAAAAATGAATACAAAATTTATTATATCTCTTCATAAAAAAATATAATTTGTTGTTTGGTGATATGAGATTTATCAAATGGAAATAATGGAGTGCTTTTAAAAAAAATAAAAGCCAAGTACTTACCAAAATAAATAAATAAATAAAATATATATAAAAAAAAAAATCATAAGCAAAAGGGGTGGGGGGTATAAGGAGGGGTATTCAATTTTGAATACCCCTTGCCCCGTGGGGGTATTGGAAAGGGAGGGGGGAGGGGTAAAAATTTGAATTTTTACCCCTCCCCCTTTGTTACCAAACGGGGGTAAGTAGGGGTAACTGGGGGTTACCCCCCCTTACCCCCCATCCAAACGCAGCCTTAGAGAGGAAAAGAGAGGATTTTATTTTCCTCCTTGCGGTGGTAGGTGGAACGGTAAAAAAATCCCAAAATTTGAGGGCCCTTTTTAGGGTTTTGCTGTGGTAGATTTTGCCCCCCCTTAATAAGATAACTTTAAAAAATCCTATATTTTGGGCCCCTCAAAGGGGGACTTGAAGCGACAATTTTTTTACCTTACAACTTGAGTTGGTCTTGAACACAAATCAAACTACTCCATCTGTCCCATATTAGTTGTTGTATATGGATTTTAGAATTGTCTCAAAATAGTTGTCTCATTTGTATTGGAGTAGTATAAAATGTGTTAAAAATGGATAAGATCACATATAATGCTAGTCTTATATAGAGAATTTTTTAAAAAACACAAATATTTCAAATGAGACAACTAAATGGGACGAAAAGAGTATAATTCAAAAGAAATAAATAACTTACTTGCACAAAGGCACAAATAGACTTTTCTCGTCATTCTCTTCACTTTGGAATTAACCAAACTCAATGGATACAAAGGATGGCCGTCCATGCCTTTATATTTATAAAGGTTCATGGTGGAAAAAATAGAAAGTAAAAAAAAAATACAGTTTCTCAACACTCTCTTACACCTGATTACAAATCTACATATATCGGAATTATACAAATTTAGATTGATTGTTAAGGTTATTGAAAAAGATTTCTAATAAATTCAACTTTATAAAAATATGACATTGTTTGGTACTTAAAAAATTCTTGTAAAGTTACACCATATTTTCTATCAATCTTTGAGTGACATGGTCCTAACTAAAAATAAAATAAAATGAAATAAAATCATAATTCGATTCTGATATGGACGAATTTGGAGTGTGATTTGTTGGCTGATTTTAGTCCCAAAAATAGTCTTGGGTGAATTTGGTGTGGTCCTCACTTGCTTTTCCAAGTTTAGATCTGACATAGAAAGTGTAATCATCAATCAAGGGTTTACCCCGTAACTCCTCCATGTAGCCAGCAAATGAACCCCTTCTTAAATTGTCTTGTGTTGATTTATATGAATTTAGAGGCCTAACTCAATACCACAGCCCACGTTTGTGTCCCAATGGAAGCTATTTCAGACTTAGTTTTGGCACTAAAAATCTGCATGCGAATTAGACCAATTTCAGCATCATTTTCCATTCCTTGGCTCATGTTCCTTGTGAATTTAATTTTAATTTGATGCCACATGTTGATGGAAATGTCTGAAAAAAATTCGCCCTCGAAATTAAAAGCTCTACATAGAAAAGAAAAATAACAAATTTCGCGTTTTATCATTTTCGTGTCATCTTTCCCTGATAAAAAGCCTTGTAGAATCCATCCATACTTTTGCATGATCTCATTGATATGCTGCACTGGCTTATGAGAACTCGTGAATCAATTTTGTTGCCTAGATATTGACTTAAGAGGGGATGTTTTTTGGGATTTTTTATTTTTTGAATTGAATAAATTTTAGATTTGAACTTCAACCTGAATCAAGGATTTCCATGATAGAATTCTAAGAAACCCTCTCAAATCTTTGGTTCACTCTCGTGAAAAATGAAAGATGGGAGTCATGGGATTAATTTTGATGGAATAATTTGATTGAATCAAATTCACTAGAAGAAATTAGGTGTTCTCGAAAATTAATTCGAACGAGAAATTGGAAGTTTGAACACATAATTTTATAGCGCTTAATTAATTAAATTAAATACAATAAAATTCTAAATTACACGCGTACTCTAATTCAACTCAAATTTGGATAAATCATAAAGAACCTTCTAATTAATTAATTTGATTGTGGAATTAAAATTTAATCAAACATTCAATCAGTGCAAGACATGAATAAAACTTCACCATGCTATTATTTAATACTTAAATTAAACTTAATTCAACACATAAACAAATTAAATTTAAAAGGAATTTAAATAAAATTCATTGCACCAGGTAGATTACAAAATAGCTACCAAGCTTTTGATAAATTTCAAATAAAAATTCTGATGTACAAATTCCTGGCCAAAACACCCAATTTATAAGGCCTTATTTTCGATAAAAATAATAATTAAAAAACAAAATACCAAATTAACGTGGTTTAGGCCACGTTGCTTTCTCCTAAAATCCGTCCCCAATCAGGCCATATCTGCTGCTAAAATCTGGGCAAAAATCATCGCCAAATCTCAGCCCTTAATCATGTAAACTTGCCTTACAAACTGGGCCCAAGGTCCTAAGGTCGGTCCAATTATGGTTTAAAAGCCCATTGGAATCTTTCCATTCTTGGGCTTCCTAAATTGGGCCCAAGTTGCCCAAATGCCCCTGGCCTGCTGGATTCTCATTGACAACTTCCATCTTGGTCCCCTTTGTTTGAACAAGGGGTCCAAAAAATGGTGGACCCAAGATCTTGGCGTCTCGGCCGTGATCTCGGGTCCACCATTTTTCAGCCGATATCTCACTGATATCGGGTGATATTTTTTTTCTCTCTCTCTTTTTTTACAAATCTCGGCCATATGGCTGAGATCTCTCATTTCGGCCGAGATATCTCGCGTGTATTTTTGACCCTTGGTTTGAAAGACTGAGCATGCGCCATGTGGGACACATAAGTGGGTGACTACACAACATCTTTTAGACTAGGATAAGGCCGTTTAACGGGGCATTCCATGTGGGGCCCATGGGAGTGATGATGTGATCACTGACATCAGGTTCATTGTGGGGCCTTCTCTTCCCATCATCAGTTCGATTTTCAATTCAAAGAGTCAAATTCTCAAATTTGTCTAATCGAGTCTCGATCGACTCATCATCAGATCTGATGCAAATATATAAATGTTTTTATAATTTCCAACAAATATGACTGTTATTTTGAAGGGTCTAAAATTCCATAAAATTGACCGTTACTTAAAAAAACATGTTTACATTAGAATTTCTACTTTTCCTATTTTTCTTTATTTTTATAAAATAAAAGATAAATAAAAGAAAGCAAGAGAGACACATTTTTAATCCTTGAGTCAGATACAAAAGTGGTGATTTCTTTTCAATTTGAAACTTCTCCCCATACTTATCTTTCAAAGACTTCCCCAAACTTCTCTTCCATTAAACACTGTGCAGGAGTCTAATTTAATTTGCCACAAGACAAACTTTACATATTTGACCATATATGTCTAAACCTCCAAATTTCTCCAAAAGGAACTTAGAAGTTTATGTCCAAAACATTGAATTTTGCCCAAAAATGAAACTTATATTATATGTTCACATATATTAAGGGTAATAATTTTTATAAATGAATCGAATTTTTCTTTTTCATTTTTAATCTTTATCTTCAAGAAAGGGATTGTAAGAGAGAGAGCGTTGTAAGGTTAAAAATGGAAAAATAAAAAAAATGGTGCAATGTAGAAGATTTTTACAGTGCAAAAATCATTACCTTATATTAATGTAATCAATAAACTCTATATTTACGTTTTTTTTCACACGTTTTTATGTTAAAAAATGAACATAAAAGACGAACATAAATTTGTCAAAGGATATTCATGTTCAATTTTGGTTTTCTCACACGTTTTAATATTATTCATAATCCGAAAGAAGACATAAGAGTCACAGAGATTAGACACGCGTAAGACCTAAGACTCTTACTTTCGTGCATAAAACAATTTTAAAAGTATACCAGACACAATAAAGAATATTTGACTTTTTATAGCAAATTTCACTGAGAGTGGGCCGTACATCTATCTAGTGATGTCCATTCCTAGAATTAAATTGCCCCAGGATAATATTCTCGATGGCCCACATCTGACCAAACTTCAGTGGTAGGAATTTTGTAGCGAAAGTGATTTTTCACCCATTATCTTGACTTAGTCGACTCACATTAATTCCAAATTAATTTTATAAATAATTATTGAATTAAGTGAGCCACTAAATATGATTTGAGTTGGACTGGATTATCTTACTGAATCGTTACTTCAATCATCAGATATGTTTGTATCGATGTAATGCAATGTATCTGTTGTTACAAGTTAATATATCTGGCTACATCCAGCTTTCGACAGCAACATATTGATGTGTTACGTTCTATATATTACAGTTAGGATCTTCCCACAATATAACGATAGCATATTTTTAAAGAAAATTTTAGAATTTTAAATAATATTCTTATTTTTTCTTTCTCATAAAAAAAGTTGGATATATATATATAATTAAAATAAAAATACAGTTAAAATTATAATGATTGTGAGTGATTTTTTATTTGACAGTTTGTGTAATTCTATAAAAATTAAAAAATATATATATTTTTTAATGTGTAATTCAATGAAGCCAATTACATGTATAGTGAATGAAGATTGAATGTATTTTGAGTGTAGAAAGATGATGGAGTTATTTGATGAAATTCAATTTTTTAAAGGGAGACGTCTTAGAGTGTGTGTAGAGTTATTCAGTATATGTGAGTAAGGAAGTTTATAGATGCCTCGAAGATTAATGGAGGCTCTATGAGACTTTAACACTTCAGTTATAAAAAAATTAGTAAGCCAAAGTAAGGTCCATTCATTTGAAATTAAAAGAAGCCTAGGTGACCCGTTAAATCAAAAAAGTTATTGTTTGACAATTGATTTGCAATGAGTTAATTATTTAGTTGTTTGTAAGTTTGATATTTTTATTTTTTCTTTTTATACTTGTTATTATTTTTTGAGTTGGATTTATTTTAAATTTGAATGCATTCTAAATGTAGTTATTACAGAATTATATTCTAAAAAGGTTAGAACTTTATAGTTTTTAATATTAATATTTAGAATTATTCGTTCATACTAACTTTTAGATATATAAAAGAATATATTTAAATCAATTTATCCTTATATAAAACCCACAGTAAATCCAAAGAGGTTAGTTTGATGATCAATTTCCACCCTTATTTGTGGGAGTTCTTGGGGTCAAACCCTCTTCAACACAAAAAAAGACCACTCCTTTTAGTTTTGTACTTGGCCTCTGTGAATTGAGAAATTTACACATGCCCCCAAGAATTACTAAGATGGGATGTTTGGATACTTTGATTTTTAAAAAACAAACCACAACAATTATCTATAAATAAATAAATTTAAGGGATAATTTCCATTGGACAGCTTAAAGATTGAGGCCATCCTATCCTCTCAAATCTCTCACTTTAGGTAGAAGTCAAAAGAAGTGGTCGAGGTGTTAGGATATTGTTTTCTTTTACTATTATTTGATTTGGACTTTGGACTGTAGATTAGATATAGAAAAGGGTGCCTATTCTAATATGGGAAAATTCTTTTAAGAGACACGGATTTTAATGAATTTTTCATTTTACCCCATCTGTTCGTACTGGTTTTAGTGGTCTTTCAGAAATCGGTTCACTTTTCACTGAATCGGTTCATTTGATTGGTGCACCGGACTGGATCACTTGGAAATGGAAATTTGAGGAAAATAATTTGGTCCGTGTACCGATTTGGACTTTTTCAAATGAAAGGAATGTCTGAAGATTTAATCCTAGGAAATCAATTTTTAACACAAATTGCTCCTTATATAACAACAAAAGATGGAATTTTAACAACATCATCAGATGGAACCGAAATTATCTTTAAATTTGTTTCTCAACCTAAAACAAAAGTATAAATCAAATAAGTAGAATTATAACTCAAAAGGAATTTTTTAAATTAGACTTTCGATCTTCTATAAAAAATTTAAAAATTTCTGAACAAATCAAACAACCCTCCTTTTTAGCACAAAAAGAACATTTTGAAAAAACACTTGCTTTAAAATGTTGTTCTGAGCTTCTAAACGCATTTTGGGGCGTAAGGAAAATTTTTTTTTTTTATACTATATAAAAGATTTTAGTGACAAAAATTTCAACAAAGGCTAGAGTTGCACAAATGTCTCTCGAACAACAAGAAATGTGTAAAAAAGAAATAATGGATTTAAAAAAGAAAAGCTTAATTAGAGAAAGTAACTCTCCTTCTAGTTGTACTGCTTTCTATGTTAATAATACTGTTGAATAAGAATGAGGAGTCCCTCGACTTGTAATAAACTTTAAACCCTTAAATAAAGTCTTACAATCAATAAGATTTCCAATTCTCAACATACAAGATATTTTACATAGAATCTATGATGCTAGAATATTTTCTAAATTTGATTTAAAATCTGGTTTTTGGTAAATTCAAATAAAAAAAGAAGATAAATATAAAACTGGTTTCGTAGTACCTTCTGGTCACTATGAATGGAATTTAATGCCTTTTGGTTTAAAAAATGCTTCTTCTGAATTTCAAAGAATCATGACTGAAATATTTAATCTTTTTAGATAATTTATGCTTGTTTATATCGACGACATTTTAATCTTTTCTGAATCCATATCTTTACATTGGAAACATCTAGATGTATTTAAAAATATAGTAATAAAAAATGGTTTAGTTTTAAGTCAAAGAAAAATGAAATTATTTGAAACAGAAATCAACTTTTTAAGTTTTAAATTAAAAAACAATACTGTTGAACCTGTTAATAGAGTTATAGAATTTAGTGATAAATTTCATGATGAAATAAAATACTTTAAACGGGTGTAAAGATTTTTAGGGTATTTAAATTATATTTCAAATTTTTATCAAAATTTAGCTGAAGATAGAAAAATTCTGCAACAAAGATTAAAAAAGAATCCTCCTACTTGGAATGACCTTCATATTAAGGCAGTTCAAAGGATAAAACAAAAGGTTAAAAATCTTCCTTTTCTAAATCTAGCAAATCATGAAGCTCTTAAAATTGTTCAAACTGATGCCTCCGAGATAGGATACGGCGGTATTTTACTTCAAAAAGAAGAAAATCAAGAAAGAATAGTTAGGTTTATTTGAGGAACCTAGAATCCTGTTCAATCTAATTACTTAATAATTAAAAAGGAACTTTTAGCAATTATCCTTAGCATTCAGAGATTTCAACTTGATCTTTTAAATAAAAAATTCTTATTAAGAATGGATTGCAAATCTGTAAAAGAAGTTTTAGAAAAAGATGTTAAAAATTTAACAAATAAACAGATATTTACTAGATGGCAAGCCATCCTTAGTGTGTTCGATTTTGAAATTGAATTCGTTAATGGCATTAACAATTCCCTAGTTGACTTTTTATCAAGAGACTTTTTGCAGAAATCTGCAACAGCATCGAAGAAGTTTTTGCTGTAGGACAAGGGCTGGTTGATACCTTCATCAGCATCCTTTGGTTCTTCTTCGTTGTTATTTTTATTCATTTCCTTCTTAGAAATCTTTTAGGAATTTGAAAAATGCAGCCTCTTTAGAGGTCTTTAAGGCCTTCCTCTCCCTTCCAAAAAGCTCAACATTTGCAACAAGTTATGAATACTGGTTCTCCTTTTTCTCCTAGACCTTGTAAGCCCAACATATATGAAAGACACGCTCTTTGGGGAAGCCCTTCTCCTCCCCAATTCTATTCTCCAACATCTGCTCCAATTGTTAGACCATCTGTTTCAACATCTGACTTCCAAACAACATTTAATAGATATAATCAGTTTATTTATACACTTCCTGATGTTTGTCATCCTGACTCTACAACTATTCAAGAAATCATTCTTTTTTGCTTCGTTCCTGGAAATTATGTCAGAACATCACATCCTTATCATTTTCATCTTGCTATCCTGATTGAAACCAATAGCTGTGCTTTTGATCACTTTTTTAAGGATCAAAATCAAAATCGTTTTGAAGGTTATTTTCCAAACAATTGCGAAATTTCTTATTCAAAAATAAAAATTTTGAAAATTATTTCTAAAGATCAATTAGGTGCTCCCCTTTTCCAACATAAAACAATTTCAAAAACTGGTTTTCATGATTTATCTTTTAATTATTGGGATTATATGAATGCTTGGGAAAATATTTTATTTTATCAAAATACTGCCTTTTTACATTCTTGGTTTGTTAGAATAAAAGTTGAAAAAATTGACGAAATTCCTCTATAGTGGTTTAACAAATTTTGGGTTCCCTTTGGAGCTCATAAACATGCTCTTCCAACATCTATGTATCCAATATTTCAAAAATAATGTTTCTCTTTTGAAATCTGAAAACAAAAGCCTTTTTGAAAAAATTAATCTTGTTTTTTATGAATGGTCAACAATGATGTTTTATTCTTATTTTAATATTCCTTGGATCTGCAAATGATTTTTTGAAAAAAGAATGGATTTAACTCCTCCTGTTTTATTTAGAAAAATTGAAATAAAAAATTGGGAAAAAATTTCTTCAGATGAAATTATTGCTCTTGGAGCTGAAATTTGTGGAATATCTGAAATAATAGTAACAACTGAAACACCTGCAACAACTGCTGTTAAATCTAACTGTAGTTTCTTAGAAGCACTTAATGCTTCTTCAACAAAAGTAACATCTGCAGCACCTGCTAGTATAGCCTCCTCGTTTTAAAAAAAGTGTTTAACATCTCCCTCTTTTTCTTCCCCTTCTTCTCATATTTCAAAAGAATCTCTTTTTACTGCCTTTGATATGCTAAATTAAAGGATGACTAGATGAAAGAAGTCCTCGCTCAAATTGGAAAATCTGAGCAATTTGAGAAATCTAAGGAATCCTTTACCACAAGAGCAAAAAATCTTTTAGCTGAAAATCAGTTTGTTGCACTCCAACGTCTGCCTGAAAATGAAGAAATTGAAGATGATGAAGAAACAACTGTGAAGAAAAATCCATTCATCTCCTTAAAAAGAAGAAAGAAGAAGTAATATACGTATAAAAATACAACATATGTATTTTATATAGTATCTCAACAAAAGTCTCGTAACTGCTTTTGAAAAATGAACAACCACACAGTGAAAAGATGCTTCACTGATTGTTGGCAAAATCCTGACTCTTGAAGAAAGGATGCTCTCTCCATCTTGCAACACGTGTCTTCCACTTCCACCGAAACATGTCTCCATCTAAACAGCTGGCCAAACAAATGATGTTGCCTCTTTGTTTCTTTTCTTAAGATTTAAACATTTGTCCTTACTTTTTATCTTTCATTTAGAATTTAACACCTGCCTTCTTCTGGAAATCTCTCGACTCTATAAATGAGACGATCCTGCTTAGAAATGGTATCAGAGCCAAGAGCCTTAAGCCTTGAGCAACCCTTGTATTCCCTCTCTCCTTCTCTTAACGACTGTTTGTAATACTGTTCTCTTTTGCAATAACATCTGGAAAGTCTGGCTAATTTCTCTGGTATAGTCTCTCTCTTTTCAAATTCAATTATGAATGTTTAGATTTATAATTAGTAAAAATATTTTTAGTATGGTTTATCATCTCTCTGACGGTAAGAGAATCCCAACCGACCGACTCTCTTGAGTCTACTGCACAGGGCCGGACTAAGATATATTTACTTTCCTCTTTCTACGTTCTGTTAAAACTGTTTTAATTTCTATCTCCATTAAAGTACTGTTCAAATCTGCAACATGAAAAAGTATTTTGTATAGTATATCTCGTCGTGACTGTGCCAGCTGTTACCCGCCGTTTGTCCAATTATTGCTGTGTTAGGCGTTTTTGTGGACTATTTTTGGCGTTGGAATCTTGGCTTTGTGCCTTGGTGTTGGACTGTTGCACTTTGTGCTTCTGTCATTAACCGATATCTCTGCAAAACGACTATTTAAGTTTGCATCTTTGTAAAAGAAATAATGAAGAAAGCATTTAAAAGGATTTTAAAAGAATTAAGAAAAAAGAAAAATAAATTTGATAATCCTTTTACTTCTACTTCTGCAATATATAGAACTGCTAAAGATAGTTTGCCATCTAGAATATTTAGTTTTTCTTTCAATACTACTTTTAATCCTGAACCTAGAACACCTGTAGCTACTCAAATAGTAACAATGGACATAAAAAATTCTGAAGAAATAAATTTTAAAGATGTTGAACAATTGTTAGAAAGATGGACTATTCTTAAAATTCCTGCTGAACAAATATATATTGGTTCATTTGAAGATACTTCTGATTTTATGATTCAAATTGTTGAAAGAACTTATTCCTCCCAAGATGAAGTTTTCTTTTCCTCCTAGATGATAACGAAAAATATGATAGATTAAAAATGAGATATAACTATTTACATATTGGTTTAGTTCAAATTGCCATAAAACCTTTAACAAGAAAAGGCTTAAACATTCCTTATTTAGCTTTTCTGAGAGATGCAAGACATAATAATTTTCAAGATGCTTTATATGGTTTAGTTTCTTCTAATTTTGCTGAAGGTCCTATTTTCTTTAATTATATTCCAGATTTAACAATTCCTTTAACAAGTTATAACATACATAAAGCCGTAGAATTAGTAGTTAAAACACAAGATTTTGATATGGATCCAGGTAGTGAAAACATTGGAATGATATATAGAATTTATTATAAAGCCATGAAATCTTTTATTTCAAACATAGCCTATAGTACTTAATAAAAAATGAATGTACTATTTTCCAAACTGATTTTAGAAATAAAGCAATAATTCCTCATAGACCAACACCTGATAAAATTAAAATACTAAAGACTGGAAATTAACTGAATTTTGTCAACCTGCTCCAAAGATATAGTCAAAGGCCAGTAGTATAATACAATATGATGATGAAACTATAGAAATTAAATTTAAAGATGAAAAACCTTCTACTTCTAAAACACATGCTCCTATTCCTCCTATGTACAACACATTCCCAAACTATAGTTATCCAACTAATCAAGAATATGAACAAGCTAGAGTCGCTCAACCTATTTACCGTAGAACTGAATCTCAAAAATCAAATACAGAAACAATAAATTTAACACATGAAGATATGGTAGGTGTAATAAAAATAGATAATTTAGAAGAATTATTAATCGAATAAAATTTTAAAATAGATGGTGCCGTTTTAAAAGCTGAAATGATGTTTGATCCAAAAATAAATGATTTACTAGAAAAATTTGACATAGCAAAGGTTAAAAGAATGCAAGAAGTTTTTATTAAACATTTAAAGATATTAGGAAAACAAATGAGTTTCTTTGAATGGTATAATTTTAAACTAAATAAAAAATAATCAACAAGATAGAAAGTGAATCTTAAAGTTATTTATTTATTATTTTCTTATTTTGGTCGAAATAGATAATTGTTGTGGTTTTTTTTTCTTTAAATCAAAGTATCCAAATCTCAATTCACAGAGGCCAAGTACAAAACTAAAAGGAGTGGTCTTTTTTTGTGTTGAAGAGGGTTTGATCCTAAGAACTCCCACATATAAGAGTGGAAATTGATCATCAAACTAACCTCTTTGGATTTACTGTGGGTTTTACATAAGGATAAATTGATTTAAATATATTCTTTTATATATCTAAAAGTTAGTATGAACGAATAATTCTAAATATTAATATTAAAACCTATAAAGTTCTAACCTTTTTAGAATATAATTCTATAATAACTACATTTAGAATGCATTCAAATTTTAAATAAATAACTCAAGAAATAATAACAAGTATAAAAAGAAAAAATAAAAATATCAAACTTACAAACAACTAAATAATTAACTCATTGCCAATCAATTGTCAAGCAATAACTTTTTTGATTTAATGGGTTACTTCTTTTAATTTCAAATGAATGGACCTTACTTTTGCTTATTAAATTTTTTATAACAAAAGTGTTTAGGTCTCATAGAGCTTCCATTAATCTTCGAGGCATCTACAAGCCTCTTTACTCATATACACTGAATAACTCTACACACACTCTAAAACGTCTCCCTTTAAAAATTTGAATTTCATCAAATAACTCCATCATCTTTCTACACTCAAAATACATTCAATCTTCATTCACTATACATGTAATTGGCTTCATTGAATTACACATTAAAAAATATATATATATATTTTAATTTTTATAGAATTACACAAACTGTCAAATAAAAAATCACTCACAATCATTATAATTTTAACTGTATTTTTATTTTAATTATATATATCCAACTTTTTTTATGAGAAAGAAAAAGTAAGAATATTATTTAAAATTCTGAAAATTTCTTTAAAAATATGCCATCGGTATATTATGGGAAAATTCTAACCATAATATATCGAACATAACACATCGATATGTTGCTGTCGAAAGCTGAACGTAGTCAGATATATTAACTTTTAATAACGGTTACATTGCATTACATCGATACAAACGTATCTGACGACTGAAGTAACGATTCATTAAAATAATCCAGTCCAACTCAAATCATATTTAGTGACTCACTTAATTCAATAATTATTTATAAAATTAATTCGGAATTAATGTGAGTCGACTAAGTGAAGATAATGGGTGAAAAATCACTTTCACTATAAAATTCCTACCACTGAAGTTTGGTCAGATGTGGGCCATCGAGAATATTATCCTGGGGCAATTTAATTCTAGGAATGGACATCACTACATAGATGTAGGACCCACTCCAGTGAAATTTGCAATATAAAGTCAAATATTCTTTATTGTGTCTGGTATACTTTTAAAATTGTTTTATGCACGAAAGTAAGAGCTTAGGTGTTACACGTGTCTATCTCTGTGACTCTTATGTCTCCTTTCGGATTATGAACAGTATTAAAACATGTGAGAAAACCAAAAGTGAACATGAATATCCTTTGACAAATTAATGTATGTTTTTTATGTTCATTTTTGCATGAGTTTCACTTAAGAGTGATAATTGTGAAAAAAGTTTATGTTTAAATATAGAGTTTATTGATTACATTAATATAAGGTAATGATTTTTGCACTGTAAAAATCTTCTACATTGCACCATTTTTTTTATTTTTCCGTTTTTAACCTTAAAACTCTCTCTCTCTTACAATCCCTTTCTTGAAGATAAAGATTAAAAATGAAAAAGAAAAATTCGATTCATTTATAAAAATTATTACCCTTAATGTATGTGAACATATAATATAAGTTTCATTTTTGGGCAAAATTCAATGTTTTGGACATAGACTTCTAAGTTCCTTTTGGAGAAATTTGGAGGTTTAGACATATATGGTCAAATACTTAAAGTTTGTCTTGTGGCAAATTAAATTGATGATAAAGACTCCTGCACAGTGTTTAATGGAAGAGAAGTTTGGGGAAGTCTTTGAAAGATAAGTATGGAGAAGTTTCAAATTGAAAAGAAATCACCTCTTTTGTATCTGACTCAAGGATTAAAAATGTGTCTCTCTTGCTTTCTTTTATTTTATAAAAATAAAGAAAAATAGGAAAAGTAGAAATTCTAATGTAAACATGTTTTTTTAAGTAACGGTCAATTTTATGGAATTTTAGACCCTTCAAAATAACAGTCATATTTGTTGGAAATTATAGAAACATTTATATATTTGCATCAGATCTGATGATGAGTCGATCGAGACTCGATTAGACAAATTTGAGAATTTGACTCTTTGAATTGAAGATCGAACTGATGGTTGGAAGAGAAGGCCCCACAATGAACCTGATGTTAGTGATTACATCGACCAGATCACTTTTCTTACATTTTCATTTTCAAGTGATTTGATCGGTGTATCGGTCCGCTGCACCGATCCAGTGAACCGATTTATGAAAAATCTACTAAAACTCATACAAACGGATGGAGACAAAGTGAGAGATCCAAAAGACCTGTGTCTCCTAAAAGAGTTTTTCCATATTAAGATGGCTACCGAAAATTTAAGGTGATTTCTAAATGTTCATACTGCATATTTTTTACAGTTTATTGACCATGTTAAATAAAACAATAACTTCAAGATTTATTCAACTACTAAAACTCATTTTTAATCAAAGTTTTTATACATTTTACATGAAGTTCAAAATACTAGATAGTGACGGTAAATAAGTGGATCTTTATCTCTTGAGTCTTAAATTTAGTTAAAAACTTTTTCATTCCTTTCTCAATCTCTCCATCCTCTAATGACAATCAAACCATAATTTTTTCTTTTAAAATTAAGCAACAAAACTTTAGTCCAAGTATATTTTCTCCTAACATCCTCAATTCTAAATCTCCAATATTAAAATCTACCACTTGTCTAACACTTTTAGTCAAAATCAAATTCGACATTTGATAGATTTAGAGTTTCTTTCTGATTTGTCATGATAAGTATTCTTCAAGAATCATATTATGCATAAAATTTTAATTATTTAAATATCATACCTGTCCACTTGTCACTTGCTTCACTAAATCTAGTCCAATTTAACTACAACTTTTTTTTTTTATTTATCTTTGTCCACTTTCATAAATAATTATAGGTACTATTGCTAGAGGAGAGATATAATGATGATGAAGATTTTCTATCTATTTCTTAGTGGAATGGATGGTCTAGAAAGTGAATATCTTCTTATGTGAATCGGGTCCTATTGGGTATGCCGTAATCCAGGGATGCAAAAATGCCGTGGCTGATATGATTCTCTCTCCTCTTTTATTATTTTTTTAAATATCAGTATTATTTTATTATTTTATGTTTTCTTCATTAAAAAATATAAAAAACCAAAAAAGAAACTGTTTTTTTTTTAAAAATTCAAAACATAAATATCGGCCGGTATTTCAACCCGGGCCCATCATCGTTTTGATTTTTTTTTTTTTCTAAAAATACCGATATGAATTATATCAACCGATATCGGACCAATATATATCGCCGATATATCGGGTATATCGGCCGATAAATAGGCTGTATGGCCGATACAATACGTATCGGCCGATATTATACTGTACTTAAAACTCGTATCATATTGGCCGATATCTTGACCCCTGCCATAATGTTTCTGGGTAAAAAACATTGAGATCCAACGCATTAAATGTTAGATTCAGATTTCCACAACAGAATCTTTTATAAATCACATAATCAAACAATTGTGGGATCGAAACCCAAATGGTTAGAAACTAAATGCGACATAAAACTATGAAGAGATCTCTTTTAGTCAAAAGAAAAACTACTTATACGAATCCTCTCTTCTCTAAATCATTGTTGCACATATTATTTTTAAGATATCGATGCTGATTCATAATATCATGATATTTTCAAAATTTTAGATCTTTATTAAAATATTATCTCACAAAAATATAATTTTTAAGAATAATAAAAATATTAATAAAATAAAATATTACAAAAAAATTATCAAAAATTTATTGCGATATTATCATTTATCACATTTTTAATGTGATCATATCGATTCAGATAATTTGAGAATTGAAAACTCTAGATATTTTGGTCAATACACACTGCATCAGTCGAAATTTTCATCCATGATTGAGTAATGATAACGTCCCATGAGAGCTTGGGTATTTTCAAAAAGTGAGATTGAGCCTAAAATATCTAAAATTGGATCCAAAGATATAAAACGTGTGCTTATAGCAAATGCTTTAAACAGTAAGGGATATAGATTTCTAACTTTAAAAGGTAGGAAATGTTGACAAAAATATGATAATTGCAGCCCGTGATGTTGAATTGTATGAAAATTGTGTCTTTGAAAAGGAAAGCCATATAATATATTAGAAATAGTGAAGAAGTTGGCAGTAGCAGTCCTAAATCTTTACAAGCAAAGTAAGTTTAGTTGAAAATTGAAAAATTAATTGAAGAACCTATAAGAATTTGTTGGGCTAGAAAAGATCATTCATATTATTTTGGTTTTGACTTATATATATATTTTTTCTTTGGATTTATTTATAGGAAATTTCCGACACAATTTTATTAAAATCTCCACAGATGGTACCTCTATCCCTTAAGACATTATCAATATTAATATGTGGAGTTTGAACCTAGCACCTTTCACTTCCTAAAACAGGAGGTAACCACCGAACTACCTCCCTGGTGACTTTTTGTATATTTATTAGAAGATAATACACAAGGAAATAAAAATGTCCAATTTAATTTACAATGTTGAGTTAGATCCACTAACTGTTACTTAAGCAGGGGTCGAAAATTCAGCTTGACCGGATTTTAGGCCAATATTTAATCTCGGCCAAGATCTCGGTCGAATTTTTATCTCTCTCTTCAAAATACTTTTTTTTCCCGAAATCTCGGTGACTTTTTGTTTTGAAAAAATTGATTTAAAAAAATAAAAAAGCTGTTTTAAAAAAAATTAAAAAAATATAAATATCGGCCGATATCTAGGCCGATATTCGCCCGTATCGGACAAATATCGGCCGAGATATCGATCGGACCAACAACCGATATTTATTTATTTATTTTTAAAAAAAGGAAATCAGCCAAGATCTCGGCCATATTGGCCGAATTTTTTTTATCTAGTCGATACTTATCGTATCGGCCGAATTTTTTACCCCTGTACTGAAGCCATGCCTTCTCGATACTTGCTTTTTGAAAGAGGTGATTAAATAAGGGTCCTCGGATCGGATACAATACAAGTCTTAATGGTACATTTTCTTCTTCAACCTTTAAGATGTGCTATTTTCTTGAATTCTCATTGAATTTCTATTGAACTTTTCAATTTTTATTGAGTGAATTTTCCTTGCAAGTTGTCCTAGGTGATAATTGAGTTCTTTTATTTGTGAGAGACGCTGTTCGATTTCTTTTTGAATTTGAAATTTTCTCAATTTCTTGAGCTAATTACTTTGGCTTTAGATTTTCTGAACTCTAGAATCCGTTTTAATTATTGTGATTTTAATGCTCTACATTATAAAAGCCTTCGATCTTGGACTACGTATTCTACTTGTCTGTAGAATAATATTGTGTTCTCTTTAATAAAAAAGAGACCTTTTATTTTTATTTATAGAGAATAGAAAATACAAATAAAACATATGAAATAAAATAAAAGAGGAAAGCATAGCGGAGATCACGGGCTTGATCATGAAGTTGGAAGCACCTAAGTCCTTTTGGTGTATGATTGGTAATGAATTTCTTTTGAAATGATTGGTTAGAAAGTATAGAAAACGTATCCATTCCCAAGAGGGTACCATTAGCAGCCATTAAATTGAAATGAAGGACGCTCGTTAGGTGGAAATGGATCAAGATGAGTAGGAGGGCTTGCAAGAAGAGAAAACATGATCTTGTGAGAAAATGAAGAAACTCATGGAAAAAAATATTCTTACCTTCTAATTATTTCTAAAATTTATTTTATAGACTACAAAGGTAAATGAAGGGAGATCACACGATTGCATGATAAAAAAAATCTCACCGAAGTGGTAGCATCGTCGTCTCTTCCAAAACCACTTTTGGAGATGTTCACCACTAAACTCTCTCTTGTATGCACAAGATAATTTCTTATCAGTCTAAGTGAGACTCTTTCTCTCTCACTCTCTAAGTGTCTCTCTAAGTGAGCCTCTCTCTCTCACGCTCTAAGTGTCTCTTGTTAGAAACTAAAAATTGTGTATTACTCGTAAAGGTCTATTACATATATATAGCCTCAAGCTGATTTTATGGTTATCTTAATCAAACTCAACTTCTAATCTAATAATCCAAACTTAGGAACCTAAATACATACTAAATCTAATATATTCAACACTCCCCCTTAAACTCAATACTTACTTGAGTTTACAATTATTGAATAAAATAAAAAACTAATAACTAGATAATCCAAGTGTTGACTCACGCTATTTAGTCAAGCGGAAGCAAATCAATGGTGAAGACGTACCGACGAAACCAAAACTGAACCAATGTTCCACGTGTGCTGCAAGTTATAAAACCGATGCCGAACTTACTCCAACTCTCCCTCCTTCCACTTGCTGCCAAACGACCGAATGCAAATGCTCTAAGTCACTTGAAGAAAGGTACAGACGATTGCCAAGATCCAATACCAATGCTAAGACCACTTCAAATGCTAATTCCAAAGCCAACAAAACACTAAAGTGCGAGAAGGTTACAAACTCCAAAGAAAACAAGAAATCAAATCCTCCAAAATGTGGTTGAAAGTGGAGGAGACAAAAGATACCCATACAAAATCAAATCTGACGAAAAAGAGAGACAAAGTTAGAAAAAGACAGGGTACCAATGCAAAATCAAATCTGCTGAAAGAGAGAGAGACAAAGGCAAATGCAAAATTGGACTACAAAGGTGATAGAGAGGTTGAAGAAGAGGATGTGTGCAAGGGTCAAAGTCCAGTGACAACAAGAAGACAAATACCAAGAGAAACAAAGGGAAAAACCAAGTCCATTCTGACAAACGGAACTCAGATGCAGAGAAAAACTGATCAATTTTTTTTATAAACAAAACAGCACTAGCAGCAGTAGTGGACGATAAGTAAAGCGTGGTAGAAGGGTGCATTGGAGGAAAGGCAACAAGAAAAGTGTGGCTAACAAGGCAAGCAAGACAAGAGAACGTGTAACAAGGAGAGGCGAGATCCGAGATGGAACAAACAAAATCGTCATGTAAAAACTCTATCAAATCCAAGAAAAGTCTTCAATGTGATGGCTTACGAGACGGTGACCTTGGGCTGAGCAAAATCTATTCTCTCTCACCCTTTCCCAAATTGCAGTCCGTTAGGAGATGAAGATCTGAGAGATTTGGGCTGCAATTTGAAACACTGCGGATCTGGGTGGCACAAGATCCAGCAAAATTAGAGATGGTTGGTGTCGGGATGCAAACTGAGACCGGATCTGGAAGATCTTCAAGAAATATAGGTGCAAATGGGGTAGGAGAAGGACGAGTAGTCAGCTCTTTGCGAGCGATGCTTGCAGATCTAAAACTGAAGGGGATCTGGGCAACGAGCTAGTCTGCAAGGTGAGAATCCTCTTCTGATGGAACGAGGCAGAGCTGGGTTAGCATAGGGTTAGATCTAGGCTCTGCAACGAGGAGATAGTAATAGATGTGCGAACCGGACCGCTCATTGGTCCAAGAAGCAGAGAAGACAACTGGAACTCCAAAGGAAAACTGATGCTGAGAGATCTCGTCAACAAACAAGATGTCGTGCATGAAGCTATGCGAGGAACCAGATCTGAGACATGTGCAGAGAAGAGGATACTGCAACGAGGTTGCAAACTGGGTTGGGTTTGCTCATATCTGCGTGCAGAAACAAGGAAGTCGCAAGGAAACAGGCAAGAGCATTGGGTCTGCGTTAGAACAGGGACATGAGGAAGGGAGGCCACCACTGCAAAGAGGAACGACATCTGTTGTTACCCTCCCTCTGTCATAGGTGCCTCGTCTGGCAGAGGGAGAGAAGACGAACGCGGGTTGGTTTCTTTTTTCTCTCAGTTGCAAAAGCAAAAGTACAAATAGGAGTCGAGGATCGACTTAGGCTATTACCATGTTAGAAACTAAAAACTGTGTATTACTCATAAAGGTCTATTACATATTGTAACATCTCGCTCCTTTCTACAGCATAAACGGGTCGTGACTCGCTTAACTGTAGCTGAACGGGGGTCACCCAACGCATTATGCACCCAACGGGTCTTACATCACTGATTTGTGGCTGGGGGAAATTAATATATTTTTTTTAAAAAAGATTATAGGTAAAATAACAAAACCATCAAATCCTTCAAGCCCAATTTTTACACATCGCATGAATCATAATGTCATAGACAATATGAAATAAATAACATCTATTATCAACATCAAATCTAATCTCACTACTCACATCCCATTCCATAAAATAAACAAAATCAGTATCTTCAAACTTCTCAACTATTTCAAACCAACCAATCAAATCTCTCAAAATATGTATTAGCAAATAAATAAATCCAATCACATGAATCCACAATTATTCTAAGAAATTAAATATTCATCCTTGACAGTCTCTAAACGTCAGTGGTCTCCTCCAATCCTAAGTCTAGAGGATTACCTGTAATGTAAGGGGGTATGAGTTCCAAGCCCAGTGAAGGAATACAATATCACATATCCAAAATATGATATCTCCAATATACTCAATGTATCACAATTAAAGAAATATTAAAAACATAAGTAATTGAATATGAATTTAATGTCCATACTTTATGCCATGTAATGCACAATGCTCAATGCCTCATTCATTCACAACTACTCATACTGCATTTGGTGGCCTACTCGCCGAAGCGAGGCTAACACAATACCACATGAAGTAGCTTACACGCCGAAACGAGGTTAACACCACCACCAAATAACAGTATACGTGACCTTTCATGGCTTAGTAATCCAAACTTACCACATGCGTGGTACTACTCACCATGGTAACAAATACCGTTCTTGGGATAATAACGGCAACTGTTAATAACGGGATATTTTCAATTTCTCAGATTTTTAACGAGAAAATCTCACGGAAAATATAAATATTTAAAAAATAATAAAAATAAATGTAATAAATAATTAATTCTCATCTTACACTTCTTGAGTTAAAAAAAATAGCATATAAATCTATAATAACATAGACATTCAATATTATTATGTTTTGTTCACAACACCAATATATTAAGAAAGTAAAATGTCACCCTAAAAAATGATAACCCAGAAGAATCATAAGAAATCATGGTAGGGCATTAGGAAGACCTTGAAAGTAGCTCCAATAGATGAGAAGATGAGAGAATGCCACTTAAGATGGTTCGTAAACACAATATAAGAGACTTTGAGAGAACAGTATAACTAATAAAAATGAAAGGTCGACAATAAAAGACAAACATAATATGAATACTGAAAAAATCCAGTACCATGAGTTGCTACTTGAACCTGAGATATTGTACTTAAATATATTTTGGAGAGTAAATTTTCATTTGCAACTTTCAAGTGCAACCTAGAAGTAATTTCCTAAAATGAGAAATAATGTCATCATCTACAGTGGTCTACAGAGAATTAGGTTTTTCTCCCTTTAAAAAAGAGAGGTACCTACCTGCATTATCATGTGTCTTCATAGAGAAAGTAAACTGGTAAAGGCCAAGGGAACCAGTAATTTAAAAAATAAAAACACACAAAAAAATAACCACAAATGATAAGAAGAGAGATGGTAGAATTCCCATTGATCAAAGAAGCAACAGTGATACAAAAAAACAATTTACTCGATGCATTTATATCCAACTAGAATAACAACTAGGAGAACTGCCAATTATGGCACAATGCTCAAACAAATCCAGTTTAGTGTTAAATGGGCCTGCATATACATACAAAGACAAATACAAGAAATTTTCATAAAATCATGGTGCCTCTTTTTAGTTTTTACTATTTTGGTTCACTTCGTCATGCACACTTGACTGATATTAGTCTTATCTCTTAGTGGTTAAGCCATTGTCACCTGACTCACCTCAACCATATTAATTACAATTCTTTTTAGTATGGAAGGTATAATGGTATCAATGGGGCCATTAAATACCCGACCAATCAAACAGCTGACAATCAAACCATATATCTCTTATACATTTAAGTATCCCAAGCCAAACAAATAAATGATAACATTGCTAGATGAATCTTCATCAAAGGAATAACAAACATTCAATTAACAAACTACCAAAAGTTTAATAGTGTCATTAAACTCAACAAATATGATAAATAACATCCAAAGTCAATAAAGTCATTATTATACTAAGAAATCCAAATTATGTACGCCCTCAAGCTCCTCAAATGGAGTATCATCTTCATCATCCTCAGTAGAATATTGATTTTCTTCATTTTCTTCGTTCAAACCATTAAATGGATTAATATCATCAAGTGAAATGGTCTTTGAGTCCTTAAACAATTTCTCATCTGAATTCTTTTTCATAAGCAAATTCACTTTCACATAGACCAAATCTTGAAGCTTTTCTGCATGAAGTCTATTCCTCCTTTTTGAATAAGTTGCTTCAAAAACGCTCCAAGTGCGCTTACATGCTGATGCACTGTATGGTTGACTCAGGATTTTTATGCAATGGACTTCAAATTTGGAATTAAAGTTCCACATAAGTCCCACCAAAGTCCTAAATAACTAAAAGAATTAGATAAACATTACAATGTACAATTAATATAAATTATAAAAATACTAAATCAAAATTAAATTAGGAAAACAAATGAGAAGAAACTTACTAGGATGAGATGTTTGTATCATTTCATGTGACATCGTTCCTCCAAAAAATTTTAGATCTCTATAATGATAAAGAAACAACTCTCTAAATGTTTCTCTCAACTCTCCTCTTGGTGCCATTTTTGTGATAATTTTATCAAGTCCATCTTTGATTTCTGAAGTTGTACTTATAATGTTCTCATAAAAAAACTTATGATGTAAAAATGCAGCAACTGCATGTGAATGACTATGCAAATTTTTTTTCCAATGCTGATCTATTATGCTCAAAATTTCCATGCATTTATCTTGATCATCATGATTTGGATAGAGACTTTTAATGGCTGCTATTGCATGATTAAATCCTTCATACAAGTAACCCATTGTGGACCCATTGCCATATAACATTCTCAATATTTTAACAAGAGGTTCAACAATTTGGATTACCGTCTTTCCACCCTCCTAAAATTTATCACCACGTAAAATGTCTGCCACGATTTTTCCTTCACTTTTTTACATTGTGGCATGTTTCTCCATTCAACGGAAGCAACCATCAATCTCAATGAATTTTCTTGACTCAAGACAGATTGTAAACAAATGAATTGAGTTGCAAACCTTATAGTGGTTGGCCTTTGCAACTCTCTTCCTTGGGTGTGCACTCTTAACAAATCAAGGACATGTTGATACTAATACAAAAACTTAACAATTCTTCGAGCACTGTCAATATAGGGCTTTACAAATGGCAACTTGTCAATGTCTTCCAACGTTAAATCAATACAATGGGCAGCACATTGTGTCTTGAAAATATTTGGATACTTATTTTCAAGTATATCTCCTGCAGATGTATAATTTGACCCATTGTCTGTAACAAATTGTACAACATTTCTTTGTTCAATCTCATCAATCACAGAAGATATAAAATCAGCAATCAAAACCCTATTTATAATATTCCCTTATGCACATATAGACTTGAAGAAATTGTGCCTTGTGGACAAGCAACTAAGCAATTAATATACGGTCGATTCTTCATATCTGTCCATGTGTCAGACATAAGTGTGCATCCACTTGTCTTTCAATTCTTGCTAATATCATTTACATATGATATTGCTACATATTTCACATTTTTTAACAACTTAGTCCTTAAAGTTTCACTACTAGGAAGGACATAAGTGGGCCCATATTCTATAGCGGCATGGATTGCTTCTCCGTATTCTTCAGATCTTAACAAATTAAGGGTGAGGTTGTTCATCACCATGCTTCTACATATCAAGTTGTCAACATGATCCTTGTTATATTTTTTAATCATGATATCAATCAATTGTTGTGCCGAGAAAGACGGAAAAACAACCGATGATGTCAAAATTTCTCCTTTGCAAGCAGATCTAACAAGCATTCCATTTCGTCTATACCTTTTTGTTCTCTCTTTAAACGATATTGCATCCCTCCCATTTCACAAACATTCTTCAAAATTTTATCACACATTTTTTACATCATGTAATGTTCTTTTTGCTAGGTGATTTCTAAAACGGGTGATACCACCGCCAAAAACTTCTTCACAAAATTTACACTTAATCTTATTTTCACCCAATTCCTCTCCATATTGCCATAATGGATCTTTTTGTTAAGGCATTTTCGATGAAAAGTGGATACAAAGATCTAGGAAAAATAAGAACATAAAGTTTAGAAAATAATAAACAAACAATTGATAACACAAGAAAAAGATAACATACAGACCCATCAATTTAAATTATTTAGCATACAGATCAACCGATTACATTACAAATCATATAAATCATTTAAAAGTAATATACATACCCATCGATTACATTACAAATCATACCAAGGAAAAAGTTAACACACAAGAATACAAAAGAAAAAAAATTGAATCACAGTAAAATAAAGGTTGACAGCTTTATGAAAGTGACTTTTGAATTGGGACTGTGTATTGTGATTTGTGAAGTATGAAGCTTTTTCAAATTGAAAATTGGGACTGTGTATGGGCTAGCTGGGGTTTTCGGGAACTTCCAATTCCAACAATAAAATATTGAGTTTGTCTACTATTTGGAAAATGAAAGGATTGGGTTACCTCTGTGCAACTCGACAAGAACGACGAACTGAGAAAGAGGATTCAGAGAGCAGCTGCCGGCAAGAGAGAGAACGAGCAGTGAGAGAGGTTCGAGAGAGCAGCCGTAGGCGAGAGGTTTGAGAGTGCAGCAAAAGAGAAGCCGCAGGCGAGAGAGAACGAGCAGTGAGAGAGGCTCGAGACAGGGAGTCGCAGGCGAGAGAGGATGGAGAGACCAGCACTAGAGCAGCCGCCGGCAAGAGAGAACGAGCAGCCGTAGGCGACAGGTGAGAGAGGATCGAGAGAGTAGCAAGAGAACAGCCACAGGCGAGAGAGAAGATGGAGAGCGTGAGAGAGTAGATCAGGTTTACTCCAGAAGTAGAGGATTTTCGAATGGAGGGGATTTAGGATTTTCAATTTGGGATTTTTCGATTGGGATTTTCGATTGTAGAGGAAAGAATGAAACCCTAAAAGAGGGATTTTTAAGTCTCGGTGGTGCCGTATGTCCGTGCGGGTGGCCGGGTGTGCGAAAGTAGGGAAATTTCGAA
The DNA here is from genome assembly GCA_013350335.1 of Chimonanthus salicifolius. Lineage (NCBI taxonomy): Eukaryota > Viridiplantae > Streptophyta > Magnoliopsida > Laurales > Calycanthaceae > Chimonanthus > Chimonanthus salicifolius. Next base: position 34,027,095 of record CM023539.1, read on the forward strand.
TTTTCGATTTTCGAACGGGAATCAGGGGAGAAAAACTTAAACGTTTTTAACCCGTTTTTATCGTTTCTCACGTTAAAAACGCGTTTTTATCATTAAATTCCCGATAATAATTGCAGAGGCGTTAAAAACGAGATATTAACGCGGTAACGTTATTTTCCCGATATTATCGTAGCATAAATGAAAATGAAAATACCGGCGGTTTTTGTTACATTGCTACTCACTAAAAGCGAGGCCATACACTACCACCGTCATGGTCTACATGAAAGATCATGGCTCACACCTCCATACCCATCCCATGAATATGAAGATGCCATGCTCAATGTCATGTCTACCATGCATTATCTCTATCATCGTGCCACATGTTATGTATCATGTTAACATGCCATGAATTTCATCATCAACATTATACTCTAAGCAGGATTTTATGATCTCAAATCAACATAAACATCATGTACATGCTTTAAAATATCAAAATCAATCTCAACAATATCACACATGCATAATAATAATTCATATCACAATATTATTATTATGACAACACAACATCATAGACTCATCTCAATAACATAAAAAATAACTCTATAACAGTCAATAAAACATTCATCTAATTCGAACATAATTATTGGACCCTTTAACAAGGCTAGTGGCTACTTTCCAGCTATCCGGGCAGACTGAGTCCCCTCACGGCCATTAGAATATTTAGCCTATCCCCTTACACTACTGTGAGTAAGCACCGAATTACAACTACTATTCCTACATATACCCAATCCATGTCATAGGTCCAACATTATATTCCCAAAACACGTTACATAATGCAATATTTTTCCATTGCTCAATCACATAAACAAAATAGAGAATATCATGCACAACAAAATATAGTGTATTGTTTTCCCTTACCTAGAAGTTCGTGATGTGCGAATGAGAAGTCCACGTATCTTTCAAGCGATGATTAGTCTTGAAGTCCAAAGTTTGTTTGTAATGTTTAGGCATCCAATCAGGATGGTAGTGATTATGTGATGTGACATCATTATAGAGAAATATTTTCTTCGAGTCTCCCATGTAAGGAGAGCAACAATGCTGTAATAAAAGCCACACTGGCACATATAGAAAAGCTTCAATTAAAGCTTTAACTCTTGATTAGGCCATCCTCTGAAGTATTCCTTCATATCTCTAAATCATGGCTCATAATAGGTAATTGCAAGAACACATGCTTCAACAGTAGCATAATATGTAAATTTCCACATAGATTCAGAGCATTTTACAATCTTTGCCCTTTTGGATTTACTAATCTTAACTGGCACAATTCCCTTACACAACAACCTCACGGCTAGCCTCTGATAGATGACGGTGTAGAGGAGGAATCTGGCAGCGTGGAAAGCCAAAGCAAAGCCAATGGCGATGAGTATGTGACCCATCTCCGGCACGCTGCTGCGACTCCATATCGAGTCCATGAGATTGATTTGACGGATGTAGGAGAGTAGAAATAGGAAGCATCAATCGAAGTAAAGATGTAGAGTTTGGGATCAATTGATTATAAATGAAGAAGAAAGAGATACGTATGATGCTGAATCGTCGATAGAATGACGAAAAGCAGCAGAAGATTTAGATCCCAAAAACAACATTGGCGTAAGAGCAAACGAGGGAAAGAAATTTCCTTCTGCAACAAGAGAGAAAGAAGAAAAGGAGAAGACAAGAGGGAGAAAGAAAAGGAGGGAGGGATTTTCGAAGTCCTAATGGGAAACTAGGAGATATCTTGTGAGAGGGGTTGGGTTTTCTAATTTTAGGAGGCATGTTTGGCTAAGTATTCTAACAAGAATGGAAATGGGATAGGCAGGGGTTTTAGGATAGGATTTGAATTCCATTGCATGGGAGTTTTACAAGATGTGCATATGGGACCCAAAATCAGTTGGGTTGTTTTCCATATACGTTATTATCCATCAAATATAATTAAGCCAATTATTTGTTAATACTCCAAAGTTAATCATCTATGACAAGTAGAATCATTTGAGTTGATTAAATTATTTAGATTATTATTATATTTTTCCTTTGAGTTGAATAAATCCAACAAAGCAAACAAAATAAGAATTAAATCAAAAAGAGGCAAAATCGTCTTTTCATAAAAATATTGAAAACCCGATTAAAATCCATTTAATTCTTTTATTTACATAACTTATCACCAATTAATTTATTTCAATTGTGTAAATTATTTGAGGGAAAATGTGTGTGCAATGGGAGTTAACTAAGATTCTAAGTGAAATGTATTTTCAAAATATTAAAACAAACAAACACATACATCATCATCTTAATCCACTAACATTCTAATTCTACCCATTTACCTTAACCCTCCAATGAGGCATCTCTATTTTCAATGAGGCATCTCCCATTTCCAAAGAGGCATCTCTACTTCCAATAAAACAATTCAACTTTCAAGGTTCATGCACCTTGGGATACATATAATGACCCGACCCAAATTAGTGGATTAATAGAATGAGTAGAGATAGTGTAATTGGGTAGTCAATATTTTTTTTCTATTAGTGTGTTTATTTTGTGACTTTTTTGGGAAACACACTTTAAAAAAGAAATTTAAATAGTAGGTCTCCCATCGGCATACACCTTCTCCTTAGTTAGAAATTCACAGGTTAATCCCTTCAAATAAAATGCATATTTAAATGAAGACATTATTAATAAAATTAGAAGTTATAATTTACAAAAGAAATAATAATAGAACTAAGATCCCGAAAATACCCTTGGCACAAATCCTTAGGAGAGAAACCCTAGCATGGCCGACCCCTATCACATTTAATCCCATGCTATGGGAGAAAATCTCATCTCTCTCTTAATACACGACAAAGCTCTCTCTCCCTCTCCTCCTACCAGCCCTTTTTTTTTTTTTAATAAAGGTAAAACTTACTCCCTTCGTCCCATTTTAATTGTCTCATTTGAAATATTTGTGTTTTTTAAGGAACTCTCTCTATAAGGCTAACATTTCATGTGATCTCATCCATTTTCAATACACTTTATACTAAATGAGACAATTATTTTGGGACAATTCTAAAATTCATATAGGACACTTAATTTGGGACAGAGGGAGTATTATTTTAAGATAAAAAACAGCAATTTACCGAAAGGAACAATAGGATAGCACGAAGCCCGGCCCAAGTCAAGAAAAACATAAGGAAATAAGCCCATAAACTAGGCCACCCACCCACATCCTGGGCAAGGAAAAACCACCCAAACTCAAAACGAGCAAAGCAATAATAAAAACGGTCCAAAACTAGGGCAGCCAGAAGGAAAAGGCAACCCAGCCCACCTGCAAGAACACCTCAATCCAATTCAGGATTGCACAAAGGGAGGCTGCCTAGACCACAGGTTGGGCCATTGTAGTAAAATGGAGAGGACAAAAGCAGTACACCATTAGTGCAGAACACATAAGAAGCCACCCCAAACGAAAGATCAACAGCAACCAAAATGTGACCAGAACAAAACTAAGAACGATGAGTGCTCTCTCCCACCTTATTCAAGCATGGCCGATTGGAGTGCCTTTATTTGTAACGATTTGGTCTTTTATGGCCGTGGTTGGGTGGGCCTTGTGACCCGCTAGGATATGTGCACATGTGCTGAGAGATATTGAGGAATTATGCATTGATGTATGGGTATGGGAACATGCATCATGGCATTACATTATTACATTACATGCATTGCGTAGACTATGATATGTCTCACATGCTACAATTAAGTCTTTGTATTCTATGGAAAATTCATATATGTTATATGGTGAATGTGTGTTTACACGTTATGTGATAATCATGCTTCTCTGTAGGCATAGTTGAAGCCACCCCTTACATTACAGGAAATCATTTATAGTAGGGTCTCAGTGAGACTAGGAGCAGGCTTAGACGTCCAAAAGTCATTGGGACAAAAACTTAGTTTCTAATTCAATTTCTTAGAGACAATTAGCCATATTAGACTTAATTAATTGATTGGTTTATGGTTTGTTATTTGAGACACAACGGTGTCCTTTGGGATAATTTTTATTGGTTATGTTTTGAGAATTTAAATTTTATACTTCATTCTTTATTTTAGAGCCTTTGAGAATTAAATTTATGGGTTTGATAATTTGTGACTTTAAGGCATTTTAATTACATTTATTTTATGTGGACGTGTAATGTGAGATTAGATATCCTATGTTAAGAGCCTATAAATTTTATCATTGATGTAAAATATGAATGGTTAGAATGATCCGTATAGTAGACAGAATTTGATTTCGATGTGAGAATGCATATTTCGTTTTCATGGCTCAATATATTATTTAATTTGAAAAAAATTATCAGCCATGGTTCAGAACACAATTTAAGATAGGTTGATTCTCACTACTCGTTCTCTTTCCGGAGAGGCGGCCAGAGCCGGCTAGACACAAGCTAATGCCTAAGGCAAAAAATCTAACCGGGAATTCTTGATATTTAATTAAAATTTTAATTATATAATAAAGTAAATTTTGAGAGATTTAAAAATCCTGATCCCCCAAATCCATCCAATACCCCCACATACATACTTCAATGGATGGGGAAAATTTAATTAAAGCTTATAAAATTGGGACCTTGAACTAATTCAAAAACTAACATATGAAACCAGAGAGCAAATCATCTGATTTCTTTAGGAAAAAATGGTTATTTTTTCATCTTAAGTTTGAAGTACTAAAATGTTTGTTTTATAAAAAGCATGGCCCTTTCAATGCATCAAACAAAAAAAACCAAAAAAAATAACAAAAGCAAATCACACATCAATGGCAAAAATACAATCTCACAAGCCAGACTTAAATTACTCAACAAAAACCAATAAAAATTGTAAACTTGATCTAAAACGAAGAAGAGGAAAAAAAAGATAGTAAACCAACAAGAATCCATCATCCAATTCCTCTTACAGAATAAAACGTAGAACCCATATACCTGATCCAGCGTCTGAAACCCCAATCGATGCCCGATTATAATTGGGTGTGTCTTCAAACAATGAAAGTGAGAGTTCCTCGTGGGCAACACCAATATAAAAAAGAATCAGTCCCAAAGACGGATTGTCCATAACAAAATCCTTGATAGGCAGCCAAAGAAAGAACTCCTCCTGGGAAAAGCTGGAGACGTTGGTTAGAGCGTAGTAGGTGAGATTCGCAGTGACGATGGGGTCGTACTACTCAAAGAGAAAAAATGGCGATTGGGTTTCCAAATGTTGTTGTCGCCAGAGGAGAAAGAACAGAGAGAGGAGACAATTTCTTAAAGGTTTCGGATTAGGTTAAATTAGAGATGGGCACATTGATGCAACTTAAAAAGGGGCTGTTAGGGTTTTGCGGAAGGGTTCATTTTTTTTTCACGATTTTACGGCAAATAAAGGGGTTTTGTGGCTTTTAAGAACGGATGCCTTAGAAAAATAAAAGGTTTTAAGGCTTTTAAGAACAGACGCCTTAGACAAATAAACGGGTTCTGAGGCTTTATCGCAACTAGAATTTGGGCCTTTTCTAAATACGAGCCTCAAGCGATGGCTTTTCTTGCTTACAGGTTAAGCTGGCCATGGAGGCGGGGTGTGACAATACCAAGGCCTCTTCCACTAAGGAGGGAATCCCAACTGTTTAATAGGGAGTGGTAAACAAGCTTCAGTTGAATATAGAAAAACATTTATATTGTAGTAGACTAGTAGTTGTCATTGTTTAAGAAAGGCAATAAAATAAAAAGTTAATATGAATTGTTGTCTCATTTTCCAAAGTAACAAATACTTTGCTGACATTTGTTGTGATGTCATCCCAATGGATGCTTGTCATCTTCTTTTGGATACACCATGGCAGTACCATAAGAATACTAAATATAATTCTCATAAAAATATTTATTCTTTTGACATGATGGTGTGAAGATTGTGCTAGGATTTAACCTAAGGGGTAGTGAAAATGAAACCTAGAAAAGGGGACGTAAGTCTATTAGCTTTGACACATCTACCATAACGAAGTGCATTGGTGAAGTCCAAGTGCTTTCAATGGGTTTCAGTAAAAAAATACAAGAGAGGTTGTACATTAATGACTAGATAGTAGATTTTAATTGTTCCAATCATATGATGGAGGTGTGCGAAAATAACGTGTTTCTCTTTTGTGTTAAGGAGAGGCTATGAATTTATTTATAAAGAAGATGGAATACAAATAAAGCAGGTGATTAAAATAAAAAAGGAAAATTTCAAAATAAAAAATACATCATTAGAGAAATAATCTAAATATATCATAAATCTAAATTGATTCAAACAAGACGTGATCTTTGATGAAGCATCACCATGGTTGTCAGATTCCAATTATCTTCCTCTGCTAGGTTCTTTGGATTTTCAAGATGAGGTGTGGAATTTTTATTGGGTATGAACGAGTTTCACATTGGTGAGAGGGAAAGAAAAAGAGAAAAATATATAGAGTTGGAGATCTCCACCTATCAAATTAGTTTTTTTGAACTAAAAGTCCAATCTCAACAGTGCTTTCTCCACAAGAAAAAATTTAAGCATGATGGCAATGATCAATCAGTGGTTTTATCAAGTTTTCACTAAGTCAGAATTAATAAAGCAAAATCATTTGACTGTTTAGCAAGCTAATGCAAAGGTCAATGCAAAGCTATGCCTTGGGTTCATCTTTCTGTACTCCTCTCTCTCCTCTCCTTTTCTCTCCTTCTTTCCTTTTATATTGTTTATGATACCATGCACTGCCAGCCAAGATACTTGACAATTGGTTTTCATTTCATGTATGTGAGTGTATGGTTTGGAAATGGTTGCATAAATCTAGCTTAATTTGTTCTATTGTATATATTTAGTAGCTAATTCATCATTTTCACTTTGTAAATCTAACTTGCATAATCACACTTTTCACTTTCTTAATTGGCTTTGATCCAAATCTGGATAATTCAAACAAACTGCATAATATAAAGCATAACTCTAATTCAGTCCAAATTAAAAATAATTAAATTAGTTTAGATTAATATCTTGAACTATATCAGACAAATTTAAATTGAAATTTGATACAAACTGCACCCCATACTCGAATTTGACCTCCGCATGTCACATGTTTCAATTTTAGTGACGGTCATGGTATAACTTACACCACATAAGTGTTGCCATGTTAGGTATTTTCCTAGTTATTTATTAGGAGAATTCAAATGCCCGACTATTGCGGATGAAGTGTCTCCATCTAGTTGTTTGGTTGTCTTTTATATTTTTTTCATGGAAATTTCCAGGTAGCGTCAAGTGTCGAACCGGCTCAGAAAATGCCACTCCAAGGAATTAGAAAAGAAGTTTCCATGAAAATTTTCATTTTCCACTTCTTTTCGTAGAATTTGAGCTCTTCACGGGTCTTGGCTGAACAACAATCATCTTTGACGGAGCTGCAAGCCTTGATAGAAGATGTATCCATCGACTGTTGATCACGTGGGCCCACCGTAAGGTTCATAAATTCGTTGTCCAATAGAGTGAAATTATTAAAGTGGTGAGAACATTAGCGAATGATCTCGCCAGAATATAAAAATTTCTACTCTCTCTGTCTTATTTTAGTTGTCTCATTTAAAATATGTCTTATTTGAAATATTTGTATTTTTTAAGAAACTCTCTATTTAAAGCTAGTACTCTATGTGATCTTATCCATTTTCAACACACTTTATACTACTCTAATATAAATGAGAATTATTTTGGGACAATTCTAAAATTTATATAAGACAACTAATTTGGGACAAAGGGAGTATTTCAGTTAATTTATGAAACAAATGATTTTATATAACACTTGAAGTATCATTTTCTCAATAGTTAACTTTTAAGAGTAAGTTCTATCTTAAAAATGTTATTAAGTCATAATTTTCTAACATGGTATAAAAGGAGGATATGTGTGACCGATGCACGTAAACGAGGCTGACCTTGGTTATAAGCGGAGTAGGTCGCCGCCTAAGACCCCCAAAAAATAGGTCCAAAAAATTAGAAAATTAAAGAGGGATACTAATTGCAGTAGGGCCCATCTTAAGAGTTTGCCCAGGGCCCTTGTGATTTTAGGGCATCTTAGGGCCGACACTGCATGTAAAAGTATGTGTTAAGCGATAAAAATAATTATATCAGTTAATTTATGAAACCAACGACTCTATATAACACTTGCAACATTCTTCCCTCCATGACTACCTTTTAAAAATAAGTAAATAACTAATTGATAAACTTGACACAAATGTTTTAGAGATAGTATTCGAGATAGACTGATAATCTTTCATATCGGCTTGATTGATATTTCCACTTTTCATATATATTTTCTAAAAATTAAAAAATATTGATGAGCCAATGCATATCGATTAATATTGGTCGATACAACTGCATCAGTCAATATTTCTAGTTGCATTTAAAAATCATAGCCATTATACTTTTAAAAAAAATTGGTCATTGATTTGTAAATATCAACCAAGTTGAAATTAACAAAGACCTATGGATTGTACGTTGAGAAGTTAAAGAAATAAATAAATAACATCATATACTTAATTTTAAAGGAGCGATCCTCCCACGTGCATTTTGTGTTTAGCGACACGGATTTTAGTGTATTCTTAACTTTATCCTTCGCATGAACAGTAAAATTTCGATGGGCTGATTTTTACTGTTCATATGAATTTTGACGAGCCGATTTGAAATTTCAGATAACCAAATTACACTGTTTATGAATTTGGCGAGCCGACTTTTAATTTTGGAGAGCCGAATTGCACTGTTCATGAATTCCGGCCAGCCGATTTGCACTGTTCATGAATTTTGGCGAGCTGACTTGTAATTTCCGCGAGCCGATTGTACTGTTCATGAATTTTGACATTCTTTTTTCTTCGGTACGACAGGTAGAGGGTAAATTGGGCATCACGGTAAAATCTGTGTCTACATATACAAATGCCTGGGTGAAAATCACTGGCCAATTTTAAAACCTTCCAACAAATCACTTGATCAAATAAGTTTCATTATTAACATAAAACATGTTGGAATAGGATTCCATTGGGTCACAGATAATCCTAGTGTCTCATATTTTCAAGTATATTAAACAAAAGTTTAATTTAATTTTTCAACGAAATACTCAGGACATAATTTAAATTAATAGCATTAAGTCCTAATAATAACTTATTGTTTTTTTACTAAGGTGTCTAGGTTTTTTAGAGCACTTGACTAATCCTCGAGATATGTGCAAGCCTCCATACCTATAGACACCGAATAACTCTATGGGGAGTAGTCCTTCGAGGTAGATTGAGAATCAAACTCAGGACTTTCGTTTTGTGAGGCAGGTTCTTAGCTATTACTCTAACTCATTTGAGTTAACTCATTTTTTCTTATTTATATATTTTTAATTTTTGCTAACAATTGATTAATTACTATGCCAATTTACCGTAGTTCTTTTTTTCATATCAATAAGCTCTAAAAGTTGAATCTATGCCAAATTAAATATGACTAGCCATATAGACACCACATTTTTCTGCCAAGAGATATCTCTTTTTGTTTTTAGGTGTGAGATTACCATTTTGCCCTTCCCTGTTTTGATAGTTTGATCGAACTTCTAGTTCATTATGCATTCGTGTGAACGAATGTTATGGAGAGAATGTCCGATCAAACGATTATAGGAATCGTTCGAATGAATGTTGTGGAGAGAGATTTTCAAAAGATCCTGTTTCTCGACGTATTTTTACAAACAAGGTAACAAAATTCATCTACTCTGAATTTTATGAACTCCGGGACTGATTTTAAGTGAAAATGGTATAGTTTTGGACTTCCCTCTTAATTCTTTGGGTACGATTTTTTAAGCCCAAAATTATACCGTTTTCACTTAAAATCACTCCTGGAGTTCTTAAATTTAGAGTATATGAATTTTGATACATTGTTTGTAGAAATAGGTTGAGAAACCGTCTCGTTTGAAAACTCGAGCCAAACGCATAAAGGTTACAGTTGGCAGGAAGTGTAACGATCCGACCCGAATACAGGGCTTAGGGCTTGACTCAGCAAGATATTGTCCGCTTTGGGCCTCGCACATAGCTCGAGCCCGTACGTTTTTGCATTTGGGCCCGGGCCCACGTGGCCAGGCCCAAAACGCGTCATGCTTGAGTATGAGGGGTGGCCACTTAAAACCCCTTCACTCTCCTCCCTCCAAATCGATATGGGACTCTTCCCACATCAGTTGGAGCAAGGTATCACAATCACTCCCCCTAAAGCCTCGAGCCGTCCCCGGCTTGACCCGTTCCAGCTCAACAACTCCAGGGAAAGATGATAGGCTCACACAGTTCGAGTGTTGAACTCGGCTCTGATACCAAATTTATAACGATCCAACCCGAATACAGGGCTTAGGGCTTGACTCAGCAAGATATTGTCCGTTTTGGGCCTCGCATAAGCTCGAACCCGCACGGTTTTGCATTTGGGCTCGAGCCCACGTGGCCAGGCCCAAAACGCGTCATGCTTGAGTATGAGGGGGTGGCCACTTAAAACCCCTTCACTCTCCTCCCTCCAAACCGATGTGGGACTCTTCCCACATCAGTTGGAGCAATGTATCACAGAGAGGCCGTTTCTCGATCGATTTTTACAAAAAAGGTATCAAAATTCATCTACTATGAACTTTATGAACTTTGGGACTAATTTTAAGTGAAAAAGGGAATAGTTTTGGGCTTAAAAAATCGTACTCAAATAATTAAGAGGGAAATCCATTTTTCCTTAATTCTTTGGTTATGATTTTTGAATTCCAAAACTATACCCTTTTCATTTAAAATCAGTTTCGGAGTTCATAAAATTCAGAGTACATGAATTTTGATACATTATTTGTAAAAATCAATAAAAGATGGATATTTTGAAAATCTCTCTCCACAACATTCGTTCGAACGATTTCTAGAATCGTTCGATCGGATGTTTTCTTCACAACATTCGTTCGGACGATTCCATTTTACATGGAATCGTTCAATTGGACATTTTCTCCACGGCATTCGTTCGCACGAGCACATAATGAACTGGAAGTTCAATCTGACTATCAAAATACCGAAGGGTAAAATGATAATTTCACACCTAAAAACGAAAAGAGCTGACTACTAGTAGAAAAATACAGCAACTATATGACCAAGCTTAAATATACGTGTAATTTATATGGGTTGATGATAAAGAGAGGAAAAGGGATACATTAAATCCACCATTATTATTATAATAATCGTCTATCTTCAAAGCCACAATTCTATTTATACATTGGATTCTTGTAAACTCCACAATTCATACGAAACTTGCATTATAATTAATATAAAGAAAAATATTATTAAATATAAATAACTTAATTTAGTAGTTTATAAAATTTACATGTTCCTCTCATTTGTTCTATTGCCTAAATAATGTAATTATTCAGAGCGTTTTTATCTCAACGCAAGAGTTAAGATTACTGAACAATTGGAATTTCTTTTCAATCTGAACGTTATGTTATTCCAAGATTTTCAACAAACGTGGACAAAAGCACAAATCCAATTGCTGTACAGTGCACCGCAAATGATGGAATAAAATCAGTTTAGATTGGACATTTGAAAGTAAATTTTCTTTTAAACATATTTGAAAGGTAATTTAGGATTATCAAGTGCACAATACACTTCTCTATAATTGACTTAAATCGACAACCATTTATTACTGCAGAAATTAATTTTCTAATTTACATGTTTATTATACTCATTCCAACGACTTAAATATGAAAGGGAGAGAGAGACACGAGGTATCAGTATCTGTTAACAGTCATCCGACATTTTAAGATTCTACCTGTCTCTCTCTTTTAAATCTCAGTTGCCAACACAGACTCGTAGAAGTCAACACCAACTTAGAATTTATTCGAAGCAAAACTAAGAATAAAAAATTAAATTATAATTATATAAACTCATTACTATCTCTTCTGAAAATTGTATTTGAAGAAGACCCACCCGCCGGAAGCTGACCCACCGCCGAACCTCAGATTATCCCCGCCAGAAATGGAGCTGCTCAGTCCCACCCCTCCACCGCAGCTTGCCGGAAACTACTTCGCTGGGATGCCGTTTCCAGAGAATTCCCGACTTGGGTTTGGTAGTGCAAGTCAAATGGAAGCCTCTCATCTGCCGGAGATTGCAGAGGAAGCTGCAGAGAGAGTACACGTGGCGGTCGGAAAGTCGACGGCGAAGAGCGCTGAATTGCTAAATTGGACTTTCCATCAATTTGGTGGCCTTGAAATCTCTCTGGTTCATATTCATCAGCCTTCTCCCACGATTCCCACCCTCTGTGAGTTCCTCTCATTTTTCTTTTTCTTTTTGGTTTTGGTTTGTTTCCTTTGTATCTATTTGAGCTGTGCATTTCTCTCAAACGGATTATTTTGTTGCTCCTCCTTGTTCTGTTTCTTCTCTCAATTATTTCTCTCTCTCTCTCTCTCTCTCTCTCTCTCTCTCTCTCTCTGTCTCTCTCTTTTCAAAAGGAGATTTTTTCCCTTTTCTGTTTTGTGTTAATTGGCAAGAGGCACGGTGGCAGAGGGGAAAAGTCTGGATGTGTTCCTCTTAGTTGACCGTTTCTTATATTGTATTTGTTTTTTCTTGTTTTAATTTTTAACAGGAAAATTTGTATTTTCCAAATTCAGATTGATTTTATATAGATTCTTTGTGGTTTCTATTGCAAAAAGTCTAATTGTTGCTCAAATGAATCTTTTTTCTTTATATTAATATTCTGAACTTTCCTAGAAATCCATTTGAACTTGTGCTCGAATGGGCCTGGAATAAGGAAAATTGCCATTGTGGGAACGCCCATCTCCCGGGATCATGCAAAACAACCTTCCCCTGGTTTGCAGAGTCTGGCAATATGAAACTTTCTGGAAATAATTGTTTTGACAATGAAAACAGATTGGGAAAATTCTGTTTGGATACCTGGACAATGCATCCAGAATCCAGATAGCGCATTTTCCCTGAAACTGCATGAATATAACCAAACAACAATGTAGTTGTTTTCAGGGAATTATCTCCAGACAAATTAACTGATGTAGAAAATGATCTGAAAGAATATCGTCTATGTTGGATTTACCTCACCAGAAGCAAGTCAAGTAACTCACCAATTCACCATAGAAAAAAAAAAACCCTTTACAACAGGGGGGTCTAACAATGACTTCTTGGCTGCTCCATCTTCAAAATGGGGAGTTTCCAAGAAATTCCTTCTTTTGATCTTAAATAAACTACCTAGGGCTGCAACTCGGGCCGGGTTGGGTCGGGTCGGGTTTCAAGATACCCGACCCGCCCCGACTTAATATTTATGGAACCCAACCCGACCCGACTCGAAATCTCAACCCGAAATTCTCGACCCGACCCGAATTCTAATACAAATCAACCTGAATTCTGACCCGACCCGCATTTTGAACCCATTTTAGCCTAATTTTTGCCGGGTTGGGTCGAGTTAGGTCGGGTTAACTTGTAAAATCCTCAACTAGACCCGATCCAAATTTCATGCGGGTTTTCTCTTCTCAACCCGACCTGACCCGAAATTCTCAACCCGACCTGACCTGCTGACCTGAAATTCTCAACCTGACCTGCATAATTTCTCGGGTCGGGTCATGCGGGTCGGGTTTTGACCCGACCTGAGTTGTAGCCCTCGAACTACCGATAGTGTACAATCAAAGATACTGGATTCTTGAGTTCTACATCCTTTTAGAACATACCTAGCGAAGCTTTGAAGTAGAAAACCCATGAGAAAGCTCCCTTAGGTTGTATGTTTTCCTTGGAATGCTCTTTTATTTAAGATTGGGCAAAGTCTTCTAAAACTCCAGAAAACAAATTAATTCAAATTATGAACAACTCTGACTCCCACCAAGATAAGGCACCTCTTTTAAGTATGTAGGCCAACAACTGTACTTTCTTCTTTCAAGAATCTCCATGAGTAAAAGAACCATTCAACATTTCAACCTCCAAAAGCCAATTCAAAAAGTTTTGATCTTGCCTTATCTCTCGGCCCTATCCACATGCTTGTTGATAATTTAGAATGAAATCTGTCTTTTTTTTTTTTGAATGGTAGTGATTATTTTATAATTTAGAATGAAATTGTTAATGTCTGCATCACTATATCATTCTTCAATTGGATTATTTTGAAAATGATGCCCTCAAGACCATGGCCATATTGATTTGTTGTATATGGTCAAGACCACGGCCATATAGTTTGTTGTTGCCTTCAATTCTGGTGCAAGCAAAGTCCTAAGTCAACTGAGATTGAAACATGCATCTTTTGCATCACTCACTAAGTTTCTTACTGAAATGCTTCAAACACCAGTAACTTACCATGACAAGAAACAACCCTTCACAAGGGGCACTACAATGATTTCATTGTTTCTCAATCTTCAAAAGTAAGGAATTTGCAAGAAAATCTTTCCTCTAATCTTAAATGAAATGAAAGAAATAAATGAAATAACTGTACTGAATGAGAGAGGATACTTGATTCTTGATGTTGTATCTCCTATTGGAACTCACCAAGCAAACTTTGAAGGCAAAAACCCATCAGCAAGCCACCTTAGCTTGTAGGGTCTCCTTGGAAGCTCATTTATTTGATTTTGGGCTAAGTTTCTTGAACTTTACAAACAATTAATTAGAAAATTATAAAGTCAACTTCAACTTCCATGTAGCGCTCCTCCCTTTCTCCCTATTTATCAGAGTATTTTAAAAAAAAAAAAAATAATGGGACAAGAGGGGAGAGAGCCACGATGCGAGTCAAGCCCGAATCCGAAGATTCGGCCCTCAACGGGCCCAACTAGTGCGTGCACATGGATTTAGTTCATGTAAATTTGGCAATACACTAACTTACGTTTCTGCGGAATTATGTACATTCATTTGATACGACATAATGATTCAATCTCTTCAATCTAAAGCAAAGCATACTAATAATTCCCTTAATACTTACTTCTCAAATAAAAGGTTTAATTACAACAACTTCAAAATTCTCAAAATAACTCAACCATACGAAATGTTTTATTCTCTAATGATTTAAAACGTCAAGCCTCTACGCAATTCTCCATCTTGCGCCATCCTCGTCTATGCATGGCTAACGCTTGGTCTAGCCTCATCACCTTTCTCTTTTCCTGTATTAATTTCTAAAAGAATAGAGTATTGTGGGCTTAGTCAACGCCCAGTAAGAATTCCCATCAAAGTGGATACCAGCATGACACATAAAAATTGGAGAAAACATATACAAGTTCTTCATATCATATAATTCAATTGAAATCATCCCCACCCCATATTTCAAAATCAATTCATATCTCATATTTATAAAGCATTTAAAATCAGTTCATAATCATTTCATAAATCAATTCATAATCAACATACTTTTGATAACTCATTAAATCAACATGATGCAAATGCCATGGTACATGAATCAATGCAAACCCCTCTCATGCCCATGCATTTCTCTCTATCATACTCTCCATTCAACAGTCATAATCATTGGCCATTATGTCCGTAGCTTTCATGGGGCACCAGCTGGGAGCTACTACCCAATACCTAGTATTTAACCTGAATTACCGGGGGTATACTGTCACCCATCCTCTCCTGCGCAGGTTTCGGGTTTCTCATCCAAGAGCGTTGAGCCCATCTTATGTGCTCAATTTCTGTGTCATGGACGTGGCCATACCGAATAGTTATGGTATTTCATAAATTTCAGGTTGGAGTTTAACATCCCCTATCCTTTGACTCAACTATTCCCATCCCACACAAGATGCATGCTTTCATATCTATGCATCGATAAATCATCTAAATCATGCATTGAAATTAACTACTATCTTCACATATATAATAATCATGTGATACATAAAAAAAGTAGGAAAAACCTACCTGATCAATAGAATTCTGCAAAGGAGTGACTACGGGGTACGTACAACTCCTAGATCACCCTCCAATCCTCTGATTACATTCATCAATCAAAACAGACTATGTAATCAGTTCGAGTTCATGATTTTCAACCTCATAGTTTATTAATCTCATTAATCTTTCATTTAATGGTATCTCTTTAATTCTAAGTTCTTTGGAGTTAACAATTTCCCCTATCTCTCCTCACTATCAACCTCACCACTGCCTGGATCATCATTAAAAATAAACCCATCTTCAAGTAAAGCAACACGAGTAGGAAATTCAACAGAAGGAAGGAAACCGGGGTAATATCAAGGATTTCTCACCTGGGTTTCCATTGAAAACGGCAAAAACAACGTCAGACCCAAGATACCCATTTCTCCATGGGCATTTTGCAGTTCAATGGATCTCTCTTGAATCTCTTTGTTTTTTCTCTGGAATAGATTACTGGAGGAAGTTTTGTGTCTTAAAAGTATTATAAAATAATTATATAAACATTTAAATAGAAGCAAGAAAATCAAAGGCCTTGATTTCTATGATCGGACGGCCCAACAGACAAGATTTCGAGGGTAGAGAGTGCGTGTGCGTGGTACAGCTGCTACCGCTGTTGGTAGAGTCTGAGAGGAGGAGATAGTTGCAGAGCTACCACAACAGCCTCTCACCACCGTCTGCAAATCCCATACACATACCCGTCTTTCCCCCGGACGTCGTCCAACTAATTACTGGGCCATACATCCAACAAGTGTCGTCGGTAACTATCAATAAGAACTGTGTGAATTCTCTAAGTTATTCAGTAATCATGAAAGTTTAGAGAAAGAAACAAATTACTGCCTTCATCTAGAAGGAGAACTTGTACAACATCTCATGCTTATAAAACTTGCCAGGATTGACAATCTGAGAAGGGAAACTGGGGTGATTAACATAGTCAGGAAATCCTTGACTCTCCAAACAAACACCATCATAAATCCCATTTCTTTAAGCACATGTTGACTGGCAGGTGGCTCAAGCACATTACCAAATGTAATGGGACTCATTCTTGCTACTATACCATGACTTTACATATCTAAACTCACTAAATGAATCAACAGCTTGCCCAAACAACATTGTCCAGTCATTTGAATATCTTGAATAGCTCTTTTATCGAGAGTGGTTCTCGAAAATCCTTAGTAAAATGCATCATACAAATGTGCTGAATAAATCCAAAAGCATCACCATTCAGGCAATTTATCAAACAGATGGGGGAATACCTTTGCATCTTTCCCTTTCCAGTATGTATAGCAAGGGAGTCCTTGGCTTTCTTGGCATCAGCAATGGTACCAAGTTGCTTCAGGACCTTGATGGCCTGAGGGGTCTTTTCGATGGACTCAGCAGAGTCGGAGAAGACCAGTGGATTTTCAGGCACGAACTCAATTCGATGGCCTCGGGCTAGAACGAGAGAGAGAAGGCGGAGTTGGGCGAGAAGGGCAAGATCATTCAAGGTGTCGGATTTTGAGAGCTTGGGATCGCCAAAGAGATGATTCAAGAAACTCTCTGTCGATTCGTCCAAATTGGATGACCCAAAGAAGAAGACGGTACTGGATGAGTCGCCGACCCACATGAAGTCGACGAGCAGTTTAATCTTCACAAATCCAGCGGCCCAGATCGCGAGCTGGCGAAATCTCTGCAGAATTCTATGGGTGTAAGAGCTGCCCACCGATCCCAGCGAGGCGGTGGCGACGAATTTGCCGAGGAAAAGAGGGTCGGCAAGGAGTTCGTGGACGAGGGCTTGGGAGTGGATTTGAGTGATTTGTTTGATGGAGGTGCATGACTTCAAGAGGTAGATGGTGGGGTGTTTTGTTTCTTCTCGGGTTTTGCATCGCAGGACCTTCGAGCTTGTGGACCAGTTTTTCCCCCAAACAGGACTATAATATTAAGTAGAAACCCTTTTTATCTTTTACTATTCTATTCTTTATAATGAAATATCAAGAAAAGAATTCATTAATAATGAGAAGGGCAATAATTAATAATAATAAAAGAAAAAGAAGATCGTTTTCTTCACCAATTCCAATCCCCTTCCCCAATCCCAATTTACAAACGATTTCACGGATTTGAACTCGATCCCTGAATTGGGGAGAATACCCGACAATTCCCGAATCAGGCATATTTTCATTCCATTGATCCGAATCCGTCCAGGGCTGATTCTAAATCACCCTAGACTCTAATTTAAATCTAAATATTAATTTAAAAATTGAACCAACCTTAAACGACGCTTTCCGTAATCCTTTGCCTTTTCTTCTTCGTTTTTCCTTCTTTTCACTTTCCTTCCTTTTCCTTGCTTTCACGATGGGGAGATGGGGTTTTCAAGGGGAAAGATGGAAAATGGGACACTGCTCTGTGAATGGAATAGTGAAAGGAAGAACTGTCGTGTGAGGGAGGGAATAAGAAGCACTGTGCGCATGGAGTGGAGGAGTGGGTGCCGTGTGCATGGGAAATCGAAACACCCCCACAGCCGTGCGCATGATGTATGTGACTTAGTCAAACAATACTCTTTTCCTTCCCTTTTTACCCTTATCTCTTTTATGTATGCCATCTGAGTCCTTTTTGACGTGGCATGGCATGTCACCACCAATGTGGCGTGACGCCACGTCACCGACTTCAATTAAATTAATTTCATAACTTAATTCGTCTTAATTTCTCTAACTAATTGATTAATTTGCATTAATTTCAATTAATTAATACAATTTCAATTTCTTTAATAATTTCTAAAATTCGGGGTGTCACGTTCCACTATGCTGAGGATCCTCTTTTAGGCTCGTAAGCCACAAATATTACTTTGTTCTCTTTAGGTATCTCCATGAAGTGAAAAACTTTCTCAACCTCCAAAACCAATTGAGAAAGTCGTTGATTTGAGTTGGCTATCGAAAGGGTGATCTACCTTAGTCTGGTAATGTCAATCCTATCATGTGTCTCTACTTGCCCACTTGCCTCCCGATCTTTGCAATTGGAATAACTTCATCAGCCTCTTCTTCGTTAGATCCTCCTTTGATTTGACACTTATGATCATGATGCACTTTTGGACCATTGTCATTTGGGTGATAATTGTATATTGTCAAGGCTTGAGTTAACTAAGTGATCGATTGACTTGCATTTGTTGTATTGCTTGCTGAGTTTCTTGCTAAAACACCTCATATTCTGTTGCTGGAATGACCTAGTTTCTTGAGTCACCAGCTGAGTTATCACTGTACTTCCCTACACCTCATATTCTGTTGCTGGAATGACATAATTTCTTGATAGTGCTCACTATGATTCCAATGGATGTAGGATAGCGATTTAAAAGGATCTTGTCTGTGTTTGGATTGAGCTGACAGGATGGAAACAGTAACAAAACAATTTTATTAATTAAAAGCAGCAGTTCAAAAATACAATACAGCATGGGTGAACTATATTGAAGATCAAACTTTACATCAAAAGAAATTCCAAAACAACAAACGAAAGGATCTTATGTCTCCACCTTCACTTTTTTAGAAAATCAGCCATCCCATTTGCTGTCCGCCTGACATGTTTAAAGATGTCCTGTTCCCTATATAGCCTTCTGATCTCCCTAAAGACAGGTAACAACTTCAGGGAGGTTTCTTCCTACCTTTTGATCATGCAATCATATTAGCTGAGAAGCCTCCCAATCTCTATAATATTCCACAACTCTACCCTACCTTAGTGCCAAAAGTTCTGTCTGATTTGAATCCTTAGTGCCTACTGGTGTCGAAGAAATAACTTCATCTCTCCCTCCTCATCATGCATTACTGCCCAACCCTTCACAACAAGGTGGCTAAACAATGAATTCTTGTATTCAATCTTCAGGAATAAGGAATTTCCAAGAAATTTTTTCTTTTAATCATAAATAAAATGAAACAAACCAAAGAAATACCTAAAAGGTTTGTGTTAGTGGATACTTAATTCTTGATAGTCTACATTCTTTTCAAACCCACAAAGCCAAACTTGTGGGATAAAACTGTGGAGAAAGCCATCTTAGGCCGTACAATCTTCTTTGAATGCTCCCTTATATGTGTTTCGTTCAAAGCCTTCCAAAATTCTGCAAACAATTTAAATAAAATTATAAAATCAACTCAAACTCAACCCAGTTGAGACTCCTTGTTTAAGCTTGTCAGATACCATTCCTTGCTTTTAGGAATCTCTGTAAAGTCTAAGAGTTGCTCTTTGCCCTCTTCATGTACCTCCAGTTTCTACTATTTAGAATAATGTTGTCAACCTTCTAATTCCTAGATCCTTCTTTCATTGGATGCCTGTGATCATGATGTCCTCCCAAACCATGTGCACACTGATCTTTGTTCTATATTGTCTGTTCATTCCTTAGATTCTGATGTGAGTGAAGGCCTAGATCAATTGAGCTGTCAAAACATGCAACTCATTTAATGCTTACTGAGTTTTAAAACACCTCAACACTGCTGCTGGAATGATTCACTTTCTTATGGACTCTTTTTATTTCCTTGATGTAATTGTCATCCTTTTTATAAGAGTAGCCCTTCAGTTGGTTAAACGTATTACTGTTTTCATGTTATGGGAGCAATTCTTTCTTTAGATTTCCTTTCCTTTTTTCCCATTATTATCATCATCACCATCTAAGCCATTTATCCCATCAATCTGGGGTTGGCCTTTATTTTATGATTATCTTTTAATTTTATTTTTGTCTTTTGCCCCATTTTTGACATACATATATTTGTTATGTTTGTTGTTTGCTCTGGTTTTTGTTTGCCTTTGATGTTGTTTACATAGTTTTTCCATCAGGTATTTGATTAAAAAAATTTCTGTTCATAATTAGGCAATTTTTAATTTTTTAACATGTTTCTTCAATTCATTTGAGATTTTCTCTCAATAAGGTTGGATATGTTCTCATTTTGTATAATGTGTTTGTTAAGAACTTATTCTTGACTAAGTAGATGCCACATTGTCTCCATTTTAAATAATTTTATTATATCCTTTATAATGTTAACGAAATTGTTATTTTTTGGCAGTAGGAAAGCTTCCAGCAAATCAAGCGAATGAGGACTTGGTGGCTGCCCACCGAAGAGAGGAGATGGAACAAACAAAAGGAATTTTGTTTAATTATTTGAGCATTTGCTATAGAGCCAAGGTGTTTTTTATTCTCATAAATATACTTTTCTTTAAAAAGAAGCAACCAATTCACTATGTTGCATGGACTTTTCAATATATGTGATGCACTCATGTTAGACGCCCACACCCGTGTTGACCACTCACACCCTGTAACGACCCTATCCGCTAGCACAATATTGTCCGCTTTAGGGTCCATACACCCTCACTGCTTTGCATTGGGCCTAAGTGTCACATTAAAGCCTAAAAGGCGTTGTGCTAGAAGGGAGAAGAAGTTAGGCTTAAATTCTCCTCTCCACTCCTTGTCCTAGGCAATGTGGGACTTTGTGTGCATCTGTTTGGCACAAATCTCTCATGGCCGACTCTTACAAGCACCCTTCTTTGATGCGGGACATTACAATCCCACCCCCCTTCGGATACCTATATCATCAGAAACTTAATTGCTTTCTCAGTAGAACAGAAGCTTGAAAAGAAATGCGAACAAAAGGTGGAGGGTAGATGATAACCCAATAACAGAACAGTTAAAAAGGAAGAAAATTCTCAAACTTGAATGATATGATTGTAATTTCTTATATCACATAATTTTATCTATATGTCTGCAACAACTCTATAATCTTAAAACTCTTCCAACACACTTATTACGACACACCAAGATAGATTTTCTGGTCCTTTTTTTTTTATTATTCTCATAAGAACAAAGGAATATGATGGATGAGTTGGTAGACTTTTGCATGTGGGAGGCACAATAACTGCTGCACCTTTAAGCTCCGCAGATCCAAACTCACCAAACTTCTCAAAAAAAAAGTGATATTAGCAGCTGTGTTGCTCTGTAGATGGTTTTCAATATGGGTTCTTAGTTTGCTCTGTGCTTAGGAATTATATATTCCTAGAAGAAAGAAGAACGGCATTTTTGTTGATCAGTCTGTATTTCTACTGTATCCACTAAACATGATGCAGGATGAAATTTTACAGTAAACCAACTGCTTGTAAGGGGGTTAATTATCCATACCAATGAAGTCAATGTAAGCAAGAGATAAACAACTATAGAAGGAGAGTAAGGGTGCAAACAGGCTATAATTACCAAATTGGAGGATAAGAATAAGCCAAGGAGCTCATGGACTGCCTTTACAGTTGCAATGGTCTCTCTTATCAAACACAAGGTTATTTCTTGTATAGCTGCCTTGGATGTACTCAGGGTATCTCCTAGTCTGACTTGCACCAGTTTTGGCTGGAAAGCTTTGAAGTGAGGACTATACATCCATCCTGATAGATAATCTATGGTTGTTGTTTTTCATTTGTATTTTTTTTGGGAGTTTTTAGAACGTTGGTGCTCTTTGTAGTTGTTTTCTTGGGGTTTTAGTGTGTGTGTGTGTATTTTTATTTATTTATTTGAAAATTTTATTATGTCTGTAAGGTTCACCTTTGACCCCTTTCATCTTAATTCAGTTTCCATTCCTGGAAAAAAACACTATGCTAGACACATCCTCATTAATCAGAAGGTGCTTTACATGTTAAAACAAAGAATTTCAGCTGAAGTTGTGTTAGATCCACGATGCACGAACATGGATAAATGTCTAGAATTGGAAATGGGGATACAACAACTCATTTTCCACATTGCAGGACACATGCATAATAATATCCTATTCAAAGCTTGGACATTAGTTTTACGATTATTATTTTATGACTTTAGTTTTATGAACATTACTTAAAGCATTTATGGTGCAGCCCAAGATTGGGGCCTAGTGACCCATTAGCAATGGACTAGTTTGGATGAGCATTTAAAGCAGGTGCCTTTTTTCCCTTCTGTTTAGTTTAAGCTCCTTGGGGAATTTCTTTTCCATATATCGAATCGTATATTACATAATTGTAATATGTGCAGTAGGAAGATTGAAGGCTATGATTCATTTGATGGATTTTTTCTAAGATGGGGGGGGGGGGGGGGGGGGGGCGAGGAGGGATGCATTCAAGAGATGGAAAGTCATTACTTTTGGATTAGAGTATCTTTAGGGAATGTTTCCTCCTAGAAGTAGGCATGTACGCCATATTTTCTTGGTTGTGGTTTTAGTGCATGGCCTAAAAGCCATCACATTCTCTTTCCTGTTTATCTTTAGTGGACCATATCTCTTGGATTTCACAGTGCTTTGACAGGTCTCTGTAATAAATGGTATCGATGATGGTATTTGGAAGTAGAGGCTCAGGTGGTGGTGGTTGTTCTTTCTCACATTCAGTTGGGATTCTGTAATCAGATATGAAATCTTGTATCAAAGGTTTCACTCATAGATCATATTAATAGATGTTTTCTTGGTTATGATTCTAATGGGTAGATGATCCAATTTAGACAAGATTTTACCCAATGTAAGAAAATAAATTGTCGACTATATATATCTGCCCATTGTTGTAGTGGACAGATTCTTGAATTTCCATGAGACTTTAGATTTTCCCATTGTTGTTGTCACAGTACTTGTTTTTCCACATGCATTATTATTTTTTTTTTTGAGCGGTAACCAAGAGAGAATATTATTAAAGAAAAGATCAATACAAGAAAGAGAGAGGGTCTAGAAGATATAGACCCAACCAAACAAAGAACGAAAACAAAAAACACCAAGGAACAAAACTACAATAACTCCAAGTGAAACACAACAATTCATCTTGTACGATCCAAAAAAGCCTTCATCGTCAAAGGTAGAAGCCCCCTAAAGTGGGTCCATCGACACCGTTCTTGGTGAAGAAATCCGTCATTCCATTTGCTGATCGACTGATGTGAACGAAGGAGACCTCAAGTTCCCTTACTAGTGTTCTGATCTCCCTAACACCATGGTAATCAGTCTCTAGGGAGGTCATTTCAAACCTTTTGCCCATTTTATGACATTTTCCGAATCTCCCTCGATGACTAGTTTTCCCTCACCTAGACTCGCCTAAATGGTCAAAGCTCTCTTAATACTGACAAGTTCGTCTTCATTACAGTCCCTAGTCCCTACTGATTCTATGAAAACTACAGATGTCTGACCAAAATAATCCTTGAGTCACCACCTATACCGGCCGACCCTAGTTTTCCCTCTTAGCCCCATGGACATTAAATTTAATGACCCCATGCTGAGAAGGTGATTAATCTGCCAAAACTTTGGGTTTCCTAGATCTTCCGCTCATACAACCCTCCCATGAAGATAAAAGGTCAATGGGCTTGAAATATTTAAACTCCTTGTTTGAAATTAGCCATGCACAGAGTCTTCATTTGGTTTTTTGGAAGAGTTCGCGCGTCTCGGTGGACTAACCTTCAAAGATTCTTGAGTTCCTTTGTTTTCATATGGTCCAAGAGATAAATGTTGGAATTGTGAACCAAGCCATCCTCCACCTGGTGTTGGGGTAAGGGAAGTACCATGAACCCAAAGTGTCCACCCAAGTGCTAGCACAAACCCATGATACACTCATTAAATTGCAGAAACAACCTCATAAGTGCCAAGCAAAAGGGCATGTGGCAAAAATATGGTCAATGGTTTCTTCCAATAACCCGCAAAGAGGACAACTAAGATCATCATCAAGTCTCAACATACCTCTCCTCCTATTGTCCATTCTTGTAAGAATTTTTCGCTGCATCACACACCAGACAAAGGTCTGAACCCTTGGAGGTGCTTGATTCTTCTAAACTAACAGGGGTACAACGTCGAACTGTTCCGCCGTTGAGAAACTAAGTCAACCATTGATTTGATTGAGTAAGCCCCCGAGGAGTCACTATCCACACCAACTCGTCTTCCTCCCCCAGTGCCATCGGAAACTCACCTAACTGACCTAGTAGCTCGTCCAAGCTTTCCCTCCCAAAGGACCTTAGTTTTCTCCTAAAATCAACATTCCAAGGTATGTTACAGCAAACCACTTGATAGCTGTCTTGAACTAAAGCTTGTTTGTTGCTTGCAACTCTAAATAACTTTGTGAAACGTTCTCTCAATGGTCTATCCCCTAGCCACAAATCATTACAAAAGAGAACCCGATCTCCTCTACCCACTAGAAATGTAAGCTTCCCTTTGAAGAGATTCGCCACACCTGTTCTACCCTGACTTAGCCTCCACAATGCTCTCAATGTCACTGAACCAGTTTCCACATGCATTATTTGTTACAAGAAATCACCGACTTTTATTGCAGCCGAATCAATCATCTGATCCAATCATTGTCTATTACAAGAGTTAAGGATTTCTTGGGTTGAGTTGCATCAATTCTTTTTTTGATGACCAAGGTGTCCAAGCCTCATAAATCACCCAACTAATCATCGGGGCATGTGCAAGTCTCCCTAACCACCACACACCGTATAATTTTACGGTGAGTGGCCTTTTGGGATGGAGTGGGAATCAAACTGAGGACTCCCGCTTCCCAAGGCGTGTTCCTGGCCATTACTCCAACCCCTTCGGGTTAAGTTGATTTATCATGAAGATGTGGCCAAAGATTGTGACCCTAGTGGCTTGATCAAATGAATCAGACATTTTATTAGCATTGTTAGATGCAATCGTAAAGAGGATGATCAGACATTGTTTCAAACTAAGGTGTTAAACCATCTAGCTACAAGGATATTTCAGCTTGGGGCTAGGAGGACACTAGAGATTGGTATTGAGGGAAATGTTGACCAAGAGGTTTGTCTCATTGTTCTTACATTTTGCGATCAGGAGGCTCTAGTAGAAGATGTTGATGTGATGATGACATCATGGGATGGCAAGAAAGAAGAATGCATTGGAATCTAGGTTTCACCTTATCATGGTTGGATGTTGAATTCTATGCAGACCCTACATATCTGACCATGGATAGAGACAGATCCAATAATGGATAGCCCAAATTATGTGTTGATCTAGTAGTGGATGTGAAGATTTGGCTCGATCCATCAATTTACATCATTTGTGTTGTTTATTGGTGGATTGTACTAATCCAGTCGTTGATCCAGCACCATACATGTATTTGTCTTTCTCATATTTTATTAGTGTTTTATTGTGTAGTTTATATGTGGTCAAAGAATGTTAGAGACATTTTTTTAATTTATGGTTTTCGATCATCCACATGTGTGCCTTAAATCACGTGTCTAGGGTTTTTAAGAGTCTTCCCAAAGTAGTTGTAAGAGATACTTTTGAAGAATGATGAATGAAAAATCCAAGTTTCTCCCATCTGTTGATCTGGTGTGACTCTTACCTCCTTGGTGTGAGATCAAAGAACCTTGTATAACTCAAAGTATAAATCATTCTTCTTATTCTCTATCTTTGTTTTCTTCCCTACCCTTTTCTGCTCTCTTTGTCCCACTTTTCCCCTCTTTCTACACCATATTTTTATCCACTTTTCATCCAATTCTTAACTCTAGGCAAACCAAGATCCAACCCTACCATCGACGACCAAAACCCCGTTGAGACCCACCAGTCCATATGGACTTCTGTACATGTCTGTACGACCTTACAAACAGACCCCTTTTGGCTCCGTTGTTCCCTATTTTGCACTTTAGCCTCTGGATCCCTATCTTAGACTTGTAAATCTAACCCTAACCCACTGTCTGAACTTATTTGAGACATTGTTTTGTTTGAAAATATAAAAAATAACAAACTCTAATTCCTTTGGCAAACCCTAGGTGATCCCATAGCCCTATTTCATCCATTCGGTGGCTGATTTTTAAATCTAGAAGACCTAGGACAGGGTTTGGTATGATTTAATTAGCCTTTTGAGGGATTTTACATTGAAGGCCAGCAATACAACTTTGAGAGTTTTATGTGTAGTGACCCAACCCGGAGTAGCGGGTCAGCAGAAGAAGTGGGCAGAATTAGTTAGAAATTGATATTGTTTTATTAATATATTATTTTATTTTATTAAAATTATTTGGGAAAAACACACCTTCTTCTCAATTAGAAGCTTACAAATTTATCCTCCTCTAGTTGAAATTAAGTGAATAGAGAAATTTGATTAGTGAATTAGATTTTAATTCCCAAAGTTAGTATTTCAATTAGAATTATTCAATTAAAAATTGGAAATTATAATTTTGGGTGGGCCATGGGACCCACACCCATTGGTTGATTTTACAATAGAAATTAGTTTTATCAAAATTCTCGTATTAAATTTATTTAATTAGGTGTATATCTATTATATACATTTGTTGGGTTAATAAAAAGGGTATTCAACCTGTGTGGGCCCCTTGAGACCCACACCCTTGTGAATCCCATTCACTGTAAAACCCTCACTCCTCTCGATTCTTCTTTCCTCCTAAAATCCCTCCCTAAGTCTCGATGGAAACCCACGAAGGAAACTTAAATCCCTAATGCGATGGATACTCTGTCTCGACTAGGATTTCCAAATCCGAATTCTTCTTCTTCCCTTTCCTTTCCCAATACAACTACAACTCATGGGGACCGACCTGGTTTTGTATATAATCCTTGCGATGGCAGCCAAATCTCTTCTCCTATTTTCGATCTCCTTCAAGCAGCAGTAGCAAGATCCTTGGATCCCCTCCATCAGTATTCTCTCTCGGTAAGCACTCTTTGGATTCCTTAAAATTGTCTCTCGTGAATTCCTCTTTCCCCCTTGCTCGTTGATCTCCATCAAACAAGTAGCAGATGTGTCCTGCTAGGACAGAGCACAAACGTCGAGATTATTGGGCATTGCTGCCCTCACCGCCCAAAGTAACCCTCTCTGCTTTCTTCCTCTTTACCACCGTGTAGTACAGGTATTTTCCCTTAATTTCTAGCTTACATCAGATTTATTTAATTAATTAATTTAGTGTTTGTTTTAAATGTACAAGTATTGATTATGTCTTCTAAGGTTAAATCTGAATAGAAATACCCTACAACCCTTTAAGAGATTATGACCTTGAAGGTAGCCAGTCTCCCTAAATCATTCTCAAGATTAGACAGTTTTCATATACAAACCAGTCCTACTTGTTTATCATGTTTTGATGATAGTATATGATTTGAAATTTGTTGTAAAGCTACAAGGTTCGTATGTAAAATTCTTTGGACAAGAACCTGTACCATTCAAATGTGATTTTTCATGAAACTTTAATTTGATTTTAAGCCCAGGTTTTACATAGAAGAAAACTATCTATATTTCCTTTCTCTTACATTTTATTTTCTATCTACATTTAAAATAGATATGTAAAATGGGCATTTAGTCTAGTGGTTTGTATTATGATATGTTGGAGTCAAACTCCACCATCATGTCAGGGCCCTTGTTTTCCATAATTTTACTTGGGGGCATCAAGCTTGAGAATGGCAAAGTGTCTAATCCTTGAACCTTAGATTAAACCATAGGTATTGATAGGGCAGCAACCTACCTTGGGAATTAGGTGGCTTCCAATACCTATATTAATCATAGTCATCATTAAGGAAAAGATTTAAATAAATAAGCTTATTAAATATAATTGGTATCTTCAAATATAATTTCGTAGCAATTCCAGATTTCAAGGCTTAAACGACATTGTCAGGCTATTTGCAATTCTTACACCGTACACTTCACACATTCTTAAGGTGAGGGAAAATAATACTTTGTACCTTTACTGAGCATGAAAATTATTCTCTATGTTATTTGTATGATTGAGCAATAGAAAATAATATTGTATGGCATGTATTTGGAATGTAATATTGGATCTAGGAAATAGACTGAGTTATATTTTAGAAT
Source organism: Chimonanthus salicifolius (assembly GCA_013350335.1). Taxonomy (NCBI): domain Eukaryota; kingdom Viridiplantae; phylum Streptophyta; class Magnoliopsida; order Laurales; family Calycanthaceae; genus Chimonanthus; species Chimonanthus salicifolius. Next base: position 34,055,678 of record CM023539.1, read on the forward strand.
AGTAGTTGTAGTCCGGTGCTCACTCACAGTAATGTAAGGGATTTGGCTAAGTGTTCTAATGGCCATGAGGAGACTCAGTTTGCCCGGATAAATGGAAATCAACTACGAGCCTTATTGAAAGATCCAATAATTATGTTCGAATTGGTTGAATGTTATGTTAATTATTATGATGTGATAAGTGATGTTCTTGAGGTTGATTTATAATATTGTTACCATAATGATAATGCTATAATATAATTTATTCCTTTGTACATGTGATATTATTGGAGTTAGTTTTGATGCTTACAATAGGTACATGATGTTTATGTTAAATTGAGATTATAATCATGTTTGGAGTATGATGGCAATGATTTTATTCATGACATGTTAATATAATTCATAACATGTGGCATGATGATATAGATGATGCATAGTAGACATGGCATTGAGCATGGCATCTTCATATTCATGGGATGGGTATGGAGGTGTTGGCCGTGATCTTTCATGATGACCACGATGGTGGTAGTTTCAGGCCTCACTTTTAGTGAGAAGTACCATGCATGTGGTAGGTTTGGTTCTTAGGCCAGAGAGATCACGAAGACTGATATTTGGTGGTAGTTGTGTTTTATAAGCCTCATTTGATATGGAAAGTACCACATAGTGGTAAGTTATGGGCCTCGCTTCGGCGGGATGACCACCAAATATAGTGGGTATGTTGTGGAGGAATGAGACATTGAGCATTGTGAATTGCATGGCATAGTGCATGGATATTAAAAGTATATTATTTAATCATGTTTTAAGATCATATTTATAGAGAATGATAGAGATATTATGTTGGGTATGAATTATTGTATTCCTTCACTGGGCTTGGAGCTCACACCCCTTACATTGCAGGTAATCTTCTGGACTTAGGATTGGAGGAGACTACTGATGTTTATAGACTGTCAAGGATGAATATTTAAATTTCTTAGTATAGTTGTGGACTCATGTGATTGGTTTATTTTATTTGATATTATGTATTTTGAGAGATTCGATTGGTTAGCTTGAAATAATAGAGAACTTTGAGAATATTGATTTTATTTTATTTTATAGAATGGGATGTGAGTAGTGAGATTAAATGTGATGTTGATGATAAATGTTATTTATTTCATATTGTCAATGACATTATGATTCATGCGATGTGTAAGATGGGCTTGAAGGATTTGATGGCTTCGTTATTTCATTCACAATCTTAAAATATATATATATATATATATATATATTCATTTCCCCTATCCACAAATCTGTAATGTAAGGCCCGTTAGATGCGTTGTTGCGTTGGGTGACGCCTGTTCAGCCTGCAGTTAAGCGGGCCACGACCCGTTTAGACTGTAGAAAGGGGCGGGGCGTTACATTATGTGTTTGTGAATTTGCATAGTTTTTGTTATATTATTTGTTTAATATTAATTTATTTCTCTAATATCTTATTGGAATCATAGATATAGGTTGCATGTAATTTTAGGATTCACCATGCACATTTTGCATTCTCATATAGACATCCATCTATAATTTAGATTTTGGGTTTCCAATATTTTGACTTGTCCTATGTCAAATTTAGTATCAGAGCTTGTCTTACGTCATGATGATTATATGAAGACCTATTCTAGTGTGGAAGGCAAAGATGTTGCAACTGAGGAATATCTTACTGTTGAAGATAATGCAACTAAAGGTTATCTAATATTAGAAGTTAGTCAAGAGAAGATCCAACAATATATGATGATGTAGAAGATCCACTGTTTGTACTTTGTAGATCTTATGGCGAATTATATTGATTTAGAACTAGCATCTACATAGCCAAATAATTAAACCCATGTTCAGGGTGATCCCATTTTTGTCAACTTCATTGCAAATTGCGATGCTTAATCCAGTATTCATTAGAACACAAAATGTGCTACAGTTCTGACAGGACCACATAATGGTCTAGGTACATTAGAAGTCCCATGAAGTCTGGTACAAGGTGTAACCAATCAATCAAAGACATTGCACCAGAGTTAGCGAATGTGAATGGTTGAGAATTGAAGTCTCTAGAAAGGATTCTTTAGAACGATTGGTATTTGATCGAGGAGGATGTTGGGACATTTACAAACTTGAGGGTGAATTTATCCAAATCCAAACGAAAGATGCAAACTAGTGTTGAGTACTTTGTGTGTGAGCAAGTGCGCTTTTGTGCTACTTTGGGGGAGGTTGCGTTTGACCCCATAGAGGATGACCTCTACAAAATTTACATTTACAAAAACATGCATGTATTTCAGTTACAACTCATGATCTTGCTCAACATCATTGAGTGGGCACTGACATCAAAGGAGTTTGTGGGCCTTCATGAGAGTCATTTTAGAGGAAACTAGGCCCAGATATCCTAGTTCTATTTGATAGTTGTTTTGTTTCTTCAATTGTGGTTTGGTAGATGGTTTGCTCAATCCTCTTTGACTTGGTCCTCAATTTTTGTACTTATTCTCATTGTTTTGGAGTAAATTTTTTCTCCCCTCCCCCCCCCCCCCCCCCCCCCCCCCCCCCCGAAAAAAAAGCATCGTGATCATATGTTTATACTTCTGATCTTGTCAGTGAGAGAAATCTGTGTGCTTGCACAGATGCATGTGCTTGCGTGTAGCCCTAGGAACAATTCAAGCCATAGATCTAAGTCACAAAATTCTAATTATTCAATTCACAGTACTTGCCCAATAGTAACGCTTTAAGAAGTTAACATATTGCAACTAACAGAAAAACTAAGACTCATATTAGCTTCAAGTATACTTCTATAATGATCAAAAGTTCATGCCATAATGAAGGCTTTGCTTCATGATGATTGGACCATGTGTTCCATCTCTTCACCATGACCCATATAATGGGTCCAATTAAGGGTGTACACTTTCTCATCATCCATATTAGGTTCTTAGCCATTTACATTTTAGCCATCATCAATGAGTGGTCCCATCAAATGGATCCACATACAAATTGGAGTAAGATAGTTTATGGCCATTGCATTTTTCATAACCAGCAACTCATGGAAGACATTTTGCAGGTGAAAGCAAGCATTGTTTTGATTGAAACCGAACGAGTTCAGAGAGGTATTGTGGAGATAGTAAGTAGACATGGTATCAAGAAGCTTGTTATGGGAGCAGCACCAGACAAGTAAGTGCCTCTTCTTGTACCAATATTATTTAGATACTATTTCAAGATGAAACGGCTTTCAATATTTGCAGAACTTGGCACTCAAAGAACCTGGAAACCAAGAGAATTGATTCATCATCATCATCATCATCAAAGCCGAAATCCCATCTATTTGGGGTTGGCTTTCTAAGTTCTACTTCTCCATTTGGCCCTATAAAAGACCATATAGTCAACCACTCCACTATCTCTCGTGTCATTCTTTCTCTCTTCTCCATGTTTTCAATGGTCTACTCCTCTATGCACCTGCAACTTGTAGTCTCTCAACTCTTCATACTAAGGATGCCTCTGATTTTATACTTACATGCTCAAATCACCTGAAATGCATTTCTCTTAATTTGTTCTACATCGGGGATACTTTTAAACTTCATAATGTATTAATTTCTAACTCTATCCTTTTAAACCAAGAGTGATAATTATTGGGGGGAAAAAGTAAAAAACAAGATTACTGGTTTGATAATAATTAGAATATCCCTGGACTTTTTAAATATACATCAAAAGACTAATGCAACTTAATAGAAATGAAAATAATCAAATTCACTTTCTACTCTTGTTTGCACTTTCCTAGTTTTCTTCCTATAATGAACAACACCGATCGATACGCAATAACCATTTTAAATGAGTTCAGGTACTTGTGATGGAATCTAGCACCTGCAAAAGTTACCAGATATTAGTCCACACATTGTTCTCACACTAATTGTCACCCCTTCCACAATCTTATATAACCTCTATATAATTATTTGTGATGCATTTCCCTTTGAACATTTTCCATATCAATTTCGTTGGCACTCTATTTTAGGTCTTTTCCAAGTCGCCAAGTCGATAAATGCTTATATAGATCTTTACTTTTATCCCTAAACCTTTTTCCTGAATTGTCTCAAAACAAAAATGGCTTCTGTAGTTGACATACCTTACACAAATTTGTATTGGTTTTCTGAAATATTTTATGTAGTCTTAGACATTGCTCAATCTCTCTCCCAAAGTTTCATAGTATGACTCAAAGTTTATTATCTTGATGGTTTGCACAATCTTTAATATCTCATTTATACTTAAAGAAAGGGACCATTGTACCTTTACACCATTCTTTTGGCATTCTTTTTGTCCCTTGGATATTATTAAACAATTTTATTATCCAATTAACTGCCATTTCATCCAAACTTCTATTAAAATACCGTTTGTTTGTACTGTTTTACATTTCTTCTTCTTCTTCTTCTTCCTCTCTCTCTCTCACTCTCTCTCTCTCAATCTCACAACTATTTATTATTCATGTCTTGTTCTAGTTGTCCTCATATCCTAGTAGTCTTTCCTTGAAAGATTTTACCTTTCCCCTTTTCAAGTTCCACCACTTTATTTTTGGTAGATCCGTCGCTCTACCATTTGTTGTTTTTTCTTTTAACGAACACATCTAAAACTCGATGTCTTAGTTGAGTTGCAAGGCTCTCTCCTAAAATTACCTTGCAGTCCTTACTAAAGGTCCTTTCTGTCTTAATAGGAAGAAATTTATTTGAGACCTACAACTGCTACTGTTTTTTGTCACAAGATGTTCTTTCTTGTTTTAGAAATATGTATTAGCTGTTGCCAGAATAAAATTCAATGCAAAACTGAAAATTGATTCTCCAATCTTGTTCCTTTCTCCATACCCGTGTCTCCATGTACAGTTGTTCTATACCCATCATTTCTTTTTCCTACATATCCATTTAGGTCACATGCAGTTATTTTATCTTCTCCAGTGTGTATATCTTGCACCAAATCATCCATTAAGCTTCATATCCTCTCCTGGACCAGATTGGGCTGTATATGTTCTTATAAAAGTTAAGCTCTTGATCCAATACAATTTTAATCTACCACCTTTCCCTTCAAATATTTGTCAATCACCATGCCTTCCCCATTTTTATAATTAAGCAATCTTGTAAAAATAGTTTAAACCTGTCCCTAAATCCCTAACTTTGTTGTGTTTCCATTTAATCCCCTTATCCACATTGTTGTTTTTGTTTCTTAATGGATCTTGTATCCACTCTTCCATCAATACAAATGATTGTTTACGAACTTTTTCCTACTTGTTGTTCAGCACCTTTGAGTTGGATACTTAGCATTTTAAAGGAGAGGATATTTTGAAAGAAATCCCATTGACCCATTCTTTATGCTTAATATGAAAAAAAAAAAAACCACATTGTTTACATATTTTGAAATAAGCCCTAATCTTTTGGTAAGTTGTTTGGAGAAAACCTCTTCTGTTTATCTTCAACACGTGTTACATGGATTTCTACATAGCATTCTCAAAATGGACGCATGGCATGGTTAGAGGTCCCATAAAGCCATTCCAAATGAAAGTGTACCACTAGATGAACCCAAAATAATAATAAAAACGTTGCTATTGAAATGTCTAGACTTATGATGCAGGCTGATAAAAAGGATGGTTGAATTTGAAATGTCATATGGTTAGAATTTTTGAATAAAGGCAAGTTTTGGTTTTTCGGCTGATGTAGTGGTCCCATTTCATTTGGTACATTTGTATGGGACCACAACTATGCCATATATATAGTTTGGAAATTTTAAATAAAAATTGGTACAATGTTTGTTGGGGAAGAGAGAGGGAGGGTGTGGGGTGTTCAATCAGCTTAGTAGATATTGGACTTTATTTTAGAATATGTAAATATGATGGGGCATTTCAAAATAACCCTTAAAGAATCTGTGCAACAATGGGTTTTCATGCAAAAGACGCTTGTCCATAAGGATTATTGTTGTCCATAAGGATTATTGTTATCCATGTCTTAACCTAAGCAAATATTAGAGGTAGTGGGAAATGTGGTCTGCAACCCTTTGTGGGGCTCCCCAGTATTGGTGAACGTACTCCATTGAAAGATCTATGCTTTTAATTGATCAAATTAAGTTGATTTTTGGTAAGCCTTATATTGAATCGTAGATATTTCCTATAGATCCATCTCCATGGGACAAAGTAGGCCCCATTTAGGGCTATACAGGGTAATATCCTGCACGGAGGCGTGCATGCGATCAATTTTTAGCAATATATACTGACATTCTAAGTTACTGTATTGATCAGTTACCATACTTCCAATCATTTGTTTTCTGTTTACTAATTAATATCTAGTTCATTTATGCACTACATGATTTGATGGTAGTGACATTTCTCATGGCTGCAATACAGTTGCATGAAGGTGAGGAGCTCCAATAAGGCAAGCTATACTGCTAAGAATGCTCCCTTGTTCTGTGAGATATGGTTTGTCTACAAAGGAAAACATGTCTGGACGAGAGAGGCTTCTGAAGGCCCAAGTTCTTTACTACCTCTTCTTAGTCTGCCTGAAACTGCATTTACAAAAGAACACAGGTCCAAATCAGTTCATTCTTGTAACAGTGAACCAATCATTTATTTGGATTCTCTTAGATCCAGTTCTTCCACCACTGGTAGGTTTTCAAGTGCTAGAAGTAGTCTCATGACTGAATCAGATGAAAGAGAAAGCACAGTATCTGTAACAGAATCCAAAATTACAGATAGAACTGATCTGTTTGACATGTCGAGCTCAGTTTGTTTGATCAATTTAGCTTCTGGGCGTACTTGGCTGACTGAAAGAAGGGCCTCATCAGAAGTCAAATCGGATATCAAGGTAATGGTGATCTCAGTTTCATCATTGGTAATGAAGTTATTTACACTTTTGATGTGGACAGAATAGGCAAATGCTCAATCTAGCCATTTGCACAGCCCTAGAGAACTGTATATGTGGGTTTTCAACCTTTGCTATCCAAACTGTTCATTTGATGGTTCCTCTCTATTTGCTTGTTTCTTTCTTTCTTTCTTTCATTTTATTCTTTTTGGTAAATGAGACAAGAAGCTCATTTGATGGTTCCCCATGGATATGAGATGCCCTAAAAAGTGAAAACATTATCCATTTGGTCATTTTAACCTGCCAATTATTCATTAAATCCTGTTGGGATATGGTGGCCAAGATTTTATCAGGGTTTTCAAAGAATTTCATGAGAGTGGTATTAGCAACAAGGGTTTGAAAAATTCCTTTATTACCCTTGTGCTGAAAAGGGAAGGGCCATTGGAACTTTCACACTTTAGACCCATTAGTATTATAGGCTGCATATATAAACTCGTAGCTAAGGTCCTGGCAGGTAGGTTGAAAGAGGTCCTCCCAGAGATCATCAAGGAGTCTCAAGGAGCCTTCGTGGAGGATAGGCAGATCCTAGACGGAGTTCTAGTTGCAAACGAAATGTCCACACAAGGTTAAAAAAATGGGTTTGCTTTTTAAAATTGACATGAGAAGAGAAAGCATACGATCATGTGGACTGGAATTTCGTTAGCTACTTGTTCGACAGAATGGATTTTGAGCCCCGGTGGAAGCGGTAGATGAGAGCATGTGTGGAGGAATCTACCTACTCTGTGTTGGTTAACAACTCCCCAACTCAACCTATTGTAGCCCACAGAGGTCGTAGGCAAGGTGACCTCTATTCCCCTTCATTTTCACACTAGTAGTAGAAGGCTTAAGCAAATTACTGGAAAAAGGCTAGGGTGTTGGGCATTGTTAGGGGATTCTCAATTGTAGAGAATGGACTTGTGGTTACTCAACTACAATTTGCAGATGATACTTTATTCTTTTGCAAACCGAATAGAGAAAAGGTTTTGGGCTACAAGGCAGTTATTGAGGTGCTTCAAATTGGTTTATGGACTTAGAATAAATTTAGGAAAAAGCCACCCTAATAGGGATTGGCATCGAGGACTCCTTAGGAGCTTAACAAACTAGTTGGGTTGCAGAACAGGAAAATTACCCTTTACATAATTAGGTTTGTTGGTTGGAGGAAACCCGAGGTCCATAAGTTTTTGGGCCCCGGTTGTGGAGAAAGTAGAGAGAAGACTAGCGGGTTGGGGAAGGAATTACCTCTCCATAGGAGGTAGACTTACTCTCATCAAGTCTTTGTTTGGGAATCTCTCTATTTACTCTATATCCATTTATGAGATGTCAAAAGGAATTGTTAGGAAGCTGGAACAAGAGTTTAGGAATTTTCTTTGAGAGGATAAGAAAAATAGAAAGAGAGTACATCTGGTTGTTTGGTCAAAAGTAACCAAGCCAAAATCCTACAGAGGATCAAAAGTAACTAAGCCAAAATCCTACAGAGGATTAGGTGCAGTACCTCTTAAGATTAGAAACCAAGCCATATTATGTAAATATAGATGGAGATTTGGTAAGGAAAGGGAAGCTTTGTGGAGAAAAATTATAGTCGTAAGGTATGGGATAGATGATCCAGGTGATGCGGCCATCAAAACCCCAATCAAACCGGACAAAATCGGGGAGGGCCTGTTAAACAAGAATGGGTCCCATGAAGGGAAAAATGATGATTTTCCTCTCCAAATGCAAGCTAGAGTTGATGTAGGGAAGAGAGGGCCTCAAGAGCAACCTAATGGACCCAATGTGTACCAAGAATGAAGCCTATTTGGATTAGCTTTGGGCCACTGCCCATTTGGAGACATTTTGGGCCTCAAAAAGCCCATGAAATCAGGCCCGTTTTCTGCCAAGCAGTTTGGTATCCGAGTCACCCATCAGATTGTTGGAGTAAATTAAAATCACAAAATCAAACCATGCAAGGGACACAGGATTTACGTGGTTCGGCAAGATTGCCTACATCCACGGGACGTGCTAAATCCAATATGAAGAATAATCGGTCAAGTTATAAGGATTACATCCTACCCGCAGGTTACAAGGACTACATCAATCCTACCTACTCTTCCTCACAATCTCTCTTTCTCCTTCTGTACAGCCTAGAAACCTTAGGATGAAAGGAAACATATATATATATATATATATATATATATATATATATATATTGGGCCCACTAGGCCTGGGCCCATCAGACAATTCAAGCCCAAACATGCTTTGAGCCATAAAACCCAACGAACTCCACCTTGGCGAAAAGGCCCGACACAATGAAGATTGTTGTCCTGAGTTTGTACCAAGAATGAAGCCTATTTGGATCAGCTTTGGGCCACTGCCCATTTGGAGACATTTTGGGCCTCAAAAGCCCATGAAATCAGGCTCGTTTTCTGCCAAGCAGTTAGGTATCCGAGTCACCCATCAGATGACATGTCACAGCCCATGTGGATACCACCTGGGATTCCAACTTGGACCAAAATCCACCAAATTTAGCAATCTTGGGAGTTGGAGCAACTTGAGCCCAACGTAGAAAGGTTGTATTTTGCAAATACAGGTTGAAACGTGTGCTGATATTCCTGGGCTGGGTTGAGGACAAAATTGGCCTGTTAAACTCAGCAATAAATCACATTTGGTGATGGCCAGGAATTTGCCTCAGGAAGCGGGAGTCCTGAGTTTGATTCTCACTCCATCCTAAAGGACCAGTCCCCATAGAGCTACGTGGTGTATGTGAGTAGGAAAGGTTGCACATGCCTCGAGGATTAGTCGAGTGTTCTAAGAAGACTGGACACCTTGGTCATCAAAAAAAAAAAATTAGAATTAGTCGGAGAAAAACCACTGCAAGATCAACAACAAATCAGTCTGGGCGTGAGGACTGTTTTGAGCAGATTATGGGCCTGAGTTTTGGGAGAGTTTTTACAAGGCAAGAAGTGTGATCAACGACTGAGATTTAAGGACCTGCTACACAGAAGATATGGACGGCTAGTGGACCTGTATATGGACTAAACAGAAAAAAAAAATGAAAATTAGTGGCTGCTCAAACACAGCAGATCTGGGCGTTATTGGGCCTGGATTCTGGGTCTGATTTGCAGGGAAAAATGACCAGATCTGTTGCTGGGATTTAAAAACCCAAGTTAAGCCAAGATTATGAAGAGATTATTGTGTTATTTTTTTAATTAAATTTAATTATTTAAAGAATTCCAAATGGCAGCAGGCCATTGGACAAGTTTTATTTTACCAATAAGCCCAGATCTGCAGGGCCTGGCATTTGATTTAGTTTAGGACAACAAGTTTCTTTATTTTTTATTTATTTAATTCTTGGATTTTAGTTTCTAGGATTGTTATAAAATGATGTAGACACATCATGGACCAGACTTTATCAAGGAAGATTGGTTGGACTTCATGAACAGATTTGATTGCGGACACACTAATTGGACCCGTCTAATTGGCCTGTCATAAATATGGACTTGGCTCATTTGGACCTAGGTAGTGGGCCCCACACCCTGAGTGACCCAAATACCCATTCCCTTGACCCAATTACGTCCAATTTAGTTCTACCCATACCCAAGACCCAAGTCAAAAACTCTTTGCTTGTTTGGCTGTCCAACTCCAACAAAATCTCTCCCAAAAGTCCCATATTTTCCACCGTTTTGGCCCTAGTTTTTCTACCCATTGACGTGTTTTGGAGGATATAATTGCATGCAATAACATGGGAAATATATCCATTCACAACCCACTAACGTATGTATTTGTGGGAAGATATCTATGCACAATGTATGGTATTTGTGGTATTTGAAGCTTTGACTGTCCACCATTCTTGAGTGGATGAGTTTTGGCGATTAGTTTCTTTTATTATTTGTTTAATCAAATCCAAATCCCACAATTTGTGTGGTTGATTAGGATCAATTAGGCATGGTCGAATATTGCTAGCAAAGATAGGATTTTTCATCTTTACTAATTATTTTATGCTTTTTCTTCAAAAAAGCACTATTGTAATTTCGATTTTGAGCATGGAGTAAAAATTATTTTTGGACCCAGTTTCCATACCCAATTTCTGAATATTGGTGAAGAATCTATTTAAGCTTTGCTTGGGGCTTCAATCGTTATCCAGATCTTCGGATCCACCTCCGATCTTCGGATCAATCCTAGGTTAGTACCATGAATTAATTAATTTCACTGTTTTAGGCTTGAGTTTTGATTTGTGCATAAATTTTCATCTTTCTCTTATATCTTAACTCAACCCTAAAACACTGATTTCATGGGAACAGGGCTTCTTAGAAGGATTATTGATCTCACTAAGAAAAGAGGCATGGTTATTTGGAACCCAATCGGCCTAGGCTTTCAAATTTGCAATAAATTTGAAATCCTCAATTTCTGGCGACTGTAAGGCACGACGTGTTGTCTTCCCCGCTTTGCATCATGAAACCCAGTCATGAGTCGACCATTGGATGTACAATTAGATTTGAAGAAAAATTTAAAACTTTGAGCTTGTTGGGCCTCTCCAACTGTTGGTTAGTCTGTTTTGGGTTTCTTTTGAATTTTAATTTGAGTTTGTGTTTGAATTAAATTTGATCTGATTGTTGAATCTCTTTGAATTGTAAATGTTAATGTTTATGTCTTGCATTTATCAATTGCTTGATTAAATTTTAATTCCACATCCAAATTAATTCATTAGAAGGTTCTTTAAGTTTTACTTGAAGTTGAGTTGGATTAGAATTCATGCATGCATTGATTTCTTAATTACATTTAATTTGTGTTAATTAATTGCTTCGACGCATTGCAATCAAATTTCTATTTCCTTGTTAGTATTGAATTCTTAGAGCACCTAATTTCATTGGTGAATTTGTCATCAAATTATCTCTCTTTCTTTCTAAAGTGAGAGTGAGAGTGAGAGTGAGAGTTGGGGTCTTTATCATTAAGATCCTTGATTCGGATTGAAAAATTCGAGTAAAAAATTTGTCCTTAAGTTGAGGGTCTAAGGAAATTTTTGAGATTTCAACACTTTCATCGGTTGGATTGTTAGATCACTCGTAGTTATGACCTTCAGCCTTCATCACCAGGTGAGTGGGGTGTGGACGATAAAGTAGAAAATACCGGATCTCTACTAATAAAGGCATGGAGGAGAATTGGTAGGGGTAAAGGTAGGATAGCCAGAAATAGACAACCAAAGGTGCAGGACTGTTAGGCTCCTCTTAGGGTAAAGGTATTTAGGGGGCTTGCCGAAAATGAGAATATCTTAACGATTGATCATTTGAGACATAGGAGGATGGTTATAGTTAACGCTTGTCCTCTCTGCTTATCAGATGCAAAATCAGTGAACCATCTCCTTCTCCATTGTTGGTTTGCATCTCAGATATGGTTGCATTTCTTTCAGCTTGTAGGTATTGCTTTCTTTGTGTCAAGGGCTTGGCATGATTTGTTTAATGAAGTAATAATTTTGGGGTGGAGCTCCTTCTGAAGAAATCTTTGGAAAGTAACGTCTTTGAGCATCGTTTAGTCTATCTGGTTAGAGAGGAATAAAATGGTATTCCAAGGTAAGGTGTTGTCTAAATCTCAAGTCATTGAAGTGATTAAGTTTCAAGCAGCCTAGTGGATTGTGGGTTCAGAAAACTATTGGGGTTGCAAATTTCTTATATATATAGGGATTGGGCCTCGTCAAAATTTTTTTATGCAGAATTTGAACTCCTCTAAGTCGGCTTCTTGGATTCCTCCAGAGCTGGGTCTTCTCAAGTTCAACTTTGATGGTAGTTGTGTGCAGGACCGTGGTTTGGCAAGCTATGGTGGTGTCGTTAGAGATCACTCTGGAGAAACTCGAATCTTTTTTGTTGGTCCTCTTCCCAAGTATTCTATGATTGAAGTGGAACTTCATGCCCTGTGTAAAAGTGTCATGGAAATGGAACAGTTGGGGGTTGTTGGAGGTACTTTAGAAGGTGATTCCAAGATGATGGTTAGCTGGGTGTCGTGCTCTATCTGCACTTAGATCTATCTGGACAAGGTCGAGAGGATTCGACACTCCATTGTCACCCATGGATTTTTGGTCTCTTGGATTCCTAGAGTTGCAAACTGTACAACAGATGATATGGTGCGGCAGGGTCTTTCTATGTCTTCGAATGTTAATAAATTGTTGTAATTTTTTGGGTGGTTTTACTCTTGTTTGGGTTGCTGGGTTGGAGGTCTTCTAGTGCCTGTTTTTGTATTCCCCTTTCTTGTAAAGTTTCTCTCTTGATGTGAATAATATGGTTACCTTTCAATAATATAAAAAGGTGCAGCATTGTTATAGGACAGAAGGGGGAACCACCATTTGGGACATCCAATTTAGAAAACCCTTGAGAGATCTTGAGCAAGAAAATTTAGAGGAGTTAGTATCAATGCTAGGAGAGTTACCTTTCTATAGGGAGGAGGAGGAAGAGAGAATATGGAAGGGAGTCTCATCGGGGACTTTCTCAATGAAAGTAGCGGTCAATCTAGCCCTTCTTGATCCTCGTAACGAGACTGACCTTTCCTTCTCCGCTTGGACTGGTTTGGCTCCCCCAAGGGTCCAAACTTTTGTTTTTTTTTTTTTTGGCAACAGTAACAAATGGATTCATTAAAAGAAGAGGAGGATACAAAAGAGAAAGCCATGTATAGGAGAGGTATACATGGCTAACAGAAGAAAACAAAGAAAAACATCTAAGAACTATGAAAAAGAAAACCGTATACAGTATAGATACAATGTGGAGTTCCCCATCACCCCATCCACCCAAACAGAGACATAATTAGATTAGAGAAGCGCCATTATGGGTCTATGCTTTTGAACTCCCACTTTTGCTAGAAAATCAGCAATATTGTTCGCCGACCGAGGAACGTAAGTGAAGGTGATACCCCTCTTCTTGCATAACCTTCTAATGTCCCTAAAAATGGTAACCAGTTTCCATGGGGGAGATTTCCTATTACTAGCCCAGGAGATAGCATTAGTCGAATCACCTTCAACAATGAGCTTACCATTCCCAAGCTTAGACAAAGTCTGAAGTGTTCTCCTAATTACTTTCAATTCCGCCTTATTCGACTCCATAATACGTAAGGGTTCAGAAAAAGCTAATAACATCCTACCCCCATCATCGTGCAACAACCTGCCTATTCTTGATAGACCCAGTTTACCTCTTGTTGCCTCATCCACATTAAATTTAAAACAGTCTTGAGGTGGCACTACCCAATCAACCCTGGGTTTTCTACCTTTCCCTACTCCCCTCATACACCCTTCCCATGTAAGGTAGAAATCTTCCAGGGCCAATCCAGAGAATTCCTTACAAACAGAAAGCCATCCTATCAAGTTCCATTTTTCCTTCTCGAAAACTTCTCCTACAGACCCCCTCTTGTCTTCAAAGATCCTCCCATTTCGCTCTTTCCAAATAGCCCACGTGACTACAAAAGGAACCATCTTCCAAGCCAACCTAGCTCTACCCCTGAAGCCGCTACCCCCCGACCCCCCCCACATCCTGTGACCACTCCCTCCACACCTTTCTCAATGGCCCACGAGCATCCAAATAGCCTCAAAAAGGAACACCAAACACCCCACGTGAACCGACACTCACACAGTAACTTATCCACAGACTCCTCTTCCTCCCCACACAAAGTGCACATAATCGAAGCGTTTTCTGGGAGGATACCCCTTCTCCTTAGATTGAGTCTAACTGAGATCTTCCTTTTTAGGGCCTCCCACATAAAGACCTGGATTCTAGGGACTAGGGGGCACCTTGAAATTCCAGGCAGGATTGCACAACGGCGGTGAGTTCAGGTTAGCGTCATAAGCTGAATCAAGGATAGATTTTATTGAGAAGGATCCAGATGGCTGCTTGGACTAAATCCACTTGTCTTCCTCATCTAACCACAACTTGGTGTCCCCCAAGAGAGTGATCATCGCCCGGTGGAGGTCCACTTCAAAATCTCTTAGGGGTCTTCTATAAGGGATAGACCACCGTAGTGCATCATCGGCTTCATTGTAGTACTCACTAATCAGTGCATCCTGGTTCAGTGTAGTTCTGAACAGTCTTGGGAATGACTCCATAAGTGGCCGCTCCCCCAACCACTTGTCTTTCCAAATAAGCGCCATCCTTCCATTCCCAACCAAGAGTTTGACCCCCAGTCTGAAAAGCCTCACCTATCATACCCCCGCTATTCTCTAACCTCATCAACGCTTTTACTACCGCGGATCCTTCCCTCGCCGCCCTGATACCTAATCTCCAAACCACCCCCCCCCCCCCCCCCCCCCCCCCCCCCCTCCCCCCCCCGGTCTACCTCTCCATACCTAACTACCAAGACCTTCCTCCACAGAGCCTCTTTTTCAACTGGAAATCTCCAAAGCCATTTGCATAATAGGGCCTGGTTCCTATCCCTCATGCTCAATATCCCCAATCCTCTTTTATCTCTAACATCCCGAACATCCTCCCATTTCAGTAGATGGATTTTCCTAGCTTGACCATTGCCCTCCCATAGAAGTTTGGTGTGCCTGAAAAAGTAAAATTATCTCTAGAATGGAATTATTCAGGAGGGGTGTGTTGAGAACAGGTGATGACTTCCACTACACTCTGTGGCAGCCAAGAGGACGATGTGGATCATTTGTTCGCAAGATTCCCAATGGCAAGGTGTCTATGAAATTGTTTTGTGGGCATGATGGGGGTGTCCTGGGTCTTTGACAGATCATGTGGGAGAGTTGTGGGAAGCTAGATGACCATGGGCCTTGGATCCATAATGAAGAAAGCATGGTATACTATCCCAAGAGTGGTCCTATGGTCTATTTGGATGGAGAGGAACTCTAGGATCTTCGAGAACAATGCATCTGAGGAGAATGAGATTCTCTTGAAGGCTAAATGGAGGCTCTACGCTTGGCTTTTGGCGTGTAAGGACATTAAGGGTTGAAAATGATGGACTTCTTTACTTCGTGGGAAGGATGCATGAGTAGTGTGCCTAAAAGGGCTAGCACTCCTGAGAGTTGGTCTCCCCCCCGCCCCCTGTTAGGAACCTCTAAATTCAATTTCGATGGTGCAGCTACGGGAAAACCATGGCCGGCAGGGATAGGAGAGGTACTACGTAACTCGGCTGGTACATCTTCCATTGCTTTCTCAGAATTAGTGGGCGTGAGAGATATTAATGAGGCTGACCTTTGAGCTAATAGGAGAGCTTTGACATTGTGAAGGTCTTTCGGCCAAGGGAAGTAAATCATAGAAGGGGATTCGGCGAACGCGATCAAATAGACTAAGGGGAAGAAAAGACCCCCTTGGGAATTGATTACAGTGGCCAAGGAAATAAAGGAATTATGTTTGGGTCATGAGGTTTTCTTTGTGCAGGTTAGGCAGTCAGCCAATGGAATTGCAGATTTCTTTGCAAAGACTAGAGTACACTTGACGATTGATGGCGTATTCCTCTTGTAACTGCTAGGGGAGGGTTGGAGAGGACCATTGTGCCTACATTTTGGAGTTTCATTGTATTTAGTCTCTGTGTTTAGGACTCTTGGCTTTTGCATTTGTTCTCCTTTTCTTTGTTTTGGGTTCAAGTCTCTTAGACCCCTTCATGTAACTATAACATTTCTTATGCTTTAATATATTTATCATCTTGTTACTGCTCAAAAAAAAAAATGCCAATTTTTCCCTCTTTAAATTCTGAATTTTGCCGTATCTTACTGTTCAATAGATTTTAGGGCATGGACAATACCATTATGGGAACCATCTGACTGGATTAATCTACCAGGTGGCAAGTACCTCCTGTGCCATTACTTGTTAAATATGAAAAACCATTCTATGAATTGAGCTTCATGTAATGACTTCTCTCAGCTCCTATTCTAGGAAGAACATGAACTGGATTTCGTATACAACCAGCTGATAGAAGCAAAGAAGGAGGCTAATAAGTCAAAGGAAGAAGCCCTTGCAGAGTTAATAAAGCGTAAGAAATTGGAAGCTGATGCTGCAGAAGCAATAAACAAGGTATGGTTGCATTTGGTCATGTTATAGGAAATCCTTCTATTTCTTCTTTTGTTCAAAGTGGTATATAATGTATCAACAAGGGGGACCCATCAGATCCTGAGTTAAGTAAATTTTCAGTTTTTGTCACGTGGTGAGTCACAATGATGCCATTCATGTTGGATACATATTTTGGTTATCCACACTATTCATGTTACAAGTCATGGTTGTCTTGTTGCAACACAGAGGAGCCGGGCCATTGGGTCCCACCTGATTTGGTGAATCGTATCTGAAATAGGAGTAGATGCTTATGGATCTTAGAATCAATACTATATTGGAGAGTATCGTAAGGGACCAAATTGGGAGGTTAGGATTGGATATTTTCAATTAGAATAGGCTTGTCCTAAAATAGATTAGATGCTTTTGAATCTTTGTGTTTGCATGACTTGGTTTACTATTATTATTTCTTATGCATGAATGCACAAATATCTAGAGGCCGCCAACAATTATCTTGATTGATGAATCCAAGCAAGCAAACTCAATATTTAATATGAAGCTTGTCAATGACAGTTGATGCCCAAAAAAACTGAGATTGGACAGTTGCAACCTATCTATTCTTTTCTTTCCTCTTCTTTTATGGTAATTGTTGCTTAATCCCTTTGTTAATTGTCTACTTCTGTATAACAAATTGAAGTGTGTGTGTTTTCTGATCCAAGATGTTTATAGGGCTTTCTCCATCCAATGTAGAGCCCAATGACCAAAAAAAAATACCAACAGAAGAATGAGTATGTATCTTGCAAGCATTAAAAAACTATGAAGTGCTTTGCATAGGTAGGGTTATATACAATAGGCCAGCAACAATACGGATTTTGCAGATTGTGGAATCATGGTCTCTATACAGACATAATTGTTGCCTCAAATATCTGTATATTTGCTGTATGATAGGGCCCCATGATTCCCCTTAATCTCCAATGCCATTCTGTGGTATGGAATATCTATTGGGAATTTTTTAGCAAGAGAGTTATCAGGGATGTGCTTTTGTTTTAGTTGCTCTTAGGACTTTGGATGTGCTTCAGAACTTACTTATCTATGTTTGACCATTCATTTGAGGTGTCATTGAAAATAGGAATAAGATTAAACATGTTACGTTTTTTCCATCTTTTCCACCCCAAATTGATCTTTGGAAATATTTTACTAGTTTAGGTGGAAAAGCATCCTTTCTGCAAACCCCTTTCCATGAACATCTTATGTACCGTAGGGGCTGTTTGCCGATTTCCTTGAGGAAATCAAATTCCATAGGAAAAATTATGTTTGCGTGTGATCCATGTCAATCAACAATTACCGCGAAATCTGGCACCGTGTCTGGCCCTGGAAACCTAATGTTTCTATTCTTTGTGTCAATAATCTTTTTTCCACAAAAATGAATGAGATGGTCTCGCCAAACAAGGAAAATCTCCCTTTCTTCCTTGTTATATTTTTCTATCTCCCCGAAGCGGAAATGGATTCCTTGAAAGAAGAAAAAAATGTCTCAAGTTCTATTTTGTTGGCAAAGAGCTCTTATTCCATAGAAGAAGTGGAAGGGCTTCATTTTCTTTGCTCTTCACTCTCCATGTGCTAGAAATTGGCAAACAACTCCTTAGGCTAAGATTTTAAGCTCTAATTTCATGATTTTGTTTTGGAAAAATAGAAGGCAGATACATTCCTTCTTACAGCATTTCTTAATTCATCTTTTAAAAGAACCATGAGATTTTTCTTTTAAATTTAGTTCGGAAAACAAATAATCAACCATCAACCATGTCCATAAAATACATGGTAACATATGTTAGAACTATTGAGGAATTTGAATATTTTCTTCGCATGATCATGAATTGATCTATGAGTTCTTATTTTCTGGATGCTTGTATAATATCTTACTATGTTTTTCAAATGAATCTTGCTCACTCAATGGTCATTTTCCTTATGGAACTGCCTACTTTGTTACAACTAAAAGATAGCTTTAAAAATGGCCAAACATCTATTCTTAAAATTAAAAAAAAAAAACTAAGGTTCAAAAGCTTGTGTGGATTCTTTTCCCTTCAATTTACTTAGATGGAATTAATGAAAAGCACAATCTTGGGGAATCGTCTATAATGATCGCAACTACTAAAACAGATGGAATAGGGCTTCGGCTGATAACAATTTACAATGTTCACAAGTTCATTTTCTTTTATCTTGTTCAACGATTGGAACCTTTTTCCTGAAATAGTAACTAAAATTATTAAAGAACACATGTTCACAAAGGAACATTAGATTTTGTTTATGTTTCCATTAAGTTATTAAATTTTAGTTTTTGTGTTCAACTTGGTCACTACCAAAACTGAGATGAATAAACTGAGTTGCAAGTATCTCAGTCATCATCATCGTCAAAGTCATTTATCCAATCTATTTCTTCATAATCAAGATCTTGTCATAGTGTTGCATCCAAGGTTTTCAAACCCATACCACTCAACAAAGCGTTCAAGGCTCTAATTTGGTCCTTTCAAACGGTTCAAACCAGGAAACCATGAATCCATGTGATTTCAAAATGAAATATATCATAAATTAAAGATATAAACTCATGAATATAGTTAAAACTTTATTTATATTAAATTCAGCAAAACTATGGGCTTAATCTTAAGCATAAAATACAGAGTTTTAAAACGATAGTAAGATCTCCAAATACATACAGAAACTTGATATCATAAAGTGGAAGGTAGAACTCAGAACTTTAACCCTAGATAGATGGGAAATGGTTGTTGTTGCTCGGTGTTGCTGCTGATGATGATGTAGAATTTTGAAACCAAAGGATTTACACAAAGTTGTGTAATTACAAGGACTCTTATATTAAACTAAGTTTTCGACATCACAAGTTAATTTTAAATGATAAAAAAGCATAATAATATTTTGTCGACTATAATTCTATAAAAAAATATTTATATGGGTGCTTGTGTACTAGGAGAATCCAACATGGGCTCATGGAAAGAAAAGCATAATGCATATCCAGGTTGACATGTAGACATTGTAAAATTTCTGAAAGCAACCATATTCTCCTTATATGATGGCTGTTATGGCAATCTTTCTCGCAACAAAAAATTATTGATGAAAAAATCCTATTCAAAACAAAGTCAGCTTGGTAGAGGTGTTTACTTAAGATGCATTTGGTTCATCTTAATCTGTATTGTAATGACAGTTACCAAGTTGTGGACCAAAACCAAGATTTAGATCCCTGTTTACATGTGATGCTTGCATTGTGTTTGTCCAATGTCATTAAATGTTTTAATTTTGGTGCATAACAGCACATTATATGCCATTTTATGTTCAAAGCTTATTACTGTTTCCAAACATTGGTCTCTACTATGGAACTGCAGTGATGATCTCCAACTTCTCCTATTCTGCCATTTTATTATACCGTCTCTTTTTCCACTCTTTCCAGATGAAGACTTCTGAAATTGCCTTTGTACAAGAAAATGAACTCAGAAAGGAAATTGAAGATGAAATAAGAACAACTAAACAGGAGCAAGAAAATCTCTTGGTGAAAAGAGATGAAGCCATGAGTGAGTTACAGAAAACCATGAGAAGCTTAGCAATTCTTGATGGACATGCCCGTGACGCTGCCCATCGTCGGGATGAAGCAATCAGAGAGTTGAAGCTCATCCAAGCATCTGTAATGGCTCTTAGGCAAGAAAAGAAGAAGATGCATCGGCAAAGAGAGGAAGCTGTGCGTCAACTTGAACGATGGAGAAGTCGTAACCATGGAAAAGCTTGGAACTGTGACACGTTTGTTAGGTGCATTGATGAGGCTGATGAGTTCACAGCATTTTCTCTGTCCGATCTGCAAACTGCTACTTGCGACTTCTCAGAGAGCTTCAAGATTGGGAAAGGAGGCTATGGATGCATCTATAAGGGGGAGATGTTGAATAAAAGTGTTGCCATAAAGAAATTGCATCCACATAACATGCAAGGCCGTTCAGAATTTCAACAAGAGGTTTCCTCTCTCTCTCTCTCTCTCTCTCATGGTTATACATTAATTAATTATATAAAAGGAATATCGAGCTACAGAAATGTATCCCACAAGTTTTTCTAAGATTTGTTTGGATATAACCTACAATGTACTCTTGAAAAGGAAATCCACAAAAGCTAGAACCAAAAAGGGTTGTCTAGCAGCTTTCCAAAAAGTTGTTTCTGTATTCCCCCTCGATTTGTGTGAGATTTACAAGAAAAAGCAGATTCAAATTTGAAAAGTTTGATGTGAAAGGTGTTGTTACTTAAGTGATGAATGGAAAGAAGATGAGTTAGCATTCACTTTTAGTTTTGAAGAATAAAAAATGGATATAAAATTGGTTGCATATGGATGGTGAAGCATTCAAATGTAACACAATTTGCTGAGGCATAGTAATTGGACAGATAACAGCATCATAGCATGTAGGTCATGGCCCAGTCATGCATAGATGTTATATGTATGTGTTGCTTGACTTTCCTTTTAGACCACCTAAGATTTCTGGCTCATGAGATTTTTCTAGCTCTATATTCCACTTTGAGGAAATAAGATTTTATTTCTTTGAAATGTACATTTCTTGAAGTAAGCTCGAAGGTATTGCAACAAAACAGAATCTTGAGATATAGTGGAAAGGGCATCCAGACAAGGGGAAAGCAAGAGGGGGGAGTAAAAGTACCTTTTCTTGAAATAGCAATCCAAATGCTTTTTTTTTTTCTCTTGAAGTCCAGTTACATTTAACTGAATTCATGTAGACAATTGACTCCAATACGGTGTAAAAAAGATGGTGTCTTTTCTGAAGTATTGCTAAGTACATTATATGAAGCCAAATAGAACAGTTTTACAATGTTTTGGTCTAGGTACTTAGGTGCTTCTGTAGGCTTTCAGTGGCAATTCAAATAGGTATATATGACAAGACACTGGTTCTAGATATTTGATAATTATTGGATATGGTTTCAACCATGTCCTTTATTGTTGCTTTCCTCATGGCTGCAAAAAATGATATAATAACCACATCAGTATGAATGTATTGGGATGTCACTTTTTAATATCCTTTTTTAGACTTATTGACCCAAACCCAACTCCAATCCCTACTATGATTGAGGTGCACTTGGTTCCTATACTTGTGTTTGTGCAGGTTCTAGTTCTGAGTAAACTACAGCATACTCATCTGGTGAGGTTGATCGGAGCATGCCTGGAAGCCTGGTCCCTTGTCTATGAGTACTTGCCCAATGGTAGCCTCCAAGATTGCCTTTTCCGCAAAAGCAGTTCCCCTCCCTTGACATGGAAGATGCGCACCCGTATTGCGGCACAGATCTCCAATGTCCTTCTCTTCCTGCACTCATCCAAACCTGACAAGATCATCCACGGTGATCTCAAGCCTGAAAATATTCTTTTTGATTTTGAATACAACTGTAAGCTCAGTGATTTTGGAATTTCTAGGCTTATGCCTGAGGATTCTTTACGTTGCTCATCTTTCCGCCGGAGCACTGAGTCTAAGGGTACATTCCCTTATACAGACCCAGAGTTCGTGAGAACTGGAGAACTGACTCCCAAGTCCGATGTTTACTCCTTTGGGATCATTGTTCTACAGTTACTCACTGGGAGGCCCCCTGTGGGTTTGGTGACTGAGGTGCGTCGGGCTGTGTCCAGTGGGAAATTGTCATCCATTTTGGACCCATCAGCTGGAGAGTGGCCATCATTTGTGGCAAGACGGCTGGCAGAACTGGGGATACAATGCAGTGAGATGATCAGTCGGGATCGTCCAGAGCTTACGCCATCAATGGTGAGGGAACTGGAGAGGTTGCCCACTGCAGAAGAACGACCTGTTCCATCTTTTTTCCTTTGCCCTATTCTTCAGGTGAATGATCAGCTGATAGCTTTTTTTGGTTTATGAGATACGGGTAGGTTAGCAGTTGAGAAATGCAGGGATCTGATGGGCCCCATCATTAGATTGGTGATGCTCAAAATATATCCCATATTGTATAATGCTTGCTGCCCGAGTATCTGAATGATGGTTTGGAAAGTAGAAATGCAGCCATCCATTCCTCAACCACTAACTAGAGAATGATCAGACTATTATGATCATCTTATACTGTTATGATCATCTTATGGGAAACATTTTATGGACTGCCTCTCTCTATCAGTGACATCATATAAACAGTTTTGATCATGGAAAGTTGAGCTCCTCATGTTCAATTTCCATTGATGGGCCGTGCAAATAGTTCAATCAAGGTTGCATTTCCTCCAGATAAAAATTAAAAAAAAAAACCTTGCTAGATCCATTTGCTGAATCTTATTATTTGTGGATTGACTTTCGAGAAGTAGTGATATCAACTGTGGTCACCTGCTTCTTTGTCAAGTCTGATCTAGTGGTCGTTGCTATGATCCATTATTTGTGAAGTATTTCATCTACCAGATGTGATAAGTTCCTCTGGAATGGGGTTTTGCTATGTTCTACATTGGATAATTTTCTTTTCCAGTAGTAACACAGGCAATAGATTATCATCTGTGTAGTCCTTAAGCCTTTTGATGCCCTTGCAGGAAGTCATGCACGACCCTCAGGTGGCAGCAGATGGATTTACCTATGAGGGCGAGGCTTTACGTGGGTGGTTAGAAAATGGGCGTGAGACGTCACCCATGACCAATCTCAAGCTGAGTCACTTGAATCTTACTCCAAACCATGCTCTTCGGTTTGCCATTCAAGACTGGCTCTGCCAATCTTGATGGCTATGCTGTGAAATCATACATATGCTTATATATTTATTGCTGGCACTGATCCTACATTTGAGGTTTTTCCTTTTGATGGTGACGATGAAGATGACGACGACAATGACGACGACTATGTGAATACCTTTCTATGGCACTTGGTGATGTGTCTGTTGCTTTTGTCTATATATGTAAAAATATGTATGCATTCATGTACAGTGGGCATCTGGTTTTTTTTTAGATCAAAATTAACTGTGATGTTGCATTTTTGCCCAATAGCCCCATTTGATGTGTGGCTTATTAATTTATATCTATTGATGGAAAGGGTGGGCTTCATATGGATTGTACATGGCAATGTAAGTTTTGTAATGAGTGTAGGATAATGAAAGGCTTTGAAAGGCTTTCTTTGGGGATAGAAGGAATGAGATCAATTTCAATGAGGGCCACCAAGAATTTTCCAGTGGAGCTCCAAGTGTTGCCTTCATCACAAAGGTAGGGTATAAATATCTCAATGCCTCTCATTTCTCATCATCTTCATAAGCCACAATCTAATCTTTATGGGGAATGCCCCTCATTTCTATGGCTTTTATAAGGTTCATGCCACTAATTGCAATGGGAGGCTGAGTTTTGGAGGATGAGATAGTGATTTTCTTTGGGGAGAAACATTTATCATGAGTTAGGTCTCCCACATGTTCAGTTAGGAAGTGTAGAGGATTATATGGCTACAAAGGTCTTATTGAAATTCTTTCATCCAATTACTCTAGCTTTATGAGATGAGCTATAAAAAACAAAAATTCTACCAAGACTTTCGCTATTGAGAGTTCCCTTCAAACTTATCTTGAGATCCACATGGTTAGATGTATAATAGTCAAAGGAGTGCCCAAGGCACTATATGGGAGATTTGTGCCTTAGTGTGCCTTGCATTTTATTTAACAACGGTTGCATTTGGACGAGAGGTAAATTTTGTAGGGATTTCCCTTATGCAGGGGTTTCTCTTGAACGTGGATTTCCTTTTTATTGTTTTGTAATTACACTAGAAAAGGTATAAGAGCAAAAAAACTTACTCTAAGGGAGAGGTAAAGTGCTTACCTCTTCATTCATTACAAAATAGGGGTAAACGAGGGTTATCCTCGTTTTCACCCCTTTATCCTTCATCTAAACAAAACCAATGCATCTCTTCATTTTTTTTTTTTTCTTATAAGGTCTTGAAATGTAAATAATAAAATATAACTTGTCTCTTAAGTGTTAAAATATAAATAAAAACTGTATTTTTCATTTTTTTCGTATTAGATGTTAACATATAAATGGAAAAATAATCTAATCTTATATAGAAATGCATATTTTGTTTTCTTTAATTATTGATGATATGATCATGAGAGTGATGTTTTTTTAATGACTTTGACTTGTTATTATTTGATTTTATATATTAGGTTTTTGTTATTATTTTATTATATTATACAATTGTGGTTTTATGTTTGATGCATTTTATTTATAGTATATATTGTATTTTTTAGTTGTAACAAGGCAAAAAAGTAATGTGTTTGTTATTAATATCTTAAAAATAGTTGTAAGCATTAATATCATATTTGTATTGGTACAAAATATTTTAAAAAATGTCCCTAGAAGTGTTCCTTGTACTTTAGTGATGCAAACCTAGGTTTGAATTCAATGAGAACATGTCAATAGGCGTGCAGTTTCAGAGTATGGTCTTTGAAAGATCCACGCAGTCAATTACGAATTCGTTAAAGGATTTTGTCTTGATAAGGAATTGCTCAAACCAGTGTTATCAGAACAGAATCGGGCTGTGATCGAACTGTAGGTTTGACCGCGACCATCATATATAAGGCTCGGTTCTGAGAAAAAATCACCTGAGAAATTGGACCGCAAAAAATTGACACAAGTTGCAGCTTAACATGTTTTAGCGAATAAAGTCGTGAGCCGTGAGTCGATAACTTTTCTTTTTCTTTTTTGTCCAATAGAGAACAAGGAATAAATACAGAGGTGCAGCGACTAGGGTTTGAGAAAAAGAGGCCCAATGAGAAGAAGAATATTAGAGTATGGAGGTGTAGCGATGCTTTGAGAAAGAGAGGGGAAGATGAGAAAAGAATATTAGGGTTTATTCAATTGATACCCTTTAACTTTCTCAAAACACCCCATTTAGAGTTTAGTCTTTCTCAAAAAAACGTGAGTTTACTTTAATAGTCTAATGTTTTGGCAAAAGAAATTTTAGTGAAAATAATAAAATAAAAAATAAAATTATTTTAAAATGTATATAATATTTACTTATGTTAAAAGTAAAAATTATAATATTCTATTTTATTTATCTTATTATAATAATTTGATATTATATTTATTATCTAATATTTTTTCCATTGCCATCATTGTTAAAAGATTTTTTTTTATTATATCAATATAACATAATTAATTATAGCTCATAATTTTATTTATCTAATTATTATCAATTGAAAATAAAACCTCTCTTCTCAAATAAAAAAGTCATCATCATAATAAATTCTATTTTGGAGTTGAAAACTTAGAATGTCAATCTTGTACTGAAAGTAGACTTTTTCTTTGATTTAAAAAAATAAAAAATAAAATAATTAATTATATTGTTAAATTAGAATAAATTTGAAATCTAAAATGAATTTAAAAGATTCAACCACTCATAAATCTAAATTTAGAAAAGATTTATAATAGATAGAAATGCAATACAATGCATTATCTAATCATGAAAACAAGTCGAATTCTAATAATTTTTTTATATGAAAAATAAATTTTAGATTCAAAATTAATAAAATCTTATTTGGTAATCTAATATTTGAGATTACTCCATCATCTTAGACTTCTCTTTCTCTTTTTTTTTTTTTTACTTAAAATTTTTATTTCAACTCATTAAAAGAACTTTATTTAATAATTTAATATTATTTATAATATAAGATTCATGACACGGGTTTAACTACGGTTGAACCTTATTTAACCTGACCTTCCATCGACACAGTTCGCTTCACGGTCCAGTTCTGATAACATTGGCTCAAACAATGTCAAAACCGATTGCACAAGTTTTTTAGGAATTCGAATTAGCCTATAGATTTTTATATATTATGTCTCTTCTAATTGATTAAAATTGAGAGTAGCGGAAGCAAATTAAAAGAGAAGAAGATGAATTCATATATTGTATTACCTAATATAAGAAAATCATGAAACTAATTGAATTTAGAAATTAACTAGTACTTACTTGTAGAATAGAACTGGTCCCAATCCAAGGACCTGGTTTCGCTCGAGGGCCGAAGCCTAGTGTGAGAAACACCCAACTCAAGAGTCTTCTTTTTCCAAAAAATCTCAATTGTATTCAATTCAACCAGAGTACATGTATTTATAGAGAAAAAAAAATGTGAAAATGCTATTACACCCTTTCTTTAGTTGACCACTCTAAGGAGAGAAATTTTCTATCTAAAAAACTCCTAAGAAAAGAAAACTACTAAAGATAGAATATAGTCTAATTTTGACAATTCCATCTCATCCTTTAAAAATTCCACGTGGCTTATTGGATAACAAGATTAAATCCTAAAAAGCAAACATAAAAATAGAAATCCTAAAAATATGGAGTTACGCATGTGAAGAGCGTCCACTTGTAAAATTCGTCCACTTCCTTTCTATTCTCGTGTCACGCCCCGACCCAAAATCGACACGTGACGCAGAATGAAAAATTTCATTTCTCCAAATACACCAAGTAAATAATAGTTACACGTGAGAATCACACGTGCTAGCACACAATAATAATTTCATCTCTTTTTAGGGAAGTAAGATCCCCACCGAAATTTCGGGAGTCTCCCCTAAAAACTAGACTATTGGGCCAATCTTAGGCTTTACAATTAATCCACTTGTCCAACATAGTAAAAGAATGTATAACCATTCACGTCCAACCACAATAGAGGTTACATTCTCAAAGTTTAGAAGGTTCAAATAAATTGTCAAGACATTAAACATGTTTTCAATGATAATTATACATGGTTTATTTTCTATGTCAACAACAATACACATAACCATATAATCAAAATGACAAAATATCAAAATAATAGTCAAGTGAGTGGTAGATCAACAAGGTGTGCAGTCTATGGACGTGCTCTTGGTCCCTAGGACCCTGCCGGAGCAATGGTACCTGAAACTGCAAGGAGGTGAGTATAAACAAGCTGAATGAGGAAATACACGCATGCTACACACTAACGAACTCACAACATATAATGTATGTAATGGAGAGTATAATCTATACTATGCTATGTAATCATGTTACCACATCATCATTATAGGAACTACTCATTTCTTAAAAGATATTACAATGGGACAGACGGTCATCATAAGCAATATACATCAACCTCCAACATGACTTAGGGCCCACGACTTACTAAGCGGGTGACTCACGCATAGCGTGCCCATGTCAACCTCGCCCTGCATTCCTTCACCTCATGGATGATTCAGTCAAGCTCTAAGGTAGTCAAGTCACGACTTACGGAGCTAACACCATCCCCCATAGGATATATGTATATCTAGCCATGCGTATCTAAGCACATCTGAAGTGCTAATAGCCGTGAAAGCGCCCTACAACACATGACATGTGAGGGACCTACTCCTCAACAGCAACCCTAAGAGACCAAGTCTCCGTAGCCGATGCCACCGTCCCAATAAGAATAATAAGATAATATCTGTTTCATTGTCATCCCAACCCCCTCAAAGGAATTGAGTATTCATATTGGTGGGAATTCCAAATGGGGTAAGGTTCACTTTACTACCCCATGATCCATTCTCACCATAACATCATTAAATTGTTCATGTCCAATAAGTTCATCTTTCCTAACTCACTAAAATTAACCTATCTTAGGTTAGATGTGAGTACACAATACACATGAATATCAACCTCAATATAAATGAGCTCTCAAACACACCAAGCTCATACAAACACCATTAAGCAATGCATCATCATAAAACATATCATGTTTAATAAGTTATATAAGTTCCATTTCTACCTCACCATACCCATCTCCTACATTCTCACCTTATATCATACCACATCTTCTCCCCTTAATCATCTTACCATTCACTAGATTCCAACTACCTCTTTCTTGTTGCATTTCTTATTTCACTTAAGTTTAAAATTTCACATATATTCTATCATTGCCCATAACATACTCATACTCAATCCATACTCTTTCCGTTGAGGGAATTATTCGTTCATAATCGTTTAGTCTCATTTCTATTCCTTCTTTTGCATGGCCAACAATTTAAGCGGTATACCGGTGGAGTGTTGCCTCCAATACTTTCATTTATATGACCAACAATTTAACTAGCGTACCGGTGGAGTATTGCCTCCCAAACTCATTTCATATACGACATAAGGTTGTACTCCAGTTACAAACCTCTACTTCTTTCATTGTCAAACCAAGATCCTATTATACCACATTTACATTTCCAGGGTGTTCCAAATATCATCATACACATCTCAACACACGTAAATCCCATATAATTTATATAAACCTACTTATTTTTCTAACACCCTTTTCCAAATGTCTCATAACTTCATGTCATCTTAATACCTTTCCTATGGAACATACTTGATTCATCACATAATTCCTATAATTCCTCCACAACACTCTCATTGCATTTATTCTTATAAAGTATATTTCATCATATCAATTTATGAAATCACTTTCAATGATTATTATTATAAAACCTCATTTTCAAATCACATTGAATTGTACATACAAAAATACTTTCCATGTATAGTATGAAACTTCCATATTATACTAACATCCTATTCATTGAATAGAAAACTATTCATAACACATTTACGTTATTCATTTACCAAATTCATAATCATATTCATCATATAATACCAAAATCTCAAAATCAATTTTATTTGCTAATAAGGAAATCACAGTGATATAATACAACACCCATTTCAACAAAGTAAGAAAAACCTACTTGATCCGTAGTGATTAGTTGATTATGCAATGGTACGTGCAATGTTTGGATTCCTCTCAAGTCCTTCATTCATTTCCATGCATCAAAACATCATGTTACACATTATCAGATCTACACACATTGATCGTCCTTAATTTCTAATCTTTACATCATAGTCTCAAAACCTAAGGTCTCACTAAGTCTCATGGGTCAATTACTGAAAGCCATTAAGGTCTATATGAATCCAAATACATGATTACCCTTAAATATATAAGACCTTATAAAACTATTAAAGTCTCAAGTTAAGAATGAAAGTTGTGAAGTGAACATCTGTAGTGCAAGGTTTTTAAATCACAATCCAATGGTTTTGACGCTTGAAATACAGTTATAAAATCGATGGTTTTGCAACTTGAAAGACAATCCTACTTTCAATGGTCTTGAGACTACAAAACAGCCCCACTAACAATGGTTTTGAAACTGAAAACCAGTCCCAAAACCAACCAGTTAGGGGCTGAAATCCACCCCCAACATCCAGCTGATCATGGACTGAAAAAAAAATCTGTCCCCATTGCTAACAACTCTGGCTGTTTGAAACAGTAACTCAGTGGAGAGCCCTAAGGAATTGCAATGGCCCATTATGCATTTTTGTCAAACAGGTGGTGAGCAACCACTTCCTTTGCTACAGTTGCATCGTTGGTTGAGGTATCAGCGATGGAGGTGAAGAAGGGAAGAGGAGAGGACCGTGCGCATGGAGGGAGAGAAGAGAAAGTGCCGCATGAGGGAAGAGGGAAGAGGGAAAGAGACAATGAGAGGAATGGGGGAATCGATGGAGGAGGGAGAGGAATGAGCACTTGCTCATTTCTCTCTCCTCTTTAGTCAAAACGGGTGGGTGGTGGTAGAGTGCAACAATGGTGTTGCATTAAATGAGGTGAAATGACATATGAGGTGGTGGTTGGGTTGCCATGTGGTATACTACCTCATCACTTAATTTCCATTAATTAATAATCCACCCTATTAAATAATATTAGATTAAAATCTAATAACTTAATTAAATCACCCTTCTAATTTCGCATCTTAATTAATTATTCCTTTGATCTCACTCCATTACATAATACATAACTAAATTACCCAATTAATTAAGTTACCATCAATTTCTCTTAATTCGTTAATTATCTCTCTAATTAACTTCAAAATTTTTACAAATCTCCAATCAGAGTTTGAATCTCAAGGTTTCATTCAAATTAATCGGAGAAATTATAGTGGCCCCCAGAGTCGGAACTCGGGGTCGTCACACTTTGTTGGCAGTCAATAAAGGTATGCAAATCTGCAAAGCAGTCTGTGCACGGTTGATTTCAAAGGGGCTGAACACAGATCGGCAAATGATGGCAATAGATGACGAGGCCAGTTGGATATGCAAACAGATCTGATTAAAAAATGATGAAGGGGCTACTGGTGATGGAGGGATGGAGGTGCAACGTCCAACAGATGGAGAAAAACAGCCTGGGCAGACGGCCAGCAGCAGGGAGCAGAAGTGTTTCTTGTTGATTCATGGCAGAGATCAGCAGAGTGTGCAACGAACAGTCACAGTGAAATCAGATCTGATCTGGGTCGGCATCAATACCGACGGCGAGAGAGGCAGAAGAAGCACAGCGCCCGCTGCTGGGAATGAGATACGTTCAGATCTGCTAGGCAGATTTGTTTAAATCTGGGCTGGTTGAAGGATTTGAAACAATCTTATTTGACAAGCCTACGACACATGGAAGGCTTGGGATTGGTGCCACCTGTTGACGGTGGGAGCATACTAGGGGTAAAACGCACGCTAGTCTCAAATCTGATGGCCAAACATCAAACACCTCTCTCAGAAATGGCAAACAAAGTCGGGATCTAGATGTCCCTTCCTCCCTATGCTGATGTATCTCTTCCGGTAGAGGAAGAGAAGAAGAGACTTCTTTATTGAAATATCACTCAATCGGATCTTATTCTGTTTAATACCATGTAGAAAAGAAATTAACTGAGTATTGTATTGAATACTTACATGTATTTATATAATCTCTGGCGGACCCTAGAGCTATCACAATTAGACTCAAACACTTATCTTACTCTAAATCAACTAAATCTCTTAATTAGAGATAAACACACATTAAGAATCCTAATTACAATAAATCTACTAATTGATAAAATCATAAATATATTCCAACAAGATCTATCAAATACGTTTTTATTTTCCAACCAAAGTGATTGATACCTTGGCCCAAGGTGGTGAGCAATCAGCAGACGTTGCTGACTTCATTATTAGATGATGCAGATTTGAGATTGATTATCCGAGAACAAGATAATTCCCAACTTCATTAAGTTGATTGAAATTAATTGAATCAGTTCTTGCAATTAGTTAAACCCGAGACTCATTGTGATCGATGATGGTTTAATTAATCCGTGTCACGTTGACTCGCGGGTATTCACAACCCAACAACGCATATAATCCGACGTGTGTGTATGGAATTTTAAAACAACGGTTTTCAGAGTTGAATTAAGGTTTCAAACCAGTCTTAAGATCTGATTAGGGACTGATTTACTGTGCATAATGGTAGTCCTTAATTGTTGATTAAACTTGGGTTTTTATTCTAAAAGCTGAACTTGTTGGGTACAGTTTTACTACAACAATTGAGACTGACTTTGAGGATTATTTCGGTCTTAAAATCTGTTTGAAACTGTTCTCATTAACTGCAATCTAATTTTCTGAGAACTATTTGGAAGTCACTGATAAGCATGGTTTGCACTTGTTTTAATTATAAGGTTAAATGATTTTATACCTTTGGCTGAATTGAAGTTTTTGGACTGATTTAAAACAAAGTTTTGATTCTGTTTGGAAACAAATTTTGAATCCGAAATTAGATGTGTTTAATTTACTACTTTAATTGTAGGCTTGGGTACAATCCTGCGTCTTGTATTTCATACCCGATTTTATCAGACCGATTAAGTTGTTTTGGAGTGTTTTACAAATCTCCAATCAACAGTTTCCATCTTCTTCCACTTGGATTTCGAAAATCGAGGATAAGTTAGATTTGAAGTTTTGGGGGGTTTTTGGTAAAAGTAATGGGATTTTTTTTAGAACTCGCTGGTGTTAATTCAATTAATTTCATTACTTAGTGAGTTGGGTTTACTATTTGATAGTCGCGGGTTGTGTTAAATTTGTGTTGGGTCTTACTTTCACTTTAATGATTGAGTAAGGTGTTCTATTCTATTGAGTTTACATCACTCACATATTTGCTACTATTAAAAATCTAATTATTCGTATTAAAAGTAGATATGATAAGTTACAAGTGAACTAAATTTGATCACAAGAAGAAAAAAAAAAAACTAATTGACCATTTCCATTAGATCCCAATAACATTCTTTTGATGATTGAAATGCCTCAAGAGATACTAACAGTAAGATGCAATTTGATGCAAGAATTATGTACATAACATGCTTCCACAAAATCAATACTCCCTATGTTCTAATTTAGTTATTTTACATGTATTTTGGAACTGTTCTAAAATAGTTGTCTAATATGTCATTTTGATTCTCTCTTTCTCTATCATATCTAAATTGATATGCCTTTTGAAATCCCTTCCTTAAACAATTCAAAATTTTAAAATAGGACAAGTAAAATGGGATAGAGGGAGTATTATTTTTGTTGAGAACCAAGGAAGAAGTCATTTGACATTGATGTCACTTGAAGTGTGTGTGGGGGGAGAGGTGATGGTGACGATGTGATTATGTTTGATGACAAAGCAAACTGTAACGACCCGTCCCGCTACGAGTACGTCAAACTGATATAAAGTCCCAAAACCGATCTGATACTATTTCAAAGGTATATTTTTTTTTCCAAAATAAAGGAAATTACCGCTCTCGTAATCCACACTCAAATCAATAATCGATAGTACCAATAAAGTATTAATCATAATTGGAAACAATAACATCATTCCATTATTACATTCATCAAACTTAAAGAAATGTACACATATCTCAAATACATTAGCAAGTCCCCAACTACAAAATAAAACCATGACCAGTATAAAGCTGCAACTCTATGCCTAATATCCGATTGAGGGTCCCGCTGACCCTTCCTCTATGAAGTACCTGTGAGGCAAGGGGTGAGCTCTACATGCCTAGTGAGGGTAACACACGCATCATATGTCACCAAGCATACACTGTATATAATCATATGAACACATCAATGTCTGTGATGTCTACATGCATGACTATGTAAGCGAGTGCCCTACCCCTAACACACGGGCCCACATCTGTCGGACCTACAGTACATTCTTTAACCAACTCAATACAACTCTATGGCAACTCCCTCATGTGCCCATCCGCTGCGGTCCACCCACCCTCGGGTGCACAGACTGATCTCCAACCGGATCAGGATCCATACACCTCGACCAGACCTATAACTCTCTCATGACAACCCGCACACATACCACGACCAACCCAAGAGTCAGACTCACTAAAGTCCCAAACCGACTACCACACGGGAGTAACCACCTCACCAGTCCTCAATGGACTGCCAACCAGACTCATCTATGGTCTCCTCAACCAAGCACCAGAGTCTCGATAGTCAAACATATAACCTTGGACCCCTATCTTTTGGTCTCCACATGACTGGCATATGCACCCCTCACAGAATTCTGTAAGTCCTTTATCGAATGAGACGGCCGAACTCACACGTTAGGCGCCCATAAATTCTTGGTGAGTCAATGCCCACAACACAAGTCTCAACAATGAACCCCAAAGTCATAACTGCGGGTTAACACACTACCACATCACACCAGCTGTCCCCACCATACAAGTATACTAGCCTTGAATACCATATCTCAGACTGTACCCACCATGCAGGTGTCATATCTTGGGCTACCATACCTCAGACTGTACCCACCCTTCAGGCGTCATAACCTGGAACATCATCTCACACCACACCACAGGTTGTCCCCACCCTACAGGTGTCATAGCCTCGAACATCATCTCACACCACACCGCAGGCTGTTCCCACCCTACAGGTGTCCTAACCTAGAAATCTCATCACATCACATCGCAGGCTGTCCCCACCCTTCAAGTGTTCTAGCCTAGAATATCTCATCACATCACATCGCAGGCTGTCCCCACCCTACAGGTGTCCTAGCCTGGAATATCTCACCGTACAATCTCTCGACCAATGAGTGGGCGAGTACATCCTCAGCCTACTCGGTCATCTGGGAAATCACAAACCATACCAGCAGGAGTTGTCCATCATCTCACCATCCCTCTACCAATGAGCGAGCGAGCACATCCTCAGCCTACTTGGTCATCCGGGGATCACAAACCATACCAGCTGGAGCTGTCCCTCATTGCATCATCCCTCGACCAAGGAGTGGGCGAGCACATCCTCAACCTACTCGGTCATCCAGGGATCACAAACCATACCAACGGGAGTTGTTCCTCACTGCTCCATCCCTCGACCAATGAGCAGGTGAGCACATCCTCAGCCTATTCGGTCATCCAGGGATCACAAACCATACCAGCGGGAATTGTCCCTCACCGCACCATCCCTCGACCAATGAGCGGGCGAGCACATCCTCAGCCTACTCGGTTATCCGGAGATCACAAACCATAACAGCGGGAGCTGTTCCTCATAGCACCATCCCTCGACCAATGAGCAGGCGAGCACCCACTCAGCCTACTCGGTCATTCAGGGTCACCTCATCCATCACGCGCTCGGGTACCTTAACAGCGAGGTCCTCCAAGTCTGCCCAGGGTCAACCAACACCCAACCCAATAGTTTCCCTGAAGATTCCATGACTGCCTCACCACTTGTCTCGACTGGGACTCCGAGGCACCTCGCCCTCTAACCCAGACGACGCCTCACCCACAAGCGTGTCTGAAGACCACTAACGGTAGACCTAACAGTTCAACCCCTACTAGGGGGAACACATCTATCATCTATTGATCCATAACCAAACTACGCTTCCTAGTATGGTTTCTCATAACCTCTCAACCCTAACTACCCGCAAGCTAGAGGGAGTCTCTAAATCCTGGTTTGGCCCAGTACCCATGCAAACCGGCATTCCGAATACAGTAGCTAAACGCATGACAAGTCATCTCTATGCATGTTATCAATATAACATATCACATAATAATCAAGTATATATTATCATCTATCGCATGTTATCAAACCAACATGTTATTATCTAAAGCATATCATTTATTGCCAAGTCTAGCACGTTACTACATTTGGCAAATCAACAGGTTATTATGTAATCGAATAACATGTTATCGCACAATGCACATCAACATGTTGTCCAACCAACAAATTATCAAGATATAAATCATCATGTTATTATATTACTCAACCAACATGTTATCACAAGCAATCCGACACGAGTACGCCCGAAGAGGTCCCTTGCCACATCAGTCATCACAACAGTTTTCTTGCCGAGTGGCTTAGATCATATAAGTGCCACATTCCTCGTACTCCGTGTTCAACGGTTATAGGATAATATGTTTTCATATATGCTAAAACAAGTGTGATGAGTCCCTTCACCTGTGTGTGCCTTTGAAATCCAAAGCGGAAAGTGGATTCGAGGGGTTGAAGGAATCTCCATCTGCTGAAAAGAACAAAAGAATAAGTAATCGACGTAAACGGGCCAAACTAAGCTTGGACTGCAAACGGGCTTAGAAGTGGGTCGGGTCTGAAACCAACTTGGGCCAGTTGGAACTGGACCTGACTGGTTGAGTTGGATCTGGGCCTAGCTGGGCCAAATCTGCGAGTTGGGCTGGGCCTGGTCTGCTTGTCCAACAGTGAAATGGGCCTGAACTGCCAAGCCCAGAATTAAACCCACCCGAGTCAACTCAATGACTCGACTGGGTTGGCTCGGCATTAAACTGTAATGCCCCGACCCAGAACGTCACTGATTTTTGTTTTTTTGAAACTAAACTCAAGAATTCTAATTGGGCCGGATCAATGGTTAGGCAAGTCACACATGATCTCAACATGTGGATTCAAACACATACCATAAGCCTACTCGAAAGAAACACAATCACAAACACATAATTCCATAAATGAATTATTATTATATCACAACCAGAGTAGCTACGGAACACTTGGTGATTTAACACATAACATCAATACAAACTAAGTACCACACACGGTACTTCACAAAAATAAATGGTTCAAGGAACCAAAAGACAAAGATAGCGGAATTCCCCTCAGTAGGAATCCCAAGGCAACGCATGAGCTTATCCATCCTAAGCTTCATACGGAGGGTTCCCCTCTTCGAGCACATCTCTTATAATGTGAGTGGTGTGAGCTAACTAGCTCAGTGAAGGAAATATAACAATACAGTCTAATGAAACATCAGGTTAGTTAAATAATCAACATTTGCAATATGATATCTCATGCTTGACAATAAATTCTCAACATCATTCCATTACTGCTGTCATCCATCGTAACACTTACATACTACGCTGAGACCATTGTGTTAAGTCCCGACACGGTCACAATACATCCTTGCAAGTACATCTCCGGCCCTCACATGGCCGATACTGTCACTCTCCAAATCAGCAACTGTAGACACCTCTAGTCCAGTAGACGTAAACCATCTCAAACACATGGCCGATATTGGTTCAATAGTCAAGGGCACATGGAAGCAATATTTAAACACATATGATCAACATCATAAACATTTAAAATCATCATAAGCACTTCTTACAACAGTGCATCATGTCCGGGCACATTGGTGGGTTCATCAAAACTTGAAACCACTCATTGCTCAAGATCCATCTCATTAAACCTGATTTACACCTACTGCAAAGTTAAGTCCCCTCACCGAAATTGTGTGGTATCGCGGTCTCTGTCAACATGCAAACAAGTGTGTAATCAATAATCGGTCAACATATATAGCATTCAAAAAAATACATACAAGTAGTATTTCAAAACCACACTGTTTTTCCAAGAATCTCCAAGGTAAATGGAACTGAGTCTCATACTTGGTTTCTAACCATTTTAAGTTAGAATAATCCACAATAATAATAATAATAATAAGGTGCTCAGACCAAATCTCATATTGTCTTCTGGGCATGACCAGATTGACATATTGAGTTAGCTTTAGAGGTACAAGAGGCTCAGGTCACTTCTCGTATTGTCTTCTGGATATGACTAGATTGATATAATGAGTTAGGCCTACAGGTCACTCAGTGCCCAACAGATATAGCGTCTGCCTGGAAGTGAAGTCACTCAGTGCCTGACAAATAGTGTCGGCCTACAATAAGTAATACACTATAGTAATATGAGAAGAAGGGTTAATAGAATTTTAAATTATCAATGGGGTATAAACATCATATGAAAACGTAGGATCTAACATATGCGTCATCAATCAACCAAGACTTAACATTCAAAAACTGGATTCTTCGGAACATGCCTCAGAACCAGGTACTATGGCTTCGGATCATCCGAACCACGGCCTAAACTAGTCCACAGACTTCGGAACATGGATCTGTCCTCGGACCGTCTGAAGGTCAGGTCTCGGATTGTCCGAAGATCCTTCCAAACCGAAAAACAGAAAACAGGCTTCGGGGGGTCTCGAAACATGCCGAGAGAAGCTCGGATCGTCCGAACCTCTCGATCCTTTCGAAGATAGCTCGGAATATCCGGAGCAGAGGCAGGAGAACAACTAGCCTCGGACACTTCGGGACTTTGAACCAAAGCTCGGAACGTCTAAAGGGTCACTCTAGGACCGTCCGAAGGGGGTCACCCTCAGACCGACAGAGAGTCGTCTTCTTCCTCTGTCTGCAACAGCAGACAGTAACGGGCAATGACACATGAAATACGAATCCAGAAACAATGGGTTTCCTGGATTCGATTTTCACATCCAACCAGTCAGATGGACTCCTCAGTGAGTCCTCTCACCTTTGAGAAAGAAGTAAGACTTTAACAGTGATTAACATATCTGATTTTAACATCAAAACCAAGTTGACACAAAAAATCCATTATTTTTCCTTAAACTTCAAATCCATTTTACTCACTCAAAACTCAGTCAAATTTGCTCTTTCTGGATTCTAAACTTGTTAAAATTTAAAGATGAATACAATGATCACCTTAGCTTGAGTTCTTGGGTTGAAAATCCCGACTTTGAAAAATCTTTCTCTTAAGCTTACGGTCAACCAAAGTTTGAAAAACAGAAACAGAGGGAGAGGTGATCGGCCTGGTTTTGGTTTCACAGAGGGACTGAGATGAATCTTGGGGGTGAAACCAGCTGAGCTGAGAGGGTGAATTTATAGAAAATCACCATGGCCACCTCACCGGCTGCATGGCTTCGCTTGGCCACGTACCAGCGGCAACAATGTTTCGGCATAGTAAAAACTGTTTTGGTTTTTTTTTTTTTTTTGCAAATAAGTCCTCCCTGGCTGACTTCTGATTTTTTGCAAATAGGTCCATTTTTTATAAAAATCGATTTTTAACTAAA
This sequence comes from Chimonanthus salicifolius, assembly GCA_013350335.1. Lineage (NCBI taxonomy): Eukaryota > Viridiplantae > Streptophyta > Magnoliopsida > Laurales > Calycanthaceae > Chimonanthus > Chimonanthus salicifolius. The sequence continues at coordinate 34,094,613 of CM023539.1, forward strand.
ATATGGTTTAAAAAGTTTAAATAATTTTAATCCAACTTGACAGATAAGTTGGATTTTAAAAACTCTAATCATCATAAAAATTTGGAGATTTAAAACTCATTAAAACCATAGATCAAAACAAAATCCATCTTTTAACACTACTTACTTAATTTAACTTGTGTTAAATAAAATAAATGAAAATCCTCATTTTCAAGGTTTGGAAGAATAAACTAAACCGAAATAAAATGGTCTAACATAAAATGCTTGTGTCAAAAATTTTCTCATTTCTAAAATCATTTAAAGATATTATTTCTCCCTTTCGGGTGCTTGACAGGCGGTTTTAAATACCATTTTCTGAAAATAAAATTATTCTGAAATCAGAAATAGAAATCCTTGATTAAGGAAAATAATATCATCCAATAGTAACCACATAATGACATAAATAATAAAATAATATCAAAAAATGGTAAATTACCATTTTGCCCTTCCAACTAGACAAGCTGGATCACTGAGTTTTCGAACTTAGATTGGGCCACACCTGGGCTTTTCGCAAAGCCTTAACTATAATATTCGTGATTAACAGGTCTAAGAAGGATTTATTAAACGGATTATGCTTAATTTGGATTAGGGTATTACATAAATTGAGAACTAGGAAAAATGAGGAAATAAGACAAAAAGGAAGGAAAAGAAGGGAAGAGGAAGGAAAACCAGAGAGAGGGAAAGAGAAAGAAGAAGATCAAGGAGAAGAGAGGATAAGGAAATCAAGTACTTGAAATAGGCGAGCACGGCGGAAGAAGGGTTGGAAATCCGACGGCTGAAGGCGGAGATCAAGACCAAAGATCAGCTGTAGGGAACGATTTCGGTCGGAGAGGCTGGAGAAGGAAATTCGGGCCGGAAGGAGGAAAGAAAAGAGAGGAGATCGCGAGAGAGAGAGAGAGTGGCAGTGGCAGCTCCGAAGGGGGGAGTTAGGGTTAGGGTTAGAAGAAGGGAAAAAGAGGGGAAAAGAGAGAAGGAGAGAAAGCTCAGAGAGAGAGAGTAGCAAGTGCGGAGGCACTGTAGCGCATAGCTACATTGCGGCCGAAACCGAGGTTATAAGGGGGTAGGTTTAGGGTTTTGAATTTTATTTTTTATAAAATAAAAGTCTCCAATTTCCAAAATATTTTAAAAAGCCTGAAGAAATCAAATGGCAAATGGGGGAAAACGTGTGATTTTCAATCTTTTAGACTGACAGAATATTCAATAATTTAAAATTACCAAAGTGCCCTCTAAGTCTTCGAACTCAAAATTGGGCAAACCAGGACCCATCACAGGGCCCACACTCACCCCACTGCTACCAAGACCCTAAAACTCCGAAAAATTGGGTCGGGTTGTTACAAAACAGTAGTAAAAATAAAAGAACATTGCAGCATGTTGCTTATGTCAAAAATGTCAAAGCATGTTCTAGAAAAAAATAAAAATAAAAATTGAAATTGTTGCCTTTTATTAGTAAAATTCAAATTATTTCTTTAAATATTTTGATTTAAAATTAGTGACAAATTAAAAATTAAATGTGGAGGCAAAATGTTTTATAAATATGAATTTCATTCTATTTTGGATTTTTTTAATACCTACCACATTAGAAATTAGAATTAGAGAAATTGGATGAGAAGAGTGATCTCGCTCTGAACACATCCATTTTTTCAAGTCTTTCGCGTTCTGGGAGCCCTACTCTTGCACAATAATGCAATAGAGGAAAAAAAAAAAATAGGGTATTAGATGCTAAGGATAAAATTTTCAGAGAGTTCACCTCTAAAAAGTGAGAAAATTAATGTCTTTAAGACAACATTATATCAATGCACCTTGTTCCTTTCTCTACTTTTCTTCAATTTGTGATTTACATTATTTACTGTTTTTTTTTCTTTGTCAGCTTTAGAGAAGAGAGCTTGATCACATACATAAATCTTTTTAGCTTCTTTGCTTGATGATGTAACCTAGCTTGAGTAACCAAAGAAGTTCGACCATAATTAAAAATTGAATTCAATCTAAAGAAACATAGAATTTTAAAAAACTTGCGCATCATAGACTTTCGTTAATGGTCTTTGGTAAGGAACCGTTCATAAACACTTGGATCGATTCGAGATATCGAAAATCGTAAGATTGGCGGGTTTGATATCCTACATGAACCTCGGTCAATTTTCAATATCACCCACGTTTGCATCACTCAGTAACAACAATAAACGCAGATATCGTAATCCTTCGGCTTAAAAACCACAATTTTGGAAATGTTGGTCCCTCTATTCCCATTTGTAAGTTGTAAGTTTTTTTCCCTTTCTAAAATATACGATTCCAGCACCTTTGCACAACAAAGAATGTCAATTTCAACTCACGGCTTTGATTAAAGGAGGCAAGACATCTCCAGACATTTCGTTCCAACATAACATTTCATAGCTAAAATGAGAAAGAGAGCTTAAAGATGGCGTGGACTAGACAGGAGAGACGAAACTTACTGTGTCTGGGAGAAGAGAGACAACTTACTTTGCCTGGGAGAAGAGAAGGAAAGAAAGCCCAATAAATGAAAGGAAGGAGGTATTCCCATAGAAGGAAAGAAAGCCTAATAAATCAATGAAAGGAAGGAGGTATGTATTCTAGTCCCACATCGACGAGAGAAAGGAAAGAGAAGGTGAAAGGAGAGTATAAGAGACAACTTGAGATGAGAAGGAAAGCATACCTTTCTCGGCCTTTTGGCTAAGATCAAGTGTAGTATCTGTTCTTATCAGTTTAATATCTGATACGTGGCCCATCGGGCCACATGATATTAAATTTATTTTTTTAGGGGGAGGGCCCACTACAGTAGCTTGCTGCTGGGGTTACTCAAGTGTTGCCCTTGTCTTGCACTAATGCAAGGGCCTGGCGCACCCCACCAAAACTAATTTCAAATGTGTTACTGGCCTCTGGTTTTGGTTCATATAATATGACAAAGACTAACACATTTTTTAGCTGGGCTAAGTGCATTCTTACAATTGACTTAATTTAAATTGACACCTGAATTAAATTGACCCGATCAAAAACCCAACCTTAATATAAAAAATTGTTTAATATTAGAAAAATATTTTATTTTAAATTGTATACATATTAATATGATTAAATCAAGTAAAGTATAGCTTAAACTAATCCATTATTATAACCTGCAGCTTCCCTCCCTCCTCTCTTTAAGATTTTATTGCTCTCGGAAGAATTAAGAATCTATGCATGTGGGGATATTTATATTATAAAAAAAAGATATACAGCTAAATGAATTATAAATTTTATATATTTAAATTTATTTTGTATATAATTATATGAATATAAAAATAGTATCACTATCAATTGATAATTTACATATATTTAAAATAGATTTAGATATATTTAGATTTTTCATATTTATTTCAGAGATGAACCTCGTGCCTTCTCTTACACTGGAGGGATACCATGAGAAAGGAAATTGCTACTCTTGAGAAAAATAATACTATAAATTATTATTTTTAAAATTTAAAATTAAAGAATAAGATTATATGAAGATAAAACTTCATATACAAATTATTAATACGGCCTTCTTTATATTACATTCACTTATATAAATCATAAAATGTTTTTGATGGAGAAAGTCTCACAAAGTTTGCTTTAGACAAAATTATTCTTCTATGTCTACTGTATACCATGCTCACCTCAGGACCCTACTTTTTCTTAGACTAAGGTCATGGCACTTGGCTTGCCATTGACCGATTTGGCCCGACTTGACTAGCCAATAATGTTTTAAAACTTTATCATTTTAAGTGGTTGAACTTGATTCAACTTTGATTTCTACTAAATGTGATTCAATTATTTCAAAAACTTTTCAAATTTCAAGCTCTCAAAAACTCTTAATTACCTACGATTCAAAAGCAATAGAGTTGGCACTTAATAATGCTTAAAAGGTTTCAAACTTACTATGAAAATATCTGCAAGTATAATTATTATGAATGAGACAGTTTTATGAAAATATGATTATTATATTTTTCATATTTTATTTCTTTTAAATTAGATATTTTGATATTCGATATTTTCTACCTATTAACATATTGTTATATCTTTAGTTCATTTTTATTAATTAACTATACCATTATATGACATCATGTTGATGTGATGGGTTTGACAATGTGACTATGGTCGAATTGAACCTTATCAAACTCAACTTTCTAAAAAATCAGAACACGAAATTAAAAACTCCCTCCATGAAAATAGATTCTTATTTATCATTTTAGATAAATGGTATGGTTTAAAACTGATCATCTGCCTACTGTTCTTATCTAGCCTTCTTAACTGGTTTTCTTTCTGTTTATGAGTTCGGATTATTAGGTATTTAGGATATAGATTTTAATCAACATATCTCATACTGATAGGCTTTGTATCAATGACTCATCGATTAGAAATAAAAGATTATATAATCATATAATGATGATGAATATATTTTTAATATTTTATATACTATAAACTTATACTACTGAATGTATTCTAAGAATATATGTGTTCGATACATATTAATGTATATACACATTTGATACTGGTTTAAATTTTCTATATTTTTAATTTTCCTTTATTGTGTCTATTATTTATTTGTTTCACACTTGATTCTATAAAAATAGTGTAAAAAAAAGGAATTTTTTAATGAGTTAAATACTATATTAAAATTAAATTATATACTTTATAATTTTATGTATACAAATATAAACTACAAAACTAATATAAAAATATAACTTCATGTAAATTTCTAAAAATATCTAATCATAATTTATGTGTATCTATATATTTAAATTTTAACATTAGACCAAATAAGTTTCATCCTAAATCTAAATATTGGCTACAATGTAGCTGGTAAAAAACAGCGAAAAATGTTTAGGAATATATGATATCTAAAATAGTTTGAATTTATTCAAATTATAAGAGTTTTTTTGGATTAACACGTGGGAAACTCAGATACAGTCCTACTAAAATTTTCACGGAGGAGCCTATTATCCCTAAAGTACACCGAAGTTAGATTATGAGAGTTTGAACCTAAAACCTCTCCCTTCCTGACAGGAGACAACAAGTTAAGCTAAAAAGTGGTTTTAAATAATTGGATAAAGTGGTTTTTTTAGAGTTTTATATTTATGTTAAAGTTGTTAGCACTCAGGGACCCTAAAAAGTGACATCTATGATTAAATTTTTGTATTTTTTATGTATGATGTTTGTAGATGAAGAGGTATGTTCAAAAGATTTATAAACGGAGTAAAGTTGGGTCATACATAGGATACAAAATTTTAGGGAATAAAAAATAATTTAAAACTATAAAAATATAGATGGCTTTAAAAAATAGCTTATATAATTGAATTGAGATAATTTTATTTAGATCTTATAATCAATTAAAAATTATTCCAATAGATCCGTCACATTGGATAAAAGCTAAATAAATCATTTAATAAATTAATAATTAATTTTCTTTTGATGGACATATAAAAAATATAATATAGATTAGAAAACCTTTGATAATCCTAATGAAACTTTATTTTTATAGTTGAGGAAGATAAAATTGGTTAATCATTCGGTAGCACACACTCCATAGCAGTCTAAAGCTAATGTCAAAAGTGTAAGAAATATTGATCAGTATTTTAAAAATAATAACCAATATTTCATTATGTACTATATTTGCATCAAAATTTGTATTAATCAATTTAACATATCAATGGATGCTATTTGCATCTATAATTGAATAATTTAATAAAAATCAATTGATATTTAATTTAGAATTCCAACATGAACTTTGAAAAATAATCTTGTAAAAAAATTAAATTGTTGACAGTATGCCAGTTTTTATATATTAAGATCCTACTTTCTATGAGACTCAGAATATTTTTAACGTGCTAGATTATTTCAAGACAAAATGTAACACCCCACTCGCTATCGGCGCGTTACTACCGAAACATTTCCCCAAAACTCTCTAAACATTATCTCAGGTATACTTCTTTTTGAAAGGGCAACACTCCTCCCACCTCAACGTTATATATGCACAACATGCAACAAAATCATAGCATGATAACTAAACTCACAGATAACATATCATGAGTAGTATCAGGAAATCTCAAAGTTATTACATTCATCCGAAAAGCATGTGAAATGAAACTTCAAATACATCAAAGTCCTCTCAAATAAAAACATAATAAAAAACCTAACTATCAGCAACGATTTCAGCTCCCTCAAGTCTGATCTTGGGACCCATTGAGTCTCGCCTCCATCGAAGCACAGTCAAGGTAAGGGATGAGCTCAACATGTCCAGTGAGAGAATAAATATAAGTATACCACATGCTATCAACATATCACACAGATGTATGAATATGAACACACCAATGTCCAAGCTGCCTATATGCACAACTACACTAACGCGTACTTACACCCAGTGCACGGATCACTTCTACAGTGCCCCAAGCATCCTCACCAGTCATCCCCAAGACAATCTTAGGATAACTCGTCCAAGCCTCGCTAACATCCCGATCCAAACACCAAATCAACTAACCATAGCCACATGTCCGCATTGACCTATGAGGTGGGCCCATCTACGACCACCACATCACAGTGCCAAGTCCTTAAGGCCCTAACCCCTCAACTCAAGTCATGACCACGAGTTGGGCTTGCAGAAGTTGTCTCCCTGTCAGTACATGAGTGGCCAATGGAGCACCCACTTAGCTGATCCCCAAGAGATCCAAACTGTCATGTCCTTGCATCATCAAACAGTACTGTGAGTCGTACCATGAGTGGCTCTACATGGTTCCCAATACAATGGTATCTCGGTCACGCATGAGCGGCCAACGAGCCTCCCACTCATCGAACTACCACTCTAAGCAATGGTATCTCCAACACATGAGTGGCCAACGAGGCTCCCACTCATCAGACTACCAAGTGCTCTCAATAACCACATACTCGCATATTGAAAAATATCTAAGGCATCCTGTCAGCGCCAAAGCGGCCTCAAGGGCTCCTGCTTGTCTGACTACCTAGAACTCGCCAACTGTAAGTCGAGCATTAGAAGTCTCCAGATCAATGCATAAGCAGCCAATGGGGCTCCCACTCATTTGACTATCCGGGGCTTCCCTATGATCCCATACTCACATCATCCTATAACGACCCGACTCGTTTAGTGAGCCCAGATTGCTACTAATTTTTATTTTTATAATTTCCAATCAATTAAACTCCTAATTGGGCTGGATCATCAATGTAAACAGTTAAGCCCAGTAATAAAATGTCACACATGCTCTTCATATGTGGACCCAAACATGTACCGTATATCTACCTATTTACAACACATATCATACAAATAAATATTTCCATCACATGATTAAACATAATCATATTCATATTCAAGACAGAGTTGCTAACAGTAACATGGTGATCTAATACATGATTAAAAGATAATAAGTATCACATGCGGCTAATACATGATTAAAAGATAATAAGTATCACATGCGGTACTTATACAAAACATGGTTAAACAACCAATAAAACAAAAGAGAAGTTATTTCCCATCTATGGGAGATACAAGCAACAGCAACAACTTTAACATCCTAAGCTTGCAATGGAGGTTCTTTCTCCTCGGGTACATCTCCTGAAATATGAGGGGTGTGTGATAACTAGCCCAGTGAAGAGAACATAATATAATACAATTATCAATATCAGGTTAGCATGTGCGAGTATAACAATAACATCAAAATGGTCTACTTATACCATCTACCATACTTGAGATCATAATTGGTCTACTATACCAATATATCATCAAGTCACTAGTATCACTGTCAATCCATCATAACACCAAAGCACTAAACTGACTATAAATGCATTTAAGTCCCCGACACGGTCAAAATGCAGCATCTTGCAAGAGCATAAAACGACCCAACATTGTCCAGCCAATGCCAATATATGACCCTTATGGTCCAGTCTACTGTCAATATATGACCTATATGGTCCACCTATTGCAAATAATATATGACCTTCTCTAGTCTACTATAGCCCAGCAGCTAAGTGTACGTGGAGGTAGTATCAACATCATAGTTTCATCATAACATGATTCTCAAAAGTATTTCATCATCAATATCACAATGTTGTATGTGACAAACATCATCAGTATCAATAAGCACATCTTATAATAATATAACATGTCTAGGCATATAAATGGGTTCATCATGTCTAATTCATGAAACCACTCATTGCACTAGATCTTTACAACCTGATTTACCCATGTTGTATTTATTAAGTCTCCTCACCGAAAATATGTAGGGTATCGCGGGATCTGTTAAAAACAAATAAGAATACAATGAATATGCATTCATTAATCAAACACAACACACATTCATATATAATATAGAATATATCTATAGCATTTTTAAATCCTTCTAACTTGTTTTCCACAAAAAAAACTCCAAGGGAAATGGCTGTGACTCCTCATAATGGGTTACTACTCCATCTTAGTTAAAATAATCCATCAACAAATAAAATAAAATACTCAGTGCCCAGTATCATATTTCTTCCTGGCCAAGGTAGAATATTGAGATTTTGTCCAGAGGGTATAATAAAGGTGCTCAGGCCACTGCACATATTGTCTTCTAGAAATGACCATGGAGATGTATTGAGTTAGGCCTAGAGATATAAGATGCTCAGCCTACTACTCATATTATCTTCTGGATTGGACCATGGAGATATATTGAGTTAGGTGTAGAGATATAAAGAAAATCACTCAGTGCTCGATCCCTTCTTTTCTATCGAGCTACGAAATTAATCATTGCGCTATCGAGCAACATTTCTGCTGCATCACAGATAGAGAGTTTTGGTGTGGAAGTGAACACACAAGACAATAAGACATACACACAAGGGTTGATAACATTTTTAATTTAATAGCCTTCACGATAAATTACTGAAACAAATAATATTCCAAATTTTACAAATTAAAAAACAAACCAATCTTCTCATTTTAAATAAATAAACACATAATACTTTTATAGACCAAAATCAATAAGGTATTTTAAACTAATATATTTAGAATGATATGATTTTATAATTAAAGAACTACCATGGTATTGAATGATCAATTTAATACATAATGAAAACCTGATGTTGTACATGAAGTTCTTGTACATACAGTAAGGCAGTAAGGCTAGTAAAGTGTTTTATATTTTAAACCATCTTAACCATATATTTTCTTTAAACTATTCAAGAGTTTAATTAAATAAATATCTTATCATTTTTAGAAATAACCAATAACCCAATTGAAATTTATAAGTAAAAAATTCATCAAATAATTAAAATAATAGCTTAATTAAAATACAATAAAAGATATTGAAAGCTTTGTAATAAATGGAAATAAAATCATGCTTATTTCAAGTTTTCAATAGACAAATCAAAATAAATCAAATCATAATAATAATTCACATTATTTCATAAAAGAAATAAAATAATAAAAATTATTTTAAGTTTAAAACAACAATTTCAAATTAATAATCAACATGACATTTCATTTTATTCCTTTATTTCTAAATCACAAAAACAAAGTAAAATACAAATAGAATAATAAATAAATCATTTAAGATTACATATCACAAAAAATCCAAATTGATTCTAAATTACTCTAAGACTAATAAAACATTGAAAAGAAATAATTTCATAGAGAGTTGAGTTGAGTCCTTTTGAATAATTTGGCCAAAAACAACACGCCAAAGAGGAATGGAGTAAAGGATCGGTCCTTGCAATGGAAATCTCACCATACCCCTGATGCTATTTATAAGAACTTCCAAAATCATGTAGTGGATATCAATCCTCCACGTTGGCTATGCTATTATACATAGGTTGTATGAATCATCTTCTACATTTGATGATTCACTTGCATGTGGCTGTAAGAAAAAGTAACTTATAAAAATGGTTTTTAAAAAAATCATCCACAAAACCTCTTGTCTGACGTGAATAGTCTTGATGAATCACCTATGTTGGTGATTCATCCACTTATCAATAGTAAAAAAAAATTATTTTATATATATATATATAAGTCCTTTAATCTTATCTTTACTAATTAAGCATGAAATAGGTTTAATTAAATTAATCTAAGTGAACCAAAATGTTGGATTTTAAAAATCAGCTCGCCGTTGAAATTTGGAGAAAAGTACAATTTGGAAATCAATTGATCTAAGCGAAAACGACGCATAAGTAAATTTTTATTAACAATATAGTATTTGTTCAAGTATTTTCAAATACTATTTTGGAACTCCGAAAAATAAACTAATTGGTAAGAACACAGATTAAACACCTGCTATTTTTCTAAAATTTTATAACTTCTATAATTATTTAAAATAATTATTTTCATAAATAGGGACCTTTTCGAGTCAAATTATAAATATTTCTGAAAATCAAAAATACAAATTATAGGATCTTATAAACTCTAAATTTAAAATAATTAAAAAAGTGTGAATTTGAAAATCTAATTAGCTTAGTTGAAATATTTTCAATTAAACAATGATTAACATCACTAAATAGTAATAATTGTGCAGAATTACAATTTTACCCTCCAACTTAAACGAGTTGGATCGTGAGCTACCAAGCTCTGATTGGCCCGATCCTGGACTTTTCGAAAAGCCCAAACCGTAACCTTCACGATTAACGGGTTAAAATATAATTTATTAACATAAATCACACAATTTAGTTTTAATTCGGGTTAGGGTATTACAATCCACAATAAATCCATAGCCACTCAAGACCATAATCAACACTCTAGGGTTCTCTAATCACTATAAGGAGTATAAGTCAACACTCGCCAATATAGAGTTCCACTATCAGTTCAACCCAAGGTCCAGCCACATTCCACATCCACTGTGAGAACCCGACCCTTGATTAAAATAATGAGTAATTTTTCAGATCGTTAATCCGGCTTTGTGATCATTTAACAGTGTAAAGTACAGATAGAGCTTCTCGAAAAACTCAAGTTTGTCCAAATCTGAGTTTGTTTGCTCAGTAATCCAGCTCGTTGAAGTTTAGAGGGTAATTTAGACATTTCCCAATGTACATTGTTTTAATTGAAAAATCATGAATAGTGTTTTGAAAACTATCAGAGTGTATAAGGCCACTCTGCTGATGTAGTCAGACCTTGAAAATTGCACATACTCTATGTCTTGGAGTACACTACTTAGCAGTATTTCCGGGTTTTTTTGATGATTTTCCGAGATAGAATTTTTAAGCGAGCATTAACTAGAACCCACGATTTGATAAGTACGCCGTGATCCGAAAAATTGCAAAACCTTATCAGAATCAATCTGTGTTTAAACGAAAACTTTTGCATTTTTAGAATGTCAATTTGATATTTTAAACACCTAGTTTTGAACATTGAATATAAACCGTCTATTTTATTAAAATATTAGTTTTGTGAAAAGCACCCAACTTTTGTTATTGAATCAAAAATCTTTTTTTACCAACCTTAGCAAACATCACGTTCCAGACCCGAATGTGTATCAAATTTTCGTCAAATAAATTAGAAAATAACGGTATTTACAAAAGTAGGGAGTACAGTGGTTTTAAGATCTGCAAAAGCCTTTAAACCAAGTCGTTAGATTCACTACCTTCATCCTGTGGCTGCGGAGCATCAGGTGAATCCCTGGAAAAGCTTATAACTAGGAATGCTGGGCTTATTTTAAAAAAATTCACTCCATCGATGTCTCTCCTTTCACTCTCAGTCTCTGTTATGTTCATCTTCTTATTCACTTTTATGTTCTTCTACAACTCAAGACTAGAGGCTTTTTAGTGTTGATTTTCTAAGAATTTCTAAAGGATTTCGGTATGGTTTCAACTCCATTTAATATTTTTAGTTTATAGACCTCATTAAGAGGAAGCTATGGTTAAATTTTCATTGAAAAATACTCTCTGGTTTGCTCTAGAAGAATCATGCAAGAAAATGCCCGAAAAATGAAAAACTGCTCCACCAGGTGGAAAGACAGTCGACCCACCGAAATCTCGCGATGGGTATTAGTGGAATTGTTTGACCAGTCGACCAGTCTGCCCATTTTCTGGGTATGTTTGAATAATGCAAGGGGCAAAATTGTAATTTTTGCAAAATTTTCAAAAACTGAAAATTATATTATTTTAACTTAAAATTCATGGATTTGACCGCTTTCATATTTATTTTAAGTCTTGTAATGTTTAAATACAATGTAACTTAGTAAAATGTTTTCAAATTATGTGATATGTTTTCGGTTTAGACTGGGGACTTGTTTACTAGTTACTGTTTACTGCTTTCTTCTCTTCTTTATTGGTTGGGGCAGTATCAATACGTCGCAGTAACGATCACCCGTTGATAATAAGAGACGGGCATTGAATTTCGGTTCTTTGTGTTTTGTATGCCGATTCTTCTTAAAACGCCATGTATTCGGTGTTATTTTATTTTATTAATTTTTTGTCAATTTTGTTTCCATTTGGATGCTTTTATTCTTTAGCATGTATTATCGCAGTATTGTCACAATTTTTTACTCTTCACGTACACTTGTACGGTTTGATTTCTCGTTTAAATAAAAGACTAAAATAGGGAAAATATAAAGAGATAGGGTTGTATTCACGTTGTTATCAATGTACGCTTTATTTACTCGGTTTCAACGTTTTGACAGTTCAACAAAAACTCTAGCCAATTTACAGTGAGGATATTCAACTACACTATGTTTCTTATACCATTAGTCCTACAACAATGAATGGATGTCCGTGGTAATTATACTGACGGAAAAGATGTGAACGGGACCAGAATGCGTTATTGACACTGTTCACACGTAACGGAATGAGATAAATGTTTCTGTATATGAAACGTGAACAGAAGAGTGTACGGGATGTCGAGGCCTAGCCATCTTGAAATGAAGTACGAAATCCATTCATGTGTCTAGAGGTTGACTAGTTTATCAGTTGGGGATCTTGAGATAGATCAATTTATAACCGTGATTCAGATTGGAATACACGTATTTGTGCGTATAACAGTGTGTTGCAGGAAATATACCTTTACACAATAAACAGTGAGTAAAGGGTAGACGTACCTGAATAGAGAAGACGGTAACATATGCAACTCTCCTATATATGTTTTGAATTCCAGTTATTGTAAACGGTGATTTATTACCCGTTGGTGGGTTTTAAATCTGTGTTTATTTTTAGCATAATGTAGTAAATACAAATTGTTGATTTATTGTGATTCTATACAGGAGGGCTTAGAAATCTACGTTAACTGAGTGAGAGCTTAATTATGATCATACGAGATATATTGAGGGTTAAATGGGGATTTAATCCATACATTGATGTGCATTTAGCCGGTGTAGTCTGCATATCAAATTACCTCACACAGCTTGGTGTGAGCACTTGGTTTGTAAAAGGCCACATTGTAAGGTGTATATATGGACTTTGTGAAGCACTAAGCATGAATTTGTTGGCAGTGTAGACACGTATTCGTGGCTTAGTGTACCGTAGATGTCCATTGACGGGGGTATTGTTTTTTGAGGAAGGAAGAGTGCATTGTAGATTAACCATGTTAGATGTTGTTCTCATAGAAAAACAACATGATTTCTGTAACGCCCCGTCCCGTTACGGGCTCGTTATCTCCGAAAAACTTCAGAAAGTCAGAAAAGACAAATATCGGGTACAAGAGTAGCAGCAATTTTTTTTTTTTTCTTTTAAACGGGGTAACTATTTCCCGTCCAACAGCCCACAAGTTCAAAACTAGAATAAACATAACGAAATAATAATTTTAGAAAAAACATTATGAATCTTATAATTCTACGATTTCCGATTCACAATTCATGATTCACAACCCTCGACCGGTTCACGATACAATTCGAGTTTGACAATATTGGTTGCATCCATGGTTGTAAACCTGTACCACATTTATATGGGTGCTTGTCTACTACGAGAATCCAACATGGGCTCATGGAAAGAAAAGCATATTGATATCCATGTTGACATGTATACATTGTAAAATTTCTGAAAGGAACCATATTCTCCTTACATGATGGCTATTTGGCAATCCTTCTTGCAAAAAAAAAATTATTGATGAAGAGAAAATTGAAAGGTATGTTATAAAATCCTATTCAAAACAAAATCAGCTTGGTAGAAGTGTTTACTGATGCATTTGGTTCATCTTAATCTGCATTGTTTAAATGTTGGTGCATAACAGCACACTTTTATACCAGTTTATATTCAAAGCTTATTACTGTTTTCAAACATTGGTCTCTACTATGGAACTGCAGTGATGATCTCCAACTTCTCCTATTCTGCCATTTTATTATACCTTCTCTTTTTCCACTCTTTCCAGATGAAGACTTCTGAAATTGCCTTTGTACAAGAAAATGAACTCAGAAAGGAAATTGAAGATGAAATAAGAACAACTAAACAGGAGCAAGAAAATCTCTTGGTGAAAAGAGATGAAGACATGAGTGAGTTACAGAAAACCATGAGAAGCTTAGCAATTCTTGATGGAGATGCCTGTGACGCTGCCCATCGTCGGGATGAAGCAATCAGAGAGTTGAAGCTCATCCAAGCATCTGTAATGGCTATTAGGCAAGAAAAAGCGAGGAAGCTGTGCGTCAACTTGAACCATGGAGAAGTTGTAACCATGGAAAAGCTTGGAACTGTGACGTGTTTGTTGGGTTCATTGATGAGGCTGGGGAGTTCACGTCATTTTCTCTGCCTGATCTGCAAACTGTTGCATGCGACTTCTAGAGCTTCAAGATTGGGCAAGGAGGCTACGGGTGCATCTATAAGGGGAGATGTTGAATAAAAGTGTTGCCATAAAGAAATTGCATCCACATAACATGCAAGACCGATCAGAGTTTCAACAAGAGGTTTCCTGTTACGTGCCTGACTGTGTCACGCGCGAGTCATGGGTGTTTTCACACGGTTGTTCCAATAAAGGCTCCATACGGTTGGAGATAACATGCGTTTGAAAAAGAGAATATTTGATGCAGGACAACTAATAGGGTAACCCTAAATGCCTAAATTGGTCCCTAAAAATTAAAAGGAGATAAAAATAATGCACTTAAAACTAATATGGGCCGAAATTAAAATTAGAATTAACAAATTAACAATGAAATAATATGATAAGCTGCAAATAATAAAGAAATCCAGAAATCCAATGTAACTAATTAAATAATAATCCAAACACTTAAAATGGGTAATGAGTGTGGTTAAGTTAGGCACATGTGGGGGCAACTTAAGGAGTTTAAGTCACGTGGGAGCTTGGACATTAGGGCAAGAAGATAAGAGGATATGAATGAGAGAGGTAGAAACGAAAGAAGAAAGCAGGGAACGGACAGAAAATGGGAGGCGGAAGTGGGAGAAGCCAAGGGAAAGGATGCGGCAGCTTGGGAAGTTAAGGAAGGGCTTCGAAGGTGGTTCTAGGCCAAGGGAAAGGGAAGTGGCTGTAGTATGGAAGGTGGCGAAAGAGTGGGGCTTCAAACAGGGGTGGCGAAAACATGGGATGTCTCTGAAAGGGAATTTCTGGGTTGCAAAAGGCTAAAGAACAAAAGAGAAGAGAAGAAGAAGATGAAGAAAAGTACCTAAAGAAAAAGTATGGCTTTACGCCAAGCCTCACGCCGTAGCATTTCGCCCTTTGGAATCTCTCCAACAATCAATCGCACCTTAAAAGGTATTTTTGTGAAAATCTCAATCTTTATTCATTAAAATCTGTCTTTGCCTCATGGAGGCTACAACTTATATAAACATCTCCTTGCTAAAAATAAATTTTTGCTAATTACTAAAATAAACCCTATCTAAAAATAAAATAAAAAATGAAAATAATGAAAATACGAAAATGGAAGGTCCGGATCTAAAGAATCTGGTAAATGCTCCGCATCAATCTCTCCATCTGAAAAGAACTCGACCTCGAATTCAAACAGATGAAAAGACATCAATCGTCCCACGCACGCGTCTTCCCAGTGTGAGGTCTTCAATATGCAACATGCGCACGTGAGGTCTTCAAATGTCATCCAATAGAGTTATCATCAAGCCACACTACTGCTGGAGTAGCTTTCTTCCTTCGTCGCTGGGATGCTTGGATAGCTGAACTGTCACTATGGTCAACATGTTGTAAATGAAAAGAAGGCGCCTCTGGTGATACAAAGCTGTGATATCTCTCCAGAATAGTCGGATCCTGTTGCTGAATGTCATCTGCTGTAAACAATGTGAATTTTGTTTTCGGCTAGTGTGTGGGAACCATTTTCTTATTCAGTACAAACTCTACCTTCTCTCTCCTGGGTGATAGGGAAGTCTTTGTAGATTCAGGCTAAGGATTAAGAAGTGGGCTAGGTAGGCTAGTATGTGGGTCATGATGAGGCTCATATGAGGTGGGGTGGAGTGGTAAAGCTGCTGGTTCATGGAATGGTGTAGGTGATGATAGGGAATGCACACTGGGTCCAATTTGCCTCAAGATTCCTTATGGGAATCGTTCATGCCTCATGCGGATCATCATAGAATCACCCACATTGACATCCTGGAACTTACAATAAGAATCTGCAGCAAGCTAACATTGTTCATTGCATGTATTAATTTCAGTTTTAATTTCAGCGTGCAATGCATGTATATGTGGTGCAAATGCAGATGCAGAATCAGACAACTTTGGCGACACTGGCACTGGACTAGGGTTTATGGATGGGGATGATATGGGAACACACCTAAACAACCAAGGGGATATTCATCGAAATCGTCAATGCCCTCATCACTTTCGGGATGTTCTCCCTCATATTCATTCTCAACGTCCTCGTCAGTCTTTTCATTGAATTGTTTTTCCATCATAAGAATTCTTTTCTTATTCTGACTCTTGGTAGGACATTCATGAGCGAAATACCCATAACCATGACAGTTGTAGCATTTGGTTCCTTGTTTGGAAGAACTCGTACCAGAAGCTCCTCTAACACTTACATCCTTGTTTTGGAATGAAGTATTGGTGGTTTGCTGAGCTTCTGGTGGAGTAGGCTCGAAGTTGACACTACGGAGGTCTAATGGCCTTAGAGGATTCGATCTCAGGTAGTCCTCATATTTATGTACAGCTTGATATGCTTCATCCAAGGTAACAACATGACTCAAAATGAGCTCACGTTAGAACTCGGGACGAAGACCTAATCTGAACCTTCAGAGGGTCTGATTGGGGCCCTCCTCGACTTCGCATCGCATGAAATACTCATCAAACTTAGTGATATACTCACTAACAGTCTGACTTCCTTGGCGCAAGGAGTTCCACTGATCAAGGAGTTTGTCCCAATACCTGTGGGGAACATATTTTTCCTTCAAAATTTCTTTCATCTCATCCTACGACAAGTTTAAGGGTTCATCTCCTGCTCTTCTCATCTTCTGTTCCGCAGTCGTCCAGAAGAGCCTAGCTGGTCCCAGCAATTTCATTTTGGCGAAATGGATCTTACGGACCTCAGACATGTCATGCCACTCAAAATATTGGTCCATGTTCGATAACCAGTCTATAAAAACCTTAGGATCTAGATATCCGTCATAGCTGGGAGTTTATACGTGGACATTCTTCAAGGCACGCTCATCGTCCTCGATAGGTTCTTGTTGCCTTTGTGGTTGTCGGAATCTACCACGACCATTTCTGTGGCCTCGATGGTTTCTATTCCTAAGATTCCTATCATGGTCATTATCTGATTCACTTTCATTAGTCTTTGGGGTTCCTAAAACTGCAACTCTGGTTGTAAGGGTGGCAACATCAGTTATAGTATCCTCTAAGGTCTTCTGCATTTCGTTCAACTGGGCAGTCAATTAGTTGAGCCACGCTGGGGTTGTTCTCCTGACATATTTTTAGAATCTGATTGGTAACTAACGCCGCTTCTAGTAGTCATGCACTAAAACACACTAAATGATGTGACTTAACTCTAAATGCAATGAATGAAAGAAACAAAGTGATGCATTTTTTTTGTATAATTAATTAATTATTAATTTTTTTAATTAATTAAGTAATTAATTTTTTTTTAAATGCGACCTAAGATTTGGAAAGTTAAGAAACTCTCCTAACCTAGGCTACTGATACCAAATTTGATGCAAAACAACTAATAGGGTAACCCTAAATGCCTAAATTGGTCCCTAAAAATTGAAAGGGGATGAAAATAATGCACTAAAACTAATATGGGCTGAAATTAAAATTAGAATTAACAAATGAACAATGAAATAATATGATAAGCTGCAAATAATAAAGAAATCCAAAAATCCAATGTAACTAATTAAATAATAATCCAAACACTTAAAATGGGTAATGAGCGTGGTTAAGTTAGGCACATGTGGAAACTGAAGGAGTTTAAGTCACGTGGGAGCTTGGACATTAGGGCAAGAAGATAAGAGGATACGAATGAGAGGGGTAGAAACGAAAGAAGAAAGCAGGGAAAGGACAGAAAGTGGGAGGCGGAAGTGGGAGAAGCCAAGGGAAAGGATACAGCAGCTTGGGAAGTTAAGGAAGGGTTTCGAAGGTGGTTCTAAGCCAAGGGAAAGGGAAGTGGCTGTAGTATGGAAGGTGGCGAAAGAGTGGGGCTTCAAAACAGGGTGGCAAAAACATGGGATGTCTCTGAAAGGGAATTTCTGAGTTGTAAAAGGCTAAAAAACAAAAGAGAAGAGGAGAAGAGAAGAAGAAGATGAAGAAAAGTACCTAAAGAAAAAGTATGGCCTCACGCCGTAGCCTCTCGCCCTTTGGAATCTCTCCAACAATCAATCGCACCTTACAAGGTATTTTTGCGAAAATGTCAATCTTTATTCATTAAAATCTGTTTTTGCCTCATGGAGGCTACAACTTATATAAAAATCTCCTTACTAAAAATAAATTCTTACTAATTACTAAAATAAACCCTATCTAAAAATAAAATAAAATACAAAAATAATGAAAATACGAAAATGGAAAGTAAGGTAAATGGAAGGTCCGGATCTGAAGAATCTGGAGAATGCTCTGCATCAAGATTAGGTCGGTTGAGTTGTCAAACGAAGATTAGGTTAAGTTTCCTTTTATCTGTTGTTTTCAAATTTGCATCGTATCTATTGTTTTCGAATTTGAATCCTTGTAACTTCCTCCACATTTCAAGGAAGAAAGTCTATAATTGTGGTAACTTTGGAATGAAAAGTAAGCAAGATTATTATCCCATTTTCATGTGTAAACGTATAGGAGGCTGGGACTACCTTGAATCGGTCCGTTTTTTTCTTCTCTTCTTCCATTCTCATTTCTTTCCATTGCCAGCACCACTCGTAGGCTCAGTGGAACCGCACCTCGGACTCAAAACTTAAGGGGCACGCTACAAGGTATCAGAGCCAAGTTTCCTTCAATGGCTGAAGCTACTTTAGACAACAAGATAGATGAGATGTGTATCTTTTGAGAGAGGTGATGGAGATTCAAGCAGGAGGTTGGACGACGTGGTGAACCAATTGACTGTGGTGTAGTCTCGCCTGGAGATGCTCTGCAATGGACAAACTCAAGAACGTGGTGAAGCTTCAACGGTAAAGTCGTTGGCTTGAGGATCTCTTATAGCGGGAGGAGACACTGACCATGCCATTCCCACTCTCATGGTACGTCTTGAGTTTCTGCAGTTTGATGGGCAATGAGTTGTTTCTTGGATGTGAGTGAAGAAACAACATTACCACTGGAAAGATATAACGGTCTGTCACTGACAGGAAAAAGAAAGGTGACGATCTTGGAAAAACAATCCAAGTGGTTCTGCACATCACTGAATCCATTAAAGACCAGATTAAACCTGTATCTACTATTCCTTTTGATGGAAAAGAAGGTCTAGCAGATGTTCACATTATAGAATTGGTTGGAACTGTAGGTGACATTGAAGCAATGTCTTTCATTGAAGCATTATGTCAGTTATCATTTTCTGTAGGACAATGGTTTAATTTCTGCCTCATTAATGTTAGCCTTATACCAGTTTTGAGTGTAGTTGGAGAGGCGCGCAACAGGAGCGTGGTGAAGTAAAGGGATAAAGCAGTGACTAAGGTGCAAGGGAGCGACTCAAAGAATAAAGACGACTTCTGGGCGTTTTACCACAAACACCAGGCCAAATTACCAGATTTCCTCCTCGAGGACGACGTCGGAGCTGAGCAGGGGGAATGTTACGTGCCTGACTGAGTCGGGCACAAGTCATGGGCGTTTTCACACGGTTGTTCCAATAAAGGCTCCATACGGTTGGTGATAACATGCGTTTGAAAGAGAGAAGATTAGGTGGGTTGAGTTGTCAACCGAAGATTAGGCTAAATTTCTTTTTATCTGTTGTTTTCAAATTTGCGTCTTATCTATTGTTTTCAAATTTGAATCCTTGTAACTTCCTCCATGTATCAAGGAGGAAAGTCTATAATTGTAGTAACTTTGGAATGAAAAGCAAGCAAGATTATTATTCAATTTTCACATGTAAACGTGTAGGAGGTTAGGACCACCTGGAATCTGTCCGTTTTTCTCTCTTCTTCCATTCTCGTGTCTTTCCATCGCTAGCATCACCCGTAGGCTCAGTGGAACCACACCCTCTGACTCAAAACTTAAGGGGCAAGCAAAATTTCCGCTCTCTTCTCGGAGGTTATGCATTAATTAATTATATAAAAAGGAACAACGAACTACAGAAATGTATCCCACAAGTTTTTCTAAGATTTGTTTGGTTATAACCTTAGAAAAGGAAATCCACAAAAGTTAGAACCAAAAAGGGGTGTCTGGCAGTTTTCCAAAAAGTTGTTTCTGTACTGGAAACAGTGCCATTCCCCCTCTATTTGTTTGAGATTTACATGGAAAAACTGATTCAGATTTGAAACGATTGATGTGAAAGGTGTTGTTACGTAAGTGATAAATGGAAAGAAGATAAGTTAGCATTCACATTTATTTTTGAAGAATAAAAAATGGATATAAAATTGGTTACATATGGATGGTGAAGCATTCAAATGTAACACAATTTGCTGAGGCATGTGTTGCTTGAATTTCTTTTAGACCTAAGATTTCTGGCTCATGAGATTTTTCTAGCTCTATGCTCCATTGTGAGGAAATAAGATTTTATTTCTTTGAAAAGAACATTTCTTGAAGTAAGCAAGCTAGAAGGGAGGCCAACAAAACAGAACCTTGAGATAAAGTGGAAAGGGCACCCAGAAAAGGGGAAAGCAAGAGGGGGAGAGTAAAAGTACTTTTTCTTGAAATAGCGATCCAAATGCTGTAACTTTTTTTATCTCTCTTTTTAAGTCCAGTTAAATTTAAGTGAATTCATGTAGACAAATGACTCCATTAGGGTGTAAAAAGGATGGTGTCTTTTCTGAAGTATTGCTAGGCACATTATACGAAGCCAAATAGAACAGTTTTACAATGTTTTGTGCTTCCTATACTTGCGTTTGTGCAGGTTCTAGTTCTGAGTAAACTACAGCATACTCATCTGGTGAGGTTGATCGGAGCATGCCTGGAAGCCTGGTCCCTTGTCTCTGAGTACTTGCCCAATGGTAGCCTCCAAGATTGCCTTTTCCGCAAAAGCAGTTCCCCACTTCCCCTCCCTTGACATGGAAGACGCTCACCCGTATTGCGGCACAGATCTCCAATGCCCTTCTCTTCCTGCACTCGTCCAAACCCAAAAAGATCATCCATGGTGATCTCTACAAATTCAATGGCTTATACTCTACAAATTTTAAAAGCCAAGATTTATTATCAATTGAGTGTCGTCATGTATACATATCAATGTAATCATCTATTAAATGCACCAATTGTGTAGCAACCCTGATCTATTGTATGAAAAAGGTAGAAGAAGTTGATTATGATTGATATTGATGATAAGCCAGAATAAAAGCTTGAAGTACGCCATGTAGATAAATTGATCATATTCAATAGTTTCTGGTAACATTCTTTCAATATTTGAAATGTTTAGAATTTATTGATTAGTCGGGTGCTTTAAGAAGACTCAACACCTTGATAATGATTAAACCAATGATGTGATTATGTTTGAAGATAACTCAAATACAATAAGAATAAAAGGTTGCTATGGCACATTTCACCTTTTTTTTTTTTCATGTTTGGTATGTCTCTAAATTGACATTTTAGCACTAACAAACAATTTAATCTAAACAACTATATATGTAACATGCTCCTGTGCGCCTCTCCTTTAGGCACTAGTGTTAAAAAGGTAAGCAAAAAGTAGGAGTTGATAATAATAATGTCAATTATATAGTTATGCTTATTGATGGTCCAAATAGTAGTAAGAATAAAAAGCTTACAATAGTAGATTGCTTAGATCAACTGACCGTATAACTCAAAGGTTGGAGTAATGGCTAGAAATTTGCCTTTGAGAGTTTTGAATTTTGAGTTAGATTCTCACTTCACCTCAAAGGATTACTCCTTCAAAGGATTACTACGTCAAGTTACTTGGTGTGAATGAGTAGAAAAGTTTGCACATACTTCAATGATTAGTCAAGCTCTAAAAAATCTGAACACTTTAGTCTTAAAAAATATCAAACTTACCATCTACAATGTATGTCAATAACATTCTTTTGATGATTCGAATGCATCTTAACAGAGATACTAACAGGGAGACGCAATTTGATGGAAACATTGTGCATGTAACATGCTTCCACAAAATCGACAATGATGTCACTTGAAGTGTGTGTGGGTTGAGAGGTGATGATGTGATTATATTTGATGATAAAAGCAAATAGTAGTAAAAATAAAATAGTGTGGCAGCAGTGTCAAAGTAGTTTTTAGAAAAAAATAAAAAATAATTTTTGAAATTATTGCCTTTTATACCTTGGTCATCAAAAAATATCATTGCCTTTTATTCACAAAATTCAAATTCTTTAAATACTTTGATTTAAAATTGGAGAAAAGTTAAAAAATTGCAATTATTTTACAAAATATGAATTTCATTTTATTTAGAATTTTTTTAATGTCTACTACATTAGAAATTAGAATTGGAGAAATTGGATGAGAAGAGATCTCGTTCGAACTCATTCATTTTTTTCAAGTCTTTTTGGTTTTGGAAGCTCTACTCTTGCATAGTAATGTAAGAGAAGGAAAAAATAAAAACAAGGGTATTAGATTCTGATGATAGAATTTTCAAAGAGTTCACATGCAAATAGTGGGAAAAGTATTGCCTTTAAGTTAACATTGCAACAGCGCACCTTTCCTTTTCTCTACTTTTCTTCAATTTGTGATTTACATTATTTGTTTTTTTTTTTTTTTATAGTCAGCTTTAGAGAAAAGAGCTCGATCAAATAAAGAAATCTTTTACCTGTCTTTGCTTAATTATGTAGTCTAACTTCAAAGAGCAACCAAAGAAGTTCAGCAACAATTAAAAATTTAATTTAATTTAAAGAAACATAGGATTTTTAGAAACCAGTTCAACATAGACTTTCGTTGATTGATCTTTAGTAAGAAGCCGTTAATAAACAGTTGAATCGATTCAAAATCCTGAAAATCCTAAATCGATGGGTTCAATATACTAGACGAACCTCAGTCAATTTTCAATATCACTCGAGTTTGCATCACTCAATAACAACAATGAACATAGATATCATAATCCATCGACTTAAAAACAGTAGTTTTAGAAATGTCAGTCCCCATTTGTAAGTTTTTTCGCTTACTCGATATGGCACAACCGAGAATGTAATCCTTCAACAGTAACACTACAGCAGCAACTTCGACTCCAAATTCCTAAGACCTCACATCTATTTCACCTCTAAAATGAGAGAGAGAGCTTAAAGATGGGATGGACTAGGGAAGATAGACATAACTTACTGTGTCTGGGAGAAGAGAAGGAAAGAAAGCCCAATAAATAAATGAAAGGAAGGAGGTAAGTATTCTAGTCCCACATCGACAAGAGAGAGAAAAGAGAAGGTGGAAGAAGAATATAAGAAAAAACTTGAGATGAGAAGTCTAGCATACCTTTCTCGGCCTTTTGGCTAAGATCAAGTGTAGTATCTGTTCTTATCAGTTTAATATCTGATACGTGGCCCATCGGGCCACATGATATTAAATTTATTTTTTTAGGGGGAGGGCCCACTACAGTAGCTTGCTACTGGGGTTCTCAAGTGTTGCCCTTGTCTTGCACTACAGCAAGGGCCTGGCGCACCCCACCAATACTTATTTCAAATTTTACCATTCAAAAAAAAATACTTATTTCAAATTTTCTGTCTTTTAATAAAATATTAAAAAATTGATCTGCATAGTACTTTTAATATTGATTCACATAGAAAATTGAAATATTAAAATTGATAATCTAATTTTTGTTGCTAAGGTTTTTTTTTAATTTATTCTATCTAAATTGGTTTTGCAGCAGTGGTTACTACCAGAGGTACAAATATCGGTCGATACATATCGTATCGGTTTTGAAGGAGTGCATATCGGCCGATATATATCGTTATCGACCGATATTCACCTTCTCGGTCGATATATCAGCCGTATCATATCAGCCGATATCAAAATATCGGCCGATATCAGCCGATATCGGTTGGAGAGAGAAAAATATCGGCCGATATCAGCTGATATCGGTTGGAGAGAGAAAAATATCGGCCGATAACGATATATCGGTCGACATATCGGATCGGCCGATATATCGGCCGATAACGGTATTTCAACCCCTGATTGCTACATATCGGCCAGCAAGGGCCTGGCGCACCCCACCAATACTTATTTCAAATTTTACCATTCAAAAAAAATACTTATTTCAAATTTTCTGTCTTTTAATAAAATATTAAAAATTTGATCTGCATAGTACTTTTAATATTGACTCACTTCGAAAATTGAAATATTAAAAGTGATATTCTAATTTGTGTTGCTAAGGTTTTTTTTTTAATTTATTCTATCTAAATTGGTTTTGCAGCAGTGGTTGCTACATATCGGCTGATATGTAGCAGTTTTTTAGGACCACACTATATCGGCCGATACACTATGTATCGGCTAGGACCACACTTTATAGGCCGATACACTATGTATCGGCTGTACATAAAGGTTATCGGCCGATATGACTGATAAACGTTAGGAAATATCAGTCATCATATCGGCCGATATATATAAATATCGGTTTTTAAAATTTATTTCCTTTTTAAAAAAAAAAAAACCAATATCGGCCCGTATATTGGTTCACATATCGCCTGATATTGGTTGTATCGGTCTGGAAAGAGTGGTAAAAAAAAAAAAAAAAATCTATATCGATTGTGGGCCCCACACGATATCGGCGATATTATGTCCTAATATCGGCCGATATATGTACCGTTTATCGGTCTAAAATATCGGCCGATATTTTAGATTATCAGTCTGTATCGGGTTTTTTTTTAAATTAAAAGTAATATCAGTCCTCGGGCCCACAACCCATTAAAATCCATTAAAATTTCTGCCTCTAACATTAAGAATTTTAAAAATTAGATGAATTTAAAACCACATATCAATCACATACAAGACACAAGGATTTTATGTGGTTCCCTCCAATAAAAAATTTTGCTCGGGGGCGGAAGCCTCCCTTTGACCCCTCGCGAGCTCAGTGGGGAGCTCGACCCCCGAACAATGTCAGTGGGAATGGGATCACAAATAAATAGCTTTTAAATGAGATCTTAAATATTTATTATTAATTATTTTATCTTAAATTAGTATAAAAGTATGTAAAATGCTTAATGCCTTAATCACTAAATTTATCAAAAATTTATTACATATTTTTCCATAATTTTAAATTTTTTTATCATTTCTCTTCATTTTATTGTTAATTTTAATATTTAATCGTATTCGAAACTTAAATAAATAATTTGAATATGTATATTATCGATATTTAATGAAAAAATTATATTTTCAAGAAGTCCCAAATTTTCTGAAATTACCATAAAAATTTTGGAAAATGCAAATAAATGGAAATATCAGAGGACAGAGAAACTTATCGGCCGATATTTGCATATCGGCCATGCCGATATTTGGACCCCTGGTCTTGCTTGTCCCACTTAAAAAAAATTAATACAAAACAATAAAACCGATGCCCTTATGGGTCTTCACTTTCAGCAAAAATACACTTTCATCAAAATGTTTAACTTCAAATTATTTTTGAATATCTAACATTTTTAAACATTTTTCATTTTTTACCTGACCAGCCAATATTTGTATTTAAGGGTTGAAACTCGGGTCAGAGCAGGTTAAACCCAACCCAACCTATTTCAAAATTTATTGAACTTGACTCGAATTCTTATCCGAGTCAACCCGAGTGCCGTTTTATAACTTGGTGCACTTGGATTACGTCAGATCGGATCGGGTTGATTTTATTTTTTTTCAACTTAATCCGACTCAAATTTCATATGAGTTTTTATTTTCTCAATCTAAACCCATTGAACTCTCGAGTTGGGTCATGCAGGTTCGGTTAAAACTCAATCCAAGTTTCACCCCTACATACACAAATTATGATTTAGATTTTTTTAGAAATTTATATAAAGTTATATTTTTATACATAAAATTGTAATTAATTTAATTTTCATTTTTATGCTATTTTTATAGATCAAGTGTGAAACAAACAAAGAATAGACACAATGAAAGTTAATATTAAAATATAGAAAATTTAAGCCTAGTATATGTTATACAGTATATAAATTATTAAAAATATCTTCATCATTATATCTACTAATCTTTTATTTCTCTGAGTCATCCATACAAAGTCTATGAGTATGAGATATGTTGATTAAAATCTATATCCTGAATACCTAATAATCCGAACTCATAAAGAGAAAGAAAACCAGTCAAGCAGGCTAGATAAGAACAATAGGCAGATGATGAGTATTCAACCATAACATTTATCTAAAATGATAAATAAGGATCTATTGACTCTAAGGAGTTGGTCTAATGGTCGAGATATAAGACTTCAGAATTGAAGCTATTAAATAGGGTTGGCCTAGTGGTTGGAAGTTGAGACAAAAGACTTCAGAATTGAGGTTTTAGATAGTGGATGCTTTTCATTGGCAAACAATATTTTAAAAACTAAATTCAATATATTAAGTTTGAAATCTTTTAACGATTATTAAGAGTCAATTGTATCAATGCTTTTGAACTGTAAGTCATTAAGAGTTTTTGAGTTTGTGAAATTTGAAAGGTTTTCGAAATAAAAAACCACATTTAGTAGAAATTAATGGTGAATCAAATTCAATCAGTAAAAAGGATAGAATTTTAAAATGTCATTGGCTAGTCAAGTCGGGCCAAATTGGTCAGCTGAAGAGCATGGAACATGGTCGACATAGGAGAATGATTTTGTCTAAAACATTTTAAGGTTTACATAACTGAATGTAATATAAAGAAGACTGTATTAATAGTTTGTATATTTATCTTCATCTGATAATTTATTCATCCATTTTAAATTTTTTTAAAATAATAACTTATACTTATTAAAATTTAAAAGTAAAATTATATAATTTAAATTATCAATTGATAGTGAAACTTTTTTATATTCATATATCATTTATTAAATAAACTTAAATATATAAAATTTATTATTCATAGCTGTATAACGTTTTTTATAATATAAATATCCCCACTTGTCATGCATAGTTTTTTAATTTTTACGAGAGCAATAAAATCTTAAAAGAGAGGAGGGAAGGAAGCTACACGTTATAATAATGGATTAGTTTAAGCTTGACTTTATTTAGTCACATTAACATGTATAAAGATTGTACATTAATAGCTAAAATTGAACATAAAACTAATTAAAAATAAGATTTAAACCTGTGTTACTCTTGAAGAGGATTTAAGTGTCAAAATCCCTCTAAATTTATAGATCAGTATTAACGAAAATTACGAGTAAAATTTATGGTTGAAACTCAAGCAGGTAAGATCGGGTTTTGATAAATTCAATCCAGCTCATATAAACAATGGGGGCGAAGCCCGACCCGTTTTAGCCCGGTTTAAGGAAAAAAAATTAAAAATTAAAAACAGAAGACCTTGATAGAAGCTTCAGGAGAAGGGGATGGCCGGTGGTGGATATCAAGAGCGGGAGAGGATTGGGAGCCAAAAGGCTCAAGAGGCGAAAGGGAGAGAACTGAGATCAACGTCCCAGAAACAAGTCAAAAAATCTTATTTGCAAGGGTTGAATTTTTTAATATTAAATTTATTAAATAGGATTATATGTAATGGCCGGCCTTTAGAATAACCTATATATGACGTCATAATGGAAATCCTAATATTTAGTGGAAGAGGCAAACCTGAATCTAATTCAGTAACAACTTTAATTCATAATATAGTTACACATTTTATAGGAAGATATTCAAAACAATAAACCCAAATTCAACAACAATTAAATGAATCTTAGATGTAGAACTATGATAGATTATAAAGGGTATAAAGATTTATTCATAACACAAGTTTACTTTTTAGAAGATTGTAATAAACCATTTTGGAAAGAAAAATACATCTTCCCCCATTATTTGTAAATAAAGTTAGATCTTCTCTGATGAACAATGAACAAATAAATTATAATCACAATACGTATGGAGAAATAATTCAACGAATAAACCAAGTATGCTAAGAAATATGTAACGACATAAAACTAGGAAATCAATTAAAGAAAGAAATAAAAACCTATGATAGAAAAGAATTAGGAACCTTTTGTTCACAATTTTATTCAACTAATGAACTAAGAATTAAGAAAAAACATTCAAAAGACAAACATAAAAAATCTGATCAGACGAGAAATTATGAAAAAATGTCAAAAAGAAATAAGAAAAGATTTAAAAAATACTTTAAATTTAACAAACCCTATAGAAAGGATAAAAATAAATTTAATAATAAAAGGAACGAAGATAAAGAAAAATGCTCCGTCTGTGGTAAAAGTGGCCATTATGCAAAGCAATGTTATAAAAATACAAAAAAGAAAATAAAATATTTGAGAAATGAAATAAATGAATTAAAATTCTCATCATCATCAGAAGAAGACAATAATAGTGAAATTCAATCATTAGAATCAGAAAATGAAGACAAAATAAATATAATAAATAAAAAGCTGAACAATTTAAAATTGAAGATTGTCAAGGAGAAACAAATTGTAGTTGTAATATCTGTAAAATTAAAAAATTGTTAGAATCTAGTAAAGGAAAAGAAAAGGAAAATACTCAGACTAAACCCATCCAACTCTTAAATATAAAATTTGAAAAGGGCAAAATTCAAACCCTTAAATAAATAATCTCATTAATGAAATATCTCTATTTACATCTCGAAGATGGCATACCAAAGTTACTCTTAAATTAAATAATAACTTTTTTAAAGAATTGATCTGTCTTTCAGATTCAGGAGCCGATATAAGTTGCGTAAATGAAGGAATAATTCCTTTACATTATTTTGAATCAACAACACATACAGTAACTTTAGCAAATGGAAAAGAAATTTATTTAAGTAATAAACTTCCTAATGTTCATATTTGTAAAAGGAAAAAAAAATGTATAAATAACATTTTAATTTTTCAAATGAAAGGAATGAGTGAAGACTTAATTTTAGGAACTCAATTCTTAAATGCAATAACTCCCTATATAACCACCAATGAAGGAATAGTCATAACTGTTGGAGATACCCAAGTAACTTTTGAATACGTCGAAAAACCTAGATTAGGAGAAATCGATAATATATACTTTATTCTCTCAAATAAAAAAAACTATATTTCAAATCTCCAATCTAAAATAAAATATGTAAAAATTTAAAACCGATTAATCGAAAATTCCTTCTTGGCTAAAAAAGAACAATATGAAAAACAACTCACTTTAGAATGTTGTTCAGATCTTCTAAACGCATTCTGGGGGAGAAAAGAACATATTTTAAAATTACCATATTTAAAAGATTTTGACAAGAGAAAAATTCCAACTAAAGCAAGAGCAGCTCAAATGTCAAATGAATATCAAGAAATGTGCTCAAAAGAAATAAGTGAATTAGAGAAAAAAAGATTAATTAGAAAAAGTAACTCTCCTTGGATTAGTATTGCTTTCTATGTAAATAAGACTGCTAAACAAGAAGGGGGTGTTCCTCGTTTAGTAATAATTACAAATCCTTAAATAAAGTGTTACGATCCATAAGATTCCTAATTCCAAATACCCAATATATTTTGCACAAAATTTATGATGCAAGAATCTTTTCCAAGTTTAACTTAAAATCTGGGTTCCAACAAATCTAGATAGACGAGTCACAGAAATACAAAACATGCTTCGTAGTTCCCTCAGGACACTACGAATAGAATGTAATGTCATTTGAACTAAATAATACACCTTGAGAATTTCAAAGAATAATGACTGAAATTTTTAACTTTTATAATACCTTCTTTCTTGTTTACATTGATGATATTCTAATATTCTCATAATCAATTGACGAAACAAATGATGCCTAAATTATCTTTCAATTTTTTATAAAAAATGTTGCCAAAGATAAAAAAAATTTACAGGAAAGATTAATAAAAAATCCAGTTCCTTGGAACGATAAGCATGCAGAAGTTGTTAGAAGAATAAAAAAAAAATTAAATATTTGCCATGTTTAAATCTAGCAAATCCAAAAGCTTTCAAGATTGTCCAAACCAATGCTTTCAATATTGGATTTGGAGGAATTTTATTCAAATAAACAAAGAAAACAAAGAGGAAATAATTAGATTCTATTAAGGAACATGGAATCCAGCACAATTAAAAAGAAAATTTTGGCAATAGTTTATTATATTCAAAATTTCCAATTAGACCTTTTAAATAAAAAATTCTCTTAAGAATCAAATGTAAATCAGCTAAGAAGTGATACAAAAGGATGTAAAAAAACTAGCGAATAAACAAATCTTTGCTAGATGGCAAGCTATTTTAAGTGTATTTGATTTTGAAATAGAATTCATAAAACGATCTCATAATTTTATTTCTGACTTTTTATCTTGAGAATTCTTGCAGGGTTCATCGAAAGATTTCTCGAAGAGTTGATCCAATACATTTCTATTATTGGATTAGCTTATTTTATTTTCAAAATCCCCTTAGAATTTTTTCAATGAAGCTTCTTCAAGACTCCCTCGGAGAATTAGATCTCCTATCAATTCCTCGATCCAAATCCTCAATCATCTCTCGATCCAAATCCTCAGTCATCTCAATAAAAAAATTGGAAGTAATCTTGTTTTATTAAAATCAAAATTTTCATCATTCTTGGTTTCTTTGTTTAAAAATTGAAAATTCAAATAAAATCTCAATGTGGTGGTTTCATTGTTTTTGGATTCATTATGGTAGAACTCGAGAAATTTTGCCAATACAAGGTCAAATGCTTTTTGATAAAATTGCCATGGCTTTAAAAGAAGAAAAGAAAAGTTTTATTCAAAACATCCAATTTGCTGTTGATCCATGGATTCAAATGAATTTCTTTTATCACTTTCAAATTCCCTAGATTTTAAATTCAATTTTTAAAGAAAATGGATGAATGTCCACTCATGTTTCAAGAAATATTTGACATTAGAAATTGGCAGAAATTTGATTTTGACGAAATTCTTCAAAATGGCATTGCCTTCTCATCAAATAGTAGTGGTAAAACCTCATTTTATGAGGTAATGAAAAATCTGTCTCAGGAATGCAAAAGAATCATCTAATGTAAAATCCCTATTTTCTAATACTTCCATGCAAATCTCATCTCCTTCATTCCTTTCTCTCAATCTCTTCTAAATACAAAAGAGGATCTCCCGTCTTTCTCTGACCCTTCTCATCTAGCATTTTCATCATTTTCAATCACAACAAAACTGCAAAAACTTCATTCCTTTCTCTCAATCTCTTCTAAATACAAAAGAGGATCTCCCGTCTTTCTCTGACCCTTCTCATCTAGCATTTTCATCATTTTCAATCACAACAAAACTGCAAAAATCCAAGGAAGAAATAACTAGAGATTTGATGCAAAAATTCAATGAAGCTCACGAGGCATCTTTTCAATCAAGTTTTCAGTCTACAACTCGAGAACTTTTGGAAAATTCAAAAATAAATTCAATGTTTTAAATTCAGACAATGACCCAGACAATTTCATCAACCCTTGAAAATCCAAAGGCAAGAGTAAGAAGAAATAAGTGTGGTCATCTGAACTTTGTGGTCCACGTGACTGAAATCCACAAGGCTATCAATGTAATGGGAGGCACTGGAGTGCAATGTTTAAAGCATACTGAAATGACCAAGGCATCTTATTTTGGAAAAAGCAAAAGCATGGTGAAATGACCAATGGAATGACAAAAAGGTGAGAAATGACATGAAATGACATAAAATGACAAACTTTGCCATTTTTGCTGACACCGGTTCATAATTCAAGACTATCATCTAAATACACGTGTATGTGCCATTATTGCCGACACAAGCTCAATTAGCAAGACTCTTATCTCCATACACGGGTAAATGTAATCTCCAATGTGTCAAATGTAATATGAAATCTGATTGCTCAATATTTCTATAAATTGAGCTCGATCCAATGTAAATGTAATATGAACCACCAGTGTTGCCCTGAGAGGTGGAATCCCTGGATTGCATTATGCTTGCCAGTGGATGGAAAGACTATTTGATTTGCTTGTTTTAGGATTTTGTAATAAATATGCCACCTGTTGCATGAAAAACCTATGCATGTATTTACCACTATGTTTTGTATGCCACTCTGATGTGTAATAATATGTGATGATGTGTTATGTAGTACCCGAGTGTAAAAGGTGGGAAAATGAATCAAAACTTGGAGAAATCAAATATTATTTGTTGTCATTTTCGAGGGCTTCGAAGTTGGGATTGAGGGCGTCGACAGCGTCAAGGGCCTCGAAGGTTGTTGAGATGCTTGACCAGGGAGAAAACCAAAAGTACAGATCTAATCTCTGATTGAGGGGCTTGACTTTGATAGTATATGTTGGTGGATTTTGAGGTTCCTATGAGCTTGGGTTACTTATAAGGTGTAAAGGAACATACTTATAGTCGATCTGAGCATGTGTGACATTTTCCCTGTGCTTAGTTGAGCTTACTTAGAGGCCCATATAGTTTGATTAAGTGGGGTTTATTTAAAAAAAAATTAGTAGTGTTCCGAGCCCACATCGAGTCGGGGCGTGACATGTTTGATGATAAAGCAAATAGTAGTAAAAATAAAATGTCATGGCAGCATGTTGTTTATGTAATACCCATCCACCCACCCAAAGTCCCACATCGGTTGTGGACTTGGGTGATGTGGGATTTAAAAGAGGGGGCAGTCATTTCCCTTGTATGAGGCCTTTTGGACATGGCCCACCAAGCCAGATTTAGAAACAAAATTGTGTGGCGAGAAGTGAGCCCAAAGTGGACAATATCACACTCGGGAAATAGGGGCGAGGTGTGAAAAAGTGGTATCAGAGCACAGATCAACACTCGGACCTCTACTTGTGTGATGTGTTGCATGTGTAGACCTGGGTAAGCGTGATGTGGCACAACTATGGACGACTATGGTCTTAAGGGGGGTGGATTGTAATACTCACCAACCCAAAGTCCCACATCGGTTGTGGACTTGGGTGATGTGGGATTTAAAAGAGGGGGCAATCATTTCCTTTGGGTGAGGCTTTTGGGCCTAGCCCACCAGGGCAGGCACAAAAACAAAACCGTGTGGGGAGAAGTGGGTCAAAAACGGACAATATCGCACTCGAGAAATTGGGGCAGGGTCTTACAGTTTATGTCAAAAGTATCAAAGTATTTTCTAGAAAAAATTAAAAGTAAAATTTGAAATTATTGCCTTTTATTCACAAAATTCAATTTCTTTCTTTAAAATTATAGACAAATTAAAAATCAAATTTGGAGGCAATTTTTTTTACAAAATGTGAATTTCATTTTATTTAGAATGTTTTTAATACCTACTACCTTCGAAATTAGAATTGTAGAAATCAGATGAGAGGAGTGATCTCGCTTTGAACTCATCCATTTTTCAAGTCTTTTGTGTTTTGGAAACCCTACTCTTGCATACTAGTGCAAGGGACGGAAAAATAAAAAAAAAAGGTATTAGAGTATGAGAATAGAATTTTCTGAGAGCTCACCTGCAAATAGTGGGAACAATGTTGTCTTTAAGACAACATTATAACATTGCACCTTTCCCTTTCTCTACTTTTCATTCAATTCTACCTTTCTTCAATTTCTGATTTACATTATTTGTTGTTTTTTTTTTTCCTTTGTTGGCTTTAGAGAAGAGTGCTTGATCAAATATATAAATCTTTTAACTGCCATTTGTATTTTGGAAGCCTACTCTTGCATAGTAGTGTAAGAGAGGGAAAAATAAAAACAAGGGGATTAGATTCTAAGGATAGAATTTCAGAGAGTTCACCTGCAAATAGTGAAAAAATTGTTGTATGTAAGACAACATTATATCAGTGCACCTTTTCCCTTTCTCTACTTTTGTTTCAATTCTACTTTTCTTCAAGTTGTGATTTACATTATTTGTTAATTTTTTTTTCCGTTAGTCGAAAAGAGTTTGATCAAATACAAATATCTTTTATTTGTCTTTGCTTAATTATGTAGCCTAACTTCAAAGAGCCACCAAAGAAGTTTGGCCACAGTTAAAAATTTAATTTGAAGAAATGTAGAATTTTTAGAAACTTGCTCACCATAGACTTTCGTTGATTGATCTTTGATAAGGGGGTAGTCATTTCCCTTGTGGAAGGCCTTTTGGGCCTGGCCCACCAAGCAAGGCCCAGAAACAAAACTGTGTAGGGAGAAGTGGTCCCAAAGCGGACAATATCACACTCAGGAAATCGGAGCGGGGTTTGACAAAGTGGTATTAGAGCATGGTTCAATACTCGGATTGTGTGGGCCCTCTACTTGTGTAATGCGTTGTCTATCTATACCCCCTGTCAGTATGACATGATAGAGCTAGGGACGGCTCAAGTCTTAAGAGGGGTGGATTGTAATACCCACCAACCCAATGTCCCACATCTGTTGTGGACTTGGGTGATGTGTGATTTAAAAGAGAGTTCACTTGCAAATAGTGGAAAATTTGTTGTATGTAAGACAATATTATATCAGTGCACCTTATCCCTTTCTCTACTTTTCTTCAATTTGTGATTTACACTATTTGTTATTTTTTTTCCTTAGTCAGCTTTAGAGAAAAGAGTTTGATCAAATACATATATCTTTTACCTGTCTTTGCTTGATTATGTAGCCTAACTTCAAAGAGCAACCAAAGAAGTTTGGCCACAATTAAAAATTTAGTTTGAAGAAACATAGAATTTTTAGAAACTTGTTTAATATAGACTTTCGTTGATTAATCTTTGGTAATGGACCATTTATAAACAGTTGAATCGATTCATAATCCTAAAATTGACGGGTTTTGTATCCTGTACGAACCTCGGTCGATTTTCAATATCATTCAAGTTTGCATTACTCAGTAACAACAATGAACATAGATATCATAATACATCGACTTTAAAACAGTAGTTTTAGAAATGTTGGTCCCCATTTGTAAGTTTTTTTCCCTTTCTCAATATAGCACAACCAAGAATGTAATCCTTCAACAGCAACACTACAGCAGCAACTTCGACTCCCAATTCCTAAGACCTCACATCTATTTCACCTCTAAAATGAGAGAGAGCGCTTAAAGATGGAGTGGACTAGAGAAGTGAAGAACGAAACTCACTGTGCCTGGAAGAAGAGAAGGAAAGAAAGCCCAATAAATAAATGAAAGGAAGGAGGTATTCTAGTCCCACATCGACAAGAGAAAGGAAAGAGAAGGTGAAACAAGAGTATAAGAAGAAGGTTGAGATGAGAAAGAAATCATACCTTTCTCGGCCTTTTGGCTAAGATCAAGTGTAGTATCTGTTCTTATCAGTTTAATATCTGATACGTGGCCCATCGGGCCACATGATATTAAATTTATTTTTTTAGGGGGAGGGCCCACTACAGTAGCTTGCTACTGGGGTTCCCAAGTGTTGCCCTTGCCTTGCACTACTGCAAGGGCCTGGCGCACCCTACCAAAACTAATTTCAAATTTTCTGTCTTTTTATAAAATATTTAATTTTTTTAATAGTTGATTCACGTCTAAAGCTTATTATGAAACATTAAAATTGATTTTCTTATTTGAGTTGCTAAGGTTTTTTTTAATTTATTTTATTTCTTGACCCACATAAAAAATTAATACAAAATATAAAAACTGATTAATACAAAATATAAAAACCGATGCCCTTATTTGTTTGGGTCTTTCACTTTCAGTCGGGTCGGATAAGTTAAACCCAACTCAATCTATGTCAAATTTTATTAGGATGTTTTAATTTTTTTCAACCAATTCGATCCA
Source organism: Chimonanthus salicifolius (assembly GCA_013350335.1). Lineage (NCBI taxonomy): Eukaryota > Viridiplantae > Streptophyta > Magnoliopsida > Laurales > Calycanthaceae > Chimonanthus > Chimonanthus salicifolius. Next base: position 34,130,815 of record CM023539.1, read on the forward strand.
AATTTTATATGATTTTTATTTTTTCAATCCAAACTCATTAATTTCTCGAGTCTAGAGATATTGTAGGCCCATATCGACAAGAGAAGAAAGAGAAGGTGAAACGACAGTATAAGAATAAGGTTGAGATGAGAAGGAAAACATACCTTTCTCGGCCTTTTGACTAAGATCAAGTGTAGTATCTGCTCTTATCAGTTTAATATCTGATACGTGGCCCATCGGGCCACATGATATTAAATTTATTTTTTTAGGGGGAGGGCCCACTACAGTAGCTTGCTACTGGTGTTCTCAAGTATTGCCCTTGTCTTGCATTACTGCAAGGGCCTGGCGCACCCCACCAAAAGTAATTTCAAATTTTCTGTTTTTTAATAAATTATTTAAGATTTGATCTGAATAGTATTTTTAATATTGACTCACTTCGAAAGTTGAAATATTAAAATTGATATTCTAATTTGGGTTGCTAACGTTTTTTTCAAAACATTAAAACCGATGCCATTATTTGTTTGCGTCTTTCACTTTCAGTAAAAATAGTTAACTTTAATTTTTTTTTTAATATCTAATATTTTTCATCTCAAGTTTAATTTTGATGGAAATTGTGTGAACAAGGCTGATTTAGTAGGATATGGGGGAATTATTCATAACAGGTTCGGTAGCACGGTGTTTTCCTTTGCGGGCCCACTTTTAGATGGCTCTAATTTAGATGCAGAGTAATTTGCTCTTTGGAGAGGTGTGGTGGCGTTGGAAGAGTTTGGGATGATTAAGAGTATCTTAAAAGGTGATTCTAAGATAGTTGTAAATTAAGCTGCGGGGTCTCTTTGTCGATGATATTATTTGGATAAAATTGACAGGTTCGGAATTCTGTGGCGGTTTATGGATACTTGATCTCTTGGGTCCCTTCTCAGTAAATTTGGAGGCTAATGAGTTGGCTCGTTAGAGTTTAAAAATTGTGAATAATTTGATGTCAGTCTCAGAGGCTTTTTCTTTGGTTTCCAGGCTTTATGTGATTGCTCCTTCAAGTTGTCGCTTTTGTTCCCTTTTTATTGATTAATGAAGTTGCTATTAAAAAAACCATAATATATTTCCAATAATCCTATTATGTAATAAAAAAGTCTTAACTAATACTAAATTGGAAATGAATGAAAGGTCTTTTAACATAAAAAAAACGTATAAAATATTATGTGATCACGTTGAAATCATGTCCACAATAAGCTTCATGTCCGATAACCAAAACTTCATATTTAACTCAATTTTCCATAACTTTCATTCTCTCACTTGGTTTTTAACCTCTTAAAAAGAAGCTGTAAAGATGTTTACAGACATGACATGTAACAACAGAGTCAACAGATAACAAATCAGTAGAACTACCAATAAAATTGATTTCTAAATTATCATGCTTTTTACACCATTCTCAAATTAATATTAACTAGACTTGAAGAGATGTTCTTCCTTTGAATAGAAGAAGCACCTCACACACCATCAATCATGCACGACCTCAGGTGGCAACAGATGGGTAAAGATTTACCCATGAGGGTGAGGCTTTACGTGGGTGGTTAGAAAAAGGGCGTGAGACATTGCCCATGACCAATCTCAAGCTGAGTCACTTGAATCTTACTCCAAAGTCCAAACCATTCAAGACTGGCTCTGAGAATCATGAGGGCTATGTAGTGAAATCATATGTAAACTTATATATTTATTGTCAGCACTGACTACATCCAGAGGTTTTACCTTTGATGGTTTGCATTGAGTCGTTTTAGGGTAATGAAAGGCTCTCTTTGGGGATAAAAGCAATGAGATCAGTTGCAATAAAAAAATTCAGTGGAGCTCCAAACTTTGCTGTGTAGTTATCTGAATGCCCTCCACTTACATGGGTTTTTAAAGTGTAGGCCACTAGTTGCAATTGGACACTTAACATTTGAGATTGAGATGGTGATTTTCTCTAGGGAGATCGACTGATTATCATGAGCTAGGCTTCATGTGATTGGTTAGAAAGGATAGAGGATTACATGATTATGAAGATCTTGGATAACTCTTCTATGCAATCATCGTAATCATGTGAGATGTCTTATAAAAAACATTTGACTTGTAACTATCAAATTTTCAACGCCCAAAATCATAAAGCTGAGATGATTGAATAGGAGTGGGGAATTTACCATTTCCTAAACAACCCAAATCTTGATGTGTAGCATAGTTGTAAAATTCACTAGCCGTCTTCCTAATTAGAGAGGCTCAAGCAGCCTTTCTAGAGGTTTGATAAATTTTGACGAATCCTAACCATACTGTAACAATGATTCCCAGAAAGATATATATCTTTAATTGTTCCTGGCTTCAATGAAGAACACAGGCTTCCAGAATATCTTCAGGAGAGTATGGCGTAAGTTGTTTTATATGGTATAAGCAATCTCTAGTATTTCTAAATATTTAATGCATACCTGGAGCTGAAAAGAATTCCATTCGAGTGGTCTTGAGAAGATCCTAATTTGCTTGGTGTTTATATACTTTTGATTTATTTATTTTTTAAGAGGTAACAGATTTATTCATATTGGCAGAAGAATAAACCACAAGAAAGAAATTATCCCCATCAGGAAACCACCCGAGAACAGGATACTCTCCTATTAAGCCCTGAAAAAAAACTCAGTAAGCATATAGGCTCCCAGCTTAGCTATCTCATCCGCCTCATAGTTGGTTGATTTGACAATATGGAAAATCTTAAATCTCTTCCTCTCAATTGTCTGCCTAATTTCTTCCACCTTGTCCAGGCATTTCCAAGGGCAAGGAGAGCCCTTTGCTCAGTGAGTAATCATCATCCACTATATCACCTTGTGATCCTACCTCATTCAGTTCTTTGATGCGTATCTATAATGCAGCAAGCTTAGCTTCAACAGCAGAACTGGGACAGAGAGGGCCTGCCTACTTGACCATGAAGCTTCCCAAAGCATTTTGGATCAGCTCAAAAAACCAACCTTACCATTTGACCTGTCACTGCTGCCATCAGAACTCAGCTTGAGCTGCCCCTCCTTTGTAGGAGTCCAGACCAGGGGTATAAAATTCGGATTTGGCCAATATCAACCGATATATCGGCCAATACGATATATCAACCGATATATCGTTATCGGCCGAATTTATTCTCTCTCTTTTTTTAAAAAAAAAATGGCCGATATCGGCCGATATGATACAGCCGTGATATCGGCGTATCGGCCGATACGATATTTGCACCCGTGGTCCAGACCATCTTTTTCTTTGTGCTGAACTGGCAAAAATTCTTGTCTCAGCTCACCCTCTCATAATATCATGGATACTAGTCCCACCAAACCATCCTGAAGCTGTAAGCCATGAGGCAACTTTAAATTTCACTGGTCTCAATCATGGAGTGGATGTCTTTGGAGTTCGGTCTATCCCTAAAAAATTCTATCGTTATAACGTCTATTTTGTTCTGACTTGTGCTGAATGAACATGTATGGATAAATTGTATACATTAGGGCAGAATTATTTTTTCTGCAGATATCTGAAATATTAGTCAAAAATTTCAGACCACCATTGGAAGGTGTACCAAAATATAAATATTGCTGAAAGATTAGGTTTTTAGAAACATAAAAAGACCAATGTGGGACGAAATTTCAGTCTTGCCATGCTTTTGGAAGAAAAAAGTACTTGACTCGGCATTATAGACTTCTGATCATAGAAAGCTAATGGCCTTTTGTTTTTTGAAATCTATGGGGAAAAGCATAAGTAAATATCAGTGAGCAGTTCTTTTGTGACCCATCCATAATCAGCTCCATGCATTTGATAGTTTGAGTAGAGGTCCAATTTTCCTGATGAGTCATGCTTTTCTTGAACTGATTTCACCTCCAATTGCCGGGGATGCTTCATCCAATCCACAAATTGGTAGATTTCATTGCTTCCTGATGATGCCAGTTCAGTGCACTTTCGATGAATCAGTTACTAGAGACCACTTGCATTTTATTTTAATTTTTAGTCATGTGATCTTGGGAATGCTAAAGGAAGAGGAGAGAAGGAATAAGAAGAAACAAAGAATAAGGAGTAAGAAGAGAGAAGACTTGACAAAGCAAACAGAAGAATATGACAATGATATATGCTGGTGATGCTGACATTGGTGGTGGGAGAAGTTAATGAGGGACCTGCCTAATTCCTGGGACAGGAGCTACTTCCAGAAGTTGGTAAAGAATCTTGGGTCCGTTTGGATTAAGAGAAAGTTGGAGAGACTAGGGGATTCTCCTCGAGTAAACAGTACAAAGGCAACATCACACCACCACTATGTTATCCTACTTGGGAAAAAATGGTTTCTACCATGTCCATAGTAGGAAAAACTTTATTACTAGTTTCTAGTAAAACTTTCGACAATTGTACTGACAGAAGAATCCCCTACATTCTTTCCTCTGAACTTTTTCCCAAACCAAACAAAGTCTAAAGCTTCTTCGTTTAATAACCAGAGGGCCTAGGTTTTTCATACCATTTTTATATTTTTAATTTTAGGGGGGTCATTAGAGTTTGACTCACGAACCTCGAAAAAATAACTCCTTTAGTTTTTCTTGGGTTTTTTTCGGGGATATTGCAGGGTGTAGATTTTTGGATCTTTTTTCCTACCCTGGAGATAAAAAAAAAATCCTAGATAAATTTACTGGAGAAAAATTCTCTGCATTTTCTCTACTTCATAATCATGTAATCTTGGGCTTAGGATTGCTAATGGAGAAGGAAAAAGTGAAACAAAGAAGGGAAAAGAGGAGAGAAGACTTGAGGAAGCAAGCATAAGAAGATAACAATGATAATGTACATAATGATGACATTGATGGTAGGAGAAAGCGACAATGGAGCCTGCTTAATGCCTGAGACAAGGATGCTTCCAGATGCTGTTGGGAGAAGAAATGCTTCAAATTTTGATCATTTCCAGTATTCAATGTTTAATCAACCTTGGTATTCAATGGTAGAAAAAGGCAACAGTCCCTCTACTCAACCAAAAATAGCCCCAATACAGAGAACTCTGAGGTTGCAAGCAGAAGGTAAAAAGGAACTGTGCTAAGGATTTGGAACAATGGAATTAGGAACACAATAAATTTTGGAATAATGGAAAATATGATCTTTAATAGGGTAGAGATGTAGAATGAAGCGTGGAACTAAACAAGCTGATCCAACCTCAAATAGGTGGGAAGATGGCTGTGATGATGTGATGAATCACAACCAGCAATTACATGACAGATCGACTTGATATCAGTATAGATGGAATACAAGTCATGTTCAACCATTTGAAGAATGTTTTTTCTACAAAATAGTCAGCATTAACATAATCCTCACAATACACAATTAGAAAATTAAGTAATCAGGATAATGGGATAGTCTTTGTTTGAATCACAATAATATATGAAGAAAGCCCCTCATTATTATGCTTTAAAATGTAAAAGTAGTCCCCTTTAACTATTCAAGTGTGTTTCCCTGCTATGTTGAACAGGGTCGGCCCTTAGATCTCCTAAAATCTCAGGTGCTCTAGGCAGAGTGAGATTTTAGAGGCCCTTTGTGACTGAAATATTAAGGAGGGGGCCCTTTCTGTCTGGGGGCCCTAGGCGGCGGCCTATGTGCCCAAGGCCGGCCCTGATGTTGAAGTGGCAAAAGTCAACTTTACATGTTCTCTAGCTTTTGGAAATTATATCATGAGGCCAATTAATGGTGCTGTATGGACCAGATAGCTGATCATAGAAGATACAGAATAATAAGAATTGCAAAATTTAGTAAATGACACACAAAGGATCACAGAAAACTCTTGAGAGATCATTCCAACCTACATAACTCCATATACTTCTACAAACTACAATAACTAGAAATTTGTAACCTAACAAAAAGTAAGAAATTCATTCAGTATGAATCTTGCAGTTATAATCACAATAAAAGTTTTGACCAGTGAATTATATCCACTAGCTTCATACATGAATAAACCACTAATAACTTCCATACCCAATGAGGATAAAGTACTTCACACTCTACACAATAATTAAAAAGAAATGTACTAAATGCATACTCAAAAGTTCAATTCTATCAAAGATCCCATGATAAATCAAACACTAGTACCACTATAAGAAAATTAGAATACATGACAAGCATCATCGTCACAACTCAATAAGATTTACCAATTGCATTATAATTAATGACCAACGAAACACGACGAGGATAATCTCCCATTAATATTAAAAAAATGAAAATCCAAATAAGGCGATGAAAAACAACACCTGCATTATTTCTGAAAATTTTCCAAATACCACTTATAAGTGTCTGCAAGCCCATCTCGGAGTGAAACTTTCGGCACCCACCCCAACCCTGCCAGTTTTGAACTATCCATGAGCTTCCTCGGAGTCCCGTCCTGGCTTTGTTGTATCCCACTTTAGATCCCCCTCAAACCCCACTACCTCCTTCACGATCTCTGCCAGCTCCTTGATGGTCACCTCCTTCCCGCTCCCAACATTCACATGCTCCAACCCGCTATATTCCTCCATCAAAAACACCACAGCATCTGCAAGATCATCCACATGGAGGAATTCTCGAAGTGGCGATCCTGTCCCCCAGACAACCGCTTCCTTCGCCCCTGCAACTTTTAGCTCATGGAACCTTCTCATCAGTGCCGGCAACACATGTGAATTCTCAGGGTGGAAATTGTCATTCGGGCCGTAAAGATTCGTTGGCATTAGAGAGACCGCATCCCAATTGTACTGGAGGCGATACGCCTGGCACATCTTAATGCCAGCAATCTTGGCGATGGCGTACCATTCGTTGGTGGGCTCAAGTGGACCGGTGAGGAGGGCATTTTCAGGGATCGGCTGCGTGGCGAATTTCGGGTAAATGCAAGAGGACCCAAGGAAGATAAGCTTCTTGGTGCCATGGCGATAGGCTGCATCAATCACATTGGTCTGAATCTGGAGATTGATTGAGATGAATTCTGCAGGGTAAATGTTGTTAGCATGGATTCCGCCGACCTTGGCGGCCGCAAGGATGACGTAGTGGGGGCAGTGTTGGGAAAAGAACTTATCGACATCAAATTGGCGTGTGAGATCGAGCTCAGCGTGGGACAGAAGGAGGAGGTTTTCAAAGCCAAGGGAGCGGAGCTTTCGGACGACAGCAGAGCCGACCAGGCCGCGGTGGCCTGCGACGAAGATCTTGGCAGTTTTGTCGGCCAAGAAGGAGGACCGTGGTGAAGCGACAGTTTCTAAGAAAATAAAATAAAATTTTAATTAGTTTCATCTTCTGATTTTTTGGGAGAGAGAGATTTGGAAGGAAGAGTTACCTTTTTCAGAGACTTCCATGGAATGGGTCGAATGAGATTTCTCTGTGCTGCTACTTGAGAGACTTGGAAGAAGCAGAGAGACTGGAGTAGAAGGCAGAAGAGCGGTGGATCTAATCTTGGATCCATTCCTGGAAAACAAAAACTTCTATTCTCTCACGAGTTATGACGACCACGTGACTGACTTCTTGCAAAGTCCCGATTCGGAAATACTTAGGGTCGGGTCAAAGATCTTAAAACTCGAGAGCCGATATTTATATATTAACCAGGGGTATAAAAATGGCTGAAGTGAGATATCGGCCAGGGGCCACGGCTGATGTTGATTTTTTTAAAAAAAATTGAAATCAATGGATATCGGCCAATATTTGGCCGATACATCTAGTCGAGATATCGGCCATATCTGTAAGGCCTCGTCCGTTTAACCTAAACAAAGGGATCCTCACACTGATAAAATACCAAATAATATGAGACGTCCAACATGGCTCAAGTTTCTTTTTTTTTCCCCTTAATTAATCATGAACACGGTTCAATTTGCATGGTGCCCAAATAAAATTCAGAATTGCAGAATAATTTCTTAAATAGCCATGATCGAACAACGCAACATTCTACATTAAATTTGCCCATTAACAAGTATGATATATCAAGCCAAACCACATCTAGAAATAATACTAAGCAACTAATGAGAATTATAACTAAAACTCACAGCCTCATACCCAAGGCAAAATAATAATAATATCCAAGTCTCAAACCATCTAAATTATTACAATCCTCAAATGGCACTTAAGTGCCTCAAAACAAAACCAAAATAAACTAACTAATAGTCTCTATTCTGGAAATAAAACTGTAGTATCCCGCCCCAGAGGGGGCCCAGCTGAAGAGACAGAGTGCGCCAGGGTGGAGCGAAAATGGCCAGGCAGGTGGGATTTGCACCAGAGGTCGTGCTCCATAAGTCCCACATCACCAGAGGGACTTGGATCTCTCTGGTATATATTAGGTTGGCTCCTCTCAATCTAGTACAAGGCATTTTGAGGGCTCCTCTGGCATGAGTCCTCAGATGCAAAGTCGTGCGGAATCAAAACGGACAATATTGTGCTAGAATGTCGGGGTAGGTCATTACAAATGGTATCAAAACACAGTTCAACTCTCGGATTAAGGGTGTGGGCTGGTGCGACTCTCAAACCGGTTGTCGAGCCGAGTCTTAAGGGGGATAGGTTGTAGTACCCCGTCCCAGAGAGGGCCCAACTGAAGAGACAGAGTGCGCCAGGGTGGAGAGAAACTTTCCAAGCATGTGGCATTTGCTCCAAAGGGCATGTTCCATAAGTCCCACATCGCCAGAGGGACTTGGAGATGCAAATTCGTGCGGGCCCAAGGGCGGGACCAAAGTGGACAATATTGTGCTAGAAGGTCGGGGCAGGTCGTTACAAAAACTGATTTAAGACTTACTCCATAATGACCCATCCCGCTAGCATTATATTGTCCGCTCTAGGCTTCACACACGGCTCGCACGGCTTTCAATTGGCGAGCCAACCCATTGTTGCTCCCAAAAGGCCTCATGCTAGAAGGAGTCAGGCTACTCCTTATATACCATAGAATTTTCAAAGCAACTAGTAATGTGGGACTTTTTCTCCTCCACACTATAGACCCCCTCAGGGGTGGAGTATTACTATCTACCCTCCTTAAAGCCAGAGTCATACCTGCTCTGCACACACAACAACCAAGCCCACACCCTCAGACAGAGAGTTGAACCAGGCTCTGATACCATTTGTAACGACCCATCCCACTAGCATGATATTGTCCGCTCTAAGCCTCACACACGGCCCGCACTGCTTTCATTTCGCGAACCAACCAACTGGTGCTTCCAAAAGACCTCATGCTAAAAAGAGTAAGGATACTGCTTATATACCAGAGAATTTTCAAAGCAACTAGCAATGTGGGACTTTTTCTCCTCCACATTATAGACCCCCTCTGGGGTGGGGTATTACATACTCCTAACAGCTCCAAGACCTAAGCTTGCTTCCAAGCTGCTCCTTAATCGAACTCCACAAATACATCTGAAACATAAGGGTAATGAGCTCCATGCCCAATGAAAAAACAACCACAACGATGCAACATAATCGTACAGGAATTTTGTATAGATCAAGGTAAGTAAAACATATGCAAATAATGCATGTAATGCAAAATGCCAAGTTGATGCATGAACCCCCATCCCATGCAATCATCCAAACACCAATGCGCATATAACATGGTCCACAGACTTGGCTCGTTAGCCACAAGTTAAGTTGCCCATTACAGTATACCACCCAAATATTGGCTTGTCAATTGACATGACTGTCTCTCAGTCACCAGTTTAGGCATGACCTGTAACGTAACTATCATCAGCCGACAACTTAAGTTGATAGTCATAGAGGTTCATCCCCTTTGTTCATCACCTAAACATCCAAAGACATGACCAAACCGGTCCCCAACAGTCAAAGGAACAATCTAACCCAACTGGTTCTTTGTTGGCTTTGACTCAGAAGTCACCAACAAAACATAAAGGCTCACAGCCCAAAATTTCCAACACGCACCCAAACTGTGGATGCTCATGCATAATAACAAATAATAATCCATGATGAATGTCATGACCAAAGTAAAATATGGAGATCTATAAACATAATAACATATGCGATAATGAACCAAAACCTCGAATAATTTAGCATATCCAAACATACTTGTCACGCCCTAACCCAACGTGGGCCCGAAACACGACTAATTTTTTTTAAACATTCTTAACAAACATCCATGGGCCTCTAACGGGTTTCAACTAAAGTCTATGGGCATCCCAACAAGCCAACAAAGGTCCATAGAATGCCACACATGCTTGTTGGATAGGGACTCAATCATGTACCATAAGTCCTTGAATTCAACAGAAAACATAATATAATACATAACACACCATTATAAAGTATATTAGAGTAGCAAACAGAACCATAGTGGTTTATACATGCATAGATCTTCATGTTGTAGGAGGCATGAATATTACAAAAACAGGTAAAATAAACATAATTCCCTTATGCGAAAATATGTTGAATTCTACGAGTTCTACATATCCTGCATTTATAAGGGATGTGAGCTAACTGCTGATGAACACTGGGAAATTACCAATTTAATTTAATAATTAAAATTCATTCTCAATTTAATTTTAAGAACCCCTAAAATTTAAAGTCTAATTAATTCAATGCATTTTCATTTTGAATTTATACTAATTACACTGAATTTCTAAATTAATTTAAAACCTGGATAGAATCAATCATGTGTCGGGTCATTATAGAGTGCAACTCTTCGAAGAAGGAGACCTAATCATTTTTTTTTTTTTTTTTTTTTTTGGTGAAGGGAGCATTTTCAGGTAGCAATTATAATAAGTTACATATGAAGAAAATTAGACCTCTTTGCATCCTCAAGAAAATAATCGACAATGCATGTGACGTTGATCTTCGACTAGATATGTGTGTCATTGATCTTTAACTGTGGTTGCGTTTGGATTTGGGGGTAAGGGGGGTTCTCCCCTTTTTGAAAACCCTTTGGAGCATGGGGGTTTTCAAGGAAACCCTTGCCTCTCTTTACCCCCCTCTATGCACCTATAGAGCAAAATATTTTAAAATATTTTTTAATTGATAATATTATTTAATAATTATGTTTCGTAAAATTTTATTTTTATTTTTTATATTATGAATTTAATAAAAATTAATTCTGATAAAATTGTTACTATTTTATTTGAAGTGCTTGTGAATGCATGAGAAATGTATGTGGCAGCCAAACATTAAATAAAGTGAAATTGCCAAAATATTATATTTTTTAGGGGTAATTTGTCGAAATTTTGATAGGGTCTCGTAACTCCGAAAGACTTTGAGGTTCATGATAATCTTTTTTCTAGCCAAAAAAAAAATTAATCTTTCACACATGTTGGGCACTTGTGATCAGAAATTTGTAAAAAAAAATAATATTTTACACATGTTGGGCACTTGTGATAGTTTTAATATTAAATTTATCACATTGTGATAGTTTTAATATTAAATTTATCTTAGTTGTGATTTATTAAACTATTATAATAGTTTATTATATTATAAATTTCACGTCACCAAAGAACAAATTATAAATTTTTATGAAGAGATATGTTGACATTTTTTAGTCATTTATTGGGATTTCAACTATAATATCTAAAAAAAAAAAATCATTAATTATTTTTTTTACTGTTAGAGTACAAGTGTTCATTTTAAATTATAATTATAAAAAAGAATCTATAAAAATGGATAATATTATTAAAAGCTATATTATTAGGATTTAGTTCATAAATATTATTTAATAATTATATTTTATTAAATTTCTCATAAAATTGTTAATATATGAGGTTACCCCTGCTTATACTAAATAAGATTTTTTACCCTTAAGATAAGTTCTTACTTTACTATTTGTAATTACTAGGGCTGCAACTCGAGCCGGGTTTTGGCTCGACCTACATGACTCGACCCGAAAAATCATGCAGGTAGGGTCAAGAATTTCGGGGCCAGCGAGTCGAGTCAGGTTGAGAAGATAAAAACCCTCATGAAATTCGAATCGGGCCGGGTTGAGGATTTTACAAGTTAACCTGACCCGACCGACATGGCTAAAATTAGGCTAAAATGGGTTTAGAATGCTGGTCGGTTTGAAATTCGAGTTGATTTGGGTTAGAATTCGGGTCGAATTCTCGAGTTCGGGTTGAGTATTCGGGTCAAGTCAGGTCGGGTTCCATATATATCAACTCGAGTCGGGTTGAATTTTAAGAAACCCGACCCGCCCTGTAACACCCTGACCCGGAGGTGGGCCCCGAATGATACTTTTTTTTTAATCCTTAACAACTCCTAGTTGGATTGGATCAAAAGTTAGGCCCAGAAATAAATATCACACATGCTCTTTACATGTGGACTCAAACATAAACCATCTACCTACTTACAAGCACATATCATACAAACAAATATTTTCATAAATAAAATATCTTTTATTCTCATCAGAGTTACTAACGGTCACATAGTGGTTCATACAGGTTTTATTAAAATAAGTATCATATAAGGTACTTTACACATAACATAGTTCAAAGGAACCAAAAGTCAAACAAGAATGAAATTCTCGTCCGAGGAAAATCACCAGAAACCGCAACAGCTTAATCCTCCTAAGCTTGATATGGAGGTTCCTCCTCCTCGGGTACATCTCCTGAAATGTGAGTTGTGTGAGTTAACCCGCCCAGTGAAAGAACATAAAAATGTAGTGTAACGAATATCAGGTTAGCCAAAAACAATATAATTCCATAAAAGGTTTATCCTGCCAAAGGTTCCAAAAATAATTCCATAACTGCTGACATACACTGTAACACCTGGACACTACACTGACTATAAGTATTAAGTCCCTAAACGGTCAAAATACAAATCTTGCAAGTACATCTGCGACACACTTGGGTTGGTACTGACACACCTGTGCCAGTAGACGCAAACCGACACACCTGGGCCAGTAATTGACACACTTGGGCCGATAATAGTTCAGTAGTTAAGGGTACGTGGAAGCAATATTAATATCAACATAGCATTTCATCATTATTATCACAATATAAGATAAACATCAGTATCAATAAGTACTCTTCACAATAGTGCATCATGTCTAGGCATATAAGTGAGTTTATTAAGTCTGATCCTTGAAACCACTCATTACACTAGATCCTCTTAACCTGATTTACTCCTACTGCAATTGTTAAGTCTCCTCACTGAAAATATGGGTATCGAAATATCTGTCAAACATACAAACAATAAACAATAAAAAATCAAACAGTATGCATAGATACAATACAATACATACTCATAGTATTTCAAATATTTTTATCCTATTTTCCGGAAAAACTCTAGGGGTAATGGATTTGAGTCTCATATATGGGTTACTATCCATTTTAAATTACAAAAATCAGAAATATAACAAGGTGTTCAGGCCACTTCTCATATTCTCTTCTGAAAATGACCATGTAGACGTATTGAGTTAGGCCCAGAGATATAAGATGCTTAAGCCACTACTCATATAATGAATTAGGCCTAGAGGTCACTCAGTGCCCGAACCCTTCTTTTCTACCAAGCGGCGAAGTTAATCGCTCAGCTACTGATAACTATGGGACTGAGTATAACGACCCGTCCCGCTACGGTCACGTTAAAACTGATCCAAACTCCTAAAAACAATCCAATACAATTTCGGATACTAACCATAGCAATCCACCAGTAAATCAAAGACCGTAAGCATCAATTATAATTACAAATTATAGCATCATCCCATTATTACATCCATCCCACTTAAAGAAATGTACATATAATTCAAATACATCAGAAAGTCCTCAATTACAAGATGGGACCCTTAGAAATTAGGAAACTGCAACTCTATGCCCAACGTCCAACTGAGGGTCCCGCCAACCTTCCTCTATGAAGTACTTGTGAGGCAGGGGGTGAGCTCTACATGCCCAGTGAGGGTAACACATGCATCATAAGTCATCAAGCATACACTGCACATAATCATATGGACATATCAATGTCTACGATGTCTACATGCATAGTCATACAAACGTGTGCCATACCCCTAGCACATAGGCCCACGTCAGCCGGGCCTCTAAGACATCCTCTAACCAACCGAATGCAACTCCCTTATGTGCACAACCGCAACAGTCCACCCATCCACGGTTACGCAGACTGATCCTCAGTCAGATCGGGGTCTCTAGTCCTCAACTAGACCTATGACCCTCTCATGACAACCCGCACATATACCACGACCAACTCAAGAATCGGACTCACTAGAGTCCCAAACTGATTACCACACGGGAGTAACCACCTCACTAATCCTCAACGAACTGCCAACCAAACTCATCTATGGTCTCATCAACCAAGCACCAGAGTCTCGATAGTCAAACCCATAACCTTGGACCCTATGTGCTGGTCTCCACACGACTGATGTACCCACCTCTCACAGAATTCTATAGGTCTTCTACCAAGTGAGTTGGCCGAACTCACTCGTTAAGTACCCATAAACTCCTGGTGAGTCAACACCCACAACACAAGTCTCAACAATGAACCCCAATACCATAACCGCGGGTAAACACACTACCACATCGCACCACAGGCTGTCCCCACCATACAGGTGTCCTAGCCTGGAATAACTCATCACATCACATTGTACCAACCCTCGATCAATGAGCGGGTGAGCACATCCTCAGCCTACTCAGTCATCCGGGGAATCACAAACCATACCAGCGGGAGCTGTCCCTCACCGCATCGTCCCTCGACCTAGGCGAGCACCTCCTCAGCCTACTCGGTCATCTAGGGAATCACAAGCCATACCAGCGGGAGGTGTCCCTCACCGCATTGTCCCTCGACCTAGGCGAGCACCTCCTCAGCTTACTCAGTCATCCAGGGAATCACAAACCATATCAGCGGGAGCTGTCCCTCACCGCATCGTCCCTCGACCTAGGCAAGCACCTCCTCAGCCTACTCGGTCATCTAGGGAATCACAAGCCATACCAGCGGGAGCTGTCCCTCACCGCATTGTCCCTCGACCTAGGCGAGCACCTCCTCAGCTTACTCAGTCATCCAGGGAATCACAAACCATATCAGCGGGAGCTGTCCCTCACCGCATCATCCCTCGACCTAGGCAAGCACCTCCTCAGCCTACTCGGTCATCCAGGGAATCACAAACCATACCAGCGGGAGCTGTCCCTCACCGCATCATCCCTCGACCTAGGCGAGCACCTCCTCAGCCTACTCGGTCATCCAGGGAATCCCAAACCATACCAGTGGGAGTTGTCCCTCACCGCATCGTCCCTCGACCTAGGCGAGCACCTCCTCAGCCTACTCGGTCATCCAGGGAATCCCAAACCATACCAGTGGGAGTTGTCCCTCACCGCATCGTCCCTCGACCTAGGCGAGCACCTCCTCAGCCCACTCGGTCATCTAGGGAATCACAAAGTATGCCAGCGGGAGCTGTCCCTCACCGCTCCGTCCCTTGACCTAGGCGAACACCTCCTCAGCCTACTCGGTCATCCAGGGAATCACAAACCATACCAGCGGGAGCTGTCCCTCACCGCATCGTCCCTCGACCTAGGCGAGCACCTCCTCAGCCTACTCGGTCATCCAGGGAATCACAAACCATACCAGCGGGAGCTGTCCCCAACCCATCGTCCCTCGACCTAGGCGAGTACCTCCTCAACCTACTCGGTCATCCAGGGAATCCCAAACCATACCAGTGGGAGTTGTCCTTCACCGCATCGTCCCTCGACCTAGGCGAGCACCTCCTCAGCCTACTCGGTCATCCAGGGAATCACAAACCATACCAGCAGGAGCTGTCCCTCACCGCATCGTCCCTCGACCTAGGCGAGCACCTCCTCAGCCTATTCGGTCATCCAGGGAATCCCAAACCATACCAGTGGGAGTTGTCCCTCACCGCATCGTCCCTCGACCTAGGCGAGCACCTCCTCAGCCTGCTCGGTCATCCAGGGAATCCCAAACCATACCAGTGGGAGTTGTCCCTCACCGCATCGTCCCTCGACCTAGGCGAGCACCTCCTCAACCTACTCGGTCATCCAGGGAATCACAAAGTATGCCAGCGGGAGCTGTCCCTCACCGCTCCGTCCCTTGACCTAGGCGAGCACCTTCTCAGCCTACTCGGTCATCCAAGGACCACAAGGCATACTGGCGGGAGCTGTTCCTCACCGTACCATCCCTCAACCTAGGCGAGCACCTCCTCAGCCTACTCGGTCATCTAGGGATCACATCACCCGTCACACATTCGGGTATCGAAACCGCAAGGGACTTCTAAGGTTACCTTGGATGGACCAACATTCAGCCTGACGGCCTATCTAAGGTCAACATAATTACTTCCCAATTAGTCATCATCTGGGACTCCAAGGCACCTTGTTCTCTAAATCAGATTACGCCTCTCTCATAGGTACGTCCGGGAAATATAAGACGGACCGACTATTTGATCCATGCAAGGGGTTACGACTACCCATCTCTAACCAGAAGGGAGTCTGAATCCCAACCACGCGTCCACTGTACGGTCCCACATAACATCTGCACCCTAACTACTCGATAAGCTAGGGGGAGTCTCTAGATCCTGATGTGGCCTAGTACCCATGCCCCACCGGCATCCCACACATGCTAGCTATATGCATGCACAAATACCGCTACACATACTATTAACATAGTTCATTGTTTAATAATCAGATGCATATATATCATTATCTATCACGAGTTGGCATGTTAACATCCAAGCATGTTACAATATCTAGCAGTCCAAACTAATCATCATATAGTCATATGGCATTTTATCACCAGATTACATCACACCATGATCAAACATATATCACCACATATCACATATTCACATGCTGACATCTTAACATATTATCAACCAAAATAAACTCTGATCATGTCGCCACACAATCAATCAATTATGACATCAATTAATCAATTCATATATGCCTCTGCGGGCATCGGATACGAATACACCCGGATGGGGGCCCGCCACATAATGGTATAAATAGTTCCCTTGCCGAGTGACTCATAACACCGATGACCCCCATTCGCCGTATTCCGTACCCGCATATTTGATAGAGAATTAAGATGCATAAATGCATGCTAAAAGCGATGATGAGTTCCCTCACCTGTGTGTGTCCTTGAAATCCAATGCGAGAAAACGAGTCCGCTGGGTTGAAGGAAGTTCGATCTGTTGAAACGAGAGTACAAGGATAAGTAACCGGGCAAAATGAGTCAAACTAAGTCTGGACTACAAACGGGCCCGAAAGCAAGTTGGGTCCAAACCGAACTGGAGTGGGCCCGAAACTGAAAACTGGGTCCAAAATTGGACCGAGCTCGAAACTGGAAACTGGGTTTGAAATCGGGTCGAGCCCGAAACTGGGTCGAAACGGGCCGGGCCTAACAGAACTGGGCCGGAGAGCTGGGCCTGGACCAAGTCGGACTGGGCCGAACTTGATTGGGCTGGCTCTATCCGAAACTGAACTCGGCGAGTCGACTCGGTGACTCGACTGAGTCGGCTCAGCGACTAAGCCAAACAGCGAAAGGAAAGAAAAATAAGGAAAAGGAAGGAAAGGGGAGGAAAAAGGAAAGAAAAGAGGGAAAACGGAAAAAAGAGAAGATAGAAAAAGGGAGAGGTACCTGAGACCGGACTTCCGACGGCGGGCAAGAAGCTGGGATCCGGTAAATCTGACAAAACTGAGGCTGCTCGGGGCAAGAAGGAGGGAGGGCGGCGGCGGAGAATCGGGGTTAGGGGTTGGGCCGAGAGACAAAGAGAGAAGAAGAGATCGAGAGAGAAGGGAAGGGCGGCGGCGCCTAGGGGGAAAGGGAAGATTAGGGTTTACCGAGGAGAGGGAAGAGAAAAGGAATTAGAGAGAGGAAGGAGATCGGAAGGGAAGAGAGAGGAGGCGGCGGTAATTAGGGTTAGGGTTTGGAAGAGAGGGAAGAGGAGAGAAGGGAAGGAGAAGATGAAAAAGGGGGGAGAAAGAGATGCAGCGGCACTGTAGCAACTCGCTACAGTGCGGCGCGAAAAGGGTATGAAGGTTTAGGGTTTTTGGGGGAGGGGGTTTTAACTTAGGATTTTTCTTTTTTTTTTTCTTTTTAAATCTTAAATTTTCCAAAAATAAATAAATAATTTAAAACTCATAAAAAATCAAACGTCGAACATCGAGGAAGATAACGTGTGATTTTCAAACTTTTTAAATGATAAAATATTTAATGATTGAAAATTACCAAAGTGCCCTTCGAGTGTTAGAACTCAAAATCGGGCAAACCAGGACCCAACACGGGGCCCACACTTTCCTCACTGCTACCAAGACCCCAAAACTCCGAAATATCAGGTCGGGTCATTACACTGAGTCAACCACAGATAGAGAGTATCGGCCTGGAAGTGAATACATAATATATATGTATATAGGATAGCATCAAATAAGAGGGGTTAGTATGACTTTTAATTATGAAATGGTTATAAACATCACATTAAAATCTAAGATCTAAATCATGGAAACCTAATTTAGACTAAGTTTCAAAATCAAAACTGGGTTCCTCAGAACATACTTCGGAACCAGGTACTATGGCTCGGAACTTCTGAGCCACCACCTAAATATGAGTTTACAGAACCTTCGGAATATGGGTTCTGTACTTCGGAACTTTCGAAGTTCAGGTCTCGGAACATCCTAGCCTGCTTCTGAACAGAAAAACAGAAAACAGAAAATCAGTGGGTCTATGTGTCTCGAAACCTGTCTAGGTATCCTCGGAACTTCCGAACAGGGATTTAAATACCGGGATCACCGGTATATCGGCCGATATGCAAATATCGGCCGATATGCATATCTGCCGATATACCGGCCGGTAAATTTCTCTCTCTTCCGGTTTTTTTTTTTTTTTTTTTTGGTCCGATTTTTTTTGGGTAATGTCGGAAAATTTTGGGCTTCTTGAAAATATAATTTTTTCATTAAATATCGGTCATATACATACTCAAATTATTTATTTAAGTTTCATCTATTTTTAATATTAAAATTAACAATAGATGATTTTAACTTATAAAAACATGAAAATGTCACATCAATCCTCTCAAGTCTCATCAATAAGTAGATCCTATCATATAATTAATCAATATAGGAAAATTAATAATAAAAATAAAAATAAAACTTCTTATCTCATAGCTCCACACATATTAAAACTTTGAATTAATGCCTATGTTATTGGGTAATTATAAATACATACTTACGTTTTCAATAATTTCAATTTCATTCCTAACATTTGAAAGTCATGTATAAATGAGTCTCTGTATGTATTCTAATGTGTGAATAATTTTTAGGAATAATAAAATATTAATTATGATAAGAGTCCACTTATGCTAATGTTAATATGTTATATGAGAATGAGCAGAGTGTCTATGATTAATCATAGTTGTTCTTTATTCAATCATAATAATAAAATTTTATAAGTCTAAGATAATAAAATGACAAAAAGATTTTAGCCATCATGTATTTATGTTGCCATGTATACACCTCACACACTTTAATAAATTGAAATTGAGTCAAATTAATCGAATAGTATTTTAAAATTCAAATTATGTTTTTAAAATTTTCAAGAAGTGGTAATAAAAGGTAAAATAGTATTTTATAAGTGAAGACCTCTAAATAATATCATATTATTTTATTTTTTTTAGACTATTAGTTATCTATCAAAATTTGAATTCATTTTAAGTAGATCTCAATGAAATTGAATTTCACATCTCAAAATTTGAATCACATCAAAGCTTGTCCAAATTTTCTCAAAACAAATGTAATATTACTATGGATCCAGCTCTTCATATGGATAATCCGGGACGTGGAAATAAAATCTTGCATACGTGTCTTCCGGAAATCGCTCATCATTAGACGTGTAGTCGGATGTTGATGATGGATTGTGGTACTGCCAACTATCAGATGAGGGTTGCGATTGACGATCTGAAATCGACATGGACTGCATATTACTGGATAATGAGTTCGTGTCGAAGTGCCCATAGCTCGGTTGACCATAATATCCTGTTGGCGTATATCCGAAAGATACATATCCTTCACCGGGCAAGTTTGTTCCGCCATGAGGAGGTGTATGTTGCCTATCATCCTGTTGGTAATGGACTTCACTCATGTTGGGATAATACCCCGGTGGGCCGGCAGGCTCAACATCCACAACAATATTTGGATGAGTAAAATCCAACACATCATCTGACCCATTACCGTCATCGGTAGATGAATCAGAATCAGATCTAGCCGACCCATAATAACGTCTGCTGGATTGGCTGCTCGGAACAACAGGTTCTTTTCCTCTTAATGATCTCCTCCTCTGTGAAGAGCTAGATACCCCATCTGTCCCAGTGGGCCGTTCACTAACAGAATGACGACGTGGAGCCATTCTTGTACTTGTCTGACGTTCTAGACCCACATTTGGAGGGCGGGACACACTTATTGAATGGCGGCGACCTTCATTTTCCGCCTCGTCCTCGGAATCTTGCAATTCTCCCAACTCTATACTTTGATCTAAAAATGATATATCTAGATCATGCAGTACAGGTTGTTCTTCCTCTTCGATCCATTTACTTAATGGATCATTATAGGTAAATAGAGACTCGAGGTCGATCAGGACGAAAAAATCATCGGCATCTTCACGTGTCAACTCGGGGTACCTCCTCAAATTCCTTGCCCTTAGCCTCTGATTGTAGTGTAGGTACACTAAATCATTAAGTCTTTGAGATGATAATTTGTTTCGAGGCTTGCTATGGACACATTTAAATGTCGACCAGTTACGCTCGCAGTTGGTTGCACTGCACGTCTGGCTCATCAGCTTGATGGCATACTTCCTCAATATAGGTGAGCTGTGTAACGCCCGCCCCTTTTCACCATAAATCAGAGTTAAAAATTTTTTTTTTTTTTTCTTAAAGTGACAAAGGGCGCGAACGTCACGACGCGAGTTAAGTCCGAGCTTCTAAAACCCGGCCCTTAACTGGCCAACCCTACGTGTGCGTGGAATGAAGTCCACGGAGAATGGTTCACACGTAGAAGTAAGCATCGGAGAACATTTAAACCAATTGCGGAAAATTATAAAAGAGCCTAACCTACAAATTCTTAGATAGCAGGGAAGTTACATTCATTCAATCACCAAACATCCTTAAAACCATAATGTCCAAAATATAGTAAATGATCTCAAATTAAACTACATCAAATACACATTTCTCAAAATAACTTAAATAAAATAATTAGTCCGCCTTCCAAAGCTCTTAAGCTTGGCTCCCGTCTCGTCCTTCTGCTCTGGCATTTCCTGCGTCATCAGCTAGGGTAGAAGTAGGGCGTTAGACCACGCGCCCAGTAGGACTCCGAGTAGGGCTAACACATGGATTAGTGATAACAAAGCAGATAGATAATACATAACGAAAAGCCATAGAATGAATGTCATGCCATGGGTGTCTGTGTTATGAATCCCACCCATCATCCTTACTATCCCGATGCCATATCCCCCTTGACGGTAAGGCCTCGTCAAGGCGTAACCACAAATACAATATTCCCCTTGATGGAAGAATCATCATCAAGGTATAACAATAAATACAACATCCCCCTTGACGGTAAGGCCTCGTCAAGGTACAATAATACATATGTGAAATGTCCCCATGCTTGTTTATCGGTCGCCCCGACGGAGCATGGACTCCGGTTTCATTTCATCCTTCCCCTGTCATATGCCTCCCATGCCATGCATGAGATGTAGATGCCATTTGCCATGTAATATATGAAATTCAATAGTAATAAAGCCCATCTTAAAACAATTACAAGATTACCAACTAAATCCAAGGGAAAACATCCCACAATATTTAATCCAAAACCCATCATAAGCATTCACAAAATTTCCAAAATAATTTAGAGTAAAACATAACATGATACATAGTCCGTAACATATCTTAAAGACAACCACATGATTTCCAAAATAGATTAAAGAGAACATCACCCAAATCTATGGCTTACAAAAAGGTAGGAATCCTACCGAATACCGACTCGCGTCTTTATTTCATTTTCGTCCGACAATCCGGCTACCGACTCGCGTACCGCTCGCGCTATCCGGTACCTTATTAAATTACCAAATCAATCCAAGTTTTAATCATTTCCAAGCCCATAAATCACAACTTAGTGGGTTTCTTCATTTTAGCCCATATTTACCATTTTTGCCACTACCCTTCACATAAACAATTTTTTCATTAATTCATGCCTACTTAAGCCCAAAATTTAATCCACAACTTAGGTCCTTAACTTAGGTCCATTATTGACTTACCAAAACATTAAAATTTGTCATGTAATTAATTTAATCATTACTCATTTAAACCCATTCAAACCCCATACTTAATCACATATATACCCATTGACCTTAAACCCAAATTGATTTACAATTTGGGGCATGGGTTCGGCCATACACCATGGCCGAACCCATGATGTTCCTTTCTCCATTTTTTCCTTGGGTCCAAAAACATCAAATTCATCAAATCTTTTCATGGGATTTACCTCATGCATTTAACTACTATGAGTGCATTATTCATTCATTTCATTTGGAGACCACAAACACCATTCACCATTCAATTTAAATCATTCATTAGGTCATCCTAATGCACCCAAGCTCATGTCTAATATACATGGGGTTCGGCCATGTACCATGGCCGAACCCATGGTTCTTCAATGTGGCTGATAATTACCATTTTGCCACTCTCCCTTCCATGTTTAATCATTCACCCATTCATGTATATTTTAAGTCTAAAATTCATCCATAACTTAGATCCATTAAGGATTCACTAACCACGACCCAATATGAAACAAAATAAGCCATCTAAATTAATAAAATTTTCCATCATCTAAACACAAACATGGACCCAACCTTAGCTCATACAATGACTTACAAAATGGGTCATGGGTTCAAAATACCTAATTCATCAACTCTTCCCATGAGAGGTTTTAAATCATGCATCTAAACCATATTCTTAACCCCATTTGGATCATTACACCTGTTCATTTAAAAACCCTAAATTCATCAACACATTATCCTTTAAACCCACCATTTAATCATCATTTCATCACCATAGGGTTCGGCCATAGGTATATGGCCGAACCCATGGTTCAAGGCTCATTCCCTCCATGCATTTCAAAACCATAAGACTCCATTGCATTTTTATCATAAACTCATTTTAAAACCTTACTCCCATGCATTCATTAAAACCCTAAATTCATTAATCAAAAACTCTCATTGTCTTCCATCCATAAAACCCCAACCAATTAAACCAACCACCAAATCACCCACCATGGGGTTCAGCCATGCTACATGGCCGAACCCTATGGCCCATAATTTCCTTCCAATAACCTAATTCCATTCTTAATTTCATAAATTACCCAATGCACATAATCCATTTATTTATTTTCTTACCCTAACCCTAATTTACCCATTTAGGGTTTTCTCCATCTTCCACCCTTCCATTTGATGGATCTAAATTCCATAGCATAAAATTATCTATCCACCATTTATTTCACAAAAATAAATTCCAATTCTTAAACCCTAAAATTCCAAAATTTCTTGTTTAAGAAACACTTACAATCCGCCGTCTCCTCCAATTTCCGTCACTCCCGTCGGTCTCCGTAGCGTCCTCTCTCCTTCCTCTTGATCTTTGATAGGTCAAGATTCTTGATTAATGGTGGCAATCCCCAACCCTAGAATCGGCCAAAGTAGAGCTTAAATTGAGAGAGGGAAAGGGAGAGATGATGAGAGGGGAGGGAATAACCTTGATCTTAGAGTGATTTTGCCTAAATTTCCACTTTTTTTCTTCTCTCCTTCTCTTCTCTTCTTCTTTGCTCTCTTTCTCTCCTTCACTTGGAGCATGGGACGGCAATGGAGGAGTGCAAGAGATGGAGTTAGTGCAAAACGAAAATGAGGGAACCAAATAAGGCTTATCTCCATTTGTTGACTTAATTACACTTTACATTTATTATCCCACCAAACCTAAGATATTTTAATTGCTTTATGGTGGTGGTTTAGATAACCACCACCAAGCCCAACGTTTTTACACTTGAGGTTGAGATGAGGTACTTTGGTATTCACCTCTTGACCCCACTTTGACCACTTCACTTAAATAATTTTAATCATTTAATATTTAGATATTTAGGTTACTTTAATTTCCATTTATTTATTTAAATCACCTTTATATACCCACCCATGGTTGACCAATTCAACCATGGTGGTCGGCCCCACCAAACATTGGCCCACACGCCACCTCACTTGATGAGGTGGAGGTGGGTCCCACTTGGCCACATTACCTTGATTTAATTCTAAATAACTTAGGTGATTTAAATTCATTGAATTCACTCTAAGTGGATTACCATTGGGCCTATGGCCCAATTACATTTCCATCTAGCCCATTTACCTTAGAGCATAACCATCTTGATCCGTTGGGTCCCAAATGGGTATGTGACCCAATTTGACCATTCTTGACCCATTTAACCCTCATTGCCCATTTAAATGAATTTAAATCAACTCCATAGTCCATTGGGCCATACTTGGGCCTTTGTCCAAATTTTTTTAGTCCATTTACTCTTTACTTCACCAATTTTCCAATTTCCATCCTTAAAATAAATAATATTCCCATTTATATTAATTTTAAAAATTCCGGGCCCTTACAATACAATCCTCTTTTAAAATTTTCGTCCCGAAAATTCGAGCGAAGTAGAGGTTCAAAACATCCACACAAGGAGTTCCGCAATATCCTTTGTTCTCTCCCGATCACTCTGATCGGCTTCTCCACACCCATCACGTCGCTTTGTACATCGACGTCTGGTACATTCAAGACATGTGAAGGGTCGGGGTTGTATTTTCCTCAACCCGGACACATGAAACATATCACGTAAAAATGATTACTGTGGAGGAAGTGCTAACTAATAGGCCACCTCCCCCACCCTCTTTAGGATTGGAAACGGCCCCACAATCTAGGCGATAGTTTCCCCTTCTTTCTGAGTCTCATGTGTCCCTCCTGTGGTGAGACTTCCAAAAGCACCAAATCTCCCCTTCAAACTCGGGGAAACTTCTCCTCTTGTCGGCGTAATACTTATAACGGCTCTGCGCCGTGAGTAAAGGTTACCGTATAAATTTAATCTACGCCGTAGTCTCCGCAACCAACTTCGGTCCAACCAGCGCAGGCTCACCGACCTCTGTCTAACGCACTAGAGATCTACACGGCCCACCATATAAGGCCTGAAATGGAGCCATCTGGAGGTACTGTTATTGTATGAGAACTCCACCAGTGGCAGGCGATTCTCCCATCCACCCTTGACATCCCGCATACCTGCTCTCAGCATATCCTCCAATATCTGTATTGTTCTCTCCGATTGTCCATCAGTGTGTGGGTGGAATACTGTGCTGATCAACACGTCGGTCCCCATAGCCGACTACACACTCTGCCATACTCTGTCGGACACAATAGTCCGAGGTACACCAGGTAGTCTGATAACATTTCGGATGTACCGTCGACTCATATTGCATCGTTGTGCCTTGATGACCTTAGTAGCCCTGTCACCAAATCCATGGCTACATGTTCC
Organism: Chimonanthus salicifolius; assembly: GCA_013350335.1. Classification (NCBI taxonomy): domain Eukaryota; kingdom Viridiplantae; phylum Streptophyta; class Magnoliopsida; order Laurales; family Calycanthaceae; genus Chimonanthus; species Chimonanthus salicifolius. The sequence goes on from CM023539.1 coordinate 34,156,257, forward strand.
CATCCCCACTTCGGCACTGGTAAGGGTTTGAGTAAACCCGGTGGTTTCCGATGTTCCGCCTTAACCTACCGACAAGTTAGTGCAACGAGCACAAACTCAGCCACATCTCTCTTGAGTCCATGCCATCAATAGTGCCTCTTAAGATCATGGTACATCTTTGGCGCTGTCCGGATGGGTAGAGAGCTTGGTTTGGTGTGCCTCAACCAACAATTCCCTTCCGCAGCTCTTAGGTACCTACGTCCTACCTCGGAACAAAAGACCCTATCCCGGTCGTAACTCAAATTCCGATACTACCTCACATGTAGATATCTTGGTCCAGATCTCCTCCATTTCTGGGTCTATTCGTTGTTCCCGTTCAATTGTGCTAAATATCTCTTAATTACATCAATATCACTCATATCGACCTATGAGTTCCATTCTTACAGAAATTACTCTGTCTCATATTATTTCTTTTCCTTATGAACCCATTTGCGATTTTATGTAGATTACGTATTCTATTTCACTTTATCTGTTATCAAAACATTTCCCATACGTACTCCTTCAATACGTTCTTTTGTCTACTCCCCGTGTGAGTTAGTCTGCCAATACGAGCCTATGCTCAAGTCCATTGTTGATTCCATTTTAACTAGGTTTCTAGCTTCGCCCTCATGGAACTCCATCGGCCAACTACAGAGTCAGGTGATCAGTCTCACTCGGCAGTCGCCCATAGCTTTCCATTCAAGTTTCACTAGAATCTTAACCTTTCCCTTAAGTCCATCTCTCAACAGCAATCATACCTTTTTTTTGCATATAAGTCACTATGGGACTAACCCTTTTTGTTCACAACTCCTCCAACACCAATACCCGACATCAATCCAATCACATAAATACTAATTTCCTACCCTTCTGGATTATTCCACATATTTTCATAGATTCCATAAAAACAATGATATATCTAAGCTTACTTAGACTATGTCAAATAGTGCCCATTCATCACTAAAAAAAAAATTTCACAAGTATTACCAATTCCACCAACCACCAAATTCCACCCTACATGCCTACGTTATCAATGGTTACCACATCATACGGTTCATATTCCTTCATTAGCAGGCCACGTAAAATTGAAATCACACACATCTTCGAATAACACAACTCATGTGTAACCAGATCTTTCACCTCCATTCACATCAAACAACAACTTGAGGTAACATAAGAAATAACACTTTAAGAAGATCTAGTGATTGAACATAATTATGATTAGGTTACCCTACCCCATTTACAACACACACCGAGAGATTTTAAAATAATAATCCTACTCATCCCAAGCAAATCATTCCAATACATTCGAAGACCATCCATGACCATCCATAAATCCCTAAACTTTGGAATTATTCATCAGCCCCACCTAGATTCCCAACCAAACGCATTGGCATATCACGGCCCCTTCATGCATACTACATATTCACAACTCCCGGCACTTTATCAACTCATCACCATACACATAGTCTATAACACATCCTTGTTCCACAATAATCATTCATTGCATACCACCCATTATCAAAGTAACATCATATAAACTCATTGCAACGATTAATAATTCACAACTTAGTAACATCATAGGGAATCCTCATGCTATCACTAAATAAAATATTTTCATAATTTCATGGTCCATCACTTGTTCATAATCTATACTACACATTGGAAGAATGCAATTTCATTATACATACAAGATTTTTCATACAACATATTAGTCTTTGCAAGCTAGACCCTTCTCATTCTCCTCATAATGCCATCCTCTCACAAGTTTCATATGGCAAGTTAATCCATGCATCCCGGTCTCTTTCAAGTACATTGTTTATCCCACATCTCTCAAATGGCACTTTGTTCACATGAAAACCTCTTATACCCCTTCACAAAGCGTTTACATCATCACCCATTATATGTCATAACATAAATCTCTTCACTTGGTCATGACAAACTATCAAACCATGGGTTATCACCAATATAAAAACCATTTCTAAAAGCCATTGTACCATCCCCCAAGTATACCCATACATCACATTAACAAATACTCCCCACCCTTTTTATTCACATTTACCTCAATCATAAGCATATACAACATATACCCCACATCAAAAGTTCATGCCTCTTATCCTCATTTGATGCATGTAGTTCCTCATTGTACATTTTTTTTTTTTTACATACTCTTTCCTCACTTAATTAGTATGATCATAACTATTAATCTTTCCACATTTCATCACCTCATACACTCAACAATAAGAATTCAACACATGTATATTCACATGCACTCACAATACAAGTATGCTTGTGCAATTTAATATCACACTTATTTTCTTCATTTAAAACCCCAAAATCATTAACTATCTTCCAATATAAGGACAGTTAGTCCTCTCTTTCCGTGTCCATGTAGTCCACAAATCGGGTATACCACTTCAAGAGGGTAAGGATAGTATGTGCAGTTGTGTCCAACCTAGTTGCACAACTCGTGCATACAATTGGGTTCCATTTCCCCTACTGACTCTCTTATCATTGGAAAGTCTTCCATATTCTCCTCAGGAAGAGATGCTACATCCTCTTCATCTTCCTCGGGAGGTCCCTCCTGAAAGTCCAGGCTAACTGCTATGCTAGAAGCAGACACCAAATCTATGAAACAGTTAGGGGTTTCCCTTATCCCATAATTCTGTACACTCCCCTTCATTTGACACACTTGTATTCATAGAATACAATTAGAACCCAAAAATCATCAACTGCAATTTCCAATAAAACCAATCTCGGTTTTGGGGAATTTCTTATGTATATCACAATATATTTTGTTTGGGGAAAGTTGCCAAATAAGCACACTTGTTTTTCCTTTGTTTCTGGGGGGGGAATCTCTAAATTCCTATTGTTTGTTGTTCAAATTGGGAATACCGGGGAAGTACATCCTACTTTGCTATGACTGATAAATCTAGTACTGTTTCATCAATTTGGGGGAAAAAAAACTAGATGTTTTCTCATTTCTGGGGAAGTAAACCCTATCTTGCTATGTTTCAATAAATCTCTCCTAGAATGAATCTTTCTTCCCTTGCTATCATTCCTTTCCGTCAATTGTTGTTCTCAGATTAAACACTTCAGTTTGAGTCAATCGAAGTAAGTTAACCCGGCCCCCCTGCAGCGGACTCCGAAGAGTCAGTCGGTTGGTATTCTTAGCAGTCAGTGAGACGTGCAACCGTCTTAATCTTACTTCGAGAAATTCATTCTTCCGAATTCGCTCTGATACCAACTGTAACGCCCGCCCCTTTTCACCATAAATCAGAGTTAAAATTTTTTTTTTTTTTTCCTTAAAGTGACAAAGGGCGCGAACGTCACGACGCGAGTTAAGTCCGAGCTTCTAAAACCCGGCCCTTAACTGGCCAACCCTACGTGTGCGTGGAATGAAGTCCACGGAGAATGGTTCACACGTAGAAGTAAGCATCGGGGAACATTTAAACCAATTGCGGAAAATTATAAAAGAGCCTAACCTACAAATTCTTAGATAGCAGGGAAGTTACATTCATTCAATCACCAAACATCCTTAAAACCATAATGTCCAAAATATAGTAAATAATCTCAATTATTACATTTCCGACAAATTAAACTACATCAAATACACATTTCTCAAAATAACTTAAATAAAATAATTAGTCCGCCTTCCAAAGCTCTTAAGCTTGGCTCCCGTCTCGTCTTTCTGCTCTGGCATTTCCTGCGTCATCAGCTAGGGTAGAAGTAGGGCGTTAGACCACGCGCCCAGTAGGACTCCGAGTAGGGCTAACACATGGATTAGTGATAACAAAGCAGATAGATAATACATAACGAAAAGCCATAGAATGAATGTCATGCCATGGGTGTCTGTGTTATGAATCCCACCCATCATCCTTACTATCCCGATGCCATATCCCCCTTGACGGTAAGGCCTCGTCAAGGCGTAACCACAAATACAATATTCCCCTTGATGGAAGAATCATCATCAAGGTATAACAATAAATACAACATCCCCCTTGACGGTAAGGCCTCGTCAAGGTACAATAATACATATGTGAAATGTCCCCATGCTTGTTTATCGGTCGCCCCGACGGAGCATGGACTCCGGTTTCATTTCATCCTTCCCCTGTCATATGCCTCCCATGCCATGCATGAGATGTAGATGCCATTTGCCATGTAATATATGAAATTCAATAGTAATAAAGCCCATCTTAAAACAATTACAAGATTACCAACTAAATCCAAGGGAAAACATCCCACAATATTTAATCCAAAACCCATCATAAGCATTCACAAAATTTCCAAAATAATTTAGAGTAAAACATAACATGATACATAGTCCGTAACATATCTTAAAGACAACCACATGATTTCCAAAATAGATTAAAGAGAACATCACCCAAATCTATGGCTTACAAAAAGGTAGGAATCCTACCGAATACCGACTCGCGTCTTTATTTCATTTTCGTCCGACAATCCGGCTACCGACTCGCGTACCGCTCGCGCTATCCGGTACCTTATTAAATTACCAAATCAATCCAAGTTTTAATCATTTCCAAGCCCATAAATCACAACTTAGTGGGTTTCTTCATTTTAGCCCATATTTACCATTTTTGCCACTACCCTTCACATAAACAATTTTTTCATTAATTCATGCCTACTTAAGCCCAAAATTTAATCCACAACTTAGGTCCTTAACTTAGGTCCATTATTGACTTACCAAAACATTAAAATTTGTCATGTAATTAATTTAATCATTACTCATTTAAACCCATTCAAACCCCATACTTAATCACATATATACCCATTGACCTTAAACCCAAATTGATTTACAATTTGGGGCATGGGTTCGGCCATACACCATGGCCGAACCCATGATGTTCCTTTCTCCATTTTTTCCTTGGGTCCAAAAACATCAAATTCATCAAATCTTTTCATGGGATTTACCTCATGCATTTAACTACTATGAGTGCATTATTCATTCATTTCATTTGGAGACCACAAACACCATTCACCATTCAATTTAAATCATTCATTAGGTCATCCTAATGCACCCAAGCTCATGTCTAATATACATGGGGTTCGGCCATGTACCATGGCCGAACCCATGGTTCTTCAATGTGGCTGATAATTACCATTTTGCCACTCTCCCTTCCATGTTTAATCATTCACCCATTCATGTATATTTTAAGTCTAAAATTCATCCATAACTTAGATCCATTAAGGATTCACTAACCACGACCCAATATGAAACAAAATAAGCCATCTAAATTAATAAAATTTTCCATCATCTAAACACAAACATGGACCCAACCTTAGCTCATACAATGACTTACAAAATGGGTCATGGGTTCAAAATACCTAATTCATCAACTCTTCCCATGAGAGGTTTTAAATCATGCATCTAAACCATATTCTTAACCCCATTTGGATCATTACACCTGTTCATTTAAAAACCCTAAATTCATCAACACATTATCCTTTAAACCCACCATTTAATCATCATTTCATCACCATAGGGTTCGGCCATAGGTATATGGCCGAACCCATGGTTCAAGGCTCATTCCCTCCATGCATTTCAAAACCATAAGACTCCATTGCATTTTTATCATAAACTCATTTTAAAACCTTACTCCCATGCATTCATTAAAACCCTAAATTCATTAATCAAAAACTCTCATTGTCTTCCATCCATAAAACCCCAACCAATTAAACCAACCACCAAATCACCCACCATGGGGTTCAGCCATGCTACATGGCCGAACCCTATGGCCCATAATTTCCTTCCAATAACCTAATTCCATTCTTAATTTCATAAATTACCCAATGCACATAATCCATTTATTTATTTTCTTACCCTAACCCTAATTTACCCATTTAGGGTTTTCTCCATCTTCCACCCTTCCATTTGATGGATCTAAATTCCATAGCATAAAATTATCTATCCACCATTTATTTCACAAAAATAAATTCCAATTCTTAAACCCTAAAATTCCAAAATTTCTTGTTTAAGAAACACTTACAATCCGCCGTCTCCTCCAATTTCCGTCACTCCCGTCGGTCTCCGTAGCGTCCTCTCTCCTTCCTCTTGATCTTTGATAGGTCAAGATTCTTGATTAATGGTGGCAATCCCCAACCCTAGAATCGGCCAAAGTAGAGCTTAAATTGAGAGAGGGAAAGGGAGAGATGATGAGAGGGGAGGGAATAACCTTGATCTTAGAGTGATTTTGCCTAAATTTCCACTTTTTTTCTTCTCTCCTTCTCTTCTCTTCTTCTTTGCTCTCTTTCTCTCCTTCACTTGGAGCATGGGACGGCAATGGAGGAGTGCAAGAGATGGAGTTAGTGCAAAACGAAAATGAGGGAACCAAATAAGGCTTATCTCCATTTGTTGACTTAATTACACTTTACATTTATTATCCCACCAAACCTAAGATATTTTAATTGCTTTATGGTGGTGGTTTAGATAACCACCACCAAGCCCAACGTTTTTACACTTGAGGTTGAGATGAGGTACTTTGGTATTCACCTCTTGACCCCACTTTGACCACTTCACTTAAATAATTTTAATCATTTAATATTTAGATATTTAGGTTACTTTAATTTCCATTTATTTATTTAAATCACCTTTATATACCCACCCATGGTTGACCAATTCAACCATGGTGGTCGGCCCCACCAAACATTGGCCCACACGCCACCTCACTTGATGAGGTGGAGGTGGGTCCCACTTGGCCACATTACCTTGATTTAATTCTAAATAACTTAGGTGATTTAAATTCATTGAATTCACTCTAAGTGGATTACCATTGGGCCTATGGCCCAATTACATTTCCATCTAGCCCATTTACCTTAGAGCATAACCATCTTGATCCGTTGGGTCCCAAATGGGTATGTGACCCAATTTGACCATTCTTGACCCATTTAACCCTCATTGCCCCTTTAAATGAATTTAAATCAACTCCATAGTCCATTGGGCCATACTTGGGCCTTTGTCCAAATTTTTTTGGCCCATTTACTCTTTACTTCACCAATTTTCCAATTTCCATCCTTAAAATAAATAATATTCCCATTTATATTAATTTTAAAAATTCCGGGCCCTTACAAGCTGTTGCCAAAATATGTCCACCATTGGGTAGCACTCATCGTCGCCGTCTCTCTCAACCTAACATCGGCAGCTTCATCCGCAAATGACTCCAAGCGGTTCTCAAAATTGTGTAACTTCAAAACAAAAATAAAACACAATTAGTATTATCGGATAATGAACAACTTTCAAATCATCAAAAATATGGAGATCATAATGAACAAAAGTAGTACATCTCTAAAACATGCCGCCCGTTCACCAGGATGCATGACACCCATAATCTCCAATGTCCGTCTTACGCAGTTACGAATTGAGTCGATCGACAGTTCTAAACCTAACTCATTAGGTTTCTTTGAGAAGGGATTCAAATAATATGCTGCCAAGTGAAATACAATGCGATTAGCCTAAATATAAGATATGCACAATAGTAAGATATAAACACATTAGCGAATAAAAAACTAACCTGCAACGTACTGTGGGTTGGAGATGAAAAATTGATTAATCCTGTCGTTGATGATTTCCATGAAGTGAACCGGAGAATTAACTTTCGCAACTTCAGTTTTAGCCTTTATCATGCATTCAAATACATAGGGGAGCGTCGGTTTCTTATCTCCGTCTACAAATCGGAGTACTGTGACTATGGGTGCAGAGATGTTGATGGCCGATACGATACTGTCCCAGAACACTTTAGATACAAATAAGTGTGTAATGTTCTGGTAATATCTTTGATGTTCAGCGTTCCTCATGTCGAACGCATTCGCAAAGGACATACTTCTCGCCATCTTCATCAATTCTGTCTTGCTTCTTAAGAAGCTCTGCAACGTAAGGAATACTGTGGCGAAACGTGTTACTGCAGGTCGCAGTAGTTCACGACGTTTCGTGTACTTCCTCATTACCTCTAAGATTCTAACATGATTGTATATAAATGTGGTGACATCCTTACACCAGTCAATTAGGTTCGCAAATTCCCTCACATTAGCAAAATCTTTGAGGATCAAGTCTATGCAGTGGGCCGCACAGGGGGTCCATAAGATCCACGGGTATGTGTTCGCGACCTTCCTCGCTCCCGACTTATAGCCCGCTCCATTGTCCGTTACAATTTGGACAACATTCTCAGGTCCAATTTCTTCACAGACAGACACCATCAAGCTACAAAGAAAGTCACCATCATTTACTCGGCTTGATGTGTCGTATGATTTATGATACACTGTGCCACATTGATTATAAATGAGGAAGTTAACGATACTACGGTTATCGTCACTCTTCCAGCCATCCGACATAAGGGTTACTCCCGTATCCTCCCAGGAAGACTTAAAATTATTTACCCATTCTCGCATCCGCTGTATTTCACGGGGGATGAACGTGGTAGAAATCTCATACGGCGATGGGAAGTTGATATTAGGTCCAGCAGTTGCGGATGCAAAGTACACAGACTTAAAATATGGACTTAAGATTTCAGTCGGTGGCCGATGGCTGTCGGTGAAAAACTTAGTGACTGCCGTCCCAACTAATTGTTTTGCCGTCTCTTTGTCTACTTGATTTATTTTTCCTTGTTTTAAGGAAGTTGGTCTGTCCCACATTGGATCACCAGCACCAACTGTATTCGGATTTACACCGTAGCGTTCAGGCCTTACTTGTTCTCCTCCTCTGAATGCATTTTTGATGGAATTCCATCGGCCCATAAGTCTAGATTTTTTTCTGGATGATCCATGCGCAGTCCCTGATCCACTCGCACCGCCTGTGTAGAGTATTAAAATTCAGTATTTGGCATTTTAATGTAATTGAGAAATAAATTGTTTTTGTTACATTAAACAATTAATTTAAAGAAATTAACCTACACCACTCTGCTTTCTCATCTCATGTTCGCGGCGACTAATTCGCATTGCACGCCGCAAGTCTCTGTCCTCCTCAATCTCGTCTGGATCTTCTTCTGAAGACGACGGGACATTTTCCATGTATTGGCCCTCCCTTTCACCTTCTAAACAGTCGGCCATTATGTGACCGATAGCATGCTCTTCTGCTTCAGTCCTTATTTTCTTTTTTTTAGCATTCACTTCCAGTAGTTGCCTGCAAATAATTTGCGCTTGTGCTGGTGCGCGTTTGCAAGCGGCTACATCTCCCGTCTTTCCGGGTATATGTGCCTTCAAACGGGTTATTCCTCCAGATACCATCTTCTCACAGAAGTTGCATTTGACTTTGTTGTTACTATGTCGTTCACCGAACGACCATGCTGGATCTTCATTATTCTTTGCCATTGCTGTTTAAAAATCTGATTTTTTTGATACATTTACACATTTTTGGGCAATTTATCACATGAAAATGGAGAATTAAATGATAAAATTAAAAAAAAAATCATCTGCTGTGAATCTGAAACTTATTACAGTAATAAGAGACTACATAGTCAGAGGCTTCATTGAAAAAAAGAACCTGATTTTTTTGATACATTTACACATTTTTCACAATTTATCACATGAAAATGGGGGATTAAATGATAACATTAAAAAAAAAACATCATCTGCTGTGAAACTGAAACTTATTACAGTAATAAGACACTACATAGTCAGAGGCTTCATTGAAAAAAAGAACCTGATTTTTTTGATACATTTACACATTTTTCACAATTTATCACATGAAAATGGGGGATTAAATGATAAAATTAAAAAAAAAACATCATCTGCTGTGAAACTGAAACTTATTACAGTAATAAGAGACTACATAGTCAGAGGCTTCATTGAAAAAAAGAACCTGATTTTTTTGATACATTTACACATTTTTCCACAATTTATCACATGAAAATGGGGGATTAAATGATAAAATTAAAAAAAAAACATCATCTGCTGTGAATCTGAAAATTATTACAGTAATAAGAGACTACATACTCAGAGGCTTCATTGAAAAAAAGAACCTGATTTTTTTGATACATTTACACATTTTTTCACAATTTATCACATGAAAATGGGGGATTAAATGATAAAATTAAAAAAAAAACATCATCTGCTGTGAAACTGAAACTTATTACAGTAATAAGACACTACATAGTCAGAGGCTTCATTGAAAAAAAGAACCTGATTTTTTTGATACATTTACACATTTTTTCACAATTTATCACATGAAAATGGGGGATTAAATGATAAAATTAAAAAAAAAGCATCATCTGCTGTGAAACTGAAACTTATTACAGTAATAAGACACTATATAGTTAGAGGCTTCATTGAAAAAAAGAACCTGATTTTTTTGATACATTTACACATTTTTCCACAATTTATCACATGAAAATGGGGGATTAAATGATAAAATTAAAAAAAAACCTCATCTGCTATAAAAAACTACTTTTTTTATAGTTCACAAACACTAATCACTGAGAGGGTTGGGTTAAAAAATATTCATACGTTTTGGGTACATTTACATATTTTTTCGTAATTTATCACATGAAAATAGGGGATTAAATGATAAAATTAAAAAAAAACCTCATCTACTGTCAAATACTACTTTTTTTATAGTGCACAAACACTACTCACTTAGAGGGTTGGGTTAAAAAATATTCATACATTTTGGGTACATTTACATATTTTTTCGTAATTTATCACATGAAAATAGGGGATTAAATGATAAAATAAAAAAAAAATCCTCATGTACTTTGAAACTGAAGTTTTTTACAGTATACAAATACTACTCACTGAGAGGGTTGGTTTAAAAAATATTCATACATTTTCGGTATCTTTACATATTTTTTCATAATTTATCACATGAAATCGAGGTTTTTGTTTAAACATTTTAAATTAATAATTACGTTGCATGAAATTTATATTTTTTTCACAGAACCTTCTTTCTAAAATGAGAGGGGTGTTTTATAAAAAAAAACAGCCACTTTTCCCAATAATTACTATTTCTTAATTCTTATAATGTTTTCTAGTACATTTTCACATTAGAAAATAAAAGAAAATGAAAAAAAAAAAACTAATCTGCATGAAAAAAAATATCATACATTCATAATAAATTCTATGCTAAATGTTTAAGGCTTTAAGCATAAATAAATAACTATCAATAATTAATAATCCATATTTCTAAAACAACAACATATTACAAAAAATACATTAAATATTAAATTATACATTAAAACTATAAAATATTTAGATCAGAAGGCTAAAAAATAAAAATGGAATAAAAACTTACATGAAAATGAAGATCAATACATTTCCAGTAGTTTGAACGGAATGATCTTCTAAGATAAGCTAATAATACACAAGGATTTCTAAGATAAGCCGGATGACCGTTTGTAAGATGGGGATAGGAGTTTGAAAATACCACTGCTGGATGAGTGTGTTTCGTAATGAATTTGTGGATGAATGAGGAGATGTATGGGGTACTAATATAGAGGAAAAGTTCGGTCGGTTCAGATCACGGGTTTAAAAAAAAATATTAAGAAATTCAGGCGTGGGAAACAGAAAGAATCCCACAGCCTGTTGGATGGAATATGATGCAGGATTCCTGGGCGATATTTTGGACGAAATATCGCGCGATATATCGTCCGTGATATATCGCCCGGTAATCGTTTAAAATATCGTCGATATTAATTTTTAAATAATATAACCTGGACCGTTACGGGCCGATATTGGGACAATATCGGCCGATATTTTGGACCGATAAATGGTCCAAATATCGCCGATATCCAGTGGGTCCCACTACCGATAATTTTTTTTTTAAAAACCATTCTTTCCAGCCCGATAAATATTATATCGGGCGATATTGCGGCCGATATATGGACCGATATATCGCCCGTATCGGCCGATATTGTATTCTTTTTTAAAAAAAAAAAAAACGAAAAAAAATCTAATATACCGATATTTTCAAATATCGGCCGATATTGGGGCCGATATTGGGGACCGTTTATCGCCCATATCGGCCGATATTCCAACTATAAGTATCGGCCGATATTTCAAGGTTTGAAAAAACCGATATATATCGGCCGATACGATATGTATCGGCCGATATTTAAACCTTAGCTTCCGAACAGTTCAGAACGTTTGAAGGGTCTCGGAATATTCTGGTCTGAACACCAAAGGTAGAAAGAACATTTGACCTCTGGACACTTCGGAACCCCGAACAGAAGTTCAGAACTTTCGAAATGTTACCATCGGAGCTTTCGAAGGCCAACTCTCTGAACTTTCGAGAGTCGTCTTCTTCCTCTGTCACCAGCAACAGAGCAGTGACGGGAAACGACTGTATGTAATTCGAATATAGAAACAGTGGATTTTCTGGATTATTTTTTCACAACCTTCAGGTCGGATGGACTCCTCAGTGAGTCCTCTTTACTTTAGGATGAAATTGGACCGTTTATACTTATCATAAACACTAGATTTTAAGGAGAAAAAAAGTGAAACACTTGAAAATTCAAGTTTTCCTCTAAACTTCAAATTCATTTTTGACAATCAAATCTTAACCAAATTTACTTCTGTTTGATCCTAAACTGACTAGAATTTGAAACGAAAACAATGGTTACCTTCACTTTTGCTCATGGGTAGAAATTCAGTAACTTGAAAAATCTTCCACTTCAAAGCTTACGGTAAAATTTTTGAAACAGAGGAGGGGTAGTTTATTTTCTAACGGTGGGTGATTCCAAGTAGGGAGGGTGATTGGAATTATAGCCGTGGCTAGGTAGGGTAATAGACCCTCTAGCAAGCCAAGGGGAGGACACCTCATCTACAAGCTACGCCCATAGCTTACATGAGTCGACGCTGAAGCATCAACAGTTTTTGCAAATAAATCCATTTTTATCTTATTTCAATTTTTAATTAATTACATGATTTATTTAACTTAATCAATTTAATCTAACTTAACAAAAATGTTGGGTTTTATAAACTCTACTCATCATAAATTTTTGGAGATTTATATTTTATCAAAATCTATTGATTTAAACAAAACTTACATTTTGTCACTATTTACTTAATTCAATTTGTATTTATTAAAAGGGTTTAAAACTTTTATTTTCAAAATTTGAAAACATAATATAATATACTTATAAATTTTAGAATTTAAAATCCTTAATTAAGGAAATCAATATTATTCAACAATAATCAAATAATTAAATAAATAATAAAATAACATCAACAAATAATAAATTATTATTTTACTCTTTTAACTAGATGAATTGGATCATCGAGCTTTCAGGCTCTGATTGAATCAAACCTAAACTTTTCGTAAAGCTCTAACTATAATCTTTTTTATTAAAAAGATTAAAATATAATTTATCATATTAATTTAGCTTAATCCAATCCAACTTAGAGTATTAGACGCCCGACTAGATTTGCAGCCTAATCAATTAACAAACAAGATAATGATAAACCCTCTTCGAATGACCTAGGATGACCTCTAAGCCCGCATGGGCCTCACTAAACTCTTATTTCTATTTAATTTTATTCCTTTAATGCAACCCGAATTTCTTCTTTCTTATTATTAATTTTTTTTCTATAAACTGCTGCACGAGATCTTTCCCCCTTTCTTCTCCTCCTTTTCTGTTTTCTCGTCTCATTGTTGACGAGCTTTACAATCGCTCGGCCTCCCTTCGTTAACAGGGACGGATTGTCTCGCCGCCATTCCACTGCGGTTCACCGAAGACGAGCTTCTCTCGTAGCCTCGGCCTCTCCATCTCCTCCGGTGGGCGTTCCCAGACGACTACTACTGCTGTTCTTCTTCTTTCCCTCTTCGCCTCCTCGGCAGAGACCGTCAGGCCTCCTCGCCAGCCAACGGTTCCTGGGAAGTAGCTCTCAGGCCTTTGGGCTCGATCTCGGCGCTTTGTGGGAGTCATCTCGTCTCCTCCTATACTCCTCTACCTCAGCAGAGGTTCCCCCTCTGTACTCAGCAGAGATTTCCTGGAATTGCCCGTGCCTCGCCTCCACCGGGTGCGCCGTGATCCAGCCTCCCGCTTTTCCGACCCTTCCTCCACGCCAGGGAGAGAGAGAGTGGGAGTTCCATTCGTCGTAGTTGAGAAGATGCCCTCACCATTCACCATCTTCGCTGCTCTGGTTCGCTCGCACTCATTTTCTGTCTCTCTAAACCCGTTACGGATAATTTTCCAGAAAAGCTCTTTCTTTTCCTTATCTCTAAAAAAAAGTTTCTTTCTTTTCTTTTTCCTTGCATCCAAATCCGAATGGAACTTTATTCATATTGTTTGTGCTCACATCTATCTTTGCCTCTCTTATGTTATTTTGCAGGTCGCGGCAACTGCAATCGCCTTAGCGGTTTTCCTCATGGAATTCATCAAACGAGCTGGACGCCAACATTCGTGAGTTGTCGTTCAATTGAATTGAATTCCATTCCATGCCCTTATGATTCCTTTCCTCGATTTCTGATTCCTTTCATTTTCCTGTTTTATTTTGGAATCTTGAATCATATTCAGTGCAGAATCTGCAGCGTCAGCAGCATCCTTCTTGGAAGATCCCAATTCCTTGAAACAGGTAATCGCATTCCTCCTTTTTCAGATCCCTTTTCAATTCTGCACAGTCCTCGTCTATGCTCTGAATCCTGGCATTTGGATCTACAACCATAGAACTCAAGAACGTAAGCTGTCGAAACAAAGTGTTGGATTGTACAATCAGTTTGCTACTGTGGTCATGTTGGATGAAGCAGAGGGACGTTTCTCATTCATGGTGGATTTTTTCTACCCTAGTTTTTGTCATTGTTTCTTGCTCACTGTGTTGCACCAGTACTTGGAGTCACATATGATTAGACAAATCCCCAAATGTAGGCCTCGTGAGTTGTGATTCTCCGCAATTGTTGAATAATTTTAAGCAAGTGTTTATTTAAAATAAAAGAAATGTGTCAAATAATGCTAACTGAAAAAAAAACAACGTAGAAATTTACCAAAACCATGATTTAGGGAGTAATACACTCATACTAAAATTAAAATATAAAAAAGAGGAAGAGAAAGGTGTCATAATGTTCTGTTATCTTGGAAAACATTGTTAAAATAGCACTAGAAGATCTGGCAGGGATGTGTTGCCCATGGCAAAGAATCCGTACACAATGGTTGGTCACTTGGCTGTGTTTATCGTTGGACGTTATAGCTGCTAGAGGTCCTGATTCTATTCAAGTATGGGAAATACTGTTATGAAGTTGTGATCCCATTGAATGTTTTAAAAATCAAAATTGTATCGGAAATTGTGCTATCCATCAAGTTATATTGAATTGAAAACCGTATTGTTAATTATAAGATTTTTTTTTTGACATTATCAGAAAATGGTAAATGGCTTAAAAAAATTAAAGAAGTGAAAAAAAGAGTTTTACAATTGGTGCATTCTATAGTCAAACTATGATTCTTAAAATGACAAATTAAATGATGATGGTATCATATATATAGCTTGATTTCGTTTAGGTAAATATTGTTCAAGTTTATAAATGCATGTACATGGATTGGTAATTACAAGTGATCATATATATTATAAAGCCAATATTTTGAAAATCTGCTTGGATCTTAAAGGAGAAATCAGATTTTGTTGACACTAAAATATAACCTGTAAAAGTGTGTACATGTTGATTGAACCTTTCCATCTTGTGAGCCATATTCATTGTGCCAGTGTTTGAAATTGTGGTGATTGGTTGATTGTAACCATATGATCATTTCAATTTTTGGCCAGAACATGAAGACAACTATTTTGTGTTAATCATTTAGTTGTGGGTTAACAGTTAGATGGATTTCACATTTTGTTATCGTTGTGTTACATAGGTTTGGGCCTGGGTTACGACCTAATAAATTAATTCTGGCTCACCTTATTCAGTGGTTTGCATTGATGTAGAGGTCTTGATCTTCCTCTTCAAGAGTCATCACTTGTTTACTCTTCCAGCTGATTATTTGTTCTGTTTGTGTAATTTGCAAGAGAAATTCATCCTTATCTGTAAACTACAGTGCACTATGTTCCTTATCTAGGCCTTCTGTAAAATGGGTCCCTCCTTCTATGGGTTTAGGTGGAAAAATTCTTAAACTTTTTGGAAAGTTAATTATTCTTAATGTTTAGATCTTAAAATCTGATTTATGCCTTTAAAATATTGGGTAAAGAATAATACTAGAAATTGTTGGTGGGGAAATTCCACTTCTACTACTTGCCTGATTAGGTGCTGGCCCATTCATGCAATTTGAGGCTAGTGGTCTGTCCATAGTATTCTACACTGTTTCCACATGTATTATTTACACAGAACAGACACAGACATGTGCGCGCGCACACACACAAAAAAAAAAAAAAAACGCAGTTACCATATGTTCCTTTGGTGAATGTTCACCTGCCCTACATAGTGGTTCTTCAACTATTCTAACATCTATAACTTTCTTCATTGCTGGCCTGCAATAAGTTACTTTTACTTATTGTCCAAGTCTTTATGGCAGGTTGCTTGTCCCTCAATCTCAGATCCTGCAGAGAGATATATATCTTTAATTATTCCTGCCTTCAATGAACAGCACAGGCTTCCAGGAGCTCTTCAGGAGACCATGGCGTAAGTTGTTTTATATGGTAGAAGCTTGTTCATGAGATGGATTAAGCAATCTCTAGTATTTCTAAATATTTAATTCATACCTGGAGCTGAAAAGAATTCCGTTCTAGTGGTCTTTAGAAGCTCCTAATTAACTTGGTGTTTATGTACTTTTGATTTTTTTTTTAAGAGGTAACCAATTTATTCATATTAGCAGAAGAATAAATCACAAGAAAGAAATTATCCCCAACAGGAAACCACCCGAGAACAGGACACTCTCCTATTCTGCTCTGAATACAAATTCATTTAGCATATAGGCTCCCATCTTAGCTATCTCATCTGCTTCATAGTTGGCTGATTTGACAATATGGAAAATCTTAAATCTCTTCCTCTGAATTGTCTGCCTATTTTCTTCCACCTTGTCCAGGCATTTCTAAGGGCAAGGAGAGCCCTTTGCTCAGTAAGTAATCATCCTACACTATAGCACCTTGCGATCCTACCTCATTCAGTTCTTTGATGCTTGTCTATAATGCAGCAAGCTTGGCTTCAACGGCAGAGCTGGGACATAGAGGGCCTGTCTACTTGACAATGAAGCTTCCAAAGCATTTTGGATCAGCTCACCAAATCAGCCTTACCATTTGACCTGTCACTGCTTCCATCAGAACTCAGCTTGAGCTGGCTCTCCTTTTTAGGAGTCCAGACCATCTTTTCTTTGCGCTGAACTGGCAAAAATTTCTTGTCTCAGCCCACCCTCTCATAATATCAGGATACTAGTCCACCCTAAACCATCCCAAAGCTGTAAGCCATGAGGCAACTTTAAATTTCAGTCTCAATAATGAAGTGGACTTCTTTGACCTTTCCCTTAAGAATTCTGTTATAACATGCCCACTTTGATCTGACTTGTGCTGAATGAACATGTATGGATAACTTGTATACATAAGGGCAGATTTTTTTTTTCTGCAGATATCTGAAATATTAGTGAAAAATTTCAGACCACCTTTGGAAGGGGTACCAAAATATAAATATTACTGAAATATTGGGTTTTTAGAAATATCAGAAGACCAATATGGGCTGAAATTTCAGTTTCCCATTTTTTAGCAGAAAAAGTACTTAACTTAGAACCCAGAGGGGTTGGAGTGATGACCAAGAACCCAACTTAGGAAGCAGGAGTCTTGAGTTCGACTCCCACTCTACCCAAAGGGCCACTTCCCATAGAGTTGCCTGGTGTGTTGGGTAGGGAGGCTTGCACATGCCCTGAGGATTAGCTAGGTGCTCTAAGAGGCTTGGACACCTTGGTCATAAAAAAAACCCCTACTTAACTCAGAATTATAGGATTCTGATCATAGAAAGCTAATAGCCTTTTGTTTTTTGAAATCTATGGGGAAAAGCATAAATAAATATCAGTGAGTAGTTCTTTTGTGATGAATCGATAATCAGTTCCATGCATTTGATTGTTTGAGTAGAGGTCCAATTTTCCTGATGAGTCATGTTTTTCTTGAACTGATTTCACATCCAGTTGCCGGAGATTCTTCATCCAATTTATGCATTGGCAGATTTCATTGCTTACTGATGATGCTAGCTCAGTGCACTTTTGATGGCTCAGTTACTAGAGACCACTTGCATTCTATTTTATTTTATAGTCACGTGATCTTGAGAATGCTAATGGAAGAGGAGAGGAGAATTAGAAGAACAAAGAATAAGGAGTAAGAAGAGAGAAGACTTGATGGAGCAAACAAACGAAGATGACAATGACAATGTGCATATGCTGGTGATGCTGACATTGGTGGTATGATGGAGCTTCCTAATTTCTGGTACAGGGGTTGCTTCCAGATGTTGGGAAAGAATCTAGGGGTCTGTTTGGATTAAGAGAAGGTAGGAGAGACTAGGGGATTCTCCTCGAAGTAAACAGTACAAAGGCAACATCACACCACCACTATGTTATCCTACTTGGGAAAAAATGGTTTCTACCATGTCCATAGTAGGAAAAACTTTATTACTAGTTTCTAGTAAAATTTTTCGACAATTGTACGGACAATAGAATCCCTTACATTCTTTCATCTGAACTTTTTCCCAATCCAAACAAAGTCTAAAGCTTCGTTTAATAACCAGAGGGCCTAGGTTTTTCATACCTTTTTTATATTTTTAATTTTAGGGGGGTCATTAGAGTTTGACTCACGAACCTCAAAAAGATAACTCCTTTAGTCAAAGTTTCTTGAGTTTGACTCGCAACTCGAACGATTTTAACAACACTGGATGTGCTAATGGAGGAGGAGGAAGTGAAACAAAGAAGGTGAAAGAGGAGAGAAGACTTGAGGAAGCAAGCATAAGAAGATGACAATGGTAATGTACATAATGATGACATTGATGGTAGGAGAAGGTGACGATGGAGCCTGCTTAATGCGAGGTGCGTATTAAGCAAGGGATGCTTCCAGATGCTGTTGGGAGAAGAAATGCTTCAAATTTTGATTATTTTCACTATTCAATGTTTAACCTCCATTGAAACTATCTATGCACTAAGTTGCATGGATACAATTGTGAGTGTCAAAGTTTGACATGGGTGCGAGGTGCGTAGTACACAAATAAAAAAAAGACTTAGGGACTTGGCACCAAATTTATACAAATTTAAATTTATTTTAATTGAAAATAATGCGTGAAAATAACATCAATGGAAAATAATGGACTATTTTTACTCTAAACTATCAAGTGACAAACACATAAAGATTTTAATTAGGTTACCAGTTTCTTACCTGGCCGGTGGTTTAGAACCTGAGTTCTGCCTGCCGTGTGATGGGTTCGAACTTTGGTACAGAGAGAGAGAGAGAGAGAGAGAGAGAGAGAGAGGGGTTGCTGAACAAAAAAAAAAAAAGAAGATTTTAATTAGGTTTCAAGAGGAGAAAGGTGTGATTCATCTTAGGAACAGTGTTAAAAGTACTAGAAGAGTCCATGAAGAATCTGTGAAAAGTGTAATTTGAGTGTGGGTGTCTGACTTGGTGCAAGTGTCCTACATGAGTGCCTCACATAATTTGAAGAGTCCATGTAATATAGTCTATACAAACATGCCCCTACATATGTTTTTCTTCTGCTTTGTTTTTTCTTCTTTGTCAGATAGATAGATAGATTGAAAGCCACCAATGACAGCTTATCACTTTATTAGTGTCTGAATAGAGTGACTATCGCCGGGTGCCTAATCTAGAAAGCTTTGTGAGCCTAGTAGACCCCATCAACATACCACATGTTACACTCTAACCAGACCTCCAGTAACTGATACTGAACCATTATCTTCCTTAAATCTTTTTATTCTAGGTGCTGCTCAAATTATCTTATTTAAATTTTTTTAATTCTTGTGTGGGTGTATGTATGTGTCTTAAACTAATGACTAGTTAGACATTATTATTCCTTTGCAGTTATCTCCAACAACGTGCTGCAGCTTGCAAGTCTTTTTCTTATGAGGTGAGATTCTATTTATTCTAGAGATTCTTTGGGACTGCAAAATTATCTTGAAATATGTCTGATTAATTCTATGATGTGGTTAATAGGATTAAGTTACCGTGACATGCAAATTATGTCCCATTTTAAAACCCTTCCCCCAACAGAAAAAAATTCTTTGATTTGGCCGTGTAATCATGAAAAGCACAAGTTATTTTCTTGTGTGTGTGTGTGCGATTGCACCAAAAAATAAAAAGAGTGACTTTGATTTTACCATGATATCATGACAAGGACAAGTTATTTTCTTTTGTACGTCTGTAAAAAAAAGAAAAGAAAAAAAGACTTTAATTTGGCCATCTAATCATGAAAACCACGTCTTTTCTGTGTGTGTGTGTGGTTAAGGTCTTCTTTCTTCAATTTGGGCTTGAAAAGGTCCACTTAAGAGGCCCATTTGCTACAAATAAGGGATTGTGTAACGTGCCTAACGTGCCTCTGAGTTGTCCAGCTGGGTTCGGATCAGCTGGGATCGGTTATAGATCAATTTTGGATTGCCTTGAGTTGTCGTGATAGGGCTTATCCCATATAGAGTTTGCTTATTTGTGTCTCTTGTTTGAATTTGAATTTTATTCCTTGTAATCAGCTACTCCTTGTAATCAGCTGAGATTGTTGCAACCCATCGGGTGGCAATCTCTTTATTTAGAGTCCAATATGAATAAGAAAGGCATGGAAATTGATCTCTAAAAACTAGCTAAGGAGGGTGGGTTCCTAGAAATTACCCAACTGTGTTTACTTTCTTCCGTTCTTCTTCCAAACGACGCACAGAGTGACTCTGTGATCCGTGGCTCACAGCGAAAACCAGCAGGTTCTCCGCAAGGTATCAGAGCAAGGTTTCGCATTTGATGGCAGAGGCTACTCGGAATGCGAAGATCGACGAAATGATGCACCTCTTGAGGGAATCTATGACAACACAAGCTAGTAGGATGGATGCATTGGCTAATCGATTGGCTACAATGGACAACCGATTGTGTATAGTAGACTCTCGACTGGATGGCATATCCCAGGTTCGAACCGATGGAGATTCATCCCATTCTAGTGGCAGGTGGATCCCAATCCGACCACGATAACAAAACTTCTCGGTTGGACTTTCCTCGATTTGACGGATCCGACCCTTCCGGATGGGTCTACAGAGCGGACCAGGTCTTCCTTCACCAGCAGACCCCCGTGTCGTAGAAGTTGCTGGTGGCTTCCTTCCATTTGGAGGGAAAGGCTCTACAATGGTTCAGGTGATGGAGAGATCCAATGCAATAACCAGTTTGGATGATTTCACGCATGGACTCATGGTACAGTTTGGACCATCACCTTACACCGACGCCACTTCATCCCTTACCAAGCTACGCCAAACAGGTTCAGTGGAGGATTATCAGACTCGGTTCGAAGAGCTTGCAAACCAAACTGAAGGGATCCACGAGCCTTTCATGGTGAGTTGTTTTTTGGGTGGTCTAAGGGAAGACTTCCAACTTATTTTAAGAAAGGAAGAACTCTATATAAGCATTGTAATAGAGAGATTGATCAATGAAGAATTCAGATTTTGCCTTACACGAATTTGAGTGTTGGTTTTTTTGTGGAGAGAATCCATGGAACTCTGGTGAGATATTGGAGAGGCAAGAGGCCTTGGCATGAGGCCACATCTTGTTCAGGTACGATTCATCTTCTTCCTTCTCTCTTTTCCTTTTCTTTTCGTACAGCCCCAACCCTTTTGCTACCGTGAGTCCCATAAGCCAATCTCCTTACTGCCCTTTGTTGCTGCTACCTTTCTAGATCCTTCCCAAGTCCTTCTTTAGCCTATACAACCATTGCCAACCCTTGTAGAGCCTTCCCAGCTTGCCGCCATTCCCAGATCTTCACATAGTTGTTGTCGTTTCCCCCCAGAGCCCCTTTCTTTACTCCCGTGACCCACAAACCAGTCCCTTGTTGCCGCCGTTCCCATACAAAGTCCCTCTCCTTGTCTTTGTGACCCCTATTAATCCATTCTCTTGATGCACCTTACCCTTATTTTGTTATTTAAAACCATATGCCCATCTAAAATCCGATATGCCCCTTTCATTAAAAATCATTCCACTCCTTTTATTTAAGTTTTCATGTACATGCTTACATTAGATTTCAAGGATATTTGCATGATTATGTGTGGTAATTTTATATTAATTAATTGCGTATATTAATTGATATTCAATTTCAGTCCATTTTAGCTTTAGGGTGCATTATTTTTCATCCCTTTTAATCTTTAGTGAATCAATCACATTTAGGCATTTAGGGTTACCCTATTAGTTGCACTGTCATTTGCTTGAATTCGAGGTCGAACTGTTTTTCAGATGGGGAGTTTGATGCGGAGCATCTCGTGCCTCATGCTATTTCTGTGCTTTCTTAGTTATTTTCGTGTGTTTCTTTTATTTTTACTATTTCCATGTTTAGCTTGTAGTTTCTTTTTAGCAAAGGGTATTAATCTTAGCAAGGGCATATTGGGTATGTGTTTTGTAAGCTTTTATATAAGGCCCTCTCATTGTAATCGAACGGCAGACTAATGAATAAGATTATATTGTTTTCGCAAAATACCTCTCGAAGGTGCCGTTGAGTTGGTGGAGAGAATCCACGGAGCGTGAAGCCAGGTACCTTCTTTTATCTTATCTCTGTCTTCTCTTCTCTCTCTCCATCTTCTCTTTTACTGGAAAAAACCTTCTCACGCTCATATCCGAACCCAAGTATCCCCTTTACAGCCCATCCTCTTGTTTTCGCCCCCTCCAAGCATTCCTTGTTTCCACCAATCCCATACAAACCCAGTCCCACAGTGTCGCCACTTCCTAATACCCCCTCCCTGTGTTTTCGTTTCCCTCTAAAGCCCCTTTCCTTGTTGCCGCAACCCTTGTAGTCCTCCTCCTATGTGCCGCCACCTCCAAATCTTCTCTTTGCTGCTATCGTGACCTTCAAATACTCCTCCCTCTACCTTCGTTTCCGCCTCCCACCTTTCTTCTTTTCGTTTTGACCATTCGGATCCCCTCTTTATGTGAAGCCCTTTTTTCTTCACTACTTCCATCCGTATCCCCTCTTTATGTGAAGCCCTTTTTCTTCACTACTTCCATCCGTATCCCCTCTTTTATTTCCTTGGAGACCTAAGCGACACATGTGCCTAAGTTCATGATTTAATAAACAAATAAGGAACCTTGCATCCAATGTCATGACTGTTTGACCCGATAATTGTTAGAATTGATTAGTTATTTTTTTTCCTTTATTCTCCATTGAACATATTAAATTCTTAGTATTTGAATATTTATTTGTGATTTTGTGGTAATTTTATATTCATTAGTTACATTTATTAATTGGAATTTAATTTCAGCCCATTTTAGTTTTAGGGTACATTATTTTCATCATTTTTAATTTTTAGGGAACCAGATTAGGCATTTAAGGTTACCCTATCCCTTGTTCTGCGTCAAGGAGATTCATCACCAGTAGATGGAGGAGCCATCTCATTAAAGCTCTTATCCAAAAATTTCAATCTTTTTTCCCATTTTCTTCCTTATTTCCATTCATCACAAAAAAAAAAATAAAAATTGGGATTGTTTATGCAAGATATGCTGCCTTTTGGTTTGTAACTCCTTCAAACCAACTCCACTGCTATTGCCCCTACCTTGGTTTCCATCTCACCCAGTGGGCCCCTTTGTTGTTGTTTTTACGGTGGCTGTTTGGGATGCCTGCGAACCCAGTTTTGGGTCATTTCTCTTAGATCTGCATGGAACCAGCTCTATTGCACATGGATTTGCATCATTACAGTCGCCCCTACCTGTGTATTGCATATACGAAGCTTTTGCGTCATCTTGTGCTTAATGGGGCCCATTCTGCAGTCTTTTTCTTAGATCTGGCTGCCGTCGTCGCTTCTCTTTTTTTTTTTTATGTTGTTGTTCCTGAGTCTCATAAATAAATAAAATCCTCTCCATTCCTTTTGTTTGCCAAACGATCTCCCATTTGCTTCCAAGATCTAATTCTCTTGCCCTTTGACCTCTCATTTCAGAGATAGGTCCCCCCCCCCCCCCCCTTGAATTTTGTGGGTGGTTCATAGGGAAATCTCTGTTTGTTCCCTTAGATCTTCAGATTTGAACCTAAAATCCCACAACTCTAGAATCAGTTTTGGCCCTACATCACATTTGTATGGCGCAATTTCAAGTTTGAATGCTAGTGGAACCCTCTGAGACCCATGTTTGGTCTCGTTGTATAACGCCCTTTCCCTCCAGCACAATATTGTCCGCTATGGGTCCACAGGCGGGACCGGCACTTTTTTGCATTGGAGAGCCCACTTAGTGAGACACTCCAAAACGTGTTGTGCTTAAAGGGGAAAGCATTCAAGCTTATATACCAGGTGAATTCATCACCAACTGGCGATGTGGGACAAGGAGAGCACGCCCAGCGCCCAACCTGGCTATTTTTTCTCCAGGTTGGGACGATCCAGACTTCAAGGCCCCTCTCTGAGGCGAGGTATTACAATCTACCCCCCTTAAAGCCAGAGCCGTCCCTGGCTCTGCACACTACAATCAAGCATACACCTCTAGGCAGAGAGTTGAACTGTTCTCTGATACTATTTGTAATGCCTCGTCCCTCCATCATAATATTGTCCGCTATGGGTCCACAGGTGGAACCCGCACTGCTTTGCATTGGGGAACCCACCTAGTGAGACACCCCAAAATGTGTTGTGCTTAAAGGAGGAAGCATCCAAGCTTATATACCAGGGGAATTCATCACCAACTGGCGATGTGGGACAAGGAAAACACGCCCAACGCCCAACGTGGCTATTTTTTCTCCAGGTTGGGATGCTCCAAACTTCAAGGCCCCCCTCTGGACGGGGTATTACACGTTGAGATATGATTTATTAAAGATGTATTTCCAATTATGGTTGTAATGTTTTTCACATGTCTTAATTCTATGGTTGACTAAAAGTTCTCATTGATTGTAATTGATTTATACTTTCCTTGTCTGTCGCCTTAATTAGCTCTTTGTATTCTATATATTTGCATTCTATTTAGTGAATACAAGATATAGAAAAATGATTCCTCTCACTTCTCTTTTTCCGAATATTATTTTCAACACATATTGCTTGTTTCTTTTGAGATGTTTTGGCAGTCGTAGAGCTGCAGAAATGTTATTCATCAATAAAACTAGTGGATAACCGGTGGTATACAGGAGATTATTATAGTCGAGCTAATCTAATTGGTCTTGCTTTTCCCATAGTTAGACCATTTTAAGTGCATCTCTGTATGGATCTGATAAAATAACTCCACTTATCTCTGCTTCTGAATTCTTCTCAAGATTCTTTACATTTTTTATTTATTCCAAACTCTCTATCTTGCAAATGGGCCAGGTCATGGCCTGAGTCTCGCTTTCTACAGGGTGGATATGAACTGAGATTTTATGCTCGGTTTGACCCAGAGAGCTAAATAACTTATGGCCTAGCCTGGCCTGACAACTTCAACACAAATGGGTTGCACAATTTATGAATTCTCGGGAACTAGCCATTTCTTTTAGGGCCGCGAGCTGGACAGGCTTTAGCTTGGCTTGGCTGATAAGAAATGGTCTGGGTTTCTACTAGCTCTGTCCAGCAGATCGGCCCATCGGCGAATCTACATGTTGCATGATTTCATCAAAGCGAGATGTGCAATTTGCATGATGAATCTGTTTAATTTTGTCTTTCTTTTGGGAATCAATGCTTTTATCCTTGGATCTTTGGAGTGTCATAATTGGTTTTCTTCGTTTAACAGGTGTTGATAGTTGATGATGGGAGTACTGATGGGACGGCCAAAGTGGCCTTTGATTTTGTGAGGAAGCATACAATTGATAATGTAAGGGTTATTCTTCTTGGAAAAAATCACGGAAAGGGAGAAGCTATTAGAAAAGTGAGTTTTCATTGACCTTGATCAGTTATATGTTTATATCAAATTAATACTGTTCAGTGTTCACAATTGTTCATTGGTCACCAGTTGTCTGGCTGTTGGCTTGTTCAGACGCATTCACAAACTTCACTATTTCTGATGCAAGTCTAACTACAGTCAATATTGGTGGGAACCCAACTTTCACAAAGGTGATCTAAGAATACCATAATCTGTACATTCTGCTTGATGACCTCATTGTGGACCTTTATTTAGGAGGCCCCAAGTGGATGTATCAAGGGCCAGAATGTCATGAATTGGATGTCATTCCAGTTTTGCAGTTACAATCATTTTGCCAGTGAGTTTGCGATCCAAGTCACAAGATGTTTTGCCATTATTTAGTATCTTCCCAAATAGTGGTCCAAACCATGGGGATCATGTCGGGAATCTTACTTGAGTGGAGGCATCATACATCTGAGCTGGGAAGCTCATGTTAGATATCCACTGCTTTAAGATTCTCAATGATTATTCCACCAGTTAAGTCTTGCTCTATGCTTTTTCTCTTAGAAACAGCAATTGATTTAAGCTCTTTGATTCTGTGAAAGCATTGTAAAACAGGGAATGCTCCACTCCCGTGGGAAATTGTTGCTCATGCTGGATGCTGATGGGGCAACAAAGGTTTCTGACATGGAAAAACTTGAATCTGAGGTCTGTCTTATTCATTGTTAGCCACATTGTTTTTGTGTATTCTCAAACTTCTTGTTTTGTCTCTTTTGTTGATAGAATTCTAGACATTGTCTTTGTGCATTTGCAAAATTTCATTAGCTGTTACACGGAAAATAATGAGAAAGAAGCATATTTATAAAGTGTTCTGTCTCATTTATTGTCCCCATGTTGTTATTTAGGTATCCTCTTTTGCTTTTCCTTTAGATAAGAAACAAAGCAAACTCTAATTTCTTTTGTGTCTTCTATCAGATGCATTTATTGGCTGAAAAGGACTCTCAGTCAGGATCTGTCACATGTGGCAATTCAAGTGCAGGAATTTCTGACACTGCAGTTGTGGCTTTTGGTTCTCGTGCTCATCTTGAGAAGAAGGCCCTTGCTACGGTTTGTTTTTCTTATTTTGTCTTTGTCAGGGGTACCAGCAACTGGCATGGTATGCGCTGGATCAGGTTGGGCTACGGTAGCTTATTTTATCTCATGTCTGGCAATCATAAACAGGCATGGAGCCCAGTCTTGGCTATGCCTAGTAGAAACAGAAAGTCATCAACCTTGCCATGATAAGTCTGATTCATAATCTGGCCCATGTTATAGGTTTATGTAGGACCAACTGGCCTAAAACTAAGATCCAAGCCCAACCATGGAAGGACAGCTAGCTTTATCCATTGCCGGTTGTACTCTTCATAAGATCTTAATTGTCATTTCTGCTTCTGAATGATTTGCACCAACATTATGTTTCAGCGGAAGTGGTACAGAAATTTTCTCATGAAGGGCTTCCACCTTGTGGTTCTCATGACTGCTGGTCCAGGAATCCGTGATACTCAGGTAATAGTTGCTTTGTAGATGGCTTCTCTCTTTTTATCAAGATGCATTTTTATTTTTTATTTGTTGAACTCTGACCATGTTTTCCTGGCCCTTAAAATTCAAAATAATGTTTATGCACTTAAAATTCAAAATAATGTTTATGCATTGCAATCTTTACATATATTGCAGTGTGGTTTTAAGATGTTCACGAGGGCAGCTGCTCGGAAGCTTTTCACGAACATTCATTTGAAAAGGTATACAGATTGTGGTGAAAAGTGATTGAGACATCTCTTTTGGTTTATACAGAGACATTATCCTTTTTTTTTTATGCTTTCTATTGTTTAAATGACCAAAGATAGTAGTGATAGAAACTTGTAACTTCTCTATGCCAAGGCTGAACCAAGTTCTTATCGTGGTATTTTAATTATAAAATTGGTAAGCATTAAGCCTTTAAATTTAGTAATTTAAACTATAAAATTGGTAAGAAAACTACAAAATTCACTTTAAGCGTTTAAATAAGTAGCTAAATGGTCGTTTACACCTCATCAAATGTAGTTGGCCCTTTAGTATTTCAACTCAGGCTCCATTTGAATTTTCTAGGTTAGCTAAGCTTTAGCTTTTCCTGTCTTAGGTTCTTGGCGTGCTTTGGTTTCCCATGTGGTAGGGCACAATACATGCATCTACCTGTCTTCCTTTTGGGAAGTGGGAACATTTACTCTATAATGTCTTGTACTCTCTACTACCCAGTTTCTTCCTTCTTTCATGGAGATTTACACATTTGGAGATTTTCTTGGTCTGCTTTGGTTTTCCCATGTCATAGGGCATTGTGCATCTACTGTCTGCCTTTTGGAAGTAGGAACATTTACTTTATAATGTGTTGTACTCTGACGTACCCACTTTCTACCCTCTTTCAGGGAGATTAACACATTTGTAGAGTTATGTTAGTGGCTGTAAAAATGAGTCATTTCTATTATGGTGGTGTAAAATGAATCATTTCTGGCTTCTTACATCTGTCTATTGTATTTGCTCAAGTCTGATAGACTGCAACTTGAGACTGAGTATTAGCCTCTGATCATCATCAGTGTGTTCTGGAGTTCTATTATAGTGGCCGTAAAAATGATCCAGTTCTATTATAATGACTTTAAAAATGTCATTTCTGCCTTGTTACTAGTGGTGCAAGTTGGACGGGTTGGGTTGGGTTGTAAACCAATTTGGGCTAGCCTGCAATGAAATTACAGGGCTCAACCTTAGAAACTAGTAACCACTTAAAATTTTGATGGACTTGGTTGGGCATGTTTTAAGTGCTAGTTTGCACCATTTGATGGAAAACATAAGTATCTCATGCGAAAATAAGTCTCTTGAAATTTTGAACCTCGAATTATATCCCCGCGAAAGGAATGTTTCAATTAAAAAGCCATCTAATCATTCGAATCTTTGTTGCGAAGTCTATAAATTATACGGCCCCTAGTTGAATCATAACTACTTACTTCGATTTTGACTCTATCTCCTGGTAGTATCCGTATAAAACTCCGTCGGATCCTCCCCGAAACATAACCTAGAATCAGATCCTCATTATCTAGACGAACCCGGAACATACCGTTGGGAAGTGATTCAGTAATTAAACCTTCATGAATCAATTTTTGTTCTTTCATTCCAGGTAACCCCCTTGAAGTATCAACTAATGGAGGAGGAGTGATATTAGACAATTCGTCTTTCCTCTCTTTTTCCAAAATAGCAAGTTACGGATCAAATTCGGATACTAGAAGGATCACCATATATAACACAAAATTTCTCCTCCAATTCCTTCTAGTCGAGCTTCTCGATCTGTCATTATACCTTGAGAAGTAGAAAGAATTACGATCCCCATTCCACCTAAAATCCTAGGAATTCGTTGATAATTGGAATAGATTCGTAGACCAGGTCGACTGATACGCTTTAAAATAGTTCTATATCTTCCTTTCCTAATCCATTGGGTCCATTGTGGTCCCTACAAACCAAAGTTTGCATGGTCTCATTATTTGAGTTCCACATTGCCCTTTACAGAGTCACTTGTTAGCATCTGATTTGTCCAAAATCCGAAGTCTATGCTATTTCTTTTATTCCTTTCCAAACAACAAAAATGACAAACAACTTATATAGATCTCACTTTTCCTACAAAAAATGCAAGCCATAAAAAATTGTAGTTTTGAAATATCAAACTGAAGCACTATCAGGTATCCAATATTGATCTTCCCAAAGTCTTTAAGATCATAATAAAAAAGAGGAGAAAAAGAAGAAATATAAGGATGCACGGAAGAAAATAGAAGGGCAGAAATGGCAGAAAAATATGGAGCGAAATAAGAAATGAAAGGAAAAAAAACAGCTTTCAATTGAAGAAATTTACCTATGCCATCCAACTAGTCCCCTTTTTTTTTTAAAATATACTTTACCTTATTGATAATCTAACCATATTGATTGAAAGTGAACTTTATGAGCTACAAGTGGATCAAATTTTAGACTCTAGCTCAATTTTTGCCACTTGATTTTAACAATCGAAATCATTAGGTGTCCTCAAAACAAATTCAGTGACACTTGGTGATTTTGACCATTGATGTGAAGTAGCTAAAAATTTACGATTAAAATTTAGTCCACCTATAGCTCATCAAGTCTATTTTTAATCCGTCTGACGACTTTCTATATATAGAGAGAGAGATTCATTTGTCCCTGGCATTTGAGATTATTATTGACGTACATTAGCTCTCAATTACTCATTTAAACTCTTTTCATTAAGTTAATTTTGATACTAAAGATATCACTTTTAATTTCCCGGTCGAGCCTATGAAATTTGAAACCTAGCTGCATGGATTCATATACCAACATTTTATTTAAATTAATTTGATTAACTAAACATTTAGAAATAAAAATGTCATTTGACTAAAGAAATAAGTGAAATCAATAATTCAAATCATGTTATATATGCCTTCTATTTTATGTTCATATATTGTTATATTAGTGTTCAGAAATGACCAATGAGATTGATATTTATCATATGTGACTTATCCAGGACTCTAATTTAGTGGTGACTTTGGTTCTCACTTAACCACCATTTATTTATTGAAATGGACTTGATGACCATTTATTGTTTTAGTATCCCCAAGAGTCTCCTTGAGCTACATGAGCATTGTCCATGGCCTCTCCAGATATCTATAGCTAACATGCAATAAACCTTTTAATGGTGCTATTCTACCATTCAGTTTAAATAGGCAACACATTATTTCTGTAAACAATATAATTTAAGTGTCTGGGATGCTAAAATTGGAATTGCGTCATAGAATTTCTTTATCTATGGTTTCTTTTTACCAAATTTTCTTTGGTAAATTTCTTTGGCTTTTAAAATTGTGCACGTGTTTGATTTGCAAATAAAATACTGGCATGTTTTCTCATAAGCTCCAAAATCTTAGCCACATCCATATGTCTAGAAGGGGGGATGCTATTCTTACCCTGTACTATAACCTTTTCTGTCCTCATGCTCACTTCATAAATCACAATTGGTTGGCTTTTAGGACTTAATAAGACACCAGTCAAATAGCTTGCCGGCATTGGTTATAAAAGAATGCAACTTGAGGGCAAGTTTAGCATTTTCCTTCTAGAAAGTGAATGGATGTGAAGCTAAGACTAAAAGAAAGAAATTTGACTTTCACCTTTTTGTTTCATGGCATTTCATCCAATGGTTGAAATTTTTGATGGACCTAAATTTTAGGATAAGATAAATTGAAGGGGCTGAAATTTCATCTGGTGGATTGAAATTCCCTCTAAAAATTCCACATAATCCCGTTTGTGGAATGCCATGGAAAACTTTAACATTTCATAACTCAGTAGACCTTTTTTTTTTTTAAGACCAAGGACCTAGGCGTCTTTCCTTGACTAATCGTTGGGGCATATGTAAACCTCCTAAGCCGTACACTCCGGATATAGAACAATGAAGAATGACCCTTTTTGTGTTGAGAGGGACTTGATCGTAAGACTTCCCACAAAGAAGGACGGATTTTTACCATCAAGCCAACCCTGAGGGTTTCATTAGACTTTATTTTCCATCCATCTTTCTTTGTTTTATAATAGTCTCATCTCCTCTTTTCTCCTTTCATATAGCAACTCGCTCAACAATCCTTTCTCCTTCCTGCAACAACTCCCTCAAAATTGTGTTCCTGCGACTTTGTTCTCCACAAGAACAATAACAACGATGCAGCAAGAGAAATCTCTGATAGGAGGCATCTTCTTAGAGTACTGTTGATGAATTTGTGCAACTTAGGTTCGAAAGTATTGTTTTAAATAATAAAAACCTTTTTTTTATCAAAGATCTCCTTAACTCATCTCCATAATATATGATAGTTTGGTAGTTTGGTCCATTTATCTCATATTCTTTTGATTGGTTAACTTGGTATATTCTCCTCCTGTCCAATCTGTATGTTACTCGTTAAAAACTTTCTTTGAGTAAAGAGGAAGAAGCAACTGAAGTTCAATATTTCTGATGATGAATTTTGTGAAATTTGTGCAGGTGGTGCTTTGACGTTGAGTTGGTCTATTTATCCAAATGTCTCAAAATCCCGATGGTTGAGGTATCCGTTAACTGGTCTGAAATCCCTGGATCTAAAGTGCGTCTGACTAGTATTATGCACATGCTTTTTGAACTCATTCTCATCCGTCTAGGATATGGGCTAGGCATATGGAAAATCCATACATGAATAGCGAGTTAAGTTATTTCTAATTCACGATGAAGTCTTTCAATTTCCTGTCACAACGGGGGTGGTAGAGAACAGGAGACACTGGATTATTGTTTCTCAGAAAATTAACTTCTCACAGAAGCAGATTGTGGCAGCGGTGGATACACTCCATGTAAGTTGCTGCCAATTTTCTCAAGATCATGCCTAGGTGATCTAGCTTACTTTTGTGATTGGTGATTTCACATAATACAGGAAAATCCTCAGGACAAACTATTGAGCTTTTTGTTGTGTTCACTGATCAAATTCTTAGATAGCGAGGGAAATATTTCAAGCATGCTTAGAACAACAAGTATAGCTTAACTTTTTTAATGATAAATATAGATGAAATTCCTGAACTTATTGTCATACATTTCTTTGTAGTTGAAAATTTGACTAACATATTATGTGCAAGCTTGTTTTTATAAGCCCGTTTAGGTAGAATCGCCCATTTCACTGTTTTCTCTGCCTTCACTAAGATATCATCATTTTGATTGGCTGGGCTCTATTCTCCCTCAAGTTGCTCGTGGGTGATTTGAAGGGTTCTCTCCAAACTGGCTTATGGAGAAACATTTGAATATTTTCATAAAGGTGCAATGCATAATGGTTTAGCTCTAAGTAAAAGAAAAGTGAAATTAATTTTTTTTGGATTTAAAATTAAAGACAAAAGCATAACTCTTATCAAATGGTCAATTGAATTTGCTGGTAAGTTCCCTTTT